>JARQOC010000003.1:638364973-638964973 GCA_033576535.1 Allobates femoralis
TTTTCAAAGTACTTAGTTGTTTCTACCAAGCTACATGCGACACACCTCCCACATTTGTAACAGCCCTTGAGGTTAGATCTCAGCCAATTTTTGTTATTTTCAAAATGGCTGTGCACCAATCTATCTCTCAGTGATCTTGCCTTTTTGTAAGTGATCCTAGGTGTTTCTGGGATGAATGGACTAAGGTCACTGTCCATTCTTAATATGGGCCAAAATTTGGCAAGAATCCCCCTCACCTGGTCTGCCCCACTGGTGAAAGTAGTGATTAGACGGATTTCATTATCCTCCTCCCCGTCTGGTGGTTTTATTTTTGGTGTCAGAAGTTTAGTTCTGTCCATCCTCTTTACCTCACTCCATGCCTTTTTTACTATCTTTTTCGGGTATCCCCTTTCTTTCAGTCGTTTTTTGAGATCCTCAGCCTGAGAGTCAAAAGTTTCCTTTGTGGAGCAATTTCTCCTCATTCTTAACATTTGGCTCTTGGGTATCCCCTTCTTTTGGCTGACTGGATGATTACTATCCCACCGTAAGAGGGAGTTCGTGGCCGTTTCCTTTCTAAAGGTACTCGTTTGTAGACCACCTTGTCTATCCCTCTCGATTAGGATGTCCAAAAAGGGAAGTCTCATCTTACTCGTTTCAAAGGTGAAACGTAGACCCAGATCATTCTTGATTAGGTCATCGACTGTAGTACTGAACTCTTCCTCGGTTCCCCTCCATATCACAAAAATGTCGTCGATGAACCTGGTCCACAGGATCACCTTTTCGACATTTAGGGGGGGTGTTTCGCCAAAAACTGTGGTTTCCTCCCACCAGCCCAGGAGCAGATTAGCATACGATGGGGCCATGGAACTCCCCATCGCTGTGCCCCTGAGCTGGTGGAAGTACTTACCGCAGAACGTAAACACGTTTTTTGTCAGACAGAATTCCAGCACATCCACGACAAATTTATTATGCCTCTCAAATTGTGTCCCCCTACTCCTCAGGTAATACCTTACCGCCTCCAACCCCTTGTCGTGATGTATAGAGGAATATAGGGCCTCAACGTCGATGCTGCATAGCAGCATATCCTCTTCCAAGGTAATACCCTCAATTTTCCTGAGTAGATCAGTAGTATCTCTCAAATAGGAGTCTAGGGAGACCACAAATGGCCTTAAGATCTTGTCCACATATACACCTAGATTTTGAGTGAGGCTTCCGATTCTGGAAACTATCGGTCTTCCTTTCAAGGGGGTGGTACCCTTATGAACTTTTGGTAGGCAATAAAAGGTTGCCAACACCGGGTGGTCAGGGTAAAGGAAATCATATTCCTTTTTGTCTATGATGCCCTCTTGGAGACCTCCGTCTAGAAGGACTTTGAGTTCATCTCTGAACGTTTTTGTAGGGCTACTCGCTAGGATGTCATAATTTGACCTGTCCTGTAAAATGCCATTGCACATCTCGACATACCTGTCAGTATCCATTATAACTATGTTTCCCCCCTTGTCTGACGGTTTTATAGTTATGGTCTTATCAGACTCTAGGGCGATTAAACTAGTTATATCACTCTTTGTGAGATTGTGCTCTCTCCACCTCAGTTGGCTTTTATCCAGGTTTTGGATCTCTTTTGACACCATGTTGATAAAGATATCAATAGAACTAAGATCCTCTGTTGGAGGGGGCATGCGAGTGCTCTTACTTTTAAGGTCTGTAAAAGGACCCACCCCACTAGTGGTATGGTCAGGGCTATCCAAGTTGAACAATAGTCTTATGTCTTCTAGAAGATCATCAGGGACCCCCAAATCTCTACAGGTCTTTTTGTCTTCTTTGGCAAAGTATTTCCTCCACCGCAGCTTACGAGCGAATAGGTTGAGGTCTTTTATCAACTCGAATTTATTTAAATCCGTAGTTGGAACATAAGATAGACCTCTACTTAACACTGCCATTTCTGATGGATTCAATTGCCTAAGAGACAAATTAATGACCTGCAGTTTTTTAATTAGATTGGGGTCGGAGGAGGTACCTGGCCTGGCCGGTTCCTCAGGTGATAAGCCGGATCTAAAAAACTACCCCCAGGTCTCGGGGTGTTTGGTGGGGGGTGGTTGTGTTGAGATCCCTTCCCTCCCCGTCCTCCTCCCCTGCCTCTCTTATTATTCTTACCACCTCTGTTCGGCTTGCCTGGTCTACCTCCGTTCCTCCCTTCAGCTTCAGATTTATCCGTGTCAGTGGAGTAATCCTCCGGTTCTGTATTAGGTTGTGCTCCCGTCCTTCTTGGTATGTACACGTACGCGCGATTGTTTTTGAAGTCTTGTAAGTCTCGGAGATAAAACTTATGCTTTCTCTCCTTGAGATGGTATTGAAACTTCTCAATCACGTTCTGTAACGCAAGTTCCTTATTAGGAAAATCAGCTTCCCCTGAGAATTTTTTTGTTATTTCTTTCTGTTCTTTAAGGGACTCGTCTAATTTTGACAGCTGCTTTTTTTCCTCCTCGAGTAGGAGTCTCATCAACCTCACAGAACTCTGAGTCGCCTCCTATGTGACATATTCAGCAGTCTTTTTAGATCCTGTGTGATGTATATGGAAGAAAATCTGTGCATTCTATGCAATGCATACAGGAGCATTGTAGTGTATTCTTCAGTATGTATACAGTACAGTCTCTATGTATTTTATGTGATATATGCAGTTGACTATCAGTATATCCTTGTAATGTATAAAGCAGTTCAGTGATTTTTTTATGATGTATTCAACATTGTCTTAGTTTGTATATTGTAGAATATCATATGTGATATATACAGCACAGCGCCATGTTTTCTATGTGATGTTCACATCAGTTTCAGTGTATCCTATGTGATACATAAAGTAGTTTCCATGTATCTAGGTGTTGTATACAGAAGAGTATACAGAAGAGTTTCTGTGTATCTTATATGATTATTATAGCATTGTCTCAGTGTATCTAATGGGATGTATACAGCTGAGTCTGTGTATATAAAATATGATGTATACAACAGAGTCTCAGTACATCCAATGAGTTATATACAACAGTCTCCGAGTATCCTTTGTGATGTATACACCAGTCTCAGTGTATACGCTGTGTATACAGCAGTCTCAGTGTATACTATGTGATCAATATAGCGGTGTTCATGCATCCTATGTGAGGTACATGGGAGAGTCAGTGTATTCTAGAGTACATCATTTATAGAGCATCATATCAGTGCATTCTTTGTGATGTATACAGCAAAATCTCTGTTACTCTACTGTCCCTGATCCGAGCTTTGCTTCCCTCACCCTATTATTCCTCTTGACTCTGTTGTGCTCTACGTCGGGATTTGCAGATGGCCTGGCGTGATCTTATGTGAGTATCAGCACGGCCTACATACGGCTCATAAAAGACACACCCTTGTGTCTTGGTATTAAGAGTTAAGTGTTGCTAATGATCTGGCTTGGTGTTCGCACCAGTCTTCCACCTGCTTACCTGCGTTATCCTGGAGTCTTCTTCCTGCAAGTGGTTTCCTGCATCCCACCTATTGCCTATGGTCTCTTGGACATCTTCCACTTGCCATAACTCACCATAACTCTGGATCGCTAATGTGTATCACCGTGTCCCAGTGAGCCTACCTTGACCCAGTGACCCACCTTGACCCTATTGGGTGAGATAATTCCATATTTTCTCTTGTCCTATTGATTTCTCTCTAATGTTGGCGCTTTATGTGACTGTCATTATTAATCATAAATGGTTTGCAGCTAGTTATTTGTGCTAGATATCTTGCGGATATTTTTTATGTTTGTGTGTCATTTCATAGCCAGGAGGCTTTTATTCATTCATATGATAAAAGTAAAGTTATATGTATCTATTCTTGCTATTGCGTTCTGACTTTGATAGATAATCCTGCTTTTCATTAGCATAAATCATCGAATTTACGTCATTTGTAACCAAAACATTATGAATAGTGTGGATCGGAGTGGAAAATACATTTCCACTTCTGAATAAAAAGACTTTCAGATTTAATTTAAGGCATTGAAAATAATATCTTGTGAAATGTTAAGGAATTGCACCATTTTTCTTTAAATGCTCCTCATTTCAGGGCTCAAAAGTAACAGGACAAACTCACTTTACCATAAATAAAATGTTAATTCTTAATATTTTGTAGAGACCAGGGCGCCACTTAATGCTGTTTTTCCTCCTTTGTGGTGCTTTGCCAGGCTTTTAATGCAGATGATGTCAGTTGCTTGTTTGCGTGTCTTTTTGCCTTGTTTTGACTTAAGTATGTTCCATTCTTCAGAGTACAAAACAAAATAATATTGTGGTACCGTGTTAGCCAGAGAAATCAATGTAAATACTTAAGTCCCAAAAAAAAGGTTGAGAAAAGTATTCTAGGAATGATACCTTTTTTGGCTAAAAGGAAAAATTATATTTGTAAGCTTTCAGAGCTCCTTCATCAGACAATATTACAAATGAGTTGCTGAGACATTTAAATACAAAATACAGCAGGATATAAGGAAATGGAGGTGTGCTAAGGAAATTAAAATGAAGTCTTTGTTAATGATGTAGATGACGTGCAATGGTCATTTACACATCAGAAGATCTTCTTGTAGAAGTGTTAATTGTGCCTAGGTAATGAGTCATGAATCCAGGTGTCAAATTAAGCCCTTTTGTTAAGGATTGGAACATTCTTATGAATTTGAATTCCCAGATTTTATGTTCTCTGTCATTTTTAAAGTGACCTTTCAATATCAGGACTGTTAGGTCCGCCATGCTGTGTCCAGGCTCAGAGAAGCGTATTCCTACAGGCATGTCCAGCTTATGTTTTATTGTATGTCTATGTAAATTCATCCTTGTTTGTAGCTTTTGCATTGTTTCTCCAATATACATTCCTGTAGTGCACTTTGTACATTGTATCATATACACCACATTGGAGGATGTACATGAAAAGAAGTCCATGAACTTATAGTCCTGATTTGTGTTGGGTATAGGGTCTGTATCTGTTGGTAATATGTGTGTATACGTCTTGCATTTCTTGCTGTTACAGGGGAATGTGCCCGTCTGTGATGGTGATGTGAGGGCACTTATGACAAGGAGATTCCTTAGGTTGGGGGGCTGTTTGTAGGAGAGCAGTGGCAGTTCTGGGAATATGGCTTTAAGTCTGTGGTCTTTGTGGAATATGGGCTGAAGATCAGCACCAATTTTCCTTAGTATGTTCATGCGGTAATCGCGGCAGTTGCGGTTTTTCCACTGCAACTGCCGTGATCAGCGATTACCGCTGATGTGAAAGCAGCCTTACTGAGGTATGCAATAGATAAAGATAAGACCATGATGAAGTAAGGGGAGAGAATGACACATACATTGGCGAAAATAAGTAATTGATCCCTTGCTGATTTTGTGGGTTTGCCCACTGACAAAGACATGAACAATTACATTACATTTAAAGAATAGGTTAATTTAAATAGTGAGAGATAGAATATCAAAAATAAAATCCAGGAAAATCACATTGTCTAAATATATAAAGTTATTTGCACGTTGCAGAGAGAAATAAGTATTTGATCCCTCTGGCAAAAAGACTTAATACTTGGTGGCAAAACACTTGTTGGTAAGCACAGAAGTCAGATGTTTCTTGTAGTTGATGATGAGGTTTGCGCACATGTCAGTAGGAATTTTGGTCCACTCCTCTTTGGAGATCATCTCTAAATCATTAAGATTTTAAGGCTGTTCCTTGTCAACTCGGAGCTTCAGCTCCCTCCATAAGTATTCTATGGGAATAAGGTCTGGAGACTGGCTAGGCCACTCCATTACCTTAATGTGCTTCTTTTTGAGCCACTCCTTTGTTGCCTTGGCTTTATGTTTTGGGTCATTATTCATTTTTAATGTCCTGGTGGAGGGAAGGAGGTTGTCACTCAGCATTTTACGGTATATTGCTCCATGCATTGTCCCATTGATGCGGTGAAGTAGTCCTGTGCGCTTAGCAGAGAAACACCTCAAAACATAATGTTTCCACCGCCATGCTTGACTGTGGGGATGGTGTTCTTTGAGTCATATGCAGCATTTCTCTTTCTCCATTTTTGTCTCATCTGACCATAGCACCTTCTCCCAATCACTCTCAGAATCACCAAGGTGTTCATTGGCAGACTTTAGATGGGCCTGCACATGTGCCATCTTGAGCAGTGGGACTTTGCAGGCACTGCAGGATTTTAATCCACTATTGTGTAATGTGTTATCAATGGTTTTCTTGCTGATAGTGGTCCCAGCTGCCTTGAGATCATAAACAAGTTTCCCCTGTGTAGTTTTAGGTTGATCTCTCACCTTCCCATGATCCTGGATACCCCACGAGGTGAGATTTTGCATGTAGCCCCAGATTGATGTCAATTAACACTCATTTTGTATTTTTTCCATTTTATTACTATTGCACCAATATTTGTCTCCTTCTCACCCAGTGTCTTGGGCTGCTTTCAAATGAGCGGTTTTCGCTGTTCGCGGCAGTTGCGGTGAAAAAAAACGCAACTGCCACGATTACCGCATAACGGCCGCACTTGCAGTTCACTTGCGGCAAGCCCCATACAATGTCTATGGGGCTTGCGGTAAGTGTGCGGCAGGTGCGGCAAGTGCGGTTTCGGCACTTGCGGCAGGTGCGGCCGCGAAAAAAACGAGGTATGCCGCGTCATCGAGGCGCAAGGCAGGAAGGGCAAAGCAAGCGCTGTGTGAGACGACCTGGAAAGGACAGAGAAGGAGTGTCAGTTATGTACCATCCTATTACCAGTGAGTAGCTGCAACCCTGCCTCTGAGAACCCAGTGCTCAGCAGGCTGCTGCACAAAGACTGTGAGTAAAAGAACTAAAGACTGCAGCCCACTGTGTCTGAACTTTCTTAACGCGTCGGAAGCACCAGAAACACAACTACCAACTCATCCAGGTAGCTTCTGCTACCCTAGGAGCCAGCCCTACTCGTTGATGGCTTAAGAACATTGCTGCCTCCCAACAATCGGACCCTAGGAAGACTGTCGTGCAGCAGCGGCCATTGATAGCCACAAACTGCGGGTTTACCCCCCTTTTTCCTTTTTCTCTTTGTACTCTCTATCATACTTTCAAACTCCTCCCACTTATACATGAAACTCCCACCTCTCAAAAATAATCCTACATCCTCTTATTTTATACCCCCCTGGAAGTCTGGGGACCCCTGGGGTTCCGTCCCAACACCGTCCCTAACGCCGTTAGCATGGGTCCGCATATAATCTGTTGGTGTTGGAGGGTGGTCGTGTGATTTTGTCCATAAACTAACTTCTTTTTTTTTTTTTTTTTAACCATTATGTTTTTATTGGTTTAAACAAAGTAAATGTATCAGAACAGGAATCAAGGGATCAAATAATAAATAACAGGTCATTAGGGATGAGCGAGTCCGAAAAGACTCGGAATCGCAAGACCCCAACGAGTCCGAGTCAAGGACTCGGGACTCGTTGCGAGTCCAGCGAGTCCAATGTTAATGAATAGGGACCCGAGTAATAGCGAATAATGACATTTACAACTCGCTGATGTGTCTCTGAAAGTGTGCGAGTCCAAACTCGCTGGTTTTTCTCTTATTTTGAGGCTTGTAGCCGATGCTGCGAGGGAAGGGATTCTCCAGCACACACTATGGTTTAAGGAAACAGGAAGCGAGTCGCGCTGACAGGGGCACACACAGAGCGATCCGTTCATCAGTGCAATCATGGCAGCAGGACGTGGCACGGTGAACACGCTGCGTCTTATTGCACTTGTGGAGGCTCGTCCATTTCTATGGCTCCCTACAGATCCTGAGTATGGGATACGACCCTTATTAATACAGCCTGGAGAGAGATCGCCCAAGAGATGTTCCCTGCGTTCCATCGGAGTGACCATGAGGAACAGAGCAATCTAAGTAAGTTAAATGAGTTCACACGTTATATATTGCATTTACTGTATATATACTCGTGTATAAGCCGACCCGTGTATAAGCCGACCCCCCTATTTTTGCCCCGAAAAACTATGAAAACATATTCACCGCCATCCTGGTATACAGCGGCTATCACTGGTAGACAGCCCCCCAGCAGAGTATACACCTCCCCCTGCAGAGTATACAGGCCCCCAGCTGGGTATACATGCCCCCATATTGTCGTATACAGGCAGGGGCGGACTGGCCCAGGTGCCACGGGTCATGCGGCTGCAGGAGCATGAATAATCCGCATGTCCCTGAAGCAGCAGGCGGAAACGGAAGCTCCTGGCCGCGCGATGACGTCATCAGCACGCGGCTGCGTCCGGGAGTGAGCGTCTGTGAGTGGCGTGCGGCTGCGACTGTTAGCGAGCGGCTGTGAGGAGCGCGAGGCTGCGGCTGGGAGCGAGCCATAGGATAATGCGGGAGCTGCGGTGACTGTGAGGCGGCCGCCAGTCATCACCCCCCCCCCACCCCCCGTCCTCACCTGTGTCGGGCCAGTGAGGGAGGGTTGCGACCCAAACTGTAGGGTGCCAGTCAGTCCCTGTATACAGGGCCCTCAGTGTGTGTACAGGCCCCCCCAGCAGTGGGTATACAGGGCCCCCAGCAGTGGGTAGACAGTGGCCCAGTGGGTTTACAGGGCCCCCAGCAGTGGGAATACAGGGCCCCCATAGCAGGGTATACAGGACCCTGAATGTGTTATCATGCTCCACCGCATAGTTGCCTATATTTGGATGGGGTCACAACAGTACAATGAGTTTAATGTCTTATCCTCCTGGCTCTTTCGGCCAAGGGGTTGGGTGTATATAAATACCACTAATGACCAGAGTCTGGTGCCCGCACTATTACATTCTCTATGCGTTGACATGTGTCCTGCCTCATTTGTGATTGTGGCCACGTGAGCTCAATGTCCGTAATGCTGTTGATGATGTTCCACACTGTCGTGTCACTGTGCCTTGTATACACATTACACACACAAAATGAATAAAATGTTATTGTTGATTTGTACACATACTTTTGTTTTTTCAAATATTACACATCTCTAAAGCCGGTTTCAAATCATTTCACAGTTGACCATCTTAAAAAACGGTGGAGGAGCTGCCGGGACCAGCATAAGAAGCAGTACCGGCAGTACTCAGAGAGACAACCGGGAGCCGCTCCATTGCTCAACCACTACCACTTTTATGACCGGCTGTCCTTCCTTCACCCGGTGGCCGCTATGCCAAGGTATGTATCTGCAGCACTGTTGTGTACATTTAGTATTATTTATAAATATATACATTAGTTTCCATTTTGGCTCTGTGGGTAGCAGAGTATACAGGCGGGTCTGAGGTAGCAGAGTATACAGGCGGGTCTGTGGGTAGCAGAGTATACAGGCGGGTCTGAGGTAGCAGAGTATAAAGACGGCTCTGTGGGTAGCAGAGTATACAGGCGGGTCTGTGGGTAGCAGAGTATACAGGCGGGTCTGTGGGTAGCAGAGTATACAGGCGGGTCTGTGGGTAGCAGAGTATACAGGCGGGTCTGTGGGTAGCAGAGTATACAGGCGGGTCTGAGGTAGCAGAGTATACAGGCGGGTCTGTGGGTAGCAGAGTATACAGGTGGGTCTGTGGGTAGCAGAGTATACAGGCGGGTCTGTGGGTAGCAGAGTATACAGGCGGGTCTGTGGGTAGCAGAGTATACAGGCGGGTCTGTGGGTAGCAGAGTATACAGGCGGGTCTGAGGTAGCAGAGTATACAGGCGGGTCTGAGGTAGCAGAGTATAAAGACGGCTCTGTGGGTAGCAGAGTATACAGGCGGGTCTGTGGGTAGCAGAGTATAAAGACGGCTCTGTGGGTAGCAGAGTATACAGGCGGGTCTGTGGGTAGCAGAGTATACAGGCGGGTCTGTGGGTAGCAGAGTATACAGGCGGCTCTGTGGGTAGCAGAGTATACACGTGGCTCTGTGGGTAGCAGAGTATACAGGCGGGTCTGAGGTAGCAGAGTATAAAGACGGCTCTGTGGGTAGCAGAGTATACAGGCGGGTCTGTGGGTAGCAGAGTATACAGGCGGGTCTGTGGGTAGCAGAGTATACAGGCGGCTCTGTGGGTAGCAGAGTATACACGTGGCTCTGTGGGTAGCAGAGTATACAGGCGGGTCTGAGGTAGCAGAGTATAAAGACGGCTCTGTGGGTAGCAGAGTATACAGGCGGGTCTGTGGGTAGCAGAGTATACAGGCGGGTCTGTGGGTAGCAGAGTATACAGGCGGGTCTGAGGTAGCAGAGTATAAAGACGGCTCTGTGGGTAGCAGAGTATACAGGCGGGTCTGTGGGTAGCAGAGTATACAGGCGGGTCTGTGGGTAGCAGAGTATACAGGTGGGTCTGTGGGTAGCAGAGTATACAGGCGGGTCTGTGGGTAGCAGAGTATACAGGCGGCTCAGTGGGTAGCAGAGTATATAGGTGATGAGAATAGGGTTAATAGATGGTGCTACAGTGTTGGGGCGTGCTAGAGGGAGCAGAGATCCGATTACTGCCATCATTTCTGACCTTATTAAAGATAGCGGCCGCAGCTAAATGACATCATGGCAAAGGTAAACATGGGGTGTGGTTAGCTGCAGGAGGTTAGTGAGAGGTGTGGGTTGTTTGGCAGAGGGCGTGGTGTGGGCGTGGTGAGCGCGGCTCCAGCGTCAGATACGCTGCGAGCGCGGAACCGCGGCACATCTCCAGGAGCAGAGGACGTGTCCGGTACGTCCGTAGCCCCCGGCCTCCCCGTTGTCCGCACACACAGCCCCGCTGTGACCTCTGCAGTGTCACAGGCCCCGGCGGGCGTCTGTCATCTCCTCCTGACACTGACCTCCTCCTGATTTGATTGTCTGTGTTGTCCCCCCCCGCTGTCAGCATCAGTGATCTGCTAAGACCTGTGGGTGCACAGACGGGGGAAGTACAAATGCCAGCATGCCGGGGCGGATTGGGCGCTGTGAGGGGCGCAGGTCTTGCTGTGAGCGGAGGGCGCGAGGCCGCTAGAGAAAACGCTATAGCGGCTGTGTGAGTTAAGCGTCTGCGGCTCGCGAAGGCGCATACGCGTCTCCGCTCGCAGTGACGCTAAGGAGTTTGGGATTAGGCTACAGTGCCGGAATTTCAAACTCCCGATTATATAAATAGATTATATATATATATATTGTATACCTTTCAACCCCTTCCCTGCTTTATATAGATGATATAAGCTAAAAGTTTTGTGAATTAAGTATGTCAAGTAAAAAGTGAAGTCAGGGGGCCTTTTTTTTTTTCATGTGAACCATTGGTGTTATTGATCGTCTAGATTAGATGGGATGGGGGGGGGGTGGGTGTTAATCAGGGGGTGAAAAATTATGTATTAGTATGGAATTAGCAAAGAAAGTCACGTATTCCTTTATGTTATGTACAGTTGGTTATTCTTTCATAATAATAACAAATATCTGATTAATAATACACAGATACACAGAGTCTAAAAAGCGTGCAACTTAATGTTTGACCTATGTTTTTGTTTCCAAATGCAATGCATTCACCAAATTTTTTTTTACTTTACCCACAGAGAAGCTTACTACAGAGGGCGGCGTGCTGTGAACCCTCCACCGCCAAACAGAAGGCGGCGTGGAGAACACCCACCACCACCACCACGGCCGGCGCCACCACCACCGCCGCCGCCACCAGCACCACCAACACCACCACCACCGCCGCCACCAGCACCAGCACCACCACCACCGCCGCCACCAGCAGCAGCAACACCACCACCGCCGCCAGCAGCACCAGCACCACCACCACCGCCGCCACCAGCAGCAGCAACACCACCACCGCCGCCACCAGAACCAACACCACCACCGCCGCCACCAGCACCAACACCACCACCACCGCCGCCACCAGCACCAACCCCAGCTTTGGGGCATGTCCGCCCGCCAGAGGAGGTTGTTGCAGGGCCAGAAAATCGAGCACAAAGTAATGCTGACTTTGCCCGCAGTCTCCTACCGTTCTTGGATGACATCCCATTCGAGAGACGACTGCGGGCATGGTCAGCAATACATATTGTCATCGATGCATGTCGCCCTCCAAACCACCCTGCCCAGGTCTTTTCATATTTGGAGGGGTGGCAGCAATCTGGTGCAAACATTCTGGACAGGCACACACCACGGCGGGACAGCTATGTGGCGACCCAGAGGCCGTACCAACCTTTCTGGCCAACCCACATGGACCTTCCAACCCAACGCCATTTTGAGAGACCGGCCCAGGTGACCCAACCTACAGGGTTAGAAGCAGTGGGGGAGGCTATCCATGGGGCCCTGGACATCCTCCATGACCAGGGTGATGGTGGCGGGGTAGAGGCTACCCCACACAATGTTCCCACCTACCACCAGATGTAGGTTTTTTTTTTAATGTAAATAGTGCATGTTTGCACTTTTGACATGTTTATTGTTTATATGTTTATTTCTCATTTTTTTCGTTGCTTTTCGAAAGCAAAAAAAAAAAAAAAAATGACATCTTTGCCATTAAGGCATAATAATACAGGTTTTCAAAACAAATGCTTTGTGTCTGTCTTTTTTCAGGGAATGGATGTGTAGGTTGTTTTGTGGGTGGCCTTAAAGTCATCATCATTAGCAAGTACTTTACGGCCTGCATGGCGCATGAGGGCACCTTGGTTAGTACGTGTAAAATCATTACTGCACATACCAATGTTGCTAACAAAGAAATAGTGCCTGTGTTTGGGGGGGGTTACTTAATGACTCAGTATGTCAACAACACTAGGAACACAGATGCGAGAGGCTGGGACGTCTACTTGCAACACACAACGTCTATGCGTTATCTCCGTAGCGTACAGTGGGACCCTTCGCCAGGCTACAGCAGGATCATAGTACAAGCAACGTCTTCGATGCAGGCATAGGCTTGTTGCCTCAAACAATTAGCCCAAGGGGTTGTTTGGAAAATTGGGTATAAATGCAGGCCTACCGGCCATGATAAGCTTGTTAGCCTGGGTGGCTCCAAAATTTTGCCCAAGGGGCTGTTTGGCATTTTGAGTATAAATGCAGGCCAAATGGCCATGATAAGCTTCTTAGGCTGGGTGCCTCAAAAAATTAGCCCAATGGGCTTGATCAACTCTTTTTAGATATAGAAGAGGGAGCGTGGCCCATACTATAGTCTTGCTTGTCTTGAGAGCATCGGAGAAGCAACATATTCGATGCAGGTATAGGCTTGTTGCCTCAAAAAATTTACCCAAGGGGCTCTTTGGAAAATTGGGTATAAATGCATGCCTACCGGCCATGATAACCTTCTTAGCCTGGGTGGCTCCATAAATAAGCCCAAGGGGCTGTTTGGCATTTTGAGTGTAAATGCAGGCCTAAGGGCCATGATAAGCTTGTTAGCCTGGGTGGCTCCAAAAATTAGCCCAAGGGGCTGTTTTGCATTTTGGGTATAAATGCAGGCCTAAGGGCCATGATAAACTTGTTAGCCTGGGTGGCTCCAAAAATTAGCCCAAGGGGCTGTTTGGCATTTTGAGTGTAAATGCAGGCCTAAGGGCCATGATAAACTTGTTAGCCTGGGTGGCTCCAAAAATTAGCCCAAGGGCTGTTTTGCATTTTGAGTATAAATGCAGGCCTAAGGGCCATGATAAACTTGTTAGCCTGGGTGGCTCCAAAAATTAGCCCAAGGGGCTGTTTGGCATTTTGAGTGTAAATGCAGGCCTAAGGGCCATGATAAACTTGTTAGCCTGGGTGGCTCCAAAAATTAGCCCAAGGGGCTGTTTTGCATTTTGGGTATAAATGCAGGCCTAAGGGCCATGATAAGCTTGTTAGCCTGGGTGGCTCCATAAATTAGCCCAAGGGGCTGTTTTGCATTTTGAGTGTAAATGCAGGCCTAAGGGCCATGATAAACTTGTTAGCCTGGGTGGCTCCAAAAATTAGCCCAAGGGGCTGTTTGGCATTTTGAGTATAAATGCAGGCCTAAGGGCCATGATAAACTTGTTAGCCTGGGTGGCTCCAAAAATTAGCCCAAGGGGCTGTTTGGCATTTTGAGTGTAAATGCAGGCCTAAGGGCCATGATAAACTTGTTAGCCTGGGTGGCTCCAAAAATTAGCCCAAGGGGCTGTTTTGCATTTTGGGTATAAATGCAGGCCTAAGGGCCATGATAAACTTGTTAGCCTGGGTGGCTCCAAAAATTAGCCCAAGGGGCTGTTTGGCATTTTGAGTGTAAATGCAGGCCTAAGGGCCATGATAAACTTGTTAGCCTGGGTGGCTCCAAAAATTAGCCCAAGGGGCTGTTTTGCATTTTGGGTATAAATGCAGGCCTAAGGGCCATGATAAGCTTGTTAGCCTGGGTGGCTCCATAAATTAGCCCAAGGGGCTGTTTTGCATTTTGAGTGTAAATGCAGGCCTAAGGGCCATGATAAACTTGTTAGCCTGGGTGGCTCCAAAAATTAGCCCAAGGGGCTGTTTGGCATTTTGAGTGTAAATGCAGGCCTAAGGGCCATGATAAGCTTGTTAGCCTGGGTGGCTCCAAAAATTAGCCCAAGGGGCTGTTTTGCATTTTGGGTATAAATGCAGGCCTAAGGGCCATGATAAACTTGTTAGCCTGGGTGGCTCCAAAAATTAGCCCAAGGGGCTTTTAAATGTTTGGTAACAGAAAATAAAGTTTGATTCTTGGTCAAAAGGTGTTGTGATGGTTAATGAAACCGAAGTTAAGGTATAGTGTTGGTTTAAGATGAAGCAGCCTCATTAACAGGTTGCAGGAACATGGTTACACTAATCGTTACTGGTCTTGTACATACTGCTTGTACCAAAAAGACACAATATAATACAATGATTAATTATATCATATTGATGTTGAACGTGGCACTTCAGCTCTGAGTACTGTCGTCTTCAGGGCTCAAGAAGTCTTGTGAAATCCAGTTCCTATTAAACTTAATTAGAGTAAGCCTGTCTGCATTCTCGGGAGTAAGACGTGTCCTGGTATCAGTTATGATACCCCCAGCGGCACTGAAAACCCGCTCTGATGTCACACTAGCTGCAGGGCATGCCAGCACCTCCAAGGCATACAACGAGAGCTCTGTCCAAGTGTGGAGCTTGGAGACCCAGTAATTAAACGGGACTGCGGCATCAGTCAGGAAGCAGGTACTGTCACTTAAGTATTCTTGTACCATGTTGGTAAGTTTCTGTCTCCGAGAGATGGTTACTGGAGCAACATGGCGCTGCAGGTTCGATGGCTTATTGAACATAGCCCACTTTGCGGACATCTTTCCAGCATCTCTTCTGGACAGCGTGGATGATTGTGCCCCGACCAAAGGCTGCTGTTGCACAGAGTTGCTAACCATGGGCAGAGTGTTGTCTGACGGTGATATTCGAAGCATATTATCCACAAGAACCCTCTTGAAATAGTCAATTGTCAAGCCACGTGGTGACTGAAACAGCAGTGAGGTGAATTTATCTTTATAACGTGGGTCCAGAAAGGTGGCCAACCAGTAGAGGTCGTTGTGCAATATGTTAATCACTCGTGGGTCTTCTAGCAGACAAGTCAACATGAAGTCAGCCATGTGTCCTAAGCTGCATAGAGTCATGTCTTCAGTGTCCTCAGAACGATGTTCAATACCCATTGTATCCGCAAAGTCTGTCTCCGCCTCCTCCTCTCCAGGCCACCCATGGTGGACAGACACAAAGCTGGGGTTCTGAGTACCATCTGGGTTGACATCGGCACCAACAAAAAATGAATCCTCTTCATCGTCTTGCTCCTGTTCCTCCTCAGGAGCCATTGTTGCCTGGTCATACTGGCTTTGCTGGCTAGGTACTGCGCTGTTTAAATCTGGCTCCATAGCCATCTGCTGGGCTCTCAATGCTTCATTTTTCTGATTAATGAGGGACTCTTTCAGCAGACACAGCATGGGTATAGTGACACTGATGATGGACTGATCACCGCTCACCAGTTTTGTGCAGTAGTCAAAATTATCAAGAACCTCAGATGTGTCAGCGATCCACACCCACTCCATTGTACTAATATGTCGTGGCTGACTGCCGGTCTGACGGGCATGTTGCAACTGATACTCGGATATTGCCCTCTGCTGCTCATTGATCCTCGATAACATATGGAATGTAGAGTTCCATCGTGTCGGCATGTCACAAATGAGTCTGTGGTTGGGCAAATTCAATTGCTTTTGAAGCAATGAAAGTTTTCCAACCGCTGTTGACGAATGACGAAAATGTGCACAAAGTCGACGCACCTTCTCCAGTAGGTCACATAGCTCTGGGTATGTACGCAGGAATTTCTGCACTACCAGATTCAGCACGTGAGCCATGCAAGGCACGTGCACAAGGTTTCCGAGCTTTAGTGCAGCCACTAGGTTACGACCATTGTCGCTCACCACGAGACCGGTCTGCAGTTGGAGTGGGGATAGCCACTCATCTGTCTGTTCCTTCAGACCTTTCAACAGCTCTACTGCAGTGTGCGGTGTGTGACCTAAACAGATCAGCTTCAGCAGAGCCTGTTGGCGTCTTGCTGAAGCACTGCAGCAAACCTCCCAACTTGGCCGTGATGTTGAGGGCAATTGAGGATTGGTCGAGGAAGCGGAAGATGGGGTAGTGGACATATAGGATGATGCAGAGACCCTGAATGAGGTTGTGCCAGCTATCCGTGGCGTGGGTAGGATGTTTGATGTAACACTAACATCGTTTGGCACACTCTCCACAACGTTGATCCAATGCGCGGTGAGCGAGATGTACCGGCCCTGTCCTGAACTGCTTGTCCACGTGTCCGTAGTAAGGTGTACTTTCCCGGTTACAGCGTTGGTGAGGGCACGCTTGAGGTTGTTAATGACATGCTCATGTAACGCGGGGACGGCACAACGTGAAAAGTAGTGGCGGCTTGGAACCGAGTAGCGTGGTACTGCCACAGCCAAAAGCTCACGGAAAGAGTCTGTACCCACAAGCCTAAACGGCAACATCTCGACTGCTAACAACTTAGCTATCTGGGCATTTATTTTTTTGGCTAATGGGTGGGAAGAGTGGTATTTCTGCTTCCTTTCGTACAGCTGTGTCACTGATAACTGTAACGATGTTGCTGACCGACAACTGTCTGCACTCGTGTTCAGTCTCTCTGCAACCGCTGCTTGTGATGAGTACATATGAGCTGGACCAGCTTCAGCAACACTTGATTGTGACGGACGTATCTGAGTTACCGTCGCAGTCTTTGGGTCAGATGACACTGTTGTGGAAGGCTGCACTTTTGACCACTGAATAGGGTGCTGACCAGCCATGTGCTTCCGCATACTGCTGGTGCTCTGGTTTCCTTTCCCGTGGCCTCTGCTGAGCCTTGCATGGCAGATGGTACAGATGACCACATTTTCTTGAGAAGGCCCATCTTTAAAAAATTTCCACACAGTGGCTGACCGACCTCTAGGCTTGACTGTACTCCCTGAGGGATTACTGAGGCCCACATTTGAGACATTTTGTCCAACAGTTGACAAATTTTGAGCCACAGTGGACACATTTTGGGCAACAGTGGTGACTCTTTCAGTTCTGGTGGGAGGAGTCGGCCTTGCTGCCTTTGTTGGTGGGACATACACACTTTCTTCCTCCGTGCTGCTCTGCTGGCTCTGCATCGCAACATTCCACGTGGGATCAGTTGTCTCATCATCAACCCCTTCCTCTTCTAAATCTTCCCGATAACAAGATAGATTTTGCTCCCCAGATGACAAGTGTGTCACTGTCTCATCATCATCATCCTCCAACTCCTGAGACGGTCTAAGACTTTGCTGAAAGACACGTTCATGTGGCCGGGGTGTCTCTAAAACTTGTCCATGAGTGGACAATTCTTCATCAAGTATCTCATCTACTACGGAGTCTGGCAAACCGGATTCATGTAAAGGATTATATGTACCAAATAAGTCATCTGAGTGACCCATGTCTGTGTCAACATTTTCATGGGGCTGCTGTTGGTCTGAGGAACTGTGAAGAGGTTGTGGATTAGATGACCCAGCATGGTATGTACCAACAGTAGATACAGTGCTCAAGGAACCTTGAGTGCTGCAAGAACCTGTTGTTGAGGTCTTGTCTGCCAGCCAAGACGTTAGATGCTGTTCGTCTTCCGGCCTCAATACTCGTTTACTTTCCTGACGGGGAAAGTTAGACAGGAGGAACGATCGATCAATCCTCGTCTGTCTGCCCGAACTGGTGGATAGTTGGCCACGACTACCAATGCCTGTACCTCGTCCCTGTCCCTTAGCAAGACTTTTTTTGGGATTTGGTTTTTTGTGTGACATTTTGTAATTTCTGGTGGCTTTCTGGGGGCTTGTAAAACAAGTAGCAGGTACTATTTCGTGAAAGGTACACACTAGAGGCTAAGATATTTTTAGAGAGATGGAAGGTACCGTGCGAGCTGCAGGCAGGACACCGTACAGCTACGCACTGGCACAGGAAAAAATTGTTTAGTACGCAGAACCAGGCACACTTAGGCTGCGGTGCTGGCTGCGTGCAAGTTTACAAGTACCGTGCGAGCTGCAGGCAGGACACCGTACAGCTACGCACTGGCACAGGAAAAAATTGTTTAGTACGCAGAACCAGGCACACTTAGGCTGCGGTGCTGGCTGCGTGCAAGTTTACAAGTACCGTGCGAGCTGCAGGCAGGACACCGTACAGCTACGCACTGGCACAGGAAAAAATTGTTTAGTACGCACAACCAGGCACACTTAGGCTGCGGTGCTGGCTGCGTGCAAGTTTACAAGTACCGTGCGAGCTGCAGGCAGGACACCGTACAGCTACGCACTGGCACAGGAAAAAATTGTTTAGTACGCAGAACCAGGCACACTTAGGCTGCGGTGCTGGCTGCGTGCAAGTTTACAAGTACCGTGCGAGCTGCAGGCAGGACACCGTACAGCTACGCACTGGCACAGGAAAAAATTGTTTAGTACGCAGAACCAGGCACACTTAGGCTGCGGTGCTGGCTGCGTGCAAGTTTACAAGTACCGTGCGAGCTGCAGGCAGGACACCGTACAGCTACGCACTGGCACAGGAAAAAATTGTTTAGTACGCAGAACCAGGCACACTTAGGCTGCGGTGCTGGCTGCGTGCAAGTTTACAAGTACCGTGCGAGCTGCAGGCAGGACACCGTACAGCTACGCACTGGCACAGGAAAAAATTGTTTAGTACGCAGAACCAGGCACACTTAGGCTGCGGTGCTGGCTGCGTGCAAGTTTACAAGTACCGTGCGAGCTGCAGGCAGGACACCGTACAGCTACGCACTGGCACAGGAAAAAATTGTTTAGTACGCAGAACCAGGCACACTTAGGCTGCGGTGCTGGCTGCGTGCAAGTTTACAAGTACCGTGCGAGCTGCAGGCAGGACACCGTACAGCTACGCACTGGCACAGGAAAAAATTGTTTAGTACGCACAACCAGGCACACTTAGGCTGCGGTGCTGGCTGCGTGCAAGTTTACAAGTACCGTGCGAGCTGCAGGCAGGACACCGTACAGCTACGCACTGGCACAGGAAAAAATTGTTTAGTACGCAGAACCAGGCACACTTAGGCTGCGGTGCTGGCTGCGTGCAAGTTTACAAGTACCGTGCGAGCTGCAGGCAGGACACCGTACAGCTACGCACTGGCACAGGAAAAAATTGTTTAGTACGCAGAACCAGGCACACTTAGGCTGCGGTGCTGGCTGCGTGCAAGTTTACAAGTACCGTGCGAGCTGCAGGCAGGACACCGTACAGCTACGCACTGGCACAGGAAAAAATTGTTTAGTACGCAGAACCAGGCACACTTAGGCTGCGGTGCTGGCTGCGTGCAAGTTTACAAGTACCGTGCGAGCTGCAGGCAGGACACCGTACAGCTACGCACTGGCACAGGAAAAAATTGTTTAGTACGCAGAACCAGGCACACTTAGGCTGCGGTGCTGGCTGCGTGCAAGTTTACAAGTACCGTGCGAGCTGCAGGCAGGACACCGTACAGCTACGCACTGGCACAGGAAAAAATTGTTTAGTACGCAGAACCAGGCACACTTAGGCTGCGGTGCTGGCTGCGTGCAAGTTTACAAGTACCGTGCGAGCTGCAGGCAGGACACCGTACAGCTACGCACTGGCACAGGAAAAAATTGTTTAGTACGCAGAACCAGGCACACTTAGGCTGCGGTGCTGGCTGCGTGCAAGTTTACAAGTACCGTGCGAGCTGCAGGCAGGACACCGTACAGCTACGCACTGGCACAGGAAAAAATTGTTTAGTACGCAGAACCAGGCACACTTAGGCTGCGGTGCTGGCTGCGTGCAAGTTTACAAGTACCGTGCGAGCTGCAGGCAGGACACCGTACAGCTACGCACTGGCACAGGAAATTTTTTGTGGAAAAATGGCACCAAAATTATTTGGTAGACTAGTGCCAAAAATAAGAAAAAGCTTAGGATTACAGCTCTGCGGAAAGCTGGGTGAACTAAGCTATGAGGATGGTGCTGGATTCACTGTAAGGCTGCTCCTATCTCCCTTCCTTACAGTCCTGTACAGCAATCCTCCGTCCTGGTAGTTCTGAAAAGAACTTTTGGGTTATGTGTGAGGAATCTTGACTCCTACACTGCGTCCTGTTAGTTCTGAAAAGAACTTTTGGGTTATATGTGACTCCTACACTGCCTAACTGTCCCTAGATCTGCTCCAAGTCTCCCTGCACTAGGTCAGCTCTTCTCAGCAATGTGCCCAAAATGGCGGGGGCAAGCCTTATATACTGCCTTGCCTGTCATAGATGACATAGGCATCACGATGGACAGCAGCCAATCATAGTCCTGACACAACCAAAGCTGCTATGCCATTACTGACTATGATTGGCTATCTTCACAAGTTTTCTGACCTAACACGCAATGCTGACTAGTAACATAAAAGATTCTGGATTCGCGAGTCCCGAATAGAGAATACAGGACTCGGAATCGCAGACTCGCTAGGATTCGGACTCGTAGACTCGCTCAGACTCGCTGCTGTTTGGGGAGATTCAAGCTATATAGCGATGTGATAGAGCGAGTCTAGCGAGTCTAGCGAGTGAGAGAAAGTAAACTATGACAAAACTAAGATTGCCATTCACTTGCATTGGACTCGTTACTGAGCGAGTATTCGCTAAAAGACTCGCCGATTCCCGAGTCCAGCGAGTCCCTTAAGAATCGCCGAGTAACGAGTCCTAGCGAGTAGACTCGCTCATCCCTACAGGTCATGGATATTCAAGAAGTGGGGGGGGAGGAAGGTTATATGCAGTGGGAAAGCAGGAGAATCATATGTTCCAAAGCATTTATTACTTAGTGTACTGTTAAGATTATATATCCAATCCTAATATTCACCGCTCGTTTAAAATGTTATCGGGAGTGAGGTGTCAGGGTTTTATACACATTGTCAATGATCTTAAATCTGAACAGTGTTGTAAATCGACTCAACCCAGGGGTCCCACCAGTTCAAGATCCTCGTCTTGCGAGAGAGGTCATGTGCTAAAGTCAGCTCATATCGAAAGTGGAGATTCAGTTTCCCTATAAGATCTTCATGAGTAGGTATCGAAGGGCTCTTCCAATTAGAAGCCAAGCATATTCGGGCTGTTACTAGAACATTATTTAGAATGGATCGTAAAGTACGGGGAAAGTCTGTTATGCCAATGCCCAGAAGTGCCAGCTGAGGGGTCAGAGTGCAGGGAAGACCCATCAGGTCTTTAAGTAGCCTCTCTATTCTGCTCCAATAAGGAACCACTCCTGGGCAAGACCACCAGACATGAGTCGCCGATCCCACACCCCCACATAATCTCCAACACCTTGGAGAAGCTGGCGGCGACCTTCCCTTAAAGCCAGCCAAGCGGACTGCAGTCAAATACCAATCAAGGGAGAGTTTTTTCGCTTGTTCTAGATGGCCTATACAGGCACTATATGTGGCAGCGTGCTGCGCTGCATCGCGCCATTCCTCCAAAGTGGCAGAGAACGAAAGCCTGGACTCCCATCTTTCCATATAGGGCAGTTTGCCAGTACAGTTATGTTCCACAAGAGCTCTATATAGGACCGATATACCGTGCTGAACAATCGTATTCTGTTTATAGTATGTTTGTATGGCAGTGTTCCATTCCCTATTTTCCTCCCTGTGGATCGCCGTGGAAGAAAGCAAGTGACGTATTTGTAGGTATTGATAGAAAGTCGTGCGTGGTATTGAGTATCGTGATATTATTGAGTCAAAGGGCTTCATAATTAAATTATCAGCTATATCGGAGAGAGAATTAATTCCTCCAAGCATGTAGGGATAATGAGTCAATCAAATCCTCCAGAGCATTTAGAGAAATATATCGATATAAAAAACCCAGGTGTGACACCCTTAACTGGGACCAAATTTTCAATACAGCTTGCATAGAGCATAGCAAGCCAGTGGGCTCCCTGCCGTGTAGAAGCTGAGTCTCCAGCAGTAGTCTGGTGGAATGTCTAGGTGCACTCCAGTGCTCAATCTGATGCCATAAGGGTCCCATATGGCCAGTCCACCAGATCTGCGCTATTTCAAGGAGGATTGCTCTGTACTATGCTCGGATATTTGGAGCTCCCAGACCCCCTGACTTTCCAGGCAGGACCAATATGTTGTCCGCCACTCTATGTGGTCTATCGTTCCAGATAAATTTATTTAATAAAGTCTGGATTCAAGTGATTTGCTTAACTGGGAAATACAGGGGAAACACCGGAGCAAGTATAAAATTTTAGGGAGGAGGGTCATTTTAACTAGCTGTATTCTTGCCATCCACGTCAGTTGTATGGAGGAATACGAGATGAGAGCACATAAATCTTTTATCAGTATGTCACAGTTAGTTTGTAATATACGTTTTATACTAGTTATTTTTATTCCCAGATACGTAAATTCGGTAAGGGCCCAAGTGAAGGGATATTTCTGGCGTAACGTTTCTCGAATAGTAGTTGGGACAATAATCGGATATATCACAGACTTAGTTAGATTCAATTTATAATAGGACACTATAGTGAAATCATCCAAGACCTTTATTATTGCCGGTATAGTCGTATCTATATTTGTGCACATGAAGATCACATCGTCGGCGTACAGGCCAATCTTATGTTCCACTGCTCCCAAAGATACTCCCGTCACAGCAGGATTTGACCTGATGATAGCAGCCATCGGCTCCATCACCAAGGCAAATATAAGCGGAGAGAGAGGGCAACCCTGACGGGTACCATTTGTGATGGGAAAAGACGACGAGATGAACCCAGGGGCACGGACCGAGGCACTAGGGGCAGAGTACAGGGCCATTATAGAAGTATAAAAACGGCCTATTAATGCAAATTTATTAAGGACTGCACTAAGGTACCCCCAGTGCACTCGGTCAAATGCCTTCTCCACGTCTAGGGAGATCAAAGCTCCCAGATCTCCCCCCTCTCCATCACCTCTAAGAGGTTAATCACTCTCCTTGTCCCATCTCGCGCCTGTCTACCAGGCACAAATCCTACCTGGTCCGGCGCAATGAGGGAGGGGAGGACCACTTGCAAATGAGTGGCCAATATTTTGGCGTAAAGCTTTAGGTCGCAGTTAAGGAGGGCGATCGGCCTGTAGTTACCGGGTAACGTGGGGGCCTTTCCTGGTTTGGGAATTGTCGAGATAACCCTTCACTGCAAATTTTTCCCTGATCCTGTCAGTAAGAAAAGACCTTCAGTAAACGTGGTATAAGCACGTCTTCAAATACTGAGAAGTACCGGTACGTAAAGCCGTCCGGGCCAGAAGCAGAGTCCTTCCTCACTGATCGGACCACATTTCGATTCTCTTGTTCTGTTAACGGGGAGTTTAGCCAGGATATCTGTGCCGTCGTAAGAGCAGGGAGATCCGCCCGTTCCAGAAAATCACGTATAGTCTCCGTTGTGGGTTGGGGAGTATCAGTGGAATTTCGAAGATTACACAGGTTTTCATAATAGAGCTTAAATTGTTCTGCAATCTGTATTGGGTTACGGATGTGTGTACCCTCTGGAGTTATTAAGTGGGCAATCTTGGACTGCGTCTCCTTTTTTTTAACCCGGCGAGCCAGGAGAGCTCCCGCCCGGTCTCCCATACTATAATATTTAGCCTTAACTTTCAATAAATTTTTTTCAACCCTCGCAAGCATCAGAATTCGAAGCTTGTGACGTAGTTGCAAAAGGGCCTCTCATAGGTTATCCGAAGGGGAGCGTTTATAGTTAGATTCTAGAGATCCAATCTGCCGAACGAGGGTTTGCAGTTCCAGGTTATATTTCTTTTTAGTATAAGCAGCCAATTTCAGTAGAGCTCCCCGCATGACCGCTTTGTGGGTAAACCACAAAATCTCCGGGGTCACAGATTCATCATCGTTCAGCAGGAAGAACTCTTTCATCTGTTGGGTAAGATCTTCTACATTTGAGGGGGAGGACAGCAACGTTTCATTGAGCCTCCACAAGGCTGGTGGCGAGACAGCCAGAGAGTCTGCAACCGCCACGGAAACCGGGGCGTGATCCGTCCACGTGATGGATCCAATCTCCACCCCCAAGCATTTGGGGAGGAGACCATCACCCACCAGAAAAAAATCTATTCGACTGCACGTGCCGTGTCTAGGCGACATATAGGTATAATCTCTTTCATTACCATGTAAGTAACGCCAAACATCGTGTAAATGATAGGACGAGATCAGAGGTCCCAGTCCCCGTCTAGCCATCGAAGACCGTGAGCAATCCAACATCCTGTCCATAGGAGCATTAAAATCACCACCCACCAACTTGTGTCCGTACGCTTGGGGAAGCAGTTTGTCTAGCGTTGCACGGATAAAGGTCACCTGCCCTGAATTAGGGGCATACACCGAGATCAACGAGTACAATACTCCATCAATAGTGCCCTCAACCATTAGATATCGCTCTTCTGGATCCGGGAACACCTCCCGCAACACAAATGCCACTCGCTTATGAATCAGTATTGCAACACCTGCTTGTTTTTTGGGCGCCGATGCAAAGAATTGATGTGGGTATGTCTGGGAGGCCATTCTATGTGTATCATCTGACAGCGAATGGGTTTCCTGTAAGAAAACAATATCTTTACGATCATGTAGTAGGTGGCGCCAGACCAGAGATCTCTTGCCAGGAGAATTCAAACCATTCACATTAAGTGTAAGTCCCGTTATACTCATGGCAAAAGTAGAGAGTAAACTATCTGCATGCTGCACCACCACTGATTACAAACTATTCCCTTTGGTCTCATAGCTAAGTAGGTCCTGCAAAAGGAAAGGGGAGGGGAAGGAGTAGGGAGAGGGGAAGTGTGGGAAAGAGACATAGCAAACAATCCTGGAGAAAAACAGAGAGATAAAAATAAAAGAAAAATAAAAAACCGTCCAACATTGTTAGATGGGAAAATTCCCACCAAGGGGGGCAAGCCCATCCCCATTTACTCCGGATAGAATGAAAGAGTCTCCGGGTATACTACCCTCCGATAGTGTTCTAGGTAGTCCAGATATCAGAGGGGGGGAAAACGTTGCGGAGGCATCTGCAAATCTGAAGGCAGCCTTAGAAGTTTACAATATGGTGCAAACTCTCGCCTCCGGGCTAGGGTGCCTGCAGATAGGTCCGGGAACACTGTTATTCCAGTATATGGGGCTGATAAATTGGGAGTCTGTCTCATGGCTCGTAAAACAGTCTCAGCAATGCTGGGTTTGGAGAAAGCAATCAGGATATCTCTAGGGAAAGCCTTATTAATGTGAACAGGCTTTGGAAGTCTGAAAGATCTCTCCACTGCTAAATCTCCCTGTGAGGCATCTGGTAGTATCATCTGGAGAAGTGGCTGCACTATAGATGGGAGATCCTCATTATCCTGCGGGTCTGGGATGCCCCTGATCCTTATGTTACCTTTGCGCAGCTTGTCTTCCATATCACAGATTTTAAGCTGTGCTTGCTTAAGGTCTCCCTCTATCTGTGTATAATCTGTAGCAAGTTCATTATGGGCTGCTGCGTACTCTCCCAGCTTCTCCTCTATATGTGAGGTTCTGTCTCCCAGGGAGGAGAGCTCCTGCCTAAATTCCTCCATCATGTCCTTCATATCAGCTTGGAGCAACCGCCTCAGGAAGCTCAGCATAGTTTTCAGCATAGTTTTCAGGATCCTCTGTGTCACCGGGGTTTCATCTATATCTTCCTCCTCCTCCACACTTCCCTCAGGGCTATGAGATGTGTGGGTCCGGGTGGCTGCAGATCTAAGAGCCGGAGCCATTTTGGGAGTGTGCTGCTGCTGTCCAGCCATAAAGAAGTTTGTGAGCCTCTGCTCGCTTGTGCCCTTTTTAGTCCCGGCTTTTGGCATACCTGGAGGTTCTCTGGGAGGATTGCAGGTGATACAGCGTGGAGCAGGGTCCGGATGGCCGATATTTAGCGCCGCTTGCCAGATTATCTGTAGGAGCTCAGTGAAGTGCGACCAGCTCCATGTGCGTCCTGGTCAGGCCCCCCCCCCATAAACTAACTTCTGATCATATTCCTTTCTTATATGACATATTAGCTGCCTGTACATAAACCATAGCTGAATATTGTGTTTTTCTACTAAAATAGACTAAACAAGCAGCTGGGCACAAGAATGTGACATACTCCAGAACTAACAAGGTGCAAGGGGCTAGATCCATAAAAAAGCCGGTGCACCAATTGGTAACCCTCTTTGCTGAGTCATGTGACTCGATATACAAGCCCCCTTAGGGCTAAAAAACAAAGATGGGTGCTTTGGAACGCAAGTGTGTGTTCCATAGACTCGGTCCGGGCGGAAGTGACGAAATACCAGAAGCGCTATGACGCGATTGATGGTGTGTCCCGCCAGTGGCACACGTGACCACAGAAGAGACCGCAATTAACAGCAGGTCTTCTCCTGCGGCGGTGTTTTGACAGGAGGATATACAGATGGTACATATCTGGTGAGTGCTCTAATGGTAACCTATTGATACTATTTGTACCTTCCTGCATTCCATATTTGTAATATTTGTATACATCTAGGGTCGCCATGTAATTCATTGGAACACCGGCTGATATTGATACATTATTTGGTTCTTTTATTTAGAAACCATCCTCTGCATGCCATTCTAAAATGGGGAAAACATAGGAACTTGTGATCTCCAGAAAAGCCATGACTCCCCTGATGATTGGGGCATTGAAACACGTAGGGAGTATATAATACGTGATGAAGATGGCAACTATGATGTATCTGATAGTCCATAATACCAGAGTGTCTATGTCCGAAGGACACAGGTTTTGACGTGGCTGTCTGGAAGTTTGACCCTGGGAGTATAAGCCGGTGAGAGTGTTCCATTAAGTGGGGCAGGTTTATTTTCTCCTACACATCTTTTACCCTTTGGTTTGTTTGTATATACATTACTTTTTGCATGCAATAATCCAGGGGTGAAGTGAAACGGATAGAGTGTGGTCATCTTTAAACCTCCTGAAAGGTACCTTGGAGCCCTTGCACTCTATAAAATGTTCACTCATACTGTGAGGAACACATAATTGTGGACGAGAATCTTTGGGGTCCTATCCCTGATATTCATCTACAATTATTGGTGTAGTCATATATGTTGTTTGTTTGTTGGTTTTATCTTCCTGGGGATAACACCGTTCAGGTGCAACCCTTTTTAGTGCATACCCATTAATGGTTAAGTTTTAATTGCACTAACCGAACCTTGCTACAGGGGTATTTATTTACAAAGTCCACACTTATTTACAGACCTTTTAAGATCAAGGATCCAGTCGGTACATTTCAGTACACTCTTAACATTGTTCATATGAAAACTCTGAACCACTGTAGGCTCTTTAAGGTCAGGTCCACTTGTTAAGACCAAGTCCATACTGTTGGGCTGTGTTTATCTGCACACAGCCAGCTCACTCAACACATGCTGTTCTGACAACTTGGCTCCAACTGTGACACGCCCTGCTTTGCTCTGCAGGATTAAATGTAACTTCCCTGGACATGGAACCTGAAGTAGAGGGAGAATCTGTCCTACTTCCATTCCTACAGATTCTCTAAAATAAAGGCCCTTGGAAAATTTTCTAAGGCTAGCTTCACACTGCGCTTTTGATGCATCTGAGTCTATCCGTGTTAAATCGGATAGACTGGGATGCGATTTTTGCTTCTATGTATCCCTATGGGCTCGGATTGTGCTCGGATGTGTCCTTTTTGCCATCCGATTTATGCACAATCCGTAGCCTTCTGATTTAGTGTCGGTGCCAATACCATGCAAGCAAAGATGTTTTTAAGTGATGTTAGTAGATGTCATTATTTGAGAAAAGATAAAAACTAAAAAGTTTTTTCAAAAAAACTCAGATGGATTTTTTTTTTTTTTTAAATAAAAATACTTATCTTAAAATAAGTTTCTTAGTGCAAGTATTGGCCAATAGATGCCTGCCCATCAACCGCAGCAAGGTGACCTTAAATCTGACGGGTCCCTGTCTACTCTGAAAACCTCTCTCGTACCACTTAAAGGGAACCTGACCCCGAAAAATGACCCCCAAGCCTCTTTATACCTGTACCTGCACCATGATAATACATTTGTAGCCATTCCTTTGTGTCTCTAAAGTGATATTGCAAAGTTTATAAAAGTGGTTTTTATACCATCTGATCTGCGGCTTCTCAGCATTTGAGAAGCCGCAAAAGGCATTCCTTGCTGCTTCTCCCCGCCGCCTGCCTGGTAATTATTCACGGCCCAATGGGCGTGCTAGAGAGCAGAGAGCCTGTGTGCGTCATCAAAGGGGCTACAAATGTATTATCATGGTGCAGGGACAGGTATAAAGAGGCTGGGGGGTCATTTTTCGGGTCAGGTTCCCTTTAAGGTACCATTACACACAGAGATTTATTGCTTGCACCTCACTGGTTGCAGTGAAATCATGGACACAGTGCTCCATTTTGTGGCTATGTACTATGTGTATTATTATAAGATCACCCCTAAGCCTTCGTTTTTCCAAGCTAAATAACCCCAAACCTGTCTTGGTATTGCAGACCCCTTAGTCCTCTAATGACTTTTGTCGCTCTTCTCTGGACCCGCTCTAGTTCAGCTATGTCTTTCTTATACACCGGAGACCAGAATTGTACACAGTCTTCTAAGTGTGGTCGCACTAGTGACTTGTATAGAGGTAAAATTATGTTCTCCTCATGAGCATCTATGCCTCTTTTAATGCATCCCATTATTTTATTTGCCTTTGCAGCAGCTGCCTGACACTGGCCACTAAATGTGAGTTTGTCATCAACCCATACACCCAGGTCTTTTTCAGTGACAGTTTTGCCCAGTGTTTTACAATTAAGCACATAATTATACCTTTTGTTTCCTCTGCCCAAGTGCATGACTTTACATTTATCCCCATTAAAGCGCATTTGCCATTTAGCAGCCCAAGCTTCTAGTTTACATAAATCCTCCTGTAATATAAAATTGTCCTCCTCTGTATTGATTACCCTGCAGAGTTTAGTGTTATCCGCAAATATTGAGATTCTACTCTGTATGCCCCCTACAAGGTCATTAATAAATATATTAAATAGAAGCGGGCCCAACACTGACCCCTGTGGTACCCCACTGTTAACTGTGACCCATTCTGAGTGGGTTCCATTAATAACCACCCTTTGTTTCCTATCACTAAGCCAGTTCTTAACCCACTTACACATATTTTCCCCTATCCCCATTGCCCTCATTTTATGTATCAACCTTTTGTGTGGCACCGTATCAAAAGCTTTTGAAAAGTCCATATACACCACATCCACTGCATTTCCTTGGTCCAGTCCAGAACTTACTTCTTCATAGAAGCTTATTAGATTAGTTTGACAGGAACGGTCCCTCGTAAAACCATGTTGATAATGGGTCATGAGGTTATTTTTCTTCAGATACTCCAGTATAGCATCTCTTAGAAAACCCTCTAGGATTTTACCCACAGTAGAGGTTAAGCTTACTGGCCTATAATTTCCAAGTTCAGTTTTTGTCCCCTTTTTGAATATTGGCACCACATTTGCTATACGCCAGTCCTGTGGTACAGACCCTGTTATTATGGAATCTTTAAATATTAAAAATAATGGTCTATCTATGACAGTACTTAATTCCTGCAGCACTCTGGGGTGCATCCCATCCGGGCCCGGGGATTTGTCAATTTTAGTGATTTTTAGACGATGCCGTACTTCCTCTTGGGTTAAGCAGGTGACATTTAATTGAGAATTTTTGTTATCACTGATCATATTGTCTGTCATGGAATTTTCTTGTGTAAATACTGTTGAAAAAAAGTCATTTAGCATATTGGCTTTTTCCTCATCCTCATCCACCATTTCACCCAGACTATTTTTAAAGGGGCCAACACCATCAATTTTTAGTTTCTTACTATTTATGTAGTTAAAAAATATTTTGGGATTCTTTTTACTTTCTCTGGCAATAAGTCTCTCTGTCTCAATGTTTGCTGCCTTGATTTGCTTTTTACAAATGTTATTTAATTTTCTGTATTTATTTAATGCCTCATCACTACCTACTTGCTTTAATTCCCTAAATGCTTTCTTTTTGTCACATATTGCACCTCTTACCACTTTATTTAGCCATAGTGGTTTCCTCCTATTTCTAGCATGCTTATTCCCATAGGGTATATATTGTGCACAGGTCCTATTCAGGATGTTAATAAACATCTCCCTTTTGCTTTGTGTACTCTCAACCGTTGGAAATTTGCCTTCCGGAAGTTTAGTGTCCTTGTAGCCCCTCTACTACACGTCTTAGTAAAGGATACTTGAAAGCTTATTAATGATGCTAGAAAAATGAATGCGAATCCTAAAATCTCAAGCCTGTTTTCACCTTCCTTGAAACAAAAAAAGAGAGATCAGCATACTACAAATGTATATAAGGCTTGCGTTCACACACTGCATATTTGCTGTGTATTTTTATGCGAGTGCTCTTGCAGTTTTTGTAGCCAAAACCAGGAGTGGAACAATCAGGCTGAAGGCATGCTGTCAGATTTCCTCGCGCGATTATAAAGCGAGGGAAACTCGCATTGCACCTGGACCAGTATCATTAAATGATACTGGTCCCATTAGTGTTCCTCGCAGTACACTCGCCTTGCGAGGGAAATGCGTGTTCAGTCGCAGCGTGCTGTGACTGAACACGATTTCCCCACTCGAGGGGACAATGAAAGTGTCATGCAATAGTGTCATGCGTGTGCTGTCAAAATCGCTTCAAACTCCACAGCTGTCAAAGCCGCAGTTTGAATTTGCCGGGTTGCCGGTACAGTTAAAAATCATCTTGCACCGCTGTGGCAGGAGCGGTGCAAGATGATTAGTAAAAACAGAATTGAAGTTAAAAATTAAAAAATCCCGGGGTTTCTCGCCATATTAACCCCATCTGCAGCCTCTGTGCTGCATGTCAGCGCAGAGGCTGCAGATGCGGCTATTAATGTGAGCAGGGTTAACCCGCTGGTTGTGTGATGCCAGCATGTGTCCAGGGAGTGTGCATACTCCCTGGACACATGCTGACATGACCCACTGGGTCAGCAGGGGTTAATAAGTTTATTAGCCAAAAGCCGGTAATTGTCGACATTTATTAAATAACATTAAATGCCGGCGGGTCCTGACTTTAGGAGCTGTCAGCAGTATGCAAATTGCGTAGAGGACATGCAGGGCAGTCTGTTATAATGATGAGCTGTCCTTGGTCCTGTACGCAAATTGCGTATATTACCAGCCGCTGTGATAATGTAAGTGAGGAGCTGTCCCTGCTGCCGTTGTCCTGAAATCACAGCAAAGGGGACAGCTCCTAGCTGCTGAAGTTTAGCAGCGCTCGCTGCTAAACTCCAGCAGCCGGCCTCCGGTTCCCGGATCCTCCCGGATCCGGCGCGATCCAGCGTCATAGATTCCCATGTTAGGGGTCGCCATGGGAGGACGGGAGGATCCGGGAACCAGACTATCCAGTCTATCACCCATAACTTGTAAGTGTCTAGAGATCTATGGACTAAACCGGCAGTGAACTCACAGATACTTCACGGAATTTTATATCATTGAGACATGAAATTGAAACAAATACATTGTTTCCCACAAAAATGTAGATTTTGACTCAAATTTTTAATTTTCACAAGGGTAACAGGAGAACATGGACCATACAATTTGTTGTGCAATTTCTTTTGAATAAGCTGATGTCCCACATATCGTAGAAAACTACTTTTTGGAGCCCAGTAGGGTTCAGAAGGGAAAGAGTACTATTTGAATTTTGTTGTGCCATTTTGGCTGGACTAGATTGCAGATTCCATGTCACATTTCAAGAGCCCCTGACATGCCAATACAGCAGAAACTTCCAAACTTTAACCTCATTTCGGGAACTACACTTCTCGAGTAGAGATGAGCGATGACGATTAGTATTGTTCGCCAATTTCAAATTCGACCTGTTTTGGGCTATGTTCGAGTCATTCGACGAATGCAAATGCAAAAGTTACTGACTTTTCACAGTAATGCTTTTGTTCAACGGTATTATGAGTTTCCTGTGTCTAGGAATAGTGGGCGGGATGGGGGGAATCTGGGGAGAGGTCTGTGGTCAAATAATGCAGATCTCCATTTTTTTTCCTTCCCACACTTACTGTGGGTGGTCCGGTCTGTCAGCCTATCAGCACGCATAGAGAATAGTATACTTTTTGCACACAATGACTTGTGTCATTGGCTGGGTATGTTACATGTCCTTGCCATATAAGAACCGGACCATTTTCCCTTCTCGACATTTTATCAGTGTTGGAGCTCAGTGTCAGCAGCCTCCGCTGCTGCTGTGTACTTACCAAAACCTATTTAGGGTAGTACCACTGTTTGACTAGGTAGCTGTGGTCAGGTGTAAATCTAAATCTGTTGATATCTACCGCCACACAACGCAGAAACCACTTTTATATTGCATCTGCTCAAACCTACTTACCAAAATCTATTTAGGGTAGTACCACTGTTTGACTAAGTAGCTGTGGTCCAGTGTTCTGTTGAAATCTACCACCACACAGCGCAGAAAACACTTTTGTATTGCATCTGCCCAAACCTACTTACCAAAATGTATTTAGGGTAGTACCACTCCTTGGCCACTCAACTCTGCAAGTTTTACATCCATAGTTTTTTTTTGCCAAAAACAACAGAGTTGCCAATTAGTTAGCATCAAATATGAGTGGTAAAAGGTCTGCTGATGTTGGAAAGGGGAATAGGCATGTTGGAAAGGGTAAAAATCTTTGTGTCCATGGGGTAAGTGCTAAAGTAACAGAAACATCTGTTGAACAAATCAGGTAGGTCAGTGACCTGGTTAGGCCTACTGGGCCGGATAAACTGAAAGCTCATGCAAGCGCTCCCATCAATGTTATGCCCTGCCACACACAGGTGGGACAACTTTAAGTTTTGTGGAGTATTACAGGAAAAACTAGTCAGGTAGGTCAGTGACCTGGACAGGCCTAGTGACAGGGGATATTGACCAAACAATGCTTTTAAGGGCCCCAAAACTTCATGTGTATACAACACATTTGCCAAAACTTGGTTTGATGCCCAAAACCAGTTTACTCAAACATTAAGGAAGATGTAGTAATCACTGTTGTTAAGCACACAAAAATGGTGGATGTGAATACAGCAAACTTGTTAATCACTGGTTCGATGGACAAAATATTCAGAAACAGGGGCAGGAGTGTCAGGCATAGGTATTGAGCTCAGAGAGCCCTGCTCAACTCAAGCAACAAACAGCAAGGAGAACCCAACAACAGTCTCCATTTTTCAAAAAAATTAGGCACAGCCACCCCTTAAGTAGCATCAGTTGCCCCAGAGTTGAAATATTGAAATGGGGAGTTTAACGCAGCACTATGAAAAGTACACAAGCGTTTAGTCTCCCCAAGCTGACCCAGGGGTGGAAAAGTCCTTGCGGATCCATGACTTGTTCATCTTAATAAACGTTAGTCTGTCTACACTGACACTGGACAGCCGCACACTACCAGCAGCGCTGAAGACACGTTCTGAGAGAATGCTGGCTGCGGGGCACAACAAAATCTCAAAGGCATGAGTGGCGACCTCAGGCTATTTTTCCACTTTTGAAGCCCAAAATGCACAAGGGTCCAGTTCCACAGTCATGGCATCGATATTCAGCTGTAGATACTCCTGCAACTTTTTAATGCAACTTGATTAAAGGTTAAGTTTTATTTGCACTAACCGCATTTCGCTATTATTAGTGTTCACACTCACAAATTTTGGGGCTCTCTACATCCTTCAATTGGTTCTGGTACCCAGCTAATTATTTAACTGCCTGTCACACTGGGTATGGCTGGTTTTCTATCCACAGAATTTGACACTGAGCAATGGTTCACTGAGGCTAGAGCCGTTTTTTCCTATAGAAATATTGCGCGGAAAAACTATTCCCTACCTTGAATGGGTCTCCATTTTTCAAAGACACATTCAGAGAGAACGCTGGCTGCGGGGCATGACAAAATCTCCAAGGCATGAGTGGTGAGCTCAGGCCATTTTTCCAGTTTTGAAGCCCAAAATGCACAAGTCTTCAGTTCCACAGTCATGGCATCGATATTCAGCTGTAGATACTTCTGTACCATCCTCTCTAGGCGTTCACTATGTGTTAGACATAGTTCTGGCGTTGCAAAGGATGGTCTAAAAAAAGGTGAAACTATTCTACAAAATGGAGGGCACCTCGGCCGCTGCCGTATGCTCTAGACTGCTGAGCCCTCAGCTGGCTCGGCAACAACAATCCCACTCTCCGTGCAAGGATACAGGACAAGAAAAGAAGCCCCCCTTCTCTCACTACCTTTAGCCTGCCTTCTCAGGTTCCCCTCCTCCCCCTTTTCTCACTAGCCCTCAGCCTGCCTCCTGGCTATAAATAGCCTTAACTAGGGGCAACCTCCCTCTTACCATCCTGCTCCCCAGGCGAACATCAACGTCGATGGGTGAACAAAGAATGATCGCTTCGCCGAACGGATGATGTATGCCGAACATAGATCCTAGGGGGTCGCAGCTCTGGCTCTGTTCAGAGCAGCTCCTTGGCCGGTGGAAGGGGGAGTTGGTAAAATTCAACCTGTCCAGGACGGCCTAGGCATCGGGCGCCCCTCCTACAGGGCGTCAACCAGGCTAGGTCGGCCAGGACATCAGGTTTTGCCTCTTCCCAGGACCTAAGGCTGATATGCCGCGCATGGCCGGTAGGCCGTTCAAGGCTGTTACGCCTTACCAGGCTGATACGCCTCAAGGCTGTTAAGCCTCCAAGTGAGCCTGTAGGCTGTTATGCCCAAAACAACAAAGAGCTGCGGCCAAAATTAATCCACCCCCTTTTTTATTCATTCCTAACAGCCCGTCTGTCCCATTGTTAGCGAGCGCCCACGTCCCGCCTTCCATTATAGTTATCGGGTTTGTTGCATGTTTTAATAAAGCTTTGAAACTTACAACGTTGTGGTCTCAATCATTGCACGGCGAGGGGAACCGAGCAGCGGGTCTCAGCAGTCTGGAGGGCACCTCGGCCGCTGCCGTATGCTCTAGACTGCTGAGCCCTCAGCTGGCTCGGCAACAACAATCCCACTCTCCGTGCAAGGATACAGGACAAGAAAAGAAGCCCCCCTTCTCTCACTACCTTTAGCCTGCCTTCTCAGGTTCCCCTCCTCCCCCTTTTCTCACTAGCCCTCAGCCTGCCTCCTGGCTATAAATAGCCTTAACTAGGGGCAACCTCCCTCTTACCATCCTGCTCCCCAGGCGAACATCAACGCCCGCCCTCCCGCCCCAGAAGGAAGCTCTAAGTCGCAGCCGGTGGAAGGGGGAGTTGGTAAAATTCAACCTGTCCAGGACGGCCTAGGCATCGGGCGCCCCTCCTACAGGGCGTCAACCAGGCTAGGTCGGCCAGGACATCAGGTTTTGCCTCTTCCCAGGACCTAAGGCTGATATGCCGCGCAAGGCCGGTAGGCCGTTCAAGGCTGTTACGCCTTACCAGGCTGATACGCCTCAAGGCTGTTAAGCCTCCAAGTGAGCCTGTAGGCTGTTATGCCCAAAACAACAAAGAGCTGCGGCCAAAATTAATCACCCCCTTTTTTATTCATTCCTAACAGCCCGTCTGTCCCATTGTTAGCGAGCGCCCACGTCCCGCCTTCCATTATAGTTATCGGGTTTGTTGCATGTTTTAATAAAGCTTTGAAACTTACAACGTTGTGGTCTCAATCATTGCACGGCGAGGGGAACCGAGCAGCGGGTCTCAGCAGTCTTGCTGTTACCATATACACTGTTACTGATAACGTTTGAGTGATGACGATTCGATGTTCCCCGGGTTGGAAAGGTAGAACTGCGATATTCACTATGTGCACCACTGTTGTTTTGGGGAAAAGCAGTACTAAGATTGCCTAAAAGCTTCTGTTGATACTCCTCCATGCGTGCGTCTCTTTCCAGGGCAGGAAGCACTTGGCAAAATTTAGTCTTGTACCGGGGATCTAACAGTGTGCCAACCCAGTAGTCGGCATTACTTTGAATTCTAACAATCCGAGGATCATGTTGCAGGTAGTGCAGCAAGAAGGCACTCATGTGTCTTGCGCATCCAGGAGGCTCAAGTCCTTGTTGTGTTAGTAGCGGTGGGGTAACATTCATTATGTCTTCCTCTGCCCTCTCCCCCCAACCTCGCACAACGGAAATGTGATCAAGATCTCCCTCATCTGCTAAGTCCTCCATGCCCATCGCCTGTTCATCCTCCATTTCTTCCTTGGTTCCTGCATCTTCATCAATAGTTTGGCTGCTACCATGCGCCATCGTTGTTCCCAAACCAACACCATCCCATGCCAGTCGCCTTGGTGATGCTGACCGTCTGGACCTTTGAGATCTTGTTATCACTTCCGCATACGCCTCCTCCTCTACTTCCTCCATTTCATCTTGGCCCACCACCTGACTCTGAATACTGGTTAAAGTGTGCTCCAGCGTGAAGAAGACTGGAATAGTCATGCTGATAATGGCATTATGAGCGCTAAACATCTTAGTAGCCATTTCAAAACTCTGCAGAAGGGTGCAGAGGTCCTTGATCTGAGGTCACTCCAGCAGTATGATTTTCCCCACCTCTGATTCGCATTGGCCCTGGCTATACATCATAACATACTGCACCAGGGCTCGTCGCTGCTGCCACAGTCGCTGCAACATATGCAGAGTGGAATTCCATCGTGTCAGCACATCGCACTGCAGGTGGTGAACCGGCAGGCCGAAAGACTTCTGTAGCGATGCAAGTCGTTGAGCTGCGGGATGCGAATGGTGGAAGTGAACACACAGCGACCGTTCCCTGTGCAGAAGCGCATCTAGGCCGGGATAGTAGGCTAGCAATTGCTGGACAACCAGGTTCAAGACGTGAACCATACAAGGCACGTGTGTCACCTTGCCTCGGCAAAGGGCCGAAACCAGGTGTGCAGCATTGTCGCACACGGCCCTCCCTGGCTGCAGGTTCAGTGGAGACAACCATTGATTAAACTCGATCTCCAGAGCTGACCACAACTCCTCAGCTGTGTGATTCACATTTCCCAGACATTTTAATGTAAACACCGCCTGATGGCGTTGAGCCCTGCTGCCAGCATAGTAAAGAGGTGTGCTGGCTTCCTTCTGCGCAGTTTGAACGCCTGTCACATTACCAGACAGGCTTTGGGCGCAGGTGGAGGATCTAAAAGAGGTGAAGGAGGCAGAAGCAGTGGAGGAACTTCTACATACAGAGGTTTGATGCACAAGCCGTGGGGATGGCAAGACATGTACAACAGCCCTTTCTCCTGCTATCACCATAGTCACCCAATGCCCAGTCAGCGACATGTAACACCCCTGTCCATGCTTACTCATCCAGGAGTCTGTGGTGAAATGCACCCTGTCACACACAGAGTTTCTCAAGGAAGTGGTGATGTTGTGTGCAACATGCTGGTGTAGCACAGGCACAGCTTTCTTCAAGAAGTAGTGACGACTGGGCATCTGATACTGGGGCACTGCGACGGCCAGAAGGTCTCGAAAATCCTCTATATCCACCAGCTGGAAAGACAGCATTTCCGTAGCCAACAGCTTGCAGATGGTGAAATTCAACCTCTTAGCTTTGGCATGGGTAGGAGGAAATGGTCTTTTACTTGTCCACATCTGAGGGACTGAGGGCTGGCTGCTGTGCAGAGACAGGGTTGATTAGGGTGTCCCAAACAAACTGCTGGACTTATGTCGTATTCATAAAATGGTGGTGCTCTCGATATCTGACAGCACTCAACACCAGCAGTTGTTTCCACTTCCAAAACAGCTGATGACCTGTCAATCACACTGGGTGTTGCGGACAAAGAGGTGAAAGTTCTGCAGCTGAAAGCCTGCGTGAAAGGTGTCCCCACAGTCACAGAGGATGAAGAAGCTGCAGATGCACTTGATGGTGCAGACAGTGGTTGGCCAGGCCCGCTAGGCCGCATTGTAGCACAGTAAGCTTCCCATTGTGACATATGCTTTTGTCCATGTGACGGGTCATGCATGAAGTACTCAAACTATTGATTTTTTAGCCTCTACTCAGATTTTCTTCCGGGACAGAGAAAATTTCTCTGTCCCGGAAGCTTCAACCTAACCTCGTCACTAGCATCCTCTTCCACCTACTCTGCTGAGCTCATCAACTGCCTGCCTGTGGGTTGACAGTCAATGGGACCTCAAACCTCATCATCACCCTGTGTGTTCTCACACTCGTCATCCTCAGATCCAATCTCTTCCTGCCCTGAGCGCAAAGTCAAGTTGTCGTTCTAATCGTGTATCTGAGTCTCATCATCATCTGCCTCATTGTCTCCACCAACAGGGGTAACAGTTTGGGAATGAGCGTCTACATTTGGGAATGAGGGTCTACATTATGCTCGGACCCTTCTTCATCCGGCTCACAAAGATTTTGGACATCAGCGCAGGTCATTTCCTCGTCTTGACTCACTGAAGCTTTGGAGCAGACTTCTGATTCCCAGGCTATTGTATGAGTGAACAGCTCTGCAGACTCATCCATCTGTGTTAACCCATAGTCAGTAGGGCGGCTGGAGACTTGTGAGCTGTGAGGAAGTAAGTGCGATTGGGGTGACACCTCTGAGCACTGGAGTGTTTGTGATGTTGAAGTTGAGGTGCAGGAGAGCCCACTTGATGGAGCGCTTGGGCCTCATCTACAAGTTTTAGTAATCCTCTGCTGCATAAGAAAGGGATCATAGCAGATCGCCCACGAAAAAAGAAATAGCCATTTTAGTTTGACTTGAAGACGGTACTAGTTTTTCCTGTAATACTCCACTAAACTGATAGCTGTCCCACCTGTGTGTTGCAGGGCATCTTATTGATGGGAGCACTTGTATGAGCTTTCAGTTTATCCAACCCAGTATGCCTAAACAGGTCACTGATCTACCTGACTTGTTTTTTCGGTAATACTCCACGAAACTGATAGTTGTCCCACCTGTGTGTGGCGGGGCATAACATTGATGGGAGCGCTTGCAAGAGCTTTCAGTTTATCCAGCCCACTAGGCCCAAACAGGTCACTTAGCAACCTCTCTGTTATTTCCTGTAATACTCCACGACACTTATAGCTGTCCCACCTGTGTGTTGCAGGGCATCAGGGCATCTCATTGATGGGAGCACTTGCATGAGCTTTCAGTTTATCCAACCCAGTAGGCCTAAACAGGTCACTGACCTACCTCTACATACGGCCCACTGCAGTCTCTAATCTATATACAGCCAGCAGCAGTCTCTAATGTGTATATGGCCAGTGGCAGTCTCTAATGTGTATATAGCTGGCAGCAGTCTCGATTGCGTATTCTTTATTGTGTATATGACTCGCCCCGTCAGGGGCAGTGGTGTACTCGGAACCGGGACCTCTCAACATCGTCGGGGCTGTGGGATGTCACGGTGGCGTGACCTGGTCCGTGGTCCCCTGGTCGGGTGGCCAGTAAAAAGGGGAAGTTTGAAAAAGGGATGAAAAGAAAAGTAAAATAAAAGAGTTTGTGTCATGACGTCACCCGTGGAAGGTAGCCGGTAGAGCCACTGCTGCAGTCGGGACCTCTGGGGATGATGGGGGTAACAGCTTTGATGGTTTGCGGGTTCCCAGGGCAACCTAAAAGTTTGTGGAGATGGTTTGGGGAAATGGAAGGACAGCGGGGCTGTGTTGGTTGCTGGCAGGGATCAGGGACACTCTCAGGCAGGCTCTGCTGCCTGCTTTGCATTTCAGTCTACCTGTTCTCAGGCACAGAATGAACTGACACAATGCTGAGTTTCAACCTGGATAACCTGGCTTCCCTCATTAGGCGTTTAAAGTTACAAGCCAGTACAGTGGCGGCTCAAGTAGTCTTTTAGCAGCCGGGATGGCTCGTCCAGTTCACCCTGTTTTGTGTTCCTTTCTGTGGGCCTCTCTTCTCAGCGCTGCCTGTGATGACATGGACTCTTTCAATGCATAGCATGGGTTATGTTTCTTAACATTTAGCCAGACATGATCTTATTTTGTTAATTACTTGTGATATGCCACTCATTGTTTCCACAAGAGTTGTAGCAGCCTGCTAGTGTTTAAAGTTTGTATTGTAATTATCTCACCCCTTTGTCAGGGAAGGTCAGAGATTCACAGACATAAGGATGTGAACCTTTTATTCTCCAAATATGTGTATTGCTGATCCTATGTAAATTACTTCAGCCACCAGTGTTTGTTCTTACGGATGGCAGACCGGATGGGTTTCGCTTTGCCCCCTCTCTGCCCACATCATTTAAATGAACATTGTCCAGGCAGCTTAAAATCTAGCCAATAAGAGCACAGACTTATTCCACCAATCGTGAAGTCCCCAATATCCTGCAATGAGTGCTCACGTATATAAGGAGGACTGTTTATTTTGACCAGCAGACTTGATGCATGCTGCTAATCTAGTATCTACGGATCCGATTAGCAGGCCATAATCCCAGGCCTAGCCACTTCGCTGCCGACCATGGGGATCAGAATCTGGATTATATCACCACATGGACTTCAGCATCGAATGTTAGAATTTGGCTGGGATATCAAAGGCTACATAAGGAAGCAACACAGGTTATGACAATCTAGTCACCTGGCTACAGACTTTGCTATGCTAGCTCAGCTTCCTAACTCTGGCATTATTCCTTTCTTGGTAGGTGCCTGCAAAAGCAGGGTGCTGCTCGTTTGGAGTAAGTGGCCCTGGAAGCTCTGAGGCACGAGTATTTTAATCCCTGGTGAGCCAGCGGAAGGGTGGACTGCTGCCTGTTACATTGTGTGTTTTGTTGGTTATGTGTTATATGCTGTTAACTGTTTGGGGATCCAATAAAACCTTAATATTGTGGTTCCCTCACCCTGTGTTGTCTGAGTAGTGTTCTGCCCACGGGTAAGGAGCTCGGGCATTCAGTTGGGATGAGCCCTGGTCCATGTTTTTTTTTCGAAAGTTGGCTGGGCCAGCGGATGAGAGCACCCACTGACCCACATGTCTCCACACTGCCTATTTTCCACCCTCCTGCACGCGCCTCCGCACGCAAAGTTCCAGTCCACCGGTCCCCTGTTTCCTGCCCTGTCCTTTGGATTCACTGCTAATTCGGGCACACAGGCAAATTGCTCACTACCTATGCCCCTAGGACTCCTACTGTCTCTTTACGGTCTGTAGCCCTGGGACCCAGAACAGGCTTCATGATGGTACAGGCCGCCAGGTCCGTGTCCTTGCAGCCTCGTGTCCTCTTCCAACCCTTGCTCCTCGAGACTGTTTGGCTGCTCACGAGCTCACTCCTCAATTGCCTCCTCTCCTACTCCTTGACTCACTACTCGACTCCCCTTGACTTCCTGTGGTGTTTCCTATTTGTTCCCTCTTTCCTGACTGCTCCCTGTGCAAACTTCCCACCCATCATTTGTCTCCTCCTGCCACCCCACAGCTGGGTTTACAGTCCCTTGCTCTGGGACAGTGGTGTGTTGGTGTGTGTGTGTGCATGACTGGACTTACTGATCCCGGCTGCTGCAAACGTCTAGTTGTGACCGGACCGCAGGGGCGCCACATACAACTATTGTGTCTGAAGCCCAAAGCAGTCTCAATTGTGTGTTTGTGCGTGTGCATGTGTGTGTATATATATACAGTTAGGGCCAGAAATATTCGGACAGTGACACAATTTTGGCGAGTTGGGCTCTGCATGCCACCACATTGGATTTGAAATGAAACCTCTACAACAGAATTCAAGTGCAGATTGTAACGTTTAATTTGAAGGATTGAACAAAAATATCTGATAGAAAATGTAGGAATTGTACACATTTCTTTACAAACACTCCACATTTTAGGAGGTCAAAAGTAATTGGACAAATAAACATAACCCAAACAAAATATTTTTATTTTCAATATTTTGTTGCGAATCCTATGGAGGCAATCACTGCCTTAAGTCTGGAACCCATGGACATCACCAAACGCTGGGTTTCCTCCTTCTTAATGCTTTGCCAGGCCTTTACAGCCGCAGCCTTCAGGTCTTGCTTGTTTGTGGGTCTTTCCGCCTTAAGTCTGGATTTGAGCAAGTGAAATGCATGCTCAATTGGGTTAAGATCTGGTGATTGACTTGGCCATTGCAGAATGTTCCACTTTTTTGCACTCATGAACTCCTGGGTAGCTTTGGCTGTATGCTTGGGGTCATTGTCCATCTGTACTATGAAGCGCCGTCCAATCAACTTTGCAGCATTTGGCTGAATCTGGGCTGAAAGTATATCCCGGTACACTTCAGAATTCATCCGGCTACTCTTGTCTGCTGTTATGTCATCAATAAACACAAGTGACCCAGTGCCATTGAAAGCCATGCATGCCCATGCCATCATGTTGCCTCCACCATGTTTTACAGAGGATGTGGTGTGCCTTGGATCATGTGCCGTTCCCTTTCTTCTCCAAACTTTTTTCTTCCCATCATTCTGGTACAGGTTGATCTTTGTCTCATCTGTCCATAGAATACTTTTCCAGAACTGAGCTGGCTTCTTGAGGTGTTTTTCAGCAAATGTAACTCTGGCCTGTCTATTTTTGGAATTGATGAATAGTTTGCATCTAGATGTGAACCCTTTGTATTTACTGTCATGGAGTCTTCTCTTTAATGTTGACTTAGAGACAGATACACCTACTTCACTGAGAGTGTTCTGGACTTCAGTTGATGTTGTGAACGGGTTCTTCTTCACCAAATAAAGTATGCGGCGATCATCCACCACTGTTGTCATTCGTGGACGCCCAGGCCTTTTAGAGTTCCCAAGCTCACCAGTCAATTCCTTTTTTCTCAGAATGTACCCAACTGTTGATTTTGCTACTCCAAGCATGTCTGCTATCTCTCTGATGGATTTTTTCTTTTTTTTCAGCCTCAGGATGTTCTGCTTCACCTCAATTGAGAGTTCCTTTGACCGCATGTTGTCTGGTCACAGCAACAGCTTCCAAATGCAAAACCACACACCTGGAATCCACCCCTGACCTTTTAACTACTTCATTGATTACAGGTTAACGAGGGAGACGCCTTCAGAGTTAATTGCAGCCCTTAGAGTCCATTGTCCAATTACTTTTGGTCCCTTGAAAAAGAGGAGGCTATGCATTACAGAGCTATAATTCCTAAACCCTTTCTCCGATTTGGATGTGAAAACTCTCATATTGCAGCTGGGAGTGTGCACTTTCAGCCCATATTATATATATAATTGTATTTCTGAACATGTTTTTGTAAACAGCTAAAATAACAAAACTTGTGTCACTGTCCAAATATTTCTGGCCCTAACTGTATGTATGTGTGTGTGTGTATGTTTGGGTGGAGGCGGAGCCTGGGTGGAGATGGAGCTGGGATGGAGCCTGGGTGGAAGCAGAGCTGGTGTGGAGGCTGGGTGAAGTCTCAGGGGGCCCCAAAATTTTGCCAGTGAGAGGCCCTGAAATTTCTAGTGGCAGCCCTGATTCTAACGAATGGAAAAAAATCTGCACCAGAAAACAAAAACTGAGGCAAAACCACACATTTCTGATGCTGCATTTTTTCTGCCAACAGACGCAGAAATGGTGCCAAAGTTTCTGCAATGAATATTTAACATGCGCACATACCCTAAAGGTGTGTGAACATCACCTCTATGTTCCACTGGCAGCAGCACCCTTTTTTTTGGCTTTGCTGCTGTTTTTTTGCAGCCCTGTTGCTAGCGTCTTTCCTCTGTATTTTACACTATAGTGGTGAGCAATTACTTCTTTTAAAGAGAACCTGTCAGCAGGATTTAGTATTATAAAGTAAAGCCATGGCCATAATGGTGCTGAGATGCTGATTGAAATTGATCCTTGCAGTGAAGGAATTCGATCTTTGGTTGTTGAATGATAATCTCCTAAAGTTTTCATTTAATGATGTCTTCTGTGCATCGGTGTGCATTGGATCTTCTTTTGCCCACAGTCTGCACCTACTTTTGAATAAAATAGCGCCTGAGGCACCACTTGCGCAGATTGAGATTTTGGCTTAATGAAGAGATCATTGAACTAAAATCTCAATCTGCAGATCTGGCACCATTTTATTGAGAACCTGCAGACGAGCAGCAGAATCACACTAAGCATGCACTGACCACTGCAATGATGGCATCGGTGGTGGTGCGGAATTTCAAAAAGGAAACAGAGCAATTAAAGAAACAGAGGAGCCATGCGGAGACTGGATAAGCAAAAGAAGACCCTACGCTCAAGTCATGCCCCGATGCACAGAAGACGTCATCCGATGAAAACTTTAGTAGATTACTATTCAACAACCAAAGATCAGATTCTTTCACTGCAGGTATCTATTCAATCAGAATCACAGCACCATTATGGCTATGGCTTCACATTATAGGGATAAATCTTGCTGACAGGTTCTCTTTACCTGCTTCTTGGTTTTCAACCTGTACTGTCATTTTGATATTACTGTGCATTAAGTTCAATTTTCGTATTGATTTTGCATTTTAGGTAGACTCTAGACAAAATCAGCATGAAAAAACCATTGTGTGCACATACTCTTAGGGTACCTTTAAACGCCACAACCAGCGGAGACATTTTTGGCGGCGATATTTCTTGCTGGAATTATCACCACCAAATTGCCTCCTTATTACGGCGTGTATTTCGGGTTACTATGGTGACCAGATGAGCTGCCACGCATGTCACTCACCGCCAGCTCTGCTCCAGGTGTGCAGTAACTGGCTGAGGTCACCGTTCAGAAAACCATGGTGGTTGCTAATCATAGCGGGTACCATGAGTACCTGAGCTTTCCTCGAGTGACCTCAGTGAGTCACCACTTGCAGATGGAGCTCGCAGCTCATTCATTCAGTAACTGGAGGCTGTGGTGACAGAATGCTGTATTCTTCACCATAGCTTCCAATGAAGAAGATGTCACAGAGGATCAAGGAAAGGTATAATTGAGAGGTTAATAAAGATGAAGTCCCTAAATGTCTTTGTGTTTTTATTTCTAATAAAATGTTTTCCCTCTATGTTGTGCCTTGTTTACTTGAAATTCTTAATGGCCGGGTCTAATATTGGCCCGATATTAAGAATTTTGGGCTTAATGCCAGCTGGCAGTACCAAGCTGGTATTAACCCCTTATTACCCAGTTTGCCACTGCTACATGGCAACTGGAAGACACGGGTAAAGTGCCAGGAATTGGCGCTTCTTATGAATGCGCCAATTTCTGGGGCAGCTGCAGGCTGCTATTCTATGCAGTATACACACTGCATTCAGTGGTGCTGTTACTTTTGAAAGCACCAGGGGGTGACAGGTCCTCTTTAAGCAAATTTACTAGCATACTTCGTACTCCCTGTTGAGGGTCCCTCAGCTCCAATGTTTGTAGTTGGTGAATCCAGAAAGCCTCCCTTTCTTTCAACTTTCTGATTCAATTACGACCACTACATGCTCTAGGGACATGTTTGATAACCTGATATCTTCATTGCGATATGCTATGGCCCATAGTGATAAAGTGGTGTGGAATGGGAAGCAAAGTATTCTTACAGAGGATGGTGGATTCGTGTTAAGGTAACATTATTTCCACACTGTTAAGCTTCACTGTGTGCCTCTGCTACAGGGGTTTTGATACATACTGCATACAGTAAGGCTATTCTCTGGACCCTGACCCTTTTACTCTTTTTCCTTTTCTCTGAACCTTCATTCCTTAGAGATACACTATATCATATTGACTCTTGCTTTCAAAATTTTAATCACTGATAGAGTGTCTTGATTAATCTTTACTGGTTAATCACTAGTTTCATTTCTGCTTTATAGTATACTACATTTGTCCCGTGACGGCATTAACCATTTATGCGACGGATATATTTCCTCAAGGTATATTTGCAACTATAGGGTTGTAACACCCTCACATTTGACATTTTACTTTATTTATTCAATTTTGCTTTCCTCTTTTTACCTATGTCTCATTTAATACGCATGAGTCTTTTGTCTCTATTTAATGACAACTTTTGATTTGTAATTTTTTTTATATACTTTTGATGTACATGATTGTCATCTGATTGTTTTTCATTTAAATTTGAGAAAGACTATGATATAAAATAGTTGAAACTTCATTCATGCTTGAGAGAATAAATCTTCATCAATAAAGAAATAAGAATTGCAACAGACTTTGTTTTGGATTTATTACATTTATTGGTGTGCCAGTGTACTATCCTTGTGTATCATTGTTTTTTCACTGAGCACCCTATTACACTTTTGTGAGCCAATTTTTCTCCTCTGCCCTACCCAAAGCTGTCAGGACTCTGGATCTTCTGTTTACCTTTTGCACATTCTAGACCTTTGCCAAAATGGTGTCGGCTGCTTTACTCCTGTTCATGTGATCCTCCTTCCTTGCCTTTATAAACCCTAGTTTACCTTCTAGCTTGTGTATTCTGCTGTGTATTCTCCTGGCTTCTTGCTTCTCAAGTTTGCTCCTTCTCCAGAAAGTTTGTCTCAGCTCTTTCCTGCTCTCAGTGGCTTTACCTGCAACTTGATACTTGTGTTTCTCAGCATCTGCCTCAGCCTGCCAGCCCTGACCATGTAAGCCCTGTCTGATTTTAGCAGCTTATAAGTGTGTAGTAGCTGTATTCTGGAGAGTTTGGTCTTCCTAAGGCTCACTGCTCTGCACTGGTTTTGGGACTCATTCTCAGAGACTTACCTAACCCAGGCCCCCCTGGGTGTGAACTGTGTTTTTCTACTAAACTGTATTTCCCAGTAAGAGCTTTTTCCATGAGACTTTCCCTGCAGGCATTACTGTTGATGAACTATTTCTAGTGAATTCTCTGTGTATTATGTATTTGTTGAACTTTGCTCACTTGCTGTACTTAACATTTATTTTCAAAATACAAATTTTCTCACTGTAACCTCATTGAGTTAAATCATTGTCTAAAGCTAAGAGATTTCTGAGTTTTCCATTATAATTATTACATAAGCCAATATCAGAGAAGTGTCTGATTCAGTATTCCTGTGGGACAGAATATCAGCGATGCAGTACATAAGTGCTGCCCTGCATGTGACATCACTGGTCTCTGGCGAGCAGCTTATGCATAGTCATAAGTCGGAAGCTTGCACTGACGTCACCTGCGGGGCAGGGCTGATGTCCTGCATAGCACCACTGGTATCCCATCCAGCAGGTATACTGACACAGATACTTCTCTGAAATAGGATTGTCACTATGCATTAGCCAACATCAGTCAGGGACAATGCAATCGCACAGGAGGAGAGACTCTATGGGGGGGTTGAGAGGGTGCACTGCAAGGTTGGGTGAAGGAGGGCTAAAGACCCTTGTTAACACAACACAGTCAGCCTTGCCTCTGAAACCAGTGCCACTAATGGGATGTTTTGTTTCAGGGAGGAGCAGAAGTTGAGGAAATGACTGCAGCCTCTCCCCCTGATGATATTGTGTGAGTATCTCAACATTCACTAGGGCACTCACACTAATCAACATCAGAGCAGGAAGTAGAACAATAAACACACTAGATAATGTAGAGCGGGAACCTAAAGGAAGTTATTAAAGCAAGTATTAGAAAATAGCTTAGATTATAGGAATAATTTAGAAAGGAAATGAAATTAAAATACTTGGTCTTGGACTAACTCTTTAAGTAGAAATATCTACATTTGCACACCCATTATTATTATTATTTATTATTATAGCGCCATTAATTCCATGGCGCTTTACATATGTAGAGGTATACAAGGACAAGTACAAGGGACATAGACAAAATATGGCATAGGTGGATTAGTCGGGCAGCAGAGTTTAGGATAGATTGGAGAGGTGCAAGAGTGCTAGGGGGGAGGCCGGTGAGCAGGAGGTTGCAATAATAGAGGCGGGAGATGATGACGGCATGGACAAATGTTTTAGCAGTGTTGAGGTCGAGGAATGAACGGATCCTGGAAATATTTTTGAGTAGTAGTTGGCAGGAGGTCACAAGGGCTTAGATATGTGGCTTGAAGGAGAGGGCGGAGTCGAGGATTACCCGAGGCTTCGAGCATAGGGGACTGGGGAAAGTGAGCAGTTGTTGACAGTGATGCAAAGGTCAGGTGGGGGGGAGAGTGGGTAGGGCGAAAAATGATGAATTCTGTTTTGTCCATGTTCAGTTTCAGAAAGTGAGCAGAAAAGAAAGATGAGATAGCAGACCGACATTGGGGAATTTTGCATTGCAAGAAGGTGATGTCAGGTCCGGAGAGATAGATATGAGTGTCATCAGCGTAGAGGTGATACTAAAGACCGAGAGACTCGATTCGTTGTCCCAGACCGAGGGTGTGGATGGAGAAGACAAGGGGTCCGAGAACTGAGCCTTGGGGGACACCGACAGAAAGGGGGTAGGGTGAAGAGGTGGTGTGGGAGAGGGAGATGCTGAATGTCTGGTCAGATAGATATGAGGAGATCCAGGAGAGGGCCACGCCAGTGACACCAAGAGATTCCAGGATCTGTAGTAGGAGGAAATGGTCAACAGTGTTGAAGGCAAAAGATAGGTCAAGGAGGAGGAGGACAGAGTACTGTCGCTTGCTCGTCGCATTTAGTAGGTCGTTGGTAACTTTGGTTAAGGCTGTTTTGGTGTAGTGGTGCGGTCAGAAGCCAGATTGCAGGTGGTCAAGGAGGGAGGAGGAGAGGTGGGAGGACAGTTCGAGATGGACATGGTGTTCCTGATGTTTTGAGGCAAACAAGAGAAGCAATATTGGGCAATAGTTAGAAACAGATGATGGATTGAGGGAGGGCTTTTTAAGGATGGGTGTGATCAAAGCGTGTTTGAAGGATGAGGGGAAGACACCAGGAGTAAGTGATAGGTTGAAAAGATGGGTTAGGGCTGGGATGAAGACGGAGGTGAGGCTGGGAATGAGGTGGGTTAGGAGCATGTCAAGGGTGCTGGTGGTGGGGTGTGATTTTGATAACAGGGAGGAGAGCTGATCTTCAGACAAAGTAGAGAAGCACAAATAAGTAACAGTTAACCCCGGCACACTTTCAATAAAAGACTTGAGCAGAAAAATGTCCTTTTCAGATTTTTTTATTTTGCTGTGATATCTGAAGAAATCAAACAATTTGGCTCGACATGAGCCTTTCTCAATATATCAAGATAAGAAAACATGGCACTCACCATAGGAAGAATCTTCAAAGACTTTTTATTCCATGCGACTCGGCAAGGCTAAAACGCAGGGAGGGGAGGGGGTGCTGGTGACATACCGGAGATGTAACAACTTGTCTGATCTTCTGGTGAAGAATCGTTGGGACCCCATTGGCAACAAAAAGAAGGGAACTTGGTTAGATAAATCACGCCCGAAGGGTAATTTTCGTTGTAGGAATTGTAATTTTTGTAAGTTCCATAAAGTCGATAACCCCATCATTATCGGAGGGAAACAACATTTGGTTAAGTCATACATTAGTTGCAAAACAAAGTGGGTAGTCTATGTGGTCTGGTGTACTTGCAATAAATTTTATATAGGGAAAACCATTAGGGAAATGTATGTTCGTTTCAGGGAACATCAAAATTCCATCAGAACAGGAGTGGGATGTACGAGGCTCATCCAGCATGTACGAGAAATGCATAATGGTGACGTAAACACTTTGAGCTTTGCAGGTATAGAACAAGTGGTGGCTTCCCCTTTAGGGGGGGATCTACACAAGAAATTATTACAATCTGAAAGTAGGTGGATTAATGATACCGGAGCATGTGAAGCCTTGGGTTTAAATGAGAGAAATTATTTCTCCCCTTTCTTGTAAGTTATAGATCGGGCCTTTGGTCTTTATATGTCTATTTCTTCTAGCATTTAACTTTATTCAGTATATATGTTCCTACTCCATGCCACCACTTGATTCTGTATGTACTTTAGTATATGCTTTTGTATACGCCTTTGTTGGGTTTATTTGTTCTTATTGTCAAACATTATAATTGCCTAGTTCTTTATTAGGTGTCTTGACCCATTATGGGAGCCTCTTACTACTTCTCCCTTTCTATCTTTTTTACTTTTCCCTTCTGTTCCCTTAACTTCTTCGCCTTTTACATGCCTCCCGCCCTATCCCTCCAACTGCTGCCCCCCCCTTCCCTTTCCCCCCCCTCCCCTTCCCCCTCCCCTTTTCCCCCCTACACTCTGAGGGTTATATCTGCGATTATACAGACGACTGTGCCCGACTCCTATCTTTACTGTTGTCTTTCTCAATATATCTATACAATAAAAGACATATAGAAAAACACCGTAATGAAAATCATATATCAAAAAGCAATAATCATATGTAGCACAGGTCATGTGAGTGGAATATTTTCAGTGGCATGCTCGTGTGTGGTGGCGGGACATGTTATTCAGAGAAACGATAATAAAACGTAAGTTTTTTTGATTAAAAAAGTGGGCAAGAGTGAAGAAAGTTGTGGATAAAGGACTTTGTAGGGGAGAGAGATGAAATAAGAAAAATAAGAAAAATAAATGAGCACAGAAAGGAAGGAAAGGAGGTAGGAGATGAGAAAAGTATTTGAGAGTCGGTAGAAAAGGGTAATGGTTCTGATATTTAAGGAAAATCTGTGTCTTAGTTACCTTCTGTCAATCCCCTTCTCAATGTGGGGCTAATGTGGAGTCAATCATGGGTATTCCCAGGGTACACCTCATCTGATTATCTAAAAGAGGAGTGACTATTTATGAGACAAAATATCATCACCATGGATAAGGATCTGCATGACCTGAACCTGCTATGTGTTCCTTGAGTTTAGTACCCCAGCTAGGGTTCTCTAGTAAATGGCCGGTGTTCAATATCAGCTGCTGGGTGATATATTACATTTTAGAATGTATGCTCATTATGTGGTGGAATTTATTAACAAACTACCTAAATGGCCATAGGGGAGGTAGAACCTATGATTTGCTATGTAGCAGTGTAAAACAGTTATTGGCAAATAAGTACCTTTAGTTATGCAGGTTTAGTGTACACAATTGATAGGCTGCATAGTCCAATCTGATGTATGTACCTCTAGATGAAGATCAAAGGAACAGGTGTTAAGTGTGAGGTGAGCACGGAAAGATGATATATGAGACACATGCAAATCAGGTTGCGCTGAGTCGGCATGTGACTCCCATCCTGTAGGCAGAGATATTGAATGGGGTTATAGGAAAATATAGACAAGAGCAGTTGTAGGAAGAGTAGAGCCAAGAATAAATACCTTGTGTCGATATAATGAGTGGTTTCGGTAGGTAGAGGCTGGGAGTGTGGAGGGTGCATTGCTGCTCCTATTTAAGAGGAGCCGCAATGATTGTGTAGACGGGGAACCTCCGGGACCGGAAGTGCGTAATTCGTGTCACCAGCATCACCGCGCATGTGCGAGAGCCGGTGCCATATTCATAATGGCAAAAAAGTCTGTTATCGCGCATTGCGCATGCGCAGGGGGGGAAGAGGAAGTGTGCCAGAAAGCGTTGTATGTGCATGTGCCGGTGTCCTTCACAATTGAAACGCAATGGAAAGTGTTCATGGGTTGTGGAGCATAGATAGAATTGTCTCCATCCAGTGGGCCGCCATTATTTTGGTGGGGTGATGCTGGGAGGTGCAGGTAGTGCAGGTTCTATTGTAGGTGCCGTGCTGTGCACATCAAGGGTCATTACTAGAATTTCTTAGTCCCGTCTAGGAAGAGAAAAAAACTATTAGAACCAGTATATCACATTATGCGTGTTAGTACAATCTTCAGAGTCATACAGTTAATATGGTATGTAAAGTGGTATAATACACTTCAAATGATACACATTACACAAAAATTACACAATGTCACACATGATTTCAAGTGCCCTGTTTGTGATTATTTTAGTGCCATGTTTCAAATTCCCGATTTAGTCCTAAGGGGGAGAGTGCGTTGAGGTGATAAATCCAATAATCTTCTCGCTCTTTTAGTTTGTGTATTCTATTACCTCCTCTCCTAGGTGTGGGGACATGTTCAATAACCTGGAACTTGAGTGACATTTTTCCACAAAATGGATTGGGACAGAGAGTAACATAGTAACATAGTTTTTAAGGTTGAAGGAAGACTTTAAGTCCATCTATTTCAACCCACAGCCTAACATGTTGATGTTAAGACAACTAGGTCCGTAGAAGGGGCAGGTGCTCCGAAACGGAATCCGTCACCTGTGTGTCTCCCCACTCCCTCCCCCATCGCAGAGAAATCATGTAAAGAGGACTCTGAAATAACAAAGAAAAAAGCTCTGCTCGGTGAGTGCCGCATTTTATTCTTATCCACTGCTATTTGCTGTCTAATAAGCGTGCACCCGGGCACATGAACCTGCTTTACTCACACCCTTACATGTGTAAGTAGCACCGATCCCTGCAGCACAGCAGTGCCCAGTATATATCTGCAAAAAAATTTTCCTAACATGTAGACCCAGAGGAAGGCAAAAAAAAAACATATGGCAACACTAAGCTCCACACTGAGGAAAAAAATTCCTTCCTGACTGCACATACGGCAATCAGACTAGTTCCCTGGATCAACGCCCTATAAAAGAATCTAGTATATATAAGTGGTAATATTATAGTTTTCAAGAAAGGCATCTGGGCCCTTTTTAAATGTTAGTAGTGACTCCCTCATTACAACATCATGTGGCAGAGAGTTCCATAGTCTCACTGCTCTTACAGTAAAGAATTCACGATTGTGATTATGATTAAACCTCCTTTCCTCCAGATGTAGAGGATGCCCCCTTGTCCCCGTCTCAGGCCTAAGAGTAAAACGATCATTAAAAAGGTCTCTGTACTGTCCCCTCATATATTTATACATTATTATACGATCACCCCTAAGCCTTCATTTTTCCAAACTAAATAACCCCAAGTTTAATAACCTGTCTTGGTATTGCAGACCCCTCAGTCCTCTAATGGCCTTGTTCACTCTTCTCTGCACCCGCTCTAGTTCAGCTATGTCTTTCTTATACACCGGAGACTAGAATTGTACACAGTATTCTAAGTGTGGTCACACTAGTGATTTGTATAGAGGTAAAATTGTGTTCTTCTCATGAGCATCTATGCCTCTTTTAAAACATGCCATTATTTTATTTGCCTTTGCAGCAGCTGCCTGACACTGGCCACTAAATGTGAGTTTGTCATGTACCCATACACCCAGGTCTTTGTCAGTGACAGTTTTTCCCAGTGTTTTACAATTAAGCATATAATTATACCTTTTATTTCCTCTGCTCAAGTGCATGACCTTACATTTATCCCCATTAAATCTTTTTTGCCATTTATCAGCCCAAGCTTCAAGTTTACATAAATCCTCCTGTAATATAAAATTGTCCTCCTCTGTATTGATTACCCTGCAGAGTTTAGTGTCATCTGAAAATATTGAAATTCTACTCTGTATGCCCCTTCGAAGTCATTAATAAATATGTTAAAAAGAAGTGGGCCCACTACTGACCCCTGTGGTACCCCACTGTTACCTGTGACCCATTGTGAGTGTGTTTCATTAATAACCACCCTTTGTTTCCTATCACTAAGCCAGTTCTTAACCCACTTACACATATTTTCCCCTATCCCCATTGCTCTCATTTTATGTGTCAACCTTTTGCCTGGCACTGTATCAAAAGCTTTTGAAAAGTCCATATACACCACGTCCCCTGCATTTCTTTAGCCCAGTCCCCGACTTACCTCGTCATAGAAGCTTATCAGATTAGTTTGACAGGAACGGTCCCTCGTAAACCCATGTTGATATTGAGTGATGAGGTTATTTTTCTTCAGATACTCCAGTATAGCATCTTTTAGAAAACCCTCTAGGATTTTACCCACAGTAGAGATTAAGATTACTGGCCTATAATTTCCAAGTTCAGTTTTTGTCCCCTTTTTGAACATTGGCACCACATTTGCTATACGCCAGTCCTGTGATACAGACCCTGTTATTATGGAATTTTTAAATATTAAAAATAATGGTCTATCTATGACGGTACTTAATTCCTGAAGTACTCTGGGTTGTATCCCATCCGGCCCTGCGGATTTGTAAATTTTAGTGATTTTTAGGCGGTGTCGTACTTCCTGCTGGTTTAAGCAGGTGACATTTAATGGAGAATTTTTGATATCACTGATCATGTTGTCTGTCATGGAATTTTTTTGTGTAAATATTGTTGAAAAAAAGTCATTTAGCATATTGTTTTTTTCCTCATCCTCATCCACCATTTCACCCAGATTATTTTTAAGGGGGCCAACACAATAATTTTTTAGTTTCTTACTATTTATGTAGTTAAAAAATATTTTGGGATTTTTTTTTACTTTCTCTGGCAATGAGTCTCTCTGTCTCAATCTTTGCTGCCTTGATTTGCTTTTTACAGATGTTATTTAATTTTCTGTATTTATTTAATGCCTCATCACTACCTACTTGCTTGAGTAACGTATTCTGACACTGTATGGTGGATTTATGCTTGCTGATGCAGTCCCAGATATGCTGGGTGGTTTCACTAACATATCTGAGACCGCACAGGCATTTAATGAGATAGACAACATATGTCGAGTCACAAGTGAAAAATCCATTAATGTTGTAACGTTTGCCTGACCGTGGGTGTGTGAACGAGTCTCCCTTGACTACGTCAGTGCATTGGGCACAACTCAGGCAGGGAAATGTGTCTCTCCGGACCGTACTAAACGTCTTTTGTCTCAGCGTAGGGATGTGGGAGTCTTTATCAGCCCTGACAAGGAGGCTCTTCAGGTTTTGTGCTCTCTTATGGCAGACTTTTAAATTCGGCGATGTTTGGGTATGCCTTACCAAGTAAGGGCCAATGTTCAAGGATCGCCTTTTTGACAAGAGGAGAGAATGGATGGTACGTGTTGACAAATTTGATCCTGTTATCAACTGGTGTTCGGACTATAGAGTTCTCAGAAAATGTTGGTGAGCAGTAAGAGTTGTGGTAACCCCTTTGGCGAAATTTCTCTGTCAACTTTTTGTGTCGTAATGTTTTTGTCATTTCATCCCTCATAATACGCTCCACTCTGTGGTGCTGTGACTTGGGGAGTGCTTGTTTCATATGTCTAGGGTGACAGCTATTCCAATGTAGGAGACTGTTACGATCAGTTGGCTTAGTGTAGAGGTCACTAACCAATATGCCCTGGTAATTTTTGTAAATAATGGTGTCAAGGAAGTTAATCTTTTCAAGGTCAGAATGAAGGGTAAAAGTAAGGTTACAGACTTTTGTATTTATCTCTTTGACAAAGTTACGCAGAGAGATGGTATCTCCTGTCCAGATGCAAAAGACATCGTCGATATACCTGAGCCATATTTTGGCATGTTCTATTATGTTGTTGCAGTATACATGGTCAATCTCGAACTTAGCCATAAAAATGTTGGCATACTGGGGTGCTACATTGGCCCCCATATCGGTCCCACGTTTTTGCAGAAAAAATTGATCCTCAAACATAAAAAAAATGTTAGTTAGGACCAATTTTAATGTTTTGATGCAAAACTCTTTTTTCAAATCTCTTGTTGGTCTAGGAACCAACAGACAGCCTCCACATCAAGGTCATGATCAATACTGGTGTAGAGGCTGTTGACGTCGAGAGTGACCAAGATGCTGTTTTCCAGTGTATTGTGACTATCACGTAAATGGTTCAGGAAGTCTAAAGTGTCTTTTATGAACAACTTGATCTTAGGTATCAGAGGGGTTAATATTTTTTCAAGTGTAATTGAGAGTGGTAAGAGGATAGAATCGGTGGAAGTGATTATGGGTCTTCCAGGTGGGGTTTCGAGGTTTTTGTATATATTTGGGAGTGTATATAGTACTGGAGTGATGGGGTTTTGCTTGTGAAGATATTCGGCTAGCTTTTTGTCAATAGTACATGTTGTTAGGTGATTGTTTATCAAAGTTTCTATTTTCGTCCTTATGTTTGGTGTTGGGTCAGTTTGGATTGGCACATAAGTGTCTACATCTGAAAGTTTTTTTCTCTTCCTAGGCAGGACTACCTGCACCTCCCAGCATCACCCATAAAAATAATAGCGACCCACTGGATGGAGAAAATTCTATGCTCCACAACCCATGAACACTTTCCATTTCGTTTAAATTACGAAGACACTGGCACATGCACATACAACGCATTCTGACACACTTCCTCTTCCCCCCCCCCACGGATGCGCAATGCGCGATAAAAGACGTTTTTTCCACTATCAATATGGCGCCGGCTTTCGCACATGCGGGGTGATGCTGATGACGGAAATGACACACTTCTGGTCCCGGAAGTTTCCCGGAAGTTTCCCAACTACACAATCATTGCGGCTCCGCTTAAATAGGCGTAGCAATCCCACCCTCCACACTCCCAGCCTCTACCTACCGAAACCACTCACTATATGGACACAAGGTGTGAATACCTGGCTCTAGTCTTCCTACAACTGCTCTTGTCTATATTTTCTTATAACCCCATTCAATATCTCTGCCTACAGGATGGGAGTCACATGCCAACCCACCGCAACCTGATTAGTATGTGACTCATATATCATCTGTCTTTCTGTGCTCACCTCACACTTAACCATTGTTCCTTTGATCTTTATCTAGAGATGCATACATCAGATTGGACTATGCAGCCTATCAATTGTGTACACTAAACCTGCATAACTAAAGGTACTTATTTACCAATAACTGTTTTACACTGCTACATAACAAATCATAGGTTCTACCTCCCCTATGGCCATTTAGGTACTTTGTTAATAAATTCCACCACATAATGAGCATACATTCTAAAATGTAATCTATCACCCAGCAGCTGATATTGAACACCAGCCATTTACTTGAGAACCCTAGCTGGGGTACTAAACTCAAGGCACACATAACAGAGTGACCGGCACGTTCAGGTCATGCAGATCCTTATCCATGGTAATGATATTTTGTCTCATAAATTGGAAGTTTTTCTGCTCTGTCTTTTATTGAAAGTGTACCGGGGTTAACTTTTACTTATCTGTGCAATACTGTATATTTGCCCCTGAGCACCTCCAAGTGGTTGAGACAGACCATATCCTTCTTAAAGTAGAGAAGCAGTCTTTGGAGCAGTGGGTTAAAGCTTCCTCTGATGTTGTCAATCTTCTGTTTGAAGAAAGAGGCAAAGTCTTCGGCCGAGATAAGAGGAGAGGGAGTAGGTACAGGGGGGCGGAGTAGGGGATTTTAAGTATTAAAAAGCTGTTTGGGATTGTGAGACAGGGTGGATATTAAAGAGAAGAAGTTAGTCTTGTTTTGTGTCAGTGAGTGCACACTTGAAGTTAGTGAGGGACTGCTTGAATAAAGTGTTCAGTGGAACAAGATTTATTCCATCTCCGCTCAACAACCCTGGAAGCACGTCTCTGGTCTTTAGTGAGGGTGGTGTGCCAGAGTTGCCTGTTTGTGCACAGATTGCTGTATGTGAGAGGGGCAGCCAAGGTGAGGGCAGTAGTTATAGTGGTGTTATATAAGGTGGTAGCAGCGTCCATGTCGTGTAAGGAAGCTACATTGGCGAGGGGGAGAAGGAATTCTGAGAATGAGTAAAGATATATATGCTTTTTAGATTTCAGCTAGGATGGGTGAGATTGCGGGGTCGGGGAAGTGAAGAGGGGGAGGAGAGAGAGGAGAAGGTCAGAAGATTGTGGTCAGACAGGGGGAGGTGTGAGTTTAAGAGATTAGTGAGAGAGCATAGGTGGGTGAAGATGAGGTCCAGGGTGTGGCCATCTTTGTGAGTGGCAGAGGAGGACCATTGAGAGAGCCCAAAAGAGGAAGTCAGTGAAAGGAATTTAGAGGTGGCTGGGTGGGAAGTGTCGATGGAGATATTGAAGTCGCCCACAATGATAGTGGGGATGTCTGCAGAGAGGAAGTGGAGTAGCTAGGTGGTGAAATAGTCGAGGAAAGAGGTGGATGCTCCAGGTGGGAAGTAGATAACAGCAAGCTGAAGGTTACAGATAGAGAAGATGCGGACGGAATGGACCTCAAAAGAGGGGAGAGTAGCAGAGGTTGGCAGTGGAATAGGGGCAAAACAGAAGTTGGTGGCCAGGAGGAAGCCAACTCCTACATCAAGCTTGTTACAGGGGCGGGGGTGTGGGAAAGTCCGCAATAGCAAAGTGCAGCAGGAGAAGTTGTGTCAGAGGGGTGAGTCAGGTTTTGGTGATGGCAAGGAATGAAAGTTTGTGGGTGATAAAGAGGTCGTGGGCGAATGAGAGTTTGTTGCAGATGGAGCGGGCATTCCAGAGAGAACCAGGTAGAGGCACTGGGGGGGTAGGGTGAATGGGTCTAAGGTTGTTGAGGTTGCGAAGGTGAGTGTTGGATCGTGGCCATGGGGTAGAAGTGACTGTGGGGATGTGACGGGGGTCCAGGGTTTGGGGATATGTCACTGGCAAGAAGGAGGAGCAGGGAGAGGGTTACAAGGTGGGAGCAGGAGAGGTTGCGTGGTGGGCGTGCATGTCTGGTGACGTAGGATTGAATGTGGAGGAACAGTTCAGAGGAGGGGGTGAGATGGCAGGGTAGGATGGAGGGAGAGAGCACAACTTCGTTGCTGGGTGGAGGGATAAGTGGAGTTAGTAGGAAATTAAGTAATATAGGAGTGAAGGTGAGGAGAAGTGGAAACATTGTGTACAGTAGCTATGGATTGCAGTACGTAGAGAAGGGGTGAAGCACAGGATGAGATGTAGCCAGGGTCAGGTGCAGCAGGAATAGGATGCATCGAGTGGGTGAGCAAGGATGATGGGGTCGTATCAGGTCCGGATGATAGATAGGGATGAGATGCAGCAGGGGATGAGATGCAGCCAGGGATCGGAAGCAGCCAGGGATCAGATGCGGCAAGAGATGTGTGGTGATGATGAAGGCCTAACAAGTCTTGACTATTGAGAGGTTACGAAGCCAAGACCAGAAGCACAACACGCAGGGATGGGATGCAGCAGGGGATGAGATGCAATCATGGATCAGATGTAGTGGGGGATGAGATGCAGTGAGAGGATGTACAGAACTGATGAGGTCTAAGCAGGACAGGGTCCAATGCACAACACGTGGGGGATGAGATTCAACCAAGGATTAAATGCAGCCAGAGATCGGAAGTAGCCAGGAATTGATGCAGCCGGGGATCGGTTGAAGCTGATGATCAGATGCAGCCAGGGGATCATATGCAGCCAGGAGGTCAGATGGAGCCAGGGGATCAGATGGAACCAGTGGATCAGATGCAGCCAGGGAAAAAGATGCAGCCAGGGGGATCAGATGCAGCCAGAGGATCAGATACAGCCAGGGAATCAGATGCAGCCAGGGGGTCAGAATTCAGCCAGGGGGTCAGAATTTAGCCAGGAGGGTAGAATTCAGCCAAGGGGTCAGATTCAGCTAGGGGATCAGATGCAGCGAGGAGATCAGGTGCAGTTGTGGATCAGGTGCAGCCAGCTGTTTGTGGGGGTGGTGCTGGTGGCTGTATGTCCTCACCTCCTCTCCTCCCTGTTTGCTGGCTGCACTGGGGTCACCATCGCAGGGGATGGTCTACGGTTGGTGGGGGGATTCATGCGTTGACGGGTGCTCCGCTGTCAACGCGGGCTTGCTAGCGGGCTTGCTTGTGAGACCAGAAGGGGGGCGGGGCCATAGGTCTCCGCTGCCGCGTACAGGTTGCCGCAGTCAGGCCAGCCGCTGATCCGGTGTGGGGGCCTGGTGGTCAGGGGCCGAGCCTGCGAGCAGTTCCTCTGGTCTCCCTCTGCTCATCAGCAGCATGGCCAGCTCTGCGCCCCCGTGCCGCTTCGCCCACCGGCTATCGCTGGTAGGAGGGCTTCAGCGTCGCGCCCTCACCTGTGTTCTGGAGGCAGGGAGAGCGGGACATGTGGTGGGCTGGCCTGACTGGAGGGATAGCGCCGTCCGAGGCTCCATGGGCGCCTGTGGTCTCCTTCTCTCCTGGTGGGCGCCTACCGCCGGCGGGGCACCTCTGCCCCGCTGCAGCCCAGGGCGTGCTGGTAAGGCGAGTGTGGGTCAGGGGGAAATCCTGCGGCAGCACTGAGGAACGTGTGCATCCCTCCTCAGGTCGGGCCAGGGGCCTCCGGGTCTACGAACGCCACTTCCCAACCAAGCCCCGGCATAATGAACGGCTCAGCCAGACACAGGCTGTGCAGGGGGTGACAGGAGCGGTGTAATGGCTATGTGAAGGGCTCAGGTAGGGGTAGATGGGGTGAAATGAGTCCTAGCAGCCTAGAGCCCGTCTGTCCGTCACCTCCGGTGGCAATCTATGTTTTTTACTTGCACATTTTGTACTGATGGGACCGAAACATAGAGCAAATTTTTTAACTCCCAAGCACCGCTACACATGTGCTCACAAAGTCTAAGATGGCTATGTTGGTCATGTGGTTCGGAGATGCGAACTGCACATTTTCAGAAAGTTCAATATGTTAGTAGACTGAGTAACTTAAAATTTCTCAAAAATAATTTTTCAGCGTTAGATTTTTTTATCCTCTAATGCACTATATTTATTTTAAGAGAATACAGGAAAAAACTTTCATTTTTCAGAAAATCAAAACTGACAGCTCCCCATGCATCCCCAACTGGCCCCATCACTCCAATGTTAACACTCTTCCTAACAACTTATTTTATAGAGTTTTTGATTGCAGTTTATGTCAAAAAAAACTATTTTGTAAATCTGTTTGCAATATGCCAATTAGTGTCAGACTAGTCAAGGAGGCATTGGTTTCTGAAGACTAGTCGACTCACTAATCATGTTATCACGTCCCCATAGAAGGGATATCATGATTTCCAAAGGACAGCATCCACTTATCCAGGGGCGTAACTACCGGCATAGCAGACGTAGCGGTCGCTTTGGGGCCCGGCCCTTGTGGGGGGCCCGGACCCAGCGCCGCTACGCTGCTATCCGGTCAGCTACAGGCCCCCCCCCAGTAGGTATATACAGGCCCCAGACTCCTCTGCTGCACACGTCACCTGTAAAGGAATACATCATACTTATCTCTGCCGGCTGCCGCCGCTCTGCACCGCGCTCCGTCTTCCAGATGAAAACGGAGCGCGGTGCAGAGCGGTGACAGCGGCAGCCGGCAGAGATAAGTAAGTATGATGTATTCCTTTACAGGTGACGTGTGCAGCAGAGGAGGAGTGGGGGGCCTGTATATACACACTGGGGGCCTGTATATTCCCTCTGGGGGCCTGTATATTCCCACTGGGGGCCTGTATATTCCCACTGGGGGCCTGTATATTCCCACTGGGGGCCTGTATATTCCCACTGGGGGCCTGTATATTCCCACTGGGGGCCTGTATATACCCACTGGGGGCCTGTATATACCCACTGGGGCCTGTATATACCCACTGGGGGCCTGTATATACCCACTGGGGGCCTGTATATACTCACTGGGGCCCTGTATATACTCACTGGGGCCCTGTATATATCCACTGGGGCCCTGACTGTATATACCCACTGGGGGCCTGTATATACCCACTGGGGGCCTGTATATACCCACTGGGGGCCTGTATATACTCACTGGGGCCCTGTATATACCCACTGGGGCCCTGACTGTATATACCCACTGGGGACCTGTATATACCCACTGGGGGCCTGTATATACCCACTGGGGCCCTGAATATACCCACTGGGGCCCTGTATATACCCACTGGGGCCCTGACTGTATATACCCACTGGGGGCCTGTATATACCCACTGGGGCCTGTATATACCCACTGGGGGCCTGTATATACTCACTGGGGCCCTGTATATACCCACTGGGGCCCTGACTGTATATACCCACTGGGGGCCTGTATATACCCACTGGGGCCCTGGATATACCCACTGGGGCCCTGTATATACCCACTGGGGCCCTGACTGTATATACCCATTGGGGGCCTGTATATACCCACTGGGGGCCTGTATATACCCACTGGGGGCCTGTATATACCCACTGGGGCCCTGACTGTATATACCCACTGGGGCCCTGACTGTATATACCCACTGGGGCCCTGACTGTATATACCCACTGGGGCCCTGACTGTATATACCCACTGGGGCCTGTATATACACACTGGGGGCCTGTATATACCCACTGGGGCCCTGTATATACCCACTGGGGAGCTGCTGTATACCACTGGGGCTGCTGTGTATACTGCTGGGGCCTGTATATACCACTGGGGAGGCTGCTGTATACCACTGGGGCTGCTGTATATACTGCTGGGTCCTGTATATACCACTGGGGAGGCTACTGTATACCACTGGGGCTACTGTATATACTGCTGGGGCCTGTATATACCACTGGGGAGGTTGCTGTATACCACTGGGGCTGCTGTATATACTGCTGGGGCCTGTATATACCACTGGGGAGGTTGCTGTATACCACTGGGGCTGCTGTATATACCACTGGGGAGGTTGCTGTATACCACTGGGGCTGCTGTATATACCACTGGGGAGGCTGCTGTATACCACTGGGGCTGCTGTATATACCACTGGGGAGGCTGCTGTATACCACTGTGGCTACTGTATATACTGCTGGGGCCTGTATATACCACTGGGGAGGCTGCTGTATACCACTGGGGCTACTGTATATACTGCTGGGGCCTGTATATACCACTGGGGAGGCTGCTGTATACTACCACTGGGGAGGCCTGTATACCACACTGCTGGGGGCTGTATACCTATGCTGGGGTCCACCCTCGGCTTATACACGAGTCAATAGGTTTTCCCAGGTTTTGGGGGCAAAAGTAGGGGGGTCGGCTTATACACGAGTATATACGGTAAACTGGGTGGCGTCAGACTGTTAACACTGATTCGGTAAGGGGGTGTGTCTTGAAGGGGGCGTGTCATTGGGGGCGTGTCTTGGAGGGGGCCCCGTTCAAAAGTTTGCTATGGGGCCCTGCCAGTTCTAGTTACGCCCCTGCACTTATCTCACTGAGCAATGAAGACGTAAGTACCGCTCATGTCTAGGGAGCATGTTTTGACCACATAATCTGCTGGCACATAGGAGCTGTAAATCAGTGCTCAGAAGGGGATTACTGTAGGCATGGCTGTATTCCTAGGACATGTAAAGTGGACCTATGGAGCCTGGTATGTTATATCCAAATTCATAGCACACTGCGATGAAAAGACAAAAGGCGTTCCTTAACGAGATTTGCCATCAGCTCTTTTATAGCATGATGTCACTCCAACAGGGCATGATAACATGATTAGTGGAACCACTAGTCTGGAGAAACAAACATCCCGTCGACTAATCGGACCCTAAATAGCATATCACAAGTAGATTAATAAAATACTTTTTTTGTCATTTATGCCAATCAAAAATACAATAAAAAGAGCTAATTAGAAAGGGTATTAATATAAGAATACATTTATGGTTGTGGTTAGGAGGTATGGGGGAGCTAACAATTCCCTTTAAAGGATCATTTTAATTTTCCTTAAGTTCGATGCAATCTATGGTACATTAATTGACAGTAATATGTGTTGGTCAAAGAGCACTTCAATAAATTATCTAAATTATAATGTTAAACAACAGCGTAAACTGCAAACATAAAACACTGAACAAGCCCTAAGTAACAGTGTCATGCAATACAAAAAATACCTCCATTCAGTCATTACATAATACCAAGAAATGACCAAGTAACAGCTAATAATAGTGCTGTATAAGAACTTTTTCTCTACAAATGACATGATTCATGGTTCACAAGCTTCAGATGCCAAGCCATTGCTGGTGTCTCTTTCAGTTGAAACACCAGATGTCCCTTGGTTTCGTCACAGTCGGTACAACTCTGTAGATAACTCTGACTGCTTAATCTTATAACATACAGTATTCATTCATCTGTGAATGAGTCTAAGGGCTGGAGCATCAGTGAGGCCTTCGACAAACCACATTTTATAGTAATATATAGTAATATTTATTCATTTATATAGCGCTATTAATTCCATAGCACTTTACATACATGAGTACATTTTGTGTTGTTATAGGGAAATAATTTCTTAGCATAGAGAGGAAGCTATTTCATTTTATATTGTAATGCATTTCCATGGGCAGCCACTATGACTAAAGGAAACCAGTCAAAGGGATTTACTCGTATACTGTTAGAATGAGATAATAAATGTTATTTTCTTTGTGTAACACATGGGTTCCCAACTTGTGGTTGGTGTGCTCATGATATGTAGCTTACGGCTGTCTGGCCAGGGTCAGACTAACGTTTTTAGCAGATGTCACGGACATCCGCTAAATACTTAGTCATTTTTCCTTAAGCGCATATGCGCTCTCCAGCGCCGCTGCCGCTCAACGCTGTACCTGGTTACCCGATGTTGATTGTGGTAACCGACCACACATCCAGCTGAATAGCGGCCGTTTTTCCTCAGCACACAGGGAAACGCTGCATGTTTCCCTGTCCGCTCTGCTAAAGCGGCTGCTATTCAGCTGGATGTGTGGCCAGTTACCATGATCAACATCGGGTAACCAGGTACAGCATTGAGCGGCAGGGGCGCTGGAAAGCGCATATGCGCTTAAGGAAAAATGACTAAGTTTTTAGCGGATGTCCGTGACATCCGCTAAAAACGTTAGTCTGACCCTGACCTCTGCCAGCTTGATGCATTGGCACGAGTTCTAGCAAACATAAAGAGCAGGTCTCCAGATGGTGACTTTTGTGAGTAATCCTGCATAGAAGGGCAGATTTTAATGGAGGTAAGGTAGGAATTTCAAGATCTTGGTGTACTGCCTTGATGTGATTTTTGGGAAAAATTCAACAAAGAAGAGGAAAAAAGACGGCACTCACCAGGGTGTAGATGAAAACAGCGGTGTCCTTTTTTATTTCAGGGACATAGCGGAGATACAGGGAGGGGGTGCCGAGGGTGACGACGGGCCGTTTCGGGCGTTTGCCCTTCGACTGGTCACCCTCGGCACCCCCTACCTGTATCTCCGCTATGTCCCTGAAATAAAAAAGGACAAAGCTGTTTTCATCTACACCCTGGTGAGTGCCGTCTTTTTTCTCTCCTTTGTTGAATTGGACTCTGTTTTTGACTGGCACCTCGGGGTTAACTTGTTCCATGCCCACTGACAGCTATTATCTAGGTCTCTGTGGAGTAGTGCCCTAACCTCTCGATTTTTTGCCCATTTTTGGGAAAAAGCTTTGGCTGTCATTATACCAGTGATGGGAGCTCTTGTGTCAGTACTGTGAGGGGGGAGCTGGATGTGGCTTGATAACCTCTTTCAGAACTGAATGTGGTTCTCAAGATCACAAAGGTTGGGAACCTCTGATGTAACATGTACTGTCATCATCTTGAATTTCATGTACAGTATGTATGTACAGTATGTATTAATTTCAGCTATATACAAGAACAGAGAGGTGTAACTTTTCCTCCTCCTATCTATTCTCCTGACTTAAGTCCCCATCACACATAGCGAGATCACTAGCGAGATCGCTGTTACATCACAGGTTTTGTGATGTAACAGCGACCTCGCCAGCGATCTTGCTATGTTTGACACGTAGCAGCAACCAGGCCCCTGCTGTGAGATTGCCGATCGTCTCAGAATGGCCTGGACCGTTTTTTGATCGTTGGGTTCCCGCTGGCCAGCATGCATCAGTGTGTTTGACGCCTTAACAACGACCTTGTTGGCAACTCAGAACTCAGCCACGTAGGTCTAAGTCGTCAGACTAGCTGCTGTGTGACAGGGTCCCAACAACCACCGAGGTCGTTATACGGGTCACCGTATCGTTGCTGCATCATTGAGTAGATCTGACTGTTTGACATCTCACCAGTGTGACAGCATCCTTACACTGGTTTGTCAAACATGTTGTTGTGAGCATAATACAAGTAGCAATGAGTTGTGGCCCACTCTGACTAGTCCAGTACACAAGTGCAGAGATAAAATTTCCTTTTATACATAGCGCTAACAAAAATAGAATAAATAAAAACACTGTGAGGAGTCTGATAAAGTTCTCCTTTTAGCATATTTTTCAGCCTATAAGATGCACCAGACCATAAAACACACCCAAGTTTTAGAGGAGAAAAATAGGGGTAAAAAATAGAAGCAAGGAATGTGATCATTATAGGTTTAGGGTGGTGATCTGGTTCTGACACTATTATGGCTGCAATATCCCCATATTCTGTATTAATGTCCCTCACAATGGGCTCCTTCCAAGTGTATATGTTCCCCATCCTGTATATATGTCCTCCATCCTGGTATATGTTCCCCACCCTGGTATATGTTCACCATCCTGGTGTATATGATCCTCCATCCTGGTATATGATCCTCCATCCTGGTATATGATCCTCATCATGGTATATGGACCCCTGGTATATGATCCCCCATCCAGGTATATGTCCCCCATCCCTCATGCTGGTATATATGATCCCTTATCCTAGTATATGGCCACAGTCTGGTATATGGCCCTCATCCTGGTATATGTTCCTCATCCTGGTATATGGCCCCTATCGAGGTATATATCCTCCATCCTGGAATATGGCCTCAATCCTGGAATATGTCCCCCATCCTAGTATATTGCCCCATCCTGGTATGTGTCCCTAAGGACGCCAATAATGTTAACAAATGTAGTGGAGCAGAAAACCATTGGCTCCCTGCTCTGCAACTTACTTTGGCAGGATGCAGGCTACTTTCAGCCCTTAGCAAGACAATGTGGAAAAGAAATGGAGGTTACAGTGAATGGGGAGCCAAGATGATGTCGTCATTATTCTGTATATAGGGGCTACAGTGCCACATACCGTATATAGAAAGCTATGGGGAATTATACTGTATATCATACTTTATATACGGGCATTTAGGTCATTATACTTTGTGAGGACATCTTAATGTGAATAGTGGGCTATAGTATCATCATACTGTGTATATGGAAGCTACGTTCACAATCATACTGTGTGTGAGTGTGGCGCCCCACTGGTCGGTACACCACTAAGGGGTACTGCACCCAGACCAGCATGTATGGTATCCCTGTTTGTCAGTGAAAGGGGAGGTTATATGGATTTCACCCTGCATCCACACATACTTAGCTTCAGGGGACCAATTGGTTCAACCTGTTATCCAAGGTAATCGGTTCCCGGGGGAGGGTTGTAAGAGTAGTAGTAGAAGGCGGGAGGCTAGAACAGAGAACACAGAACAGAGTACGAGAACGTCTGAGGAGAGAGTCGAAGAGGACCCTTCAGGGGGATGCACAAAAAGGGCACCCAGAAAGAGTGGTGACCCAGGCAGAAGGTGGAGACCCAGTGCCAGACCGTACGGGAACAGGTCTGGGAGAATTCTAGTCCACAGCGGAGAACCGCCTCCGGGAGCAAAACAGGCAAGTTCAACTCAGAGCCGCCAACTTCAGTCGGACCCAGGAGAGATTAGCCTCTGGGTGACCTGCAAAAATAATTAACACTACAGGTACCATCACACGTGGGAATTTTGCTAGCAATTTCACTGGCAATTTGCTGCTTACAGTGAAATTATGGACACATTGTTCCATTTGTACACGGCAACAAAATAGAACAATGTGTCCATGATTTCACTGCAACCAGCAAATTGCCAGTGAAATTGCTAGCAAAATTGCCGCGTGTGACGGTACCTTAAGAGCCAGGACCCGCGTAAAGCCACAGAGGTAGCGGCAATCCAGAGATGGTTCTTACCCACATTAAGCAAAGCAGGACAGGAACAAGGAGGCTAGGCCAGGTTTCAAGCCAGCCAGGCTTCACCACAACAGGAAAAAGAAAGGACAGCTTAGAGGGACACGCTCGTAAGCCACATAAAACCCCATTCATTGGTCACTACCCAGGCCAGCTACCCGTGACTGTGTGACTGTTAACCTATTGTTGAACTGAGTTTACCTAGTGACCAGTAAATACCAGCGCAAAGCAAAGAAAGCCTCTCGTCTTTTTACGGTTAAATTACAGAGCTGCTACCATGACAACTAGCACAGCAGCAACCCTGCCCCGGGGACCCTGCTCCACCTACTGGGAACAAGACCAACTGGCTGCAATACCATCATCTTCGGAGGTCTGACAGCAGCGCTGGTGTTATCATCAGAAACTGCAGGTAGCGTCACGAACAATTCAATCCATTTTATTATTTTATTTCGACACTTTTCAGTGACCACCAGGGCCACAGACTCGGGCATCGACCACCAGTGACAGCACCCTGAATCTACGCCCGAGATCTGAGTACCCCTGCCTGGGTGAGTCAACTTTGGCATCACGAACAGGATACGAACTGATCCGCAAGGGAAATTGTGCACCTTACAAACTTTTCGGCTAAAAAGAACTGTTCCCGCCATTTTTATGAGCCCAAAATGGTGGACCTCAAAATGTGAGAGATAATGTGTTGGGCCAGGGGTGTGCCTCGGCCCCCATCATGGGAGGGCCATGCCAGAGGCGCGAAACTGTTTGCCCAACCCTATTTCTACCAAACAACCAAGGGGGCGGGCCAAAGATAAAAGTACTTCCACCATCAGCCTTAAAAAGCAGCAACAAGGGTGCATCTGGAAATCCACAGTGAACGGGTCTGGTCCAGGAGCTGGTGAGCAAGGCGACTAACAGACTGAGCGACCTGTTATGGGAGGTGCAGGAAGAGGCCCTTGCTGCAACCGGAGACCCAAAGGCGGTCTCCCTTCTCACCTATGAGGGAGACGCAGCCTTCTGGAGAACCGCGTTCCAGGACGTAAGAGTCCAGATTGCTGAGACAGTGGAGTGGACTGTGAGGCGTTGGAGTGCCAATACTGCCCTAGAACTGCTCCGTAGGGCTGACCAATAAGGAACCAGGGACCAAGAGCTGGGGCCGGGAACGAGAGACCAGGTCATGCGTGATAACCCGGTGACCAGTGAGGACCCGGCTGTCAAACCATCCCCAGTTGCCTGCACTGAAGGCGGGGCATCCGGGCCTCGCGAAAACCCAGATGACCCGAGGTCCTAGCCGGTAACGAGGAGGAGACAGCTACTGCAGAACCCGAAAGCCCGGAGGAGGAGATTGATGAGCCAGAAATCCCTGAGGACCCAGATATAGAGCCCGGAGAGGACGCCGAGACCGTCCAGGAGAGCTCTGCAAGCCAGCCAAGCTCCGAAGAGGAGGACGAACCTGACGACAGCGAGGAGGAAGCCGGTGCATATGGACCCCACATAGCATGGTGGAGCAACAATATCTACCAACCGGGACTTGTGGCCAGCCAAGCTGACAACACCGGGGGTCAGAGGCAGACCCCCGGTCCTGTCCGTACTCAGCCGGAGTACACCTATGAACAGTTCCAGGCCGACCAGGCGATGCGGCAGCGTCTTCGGCAGGAATTGTGGGTCAGAGAGCTGGAAAACAGACAGGTCTGAGTCCAGGCCCGCCACCAGCCACATGTACCTTCCAGTGAAAGGGGAGAAGGTACTGTAACCACATTCAACCTGTAGAGTGGGTGGGGGTTTGTCTGGGAAGAGGGACTGTATGAGGAGGTTTTCGTGGGGTGATGTGATGTGGAGCCTCACCTCTGTAGGGGCCACCCAGATTGGGACCTGTATAGAAACGACCAGGTCAGTTATTAAAGACATGCGGGACCCCGCGGATGGAATGCCCTGCGGGTGCTTAAGAATTTAATATTGATGTTACACTGGTCCTGTATATAGTTGATTATGCTCTAAAGAACTCATGAATAATTATGAGGACTTTTGTGTGAATTTTCGTTTGAGATTTTATTTGTGGCTTGAAGCAGCCCAGTGGTGATAAAGGACACTGTGTAAAGTGCAAGGACAATTACCGCTGGGTCTGCAAGTGAGTACCAGTCCCGTTGGGCCGATGACCAGTTGACTGTTTTGCAACGTTCTAAGATAAGAGACTCCCGTAAAGGGAAGAAAAGTTATGCATACAAGTAAATAAAAATGTTACCATGTTATGTTATATAAAAATAAAAAAATTGCCTCTGTACCGGTAAGGGTAGAGACACTTGCGGACAAGTGTATTCACCAAGGGTGAATGTGGCGCCCCACTGGTCTGTGCGCCACTAAGGAGTACTGCACCCAGACCAGCATGTACGGTATACCTGTGGTCAGTGAAAGGGGAGGTTATTATGTGGCTTGCACCCTGTGATTTACCCAGGGGTCTATGGGAACTTGGAACCCGGGCGTGGAGTTAGAGGAATGTCACTGGTGGCCCACCCGGACCCATAGCCCTGGTGGTCAGCTCAAAAATTTGACGAAATGTAAAAAAGGGAATAAAAGAAAATAAATGTTTTTTGTGACGCCACCTGCAGATTCTGGTGATGTACACTAGCGCCGCTGTCAGACTGTCTGGGGATGATGGTATTGCAGCTTGGGTGGTCTGGCTCCCTGCAGGTAGAGCTGGGCCCCTGGGGCAGGATAGCACTTGTTGTTGTGATGCTGGATGTGGGCAGCGCAGCATGCAGCAGTTGGTGCAGAAAGGAGACAAGTTGGCCTTGTGACTCTATACTGGTACTTTACTGGAACTGGTTAAGATGGCACTCCAGGTTACAATCTACACAGTCTTTGAACAGGTAGCTGGCAGGGTAGTCACCGAGGAGGGTAAAGTTTCTTTGAGGCTCCCATAGTATACCTTCTTTTGTCTTTCTTATGTCCTGCTGTGCTGACTTGCACCTCCGCACTTTTCTTGCGCTGCCCTGCACAGCCCGCTTGTCCACCAGGCCCGTTGGGTGCTATGAGGTATCCTTCTTCTCTCTAAGGGGCTCAACCAGGTTTGATGATCATGGTGGGGCTGCACGTTTTGAACGGGGGGCTGAGATTCGGCCCTCGACTGGACGGTGTTGACGGCTCAGGGGTGAACTCACCTGTACCGTGACTCGGAGCCGGCACTCCATTGGTGGACTGGGATTCCCCCAGACCTGTCCACTGGGTTTCCCCTTTCTTTCCTGGGCTGTCTTTTCTTCTCAGGCGCCTTCCCTGGGAGACCCCTCCAAGGCTCCCTCCTTGCTTCTACCCTCAGTACGGACTACATCCAACTGTGTGACTTCAGACCTTTCTCCTAACTCCTAACTCTCCTCCCCCTGGTAACGGGTTGCCAATTGGTCTCCTAGTCAAGGTGTAAGGATGCAGAGGTGGGAGCCTCAGATTGACTTTACACTCCCCAAATGACAGGAATACTGCATACTATTTTGTGGGTGCAGTACCCCTATTGTGGCGCACTGACCAGTGGGGCACCACACCTGCATCCACACACACTTATCTTCAGGGGACCAATTGGTTGAACCTGTTACCTAGGTAACCGGTCGCGGGGGGAGGTTATAAGAGTGGTAGTGGATGGCGGGAAGGTAGAACAGACAACACAGAACAGAGAACGGAAACACGGAAACATCTGAGAAGAGAGTCAAGGAGGACCCTTCAGGGGGATGCACAGAAAGGGCACCCAGAAAGAGTGGTGACACAGGCAGAAGGAAGCAGACCGTATGGTAACAGGTCTGGGGGAATCCTAGTCCACAGCGGAGAACCGGCGGGCAAATTCAACCCCAAGACGCCAACACTGGTTGGACCCAGGAGAGTTTAGCCTCTGGGCCACCTGCAAAAATCACTAACGCTAAGAGCCAGGACTCGCGTAAAGCCACAGAGGTAGCGGCAATCCAGAAAGGGTTCTTACCCACATTAAGCAAAGCAGGACAGGAACAAGGATGCCAGGCCAGGTTTCAAGCCAGCCAGGCTTCACCACAACAGGACAGAGAAACAAACAGCTTAGAGGGACACGCTCGTACGCCACATAATGACACCCCATTCATTGATCACTGCCCAAGCCAGCTGCCCGTGACTGTGTGACTTTTAACCTGTTGTTGAACTGCGTTTACCAAGTGACCAGTAAATACCAGTGCAGAGCAAAGAAAGCCTCTCTTGTCTTTTTACGGTTAAATTACAGAGCTGCTACCACGACAACTAGCACAGCAGCAACCCTGCCCGGGGACCCTGCTCCACCTACTGGGAGCAAGACCAACTGGCTACAATACCATCATCTCCGGAGGTCTGACAGCGGTGCTGGTGTTATCATCAGAAACTGCAGGTGGCATCACGAACAATTAAATTCATTTTATTATTTTATTTCGACACTTTTCAGTGAACAATAGGGCCACAGACTCGGGCATCGACCACCAGTGACAGCACCCCGAATCTACACTCGAGATCTGAGTACCCCTGCCTGTCTGGGTGAGTCAACTTTGTCATCAAATTGTGAATAAGGGGATGTGGGGCCATTGTACTGTATAAAGAGTGATGTGGGGGAATTAAACTGTGTATAGAAGGCTATCATGCTGTGGGAGCTGCGGGGCAAACATACTGTCTATAGTGGCTTTGGGGGCCATCGTATTGTGTATGGGGGCTGTGGTGGGCGTCATACTATGTCTGGCTGGTTGTAAAGGGAGATGTAGTATAGAGAGGGGGCACAGTATAGATAGGGTACCGAATAAACATGTATAGTATAGAGTCTGGGCACAATGTAGAAAGTAAGCATAGAGAGATGGACACACTCAACATGGGGTCAGACTGATACACCAGCATGACGTTCAGTGTGGAGATAGTGATAGAGTGGGGAAAAACAGTGGGGACGGGACAACATGAAGTAGGGAACATGTGGCATTTACAGGTCAAGAGGGGGATGGATTGGAACTTATAGGTCATAAAGGGTGATGTTGAGTTATCATAGTTCATAAGACATGACAATGTAGAGGTTACAGGTCATAAGGCGAGGTGTAGAAGCCATAATACATAAGAGCAAACGGTGTGTAGTCTATACTTCATAAGAGCAGGCGAAGTGAAAGCCATCCACTATATAATTGCCTAATTGTGTCTGACTGTCCAGAAAATCGCGCGCCAGCGCTGATTGGTCGCCGCCGCGGCCGACAGTGACCAATCAGCGAAGCGGCACGGCTTGGTGGGAAATATGAATCCCCTCAGCGGCGTGGGATTCAAAACCTCTGCCAAGCCGTGCTCCACTTTGCTGAATGGTCGCCACCAGCCACGGCGACCAATCAACGAAGTGTGTTTTAAAACACGTGCCAAGCGCTCTGATTGGTCGCTGCAGCTGGTGCCGACCAATCATCACACTTGCCGCGTGTTTTAAAACATGCTACGCTGATTGGTCGCTGTGGCCGGCGGCGAACAATCACCAAAGCGGAGCACGACTTGGCAGAGGTTTTGAATCCCGTGCCGCGGCGACCAATCAGCAAAGCGGAGCACGGCTTGGCAGGGTTTTTGAATCCTCGCCGCTGATTGGTCGCTGCGGGATTCATATTTCCTGCGGCTGGCGGCGACCAATCAGCGCTGGCGCATGATTTTCGGGACAGACAGACACGAATATGTGGCGCCCCTGCGGCTAGGCGCCACAGAGTAGTATTGCATTTATTATTTATGTGTAATATTATTTTGTAAGTTGCTGGTTTAGGATTTAAATCTTATGGAGTCTATTTTTACACTCACTTAGGACCGCACCACTTAGAGTAGGGGGAACTGGTAATATAGTAGGTTCCACAGGTGGGGGCGGAGCTGGTTTCTGTTATTCTTCCCGCCGCAGCCTGGAGGGCCCAACATCATCATCAACATCATCAAAGCAGAGGGGTAAGAACTGCACCACCATCACCATCACTGTCCTCCCTCACCGTCTCACCACAAAAGCTGCCCTGAGGTAAAGCTCCACCTGTGGGGAGCTGCACCACACTTAGCTGCCTCATCCATCACCTCAGTGGCCGGCTGGCAGCGCCGGTACCATGTTACCGGACTCTACAGGTGGCGTCACGTTCCCCTGTAAATAACCCCTTTAACCCCCACCGTTTACCATCATCATCTGGTATAGTTGATCACCAGGGCACGGCACCGGGGTCCCGACCATTCGTGACTCCCCACACAGTAGCCCCGGTGACCGAGTCCCTCATCCACCCTAGCTCTGGTTGAATCAAATAGGCAATTATATAGTAGATGCTGTTTCCTGTGCGGTCCACTGTCTGTTTATGACTGGTATTAGCCACTAGCATCTCATTGCCATTATTAAGGACATATTAAGAGATTTTCAGTGGGTACGGAAAGTATTCAGACCCCTTTAAATTTTTCTCTTTGTTTCATTGCAGCCATTTGGTAAATTCAAAAAAGTTCATTTTTTTTCTCATTAGTGTACACTCTGCACCCCATCTTGACTGACAAAAAAACGAATGTACACATTTTTGCAAATTTATTTTAAAAAAATGAAATATCACATGATCATAAGTATTTGCTAAGACACTCAAATTTAATGCACATGCTGTCCATTTCCTTGTGATTCTCTTTGAGATGGTTCTACTCCTTCATTGGAGTCCAGCAGTGTTTAATGAAACAGAACTTGATTTGGAAAGGCACACACCTGTCTATATAAGACTTCACAGCTCACAGTGTATGTCAGACCAAATGAGAATCATGAGGTCAAAGGAACTACCCAAGGAGCTCCAAGACAGAATTGTGGCAAGGCACAGATCTGGCCAAGGTTACAAAAGAATTTCTGCAGTACTCAAGGTTCCTAAGAGCACAGAGGCCTCCATTATCTTTAAATGGAAGACGTTTGGGACCACCAGAAGTCTTTCTAGACCTGGCCGCCCAGCCAAACTGAGCAATCGTGGGAGAAGAGACTTTTTCAGAGAGGTAAAGAAGAACCCCAAGATCACTGCCGCTGAGCTCCAAACATGCAGTAGAGAGAGGGGAGAAAGTTCCACAAACTATCACTGTCGGGCCTTTTTGGTAGAGTGGCCCAACAGAAGCCTCTCCTTGGTGCAAAACATATGAAAGCCTGCATAGAGTTTGCAAAAAAACACATGAAGGACTCCCAGACTATGAGAAATAAGATTCTCTGGTCTGATGAGAAGACAGAACGTTTTGGTGATAATTCTAACCAGTATGTGTGGAGAAAACCAGGCACTGCTCATGACCTGCACAATACAATCCCAACAGTGAAACATAGTGGTGGAAACATCATGCTATGGGGGTGTTGGTTGCAATTGAAGAAAACGTGAATGCGGCCACGTACACAGATATCCTAGATGAAAACCTCTTGCAGATTGCTCTTGACCTCTGACTTGGCCGAACGTTCACCTTCCAACAAGACAGTGACCCTAAGCACACAGCAAAATAACAAAGGAGTGGCTTCAGAACAACTCTGTGACCATTCTTGACTGGCCCAGTCAGAGCCCTGAACTAAACCTAATTGAGCATCCCAGGAGAGACCTGAAAATGGCTTTCCACCAACATTCACCATCTGACCTGAAGGAACTGGAGAGGATCTGCAAGGAAGAATGGCAGAGGATCCCCAAATCTATGTGTGATTTTTGCATCAATCCTCAGAAGACTCATGGCAGTACTAGCTCAAAAGGGTGCTTCTACTCAATACTGAACAAAGGGTCTGAATACTTATGACCATGTGATATTTCAGTTTTTTTAATCAAATTGCAAAATTTCTACATTTCTAGTTTTTTTTTCAGTCAAGATGGGCTGCAGAGTATACATCAATGAGAAAAAATGAACATTTTTGAATTCACCGAATGGCTGCAATTAAACAAAGAGTGAAAAATTTAAAGGGGTTTGAATACTTTGCGTACCCACTGTAGATTCATGTAATAGCAATATATATTATGACGACTTATATGACATTTTAATTGATCGTTGTATTAAGCTTGGTGTATTCATGTGTGGATGCTGCATATATGTACTTATTATAGCTCTTGTGACGCATTCATGTGCATTAATGTACTGATGGTGATTCTGTTATTATGTACTACTGATGCTTCTGGTGCTGTATTTATGTACTGATGGGGTTTAGGTGATGTTCTGATGGTAGCTCTCATAATTTATCCATGTACAGATAGTGGTTGTGGTGATGTTTTCTTGTATTGATAATGGTTCTGGTGATATATTCATGCATTGATGATGGGTGCAATGCTGTAATCTTGCATTACTAGTTGTTGTAAGTGCTCTATACAGGAACAGATGGTGGTTTTAGCGCTGTATTCATGTACTGTTGGTGTTTCTTGTGCTGTATTCTTGTACTGAAGGAGACAATTTGTTTAATATATTTCAATATGGTGTTTTGCAGTCTATAGCATAAACAATCAGATAATCATATGTTCAAGCCCCTAATGGTGCCAAATCATAATGTATAAATATCATAAGAGCAAAACCCAAAAACAATAATAGAATTGCGTTTGTTCAATTGAAAAATAAACTATGATCAGCCCTGCACACATAGATTGCTAAATGGGGTATTGCTTTCCTTCATATCACAGATGTATTCTAGTAGTTGTGGTCTTATGAAAAGTCTGTTATATTCACATGCAAGGTATGGGTTTTAGATTTTGTCCTATTCTACAGAGTTTTTTTTATTTTAATATATTTGAACTGCATGCATTACTATTTTTCTTGTTAAAACACCTTGTCATCCCAAAGGGCCACAATGTAAGTCAAAGGAGTCCTTCACACACTGGTTACGTTTGTTGTATAAAAAATCTAACATTATATTGTGGTTTCTGTTATAAAACAAGTAAAATGGTACAAAATAACCAGTCAAATTAAATAACACATAGGCTCTGTTCCCAATCATAAGTGCGGTAATTTTGAAGTCAGGGGCAGTTTCTGTATATTGGCAATTAGAAATGGGTGAACACACAGATGTTCGGGTTCACTGGATCCGGCCAGATACTGTCAGACTGTTTACGGGTCTGCTCATTAAACCTTATGAATATTCCCTTGCTTTCCCCACTGACCCTCTGGAATCATCTGGAATACTGTGTACAGTTCTGAGCACCATGTTTTAAAAAAGACATCAACAAACTGGAGCAAGTTCAGAAAAGAGCGATCATAATGGTAAACAATCTGTAAACCATGTCCTATGAGGAACGATTACAGGATCTGGGAATGTATAGCTTGCCAAAAAGAAGACTTAGAGGAGACTTAATAGCTGTCTACAAATATCTCAAGGGCTGTCATACTGTAGAGGGATCAGTTTTATTCTCATTTGCACATAGAAAGACTAGACCAATGGGATAAAACTGAATGGGAGAAGACACAGATTAGATGTTAGAAAAAACTTTTTGACAATGAGGGCGATTAATGAGTGGAACAGTCTGCCACGAAAAGAGGTAAGTTCACCTACAATGAAAGTCTTCAAACAGAGGCTGGACAGACATCTGTCTGGGATGATTTAGTGAATCCTGCTTTGAGCAGGGAGTTGGACCAAATGACCCAGGAGGTCCCTTCCATTTAAAAACTCCTTATTTGCTCAATTTAACCCCCTCAAACACACCTGCAGGTCCGACAATCCACAAGTCACGATGTCTCACAAATTTCCCAGTTGTGCTACATTCTAAGGTTGCAGTGCGTGGTCATATTAGAAAATATGGCCTATCACTGCAACCTCTGGAACATACTGCCAGAGCCGCAGCGGTAAGAGCGGTGACATCACATGAGGTTACCCCAGCTGTGACTTCAAGTGAACTCACCTCAGGTGAACTCATTGAACGCAATTCCAATAATCTAGATTATGGACTTCAATGCTGCTGGATTACCTGATTAACTGGTACAATTGAAGTCAATAATTCAGTATGACTTGTAATGTAGTGCCCAGTGTCAAAAAGTTGGATTTGTATCCTAGGTTATGGGTCTTCGAGCAGGACAATGAACCCAGAAATGGATGGAAACAAAGCGCTGAAGAGTTCTGAAGTGACCAACAATGAGTGCAGATCTAAAACCCATTGAACACCTATGGCAAATGCTTAAAATTGCTGTTGGGAAAACCTACCCTTCAAATATGAGAGCAGTTTGCAAAAGACGAGTGGGCGAAATTCCTTTAGAGGAGTAAGAAGCTTCTTGATAGTTATTAGAAGTGATTAATTGCAGTTATTTATTCCAAAAATAAACAAAAATGTTAAAAAGAACATATCTGTATTGCTACATTCATAAAAGTCTGGACTAACAAAGTATAATATTTATTACCCTGTACGGTAAAGTGAAAAAAAACAACTCTAACTATCAAAATGTTGGGGTTTTTTTCTGTCACTACACCTCTCTATAAAATATAATAAAAAGTGATCAAAATGTCATATGTACCCCAAAATAGTATTAATGACAATATCAGCTCACCATACAAGAAATACACTCCCACAGCTCCATTTATGAAAAAATAAAAATAGTACGGGACTTAGTAAATGTGGCACAAATAAAAATTATATATTACAAAAACATTTTTTTTTTTCCCATTTTGACTGACCGCCTATATGCTGCGAGGAGCTGTTAGTCTAACAGCATGAGGTGGGAAATAGAGCTGGAGTGACAGAGGCTTCAGATCTTATTTGCATATCAATTGAAATACTGATTTCTCAGGAGCAGAGGAAGGTACTGACCAAGCAAAAGTATAGTTGGACTTGTCTTTAAAAAAGCTATATACACATATAAATAGTCTGGGGGGTGAAATCCTGCTATGTCAGAAGAAACATAAAAATTGATTTGGCTCAGAAAACTGAAAAATCACTGTGGCAGAAACAGATCAAAACCTGGATTACAGCTTACATTATTAGTTCAAATTAATAAATAAAAAAAAATGACCCACACAAAAGTAAGTTTTTCAATTTGGAGGGAAATGAATGCCTATTAGATGAGGATTGGGGAACAGGCAGACAGAAAGGAGGCAGCAATTTATTAGCATATAGCGTGTTTTTATTATTTTAGACTTGATTAAATTAAAGGGGTTGTCCACTGTGTGGACAACCTCCTTTAATGCCCCATGTTTGGCACCTTTAAATTTAAAGCTTATACTTACCTACCGTGCTTTCACCATTCCACCTGTTCTTGGAGCTCACGTGAGGTTGTGACGTCACTTGAGCCCTACATCTGATCACTGTTGGCTTCTCTCTCTTCGCCTTCAGACAGTTGATTAAATAACATTAAGTGAGAGCTGTGGCTGGCCACTCACTTCCTATTTATTATTCAGGTGTCCAAAGATACAAAGAGAGAAGCTGGTGGTGATTGGGAATGAGGATTGTGTGATGTCACAACCTTATGTGAGCCCCAAGAACGGGTGGAATTGTGCTGGCACAGGAGGTAAGTATAAGCTTTTATTTTAATGGGGCCAAACCTAGAGAATGAGAAACAATTGTCCAAGCAGTAGACAAGCCCTTTAACTTCTGGTAAGTTAGGAAACATTTATTATTTTACAGTTTCTAGGAAGAAGGTAGCTATAGATAATTAGTGTTTAGTTCCTTTGGTTATTAAATTGTTGTGCATGAATTGAGAAATCTTACTGTCTGTCAATACCAAATGTGTGAAACATTAGGTCGCCAATACATCAAATTGTTTACATGAGTTTTCTGTCATAAAATACTTTCAAAAATGGAAAAACTTTGCGCTTTGCAAAGTTTTATTTTAACTAGTTAATTATGACTAATGTATACCCACAGCGCAGCAAAAAAAATGTAAAAAAAGCTTTACTATGTTTGTTTTAAACAAGAAGATTGGAGGTATAGGATTCATAGGTGATTTTTCCATTAAAAACTACAACACAAAGTCTAGTTACCGATAAGTCTATTCTTCTCAAGAACGATTGGTTACTTTTAACCATCCTGCTAGACACGTTCTATGTATCCTATAGGCAAATATGAAGCTGGAGAAGGCTGCAACAGCTAAACACATGGGTGTACTGTATATCAATCCACAGTTGGATTGCCTAACCATGGGGCAAATTCAAGACTGTTGTCAATCTCCCTAGGACTAGATGTCTTCATATGATCACTCAGTGTCTAACCACCAATTGAAAAAGAGTTACTGTAATAATTAATCCAAGAGTAACAGCAAACCTACTGTTTCAACAAACTGCAAACACTAGTAATAATGTTTTAGTAGGATAAAGTCTGGATCACAATTCATAACATTAAGTTGAGGAAACATGGGGCCCAAGTCATCATTTGCAATTTTTTTTTAGTCACTTTTTTTTGTATTATTCCCTAATGATTTTTGAGCCAAACTCATCAAACTGGCACAAAGGGTTCATGGGTTTTGTGCAAAATAAGAAAAATGTATTTGTACTTCTTTCGCAACTTTTTAATGCAAATTCAAAAATTGATATGTTCTGCAAAAATAATCGCAAAGAATTGTGACAAAATGTTAGGACTACACAAAAATGGAGCACATTTGCACCAAGTTTTGCAACTTTTCAAAAACTGGCAAAAGGAATCAGCCAAAAACATTGGTAAACCCTAAATGTTGCTTACAATGTTGAGCTACAAAACATTCTCAGATGAACACAGATAAAGTGACTTCCAAAAAGATACAAATGGAAAGTAGAATATGGCGCAAATAAAGGGCACAAAACACTAGTAATTGAACAAAAACAGGCACAAATGCAATAAATGGGCCCATTAGGTCTTACACCATGGCACAAAGCATGCCAATTAACTAACTAATGAATGGTTAAAAAAAGATTTGGGACCAATTCATTAAAGCATTTCTCCCTAATAAAATCTTTTGAAGGACTGAAAATATTGATGTTTTCATGCCAGTTTTTCCCAGTTCCACCAAAATGGGTGGAGATGGTGGTCCATCATCAAGACAAGGCAAGAAAATAGCTGATCTTGATTAATTGGGGTCTATGTGTTTTGGAATGGCCAAGTCCGAGTCTTGATCTTAAAGAGTAACTACTACCAGTATGGAGCTGCCTTTCTTATTTAAGAAAAGAGTAGACAGCATCAGACTGGTGATTTTTCTAACAACATATAAAAGTGTCCACAAAGCTCCCTAATGTTCTCATAAAGGACCTACATTTATAGCATTTATAGGTCTTAATTCTGTTTTGTGGGATCTCGGCCTGCTGAGTGGGATTTTACCAGTCTATAAGACATTCCTTTCTTTAAAAGATGAAGAACTTGCTTGTTATAATGAGATAATGCTCTTTGAACTAACTCAGCATACCTATAACTAACTAAATAACTAAGGTCTGCAAACTTGCTATCTACTTTATGGAGAGGAGTGTTCCTGCAACCATAAGAAGGCAGTTAAGTAGGTAAGGTAATTTAAAGCCGCATCCCTCCTCTAGGAAATATATGCAAATTTTCACTTCAGTAAGGAAGTGGATGAACTCCAGCGCCACCTTTAAATAAATAAATAACTAACCCATACATTACTAAGTTACTGAACCATAACATGACTAGAGCAGAACTGTTTGGTAACCATTAAGTGGATCAGTACTGAGTTAGATAATTCGCAATTTAAGCCTCTGGAACATTAGAATGAGCCGTATAGTCTAAAGAATGGTGACGTTACCGAAAAAAGAGTAGAGCGGCGCTGGAGAGCAGAGAAAGCAGCGGTGAGTATATTAATACACTCTCACTACACTACATATACACAGATTTATGGTATGCTCACATTTGCGTATAAATCGGACAAGGGCTATCCAATGTTTTATCAGATTGCACTCACTCCAATTTATACTATGGAGCAGTGCCAATCAACATCTTTTATCTCATGCCGATACGGCATGAGAAAAATAATCACTGCATGCTCTGATTGGTAGTGTACCTCAAATGTACGGACTGGAATGAAAAAAGCACATATAGGGTCTAATCGAAATTGTATAGAAAGAAAGATTGTTATGGTTTGGCTCACCTTTCATGGTTTTTGAAAGACACAACCACAATAAAATCATGAAATGGGCTGCTGCAAACCCATGTGCAGATATATACTCAGAAGAGATGGGAAAAAGGGTTCTTCTTGCACTGCCAATAAAAGATCCATGAACTTCCAATATTGTAATAAAGGATTTTATCTTTCAACATGTTTTGTAGCTATCCTGCTCATTCTTCAGGACAAATCACTTGGGACAAATATAATCCATTATTACTATGTTGTAAGTTGCTGAATGTTTTATCGGTAGAGCTATAAGAACCCTTTTTCCTATCCCTTCTGAGTATATGGTAGTGCATCTCGGCTCACGAGCCTCTATACAAGTTTATGCATGTGTGTGTGCAACATCGCACTGCACTTGTGTGATATCTGAATGCAGTCCAATATACGCCAAGACAACCAATGGAAAAGATGGACAAATTAATCTCTTCACCTCCTCACCTGTGATCCGATTCTCGAATGCAAGACTGACAGAGTTTGATAAGAGTGTAATTATCATATCACATCTGATTCTCTAACATCAGAATCTACACAACCGTGTGAAACCAGCTTTAATGAAAACGAAACTTCATGGCGGGCCCTTTTAATAACTTGTGTAACTGTTTCAGCAAAATCTATATATAATCTATTTATCTAAGGTTTATCTCAGGGGTGTACATACCATTGGTACAATCTGGACGGCAGCAGCACTGGGGCCAAAGAGGTAAGGGGGCCCATTTCCACCTCCAGTGGTTGGAATTCTGCATTATGATTGACTGTGAAGTGATCACATATTATTGCACTAGTGCCCTCTAATGTCTCTGTCAGCTCCTTAGTTAGTTAATCTATTATCTATTTATAGCTATCATTTTACTCATTCATTTATTTTGTATATTTCAATACCACAGGCCTTAAACAGCTACAATGATGGCGACGTCGAAGGATCAAGAAGGTTGGGACGAAATGCATTATACGTTTCGATTGCATCTATAATCATTGGTCTACTGGTTATAGCAACATACTGTTTTGTTCATTTTTCAACGGTATGTTAAAATGTTTTTGTATGTTTTTTTTAAGTTTTCAATAACAATATTAAGACCTAATATACATAGACTTAGGCCCTGTTTATTCTGTATTTCTGCTGTGCGTTCAGGTGATTCTGCCTCCCACTCTCACTATCATCTTGCATTTTTTAGTTATTTGACTTTACAAAAAGGAGCTACATGATTTGCTGCATAGTTAACAAATAGTAAATCAGTCATCTTGATTGCTGCTTTCACATTTTCATTTTTTTATCTTATGCAGTACAGAAAGACACATAAGGCTCTGTTCATATTGGTGTTGGGCACTCCTTTGCAGATCCTGTTGAACATATCAAACAAAATATATTTTGTCTAGTAAAATGCAAACACCTTAATGGAAACCTAACAGACCCCATTATAGTCAACTGTCTCCCATATGTGGGATCAGTCACTACCATTAACTTTGTTTATCCATTATTGACAGAGCGGCCTTGTTGAAAGTGCTCATGTGAACAGATCCTGAAGAAGCTGTCACTGACAGATATATTATTTTTGAGTATATAACGCTGTGTTGTTCTAAATGGGCTAAAGATTTGGACATACAGCACTGAAATTCTTTATGGTTTATTATGGTTTTCCAATTTGTCTGTAAAACATATTGGCTGTCTATGATTTAAAAGGGAATCTGTCAATAGGTTTTCGCCATGTAATCTGAAGACAGCATGCTGTAATGGTACCTTTACATGCCGCTACGGAAGGTTGGAAACAACCGGGTGTCTCACGTGCACGAGCACGTTCCAACGGTTCCTAACGGTACCTGATACCGCCTTTACACGCCGCTACAAGGTGCTCTACAGAAGGTTTAATCTATCCCTGGAGGCACCGCCGGGTGCCGCAGGTTACCTTCTGTAGAGCACCTTCCCTCATTTACACGCCGCTACCACAAGGTAATATGGGAGGACCTGGGGCAGCAGGAACAACACGTAGGCGTGGCAGAGTTGTGGATTACGAGATGCTCGTACGATGATTGCACAATGCAATAGCATCATGATTGGCCAGCCAGCGCAGGAAGGCTGGCTAATACATGATGCTATTGCAATTGTGTAATGTGAGTGGTCAGCTCCTTAAATATGCCGCCCTATGCAGCGACAACCAATCGTAATGCAGGAGCTTCCATCAATGATCGCTGATGGGGCGCGGTATCTCAGAGGCTGTGTCACGCCCCAGGGAGTTAACTAGGTGTCGAAAAAACCTTCCTGTCCCTCATTTAGACGCCGCTACCATCAGGTTGAAACCAACCTGTTTTTGAGCAGTGCTGAATAACAGGTGTCGACAGTGACCGGTGGCAACAACCTGATTTACACGCCGCTACCTCGCGGTGTTTTGACGGTGCAAGATACATTTGTCTCCGACACCCGGTTGTTTCCAACCTTCCGTAGCGGCGTGTAAAGGTACTATAAGGGTTAACACATGATAACAGAGGCATCGCTGAAAACTAAACTCTGTGCTTTTGTTTACCTGCAATGTTTGTTTTAGCTTAAGGAGAATATCATTGCCATTGCATCATGTACCCTGCTGTGATTAGCTTCTCACTGTATAGACATTGTGTATATGAGCCTGGTGTGGCAGGTGCAGCTTTCTCAGCTCTGCTACATCCTAAATCTAAAAACTCTGATTGTGTCAGAAGGGCTTAACCCAGTAAATTAAGTAATACATCATTTGTTTCAGAGTCTCTTTGCCTACATCATTCTGCTCTCAGATGACGTAGCAAAAACCTACTGACATATTCCCTTTAAGTTGTCCAGAAAAAAGTCGGAATGTCCAACTGATGGACTATGAACATAAATAGTCCAGCTTCATGTTTGTACAACCAAAATATGAACAATCCATTACGAACACAATTATTGAACAATTATGACACAATGACATCAAGTCAGCACCAGCAAGTACGCACTGTTAAAAGAAGTGGGGTCCTGAGGACTAGAGAAGAGCACTGGGGGAACAGGAGCAATGAGAGTATCAGTTGTTTTTGTGTGGTTTTATTATTTTTTATGCAAGTATGGGTTGTGTTCCTGTATATTGAGTATATCTGAGGGCTCAATGTGTATGTAGGGAGGCTATGTGAGGGCTGAATCTCTATATAAAAAGGCTATGTGGAGGCCTGTATGTAGAGGAGCTATGTAGACTCTCACATTATATATGAGGGATCATACTGTATAGAGGGAATTTTGAATGAGCTCATCCTGTATATAGGGAGGCTATGTGAGGGCTCATACTGTATATAAGAAGGCTATAAGGGGGCTCATACTGTATGACTGTATGTAGGAGGGTCACATAGAAAAATCTCACCATGATCTTTTCATATAGTGATAAGATGAAATCTATCTCCAAATTTACATCACAAGAGTCAACAGAACTGTTGTACAGAGGAGTCGGCTGGGACAGAATCAGACATGCAAGGGCTGCGCTGCGACCTCGGCCTTGCCTCGCTATCGACTACCAAGGGGGTCCTGGAGCTGGCACCTCTACACTTATTTACAGTATAAGCTCATTCAAAGCTCCCTATATAAAGTATGAGTCCTCACATAGCCCCCTATATACAGTATGAGCTTCCTTACAACCCCTCTATATACATCAATATAGTAGAAAAATAAGTGCTTTTTCAGCTCACCATTAGATGAATTCCTGTGGCTTTGGGTGTGGACTCCAGGACGGTGTTCAGACAAAGCGGTTGGGGCAATCAAACAAAGAAGATCCAGCAACAAGCGTCCAAATCAGGATCTTGGATATATGTTAAAACTTCATGTTTATTTAATTTCATTTAAAATCATCCTGTTAAAATTGTGAATCTAGAGGATTACTCGTTTTGATGAAGATGTTCTAAGAACATGACTAAGAACATCTTCGTTCGAAACGCGTAATCCTCTGGATTCACAATTTTAACAACATGATATTAAAGGAATTTAAATAAACATGGACTCTTAACATATATCCAAGATTCTGATTTGGACACTTGTTGCTGGACTTTCTTTGTTTGAACACATCTACATACACTATAAGCCTCACACAGGACCCCTAAATACAGTTAAAGCCCTCATATAGCCCCATATATACAGTGTGAGCTTCTACATAACCCTTCTTTGTACAAGAGTCCACAGAAATCCAGCATCAGATGTCAGGTTTTCTAAAAATAAACCTTTTTATTGATATACAGTAGCATAAAATTTGGCATGTACATCAAAAAGGTACAAGGAGGGTGCCATCAGAGACACATTTTGACCCCTGCTGACACTCCTTATGCCTTTTTGTATAGTGTGGATATGTGGGAGCTCATACTTTATCTCCCTGTATTGTCTCCCTCCCCAGCACCCAATGTATCATGTGACATGTCACATGATTCCCTTGATAAATCATGTGATAGGTCACAGGATTAAAGGGGAACTCCGGGGAGATACATTTTTTGTATGGTCCCTGTCCTCCTACATGATGAAACTGAGCTGGGCACTACACATCTAGGATCTATAGATCACTTCTAAATTGATAAAATCATATCTGCTCCTCAGCACTCACCCCTCCCTTCAGGGACAGAGAAATTCAGTCATGCATAGTGCTTAAGTATCACGGGACAGGAAGCTACCAAGTTGATATGGGGGAGGGGAGACCATGGCAGTGCTAAATCAATCAATGCAGTGCTTTGCCTCTGCTCCTAGTCTGGTACATGGCAGTACACATTATGCACCATCATATCATGGTACAGGAATATATCACAGCATGTATTTATATCTGCTTGGTGACATGATTGCTATTTAAAATGAGAACACCCTTGTTTTTACATTACATAGGATGGTATATCAGGGAGGGATTGCAGTGTGACCATGGGGACGGTGGCCACGCCCCTGGCATGTCCCCTGTTCATACAGAAGTGTGAGGAGGCAGGAATGTAAGAAAATCGTGGAGCCCCCAGGGTCCACGCCAAAACACACCTCCTGCCACTGTTATAGCATGAGTCTGAATTTCTATATCACCAATGGGAGGGGTGAGTGCTGAGCTGTTATTGATTTGTAAATAACCAGGTTCAAGGAGCAGACCGAGCACCAATTGTTGCTTCCTTCAGAAATGTCACTCTGTATTGACAGCATCTGTAAGCGGATACAAAAAGCCACACCGGGGTGCTCCCTCCAAAGTTCAAGCCAGAACACTTAATCCACAGCAAAAGAGGAAAAAATCTGCAACTCACCAGTTAATGCAGATCCTTTATTTTGTAGTTACTGGTGCATACAAAAAGGGAGGGGTGATGGTTCAGCGGATCCACAGACTACTGTGCCATTTTGCGCTTGTGCGCTTCTACAGGTCCTGTAGAGACGCACAAGTGCGAAATGGCACCGTAGTCTGTGGATCCGCTGATCCATCACCCCCTCCCTGTTTATATGCACCCGTATCTGCACAATAAGGGATCTGTATTAACCGGTGAGTTGCAGCTTTTTTCCTCTCCTTTGCTGTGGATTATTGATTTGTAAGTGATCTATAGATCCTAGAACTGTAGTGCCAAGCTCTGCTTCTTCATATAAGAGGACAGGGACAGTACAAAAAAATGATCTCCCCAGGGTTACCCTTTAATCTCATGACCTATCACATGATCTGTGAGCTGTGAGGTCTTATATAGACAGGTGTGTGTGTGGAGCCCACTGGGATGGGGTACTCGGTACCGGACCGGGATACTGCTGGGGATGTCACAGGGGTCCTGGTCCGGACCGTGTCCCGGGTTCTCACAAGTAAAGGGGTATTTACAATGGATAAAGTTTGTCGTGACGCTACCCATGGGATGTGGTCAGTAATGGGACCACCGCTGCAGCACTGCTCTGCCAGGAGGATGGATGGATGATGGGGCTGCAGCCAGATGGATGAGCCCGCCGCGGGTCGAGCTGCTCCTGACAGGGTAAAAGGTATGATAAACAGTTCTGTATACCTGGATTCAGACACGTACACTGAAGCAGGGTTCACGGGGTTTACTTTCAAGTTCTTCACAGTTAACACAGCTCACGGTACAGTTCTTAACAGCTTCACAGTTCAGTTAACTCCAGTAACTCTTAAACCTTTGCAGCCAGGCTGTCCCTCTGAGACCCCTCACTCTCTCTTAAGTGCCCTTTCAGGCTGTTCTCTCCCTCCCTGTTCTCTCTCCGGATTGCATAGCGGCAGCTCAGACCCTTGTGGGTCCTCGTGGTTGCTGCTGTGCTTCCAACCCTTGTGTTAGGTACTCCAACCTAGAATTGAAGCTCCACGTCAGTTTGTCTGGGAAGCCATAATATTGCTTCAGTTCCCCTCAGAGCCGACACTCTGGTGTGTGCCTAGTCTGCAGTAACCCTATCTTGCAAAGTGTTACCAGACTCTATCTAACCCGTGTGATTCCAGCCCAATTAGGGAAAACTTCTCCGCCGGTAGTTGGTCAGTGCTGCTGTGTTCTTCGGACCCGGTGATACCGGTCCGGTCTCTTTCCTCACAATCCCCTTGGATGCCGGCTATGGAAGAGCTTTCTCTCCATGGTTTCTATGACTCTTTGGATTCTGTGTCTCCAGGGAGCCCAAACACACTGGGATGTGTGTCACTTTCTTTCTGGTGTCTCTACAGCTCGGCTCACTCTGGCCTATTGGTCTTTACTGGTCAGCACCCTTGGCCTACTAACTCCTTCCTCTTTTTCCTCTACTTGAACTCTCTGTCACCTGACCTACATTCTCCACCCACTTTCCTCTAAACCCACCACCCCTTGCCCGCCTAGAGTCCCGGGTTCCGGGTTGGGTGACGCCTCTAGTGGGTGTGTGTGCTGAGGGTGTTTGCTGCACAAACTGTCTATCTTCCTGCCTGGCTGCAGTTCCCTATGTGGCCTCCTGGTCGCAGGGGCGCCACATTCCCCCGGAGTTAAACCGGTGTGTCCCCACGCCGTCTAGCATGGATCCCCCTGAAAAAGGCATTTTTATTATACAAACAATATAACATTAAGCAGTTCTTTTCTTCCACTTAAGGAGGCACGGGTCTTGTAATGTTACATTAAGTTAACTATGTACATTTGTCCACGGGTGTTTCTGTTTAGGAGGCCTGGATTTGCTACACCACCCCAGGCACTTGCTTTCTCTAACTTAATGTGCATGGAGGTCAATCCAGTTCCTCCACCCTTTTGGATACGGTCTACCGAGTTAAGTGCTAAACGTTTCACATTTTAAAACACATTATTCACATTTTTTTCTAAAACATTACTTTTCCTGTAAAAAGTATAAAACTAGCAAAATGCACATTACTTTCTAGCATAAAAGTATAAAAGTGCCAAAAAGTGCAAAAACATGGCACAAGTGCTTCAAAAAGCATTCAAAAGCACCTTGCAAGTTCAGTTCAAGTTCTATGCATAGTCTTAAAAGTGCACCTTGGTATTAAAACCAATTGGGAGCATACCGGGTGCTTAACTATATACAACAAAAGTTTATATCATCTCATCGTCCGTGATAATAATGTCAATCAAACATATAAAAGACAAACAGGGAACAGCTATCATTCACTCATGATTGGGATGGAGCCAATAAGGATCACATCACATTCACACTTACTGTCCTTGCAGCAGGATCCGGGTCTTCACTCCTGTTTATTCTCCTTCTGCCACGGTAAGATCTGTGGAGCTCTCCTTCTAGGAAACATTTCTAATGACTACAATGCTTGGACCAACAAATTGCTACTCGGGGTCTGTGTAGCTGCATCTACTGTTGTCTTTGCTGCAACAGTCTCTGTAGAATTGGTAGAATCTGGGTAACTGACTGGATCCGGGTAGACAATTGAATCCGGGTAAACTAATTCTGGAACTGGATCCTCTAAGGCTGGTGGTTCTTCCTCTTCTGGTGCTTGTAAAGACAGTCTCCTTACTTGAGCCCCATAGGGACCTCTTTCTCCCTGTACGATGTTGTAGGACACCCACTCTCCGATTCTTACTTCCCTGTCCGGGTGTTTTGCAGGAAGGTGCGCTTCTACATCTCGCCTGTTTATGAAAATGTCTCTTGGCGCACCTGATTCACGGGCAAAAGAAAATCCCTTCTCTTCAATGATCTTTACGATCTGTCCCTGGTGGCGGGGAGATCTTTGCACCTTTTTGTTACGTTGGGCCTCTGCTTTCGCCTCTATCGTGCGGGTTATCATGACCTGCTTCTGTACTTGCCGCTCTACCTCCTCCTTCTCCCACTTGCGAATACAGCGTCGCAGATATTCCTCCTGGGTGACAATTTCTGCTGGTCCCACTGCACTGCTAGTGTTTCCAAGAAAGCCCATTAGGTCGTCGCAGGTCTCATTCCTCTCCCACCAGCATCGGAGCTGTTCCCCTCTCACCTCTGATGTTACAGGCGCGGGTATCAAGGGCTCAGGCAATGGCAACCATCCCTTCTCCAGGCCTCCGAGTGGGTCGGTCATTCTTGGGGCAGGTCGCGGTGCAGCTTCAGGAACTGATAAGTCAATGAGGGTCGCGGTGCGGCATTCTTCCTCGCTCCGGGTACGACTATTGGAGGCGCCAACCGGACTGCGCAAACCAAGACTGCAAGTTCTGATGCACGTCAATTTGAATCCGGGTCTTCCGCTTAACTTGGGCCCAGGTCATCTGTAGGGGCAGCAACCGCATCACACCCTGCCGGGTGTCTCGGACATCTGGACGCTCTGTGCCGCCTTCCGCCATGCTGTCTCGATCACTGTTGGTCTCTCCCTGGCCGGGTTCCTCCACGGTTACTTCCAGTGGGCCCTCCGGGATCACTTCAGTTTTTTTGACCGCAGCACACTTCTCAGCATTCTTCTCTTCCATCCGTGTGTACTGTAATAGCAACTGCTCCGCATCCGGTTTCCTGTCCCGCCTTTCCGGGCGACAACTTCCTCAGCTTCCACCAGCTTCTCATTGGTGAGTGCACTTGGGGCGGAGGCTCCTCCTTGGGATTGATGGCTGGCTCCCCCGAAGTTAGGGGGAGCCAGGACGGGCCTTTCTTTTCCCGCTTTAGACCGGGCCTGCCCACGATGGGGGGTCTGGGCACGCCTCCCTTGCACATGGCTTCAGGCTTCCATGGCCGCCATTAATTCCAGATTTGGCAGGAAAAGTCCAGAACACAATTTTTAGGCACACGGGGTCCGGTTCTTTTGGACCGGGTCCATCCTGTGCATGAAGCCAAGTTGTGGAGCCCACTGGAACGGGGTACTCAGTACCGGACCGGGTACTGCTGGGGATGTCACGGAGGTCCTGGTCCGGACCGTGTCCCGGGTTCTCACAAGTAAAGTGGTATTTACAATGGATAAAGTTTGTCGTGATGCCACCCACGGGTTGTGGTCAGTAATGGGACCACCGCTGCAGCGCTGCTCTGCCAGGAGGATGGATGGATGATGCGGCTGCAGCTATGGACGAGCTTTCTCTCCATGACTCTGTGGATTCTGCGTCTCCAGGAAGCCCAACCCCACCGGGATGTGTGTCGCTTTCTTTCTGGAGTCTTTACAGCTCGGCTCACTCTGACCTACTGGTCTTTACTGGTCGGCACCCTTGGCTTACTAACTCCTTCCTCCTCTTTTTCCTCTACTTGAACTCTCTGTCACCTGACCTACATTCTCCACCCACTCTCCTCTAAACCCACCACCCCTTGGCCGCCTAGAGTCCCGGGCTCTGGGTTGGGTGCCGCCTCTAGTGGGTTTGTGTGCTGAGGGTGTTTGTTGCACAAACTGTCTATCTTCCTGCCTGGCTGCAGTTACCTATCTGGCCTCCTGGTCGCAGGGGCAACACATGTGCCTTACCAAATCAAGTCCTATCAGTTCAATTAAACACAGCTAAACTCAAATGAAGGAGTAGAACCATCTCAAGGAAGATCACAAGGAAATGGACAGCATGTGAATTAAATATGAGTGTCTGAGCAAAGGGTCTGAATACTTATGACCATGTGATATTTCAGTTTTTCTTTTTTACTCAATTTGCAAAAATTTCTACATTTCTGGGGGGGTTTTTCAGTCAAGATGGGGTGCAGAGTGTACATTAATAAGAAAAATGAACTTTTTTGAATTTACCAAATGGCTGCAATGAAACAAAGAGTGAAAAATTTAAACGGGTCTGAATACTTTCCGGACCCACTGTACTTAGTTAACTATTTGCATAGTTAGGGAAAGTGGCCTTAATGTGTTCTGTAAAAAAAAAATTGTCTCAAAATAGATGTTCCACTTCTAGATACAGGCTCATTGGATTACATGGCAGGTTTAAAGAGTAACAGAACCATGAATAAGAATATTAGATGAAACAGAAAAAGGTCAAGCTTTCCGTTTTGCATTTAATGTAAGGCAGACAGAACAACCTTAGAACCTTCATTATTGAATTTCACTTTTGCTTTAGTACCTGGCATTATTTTATGAGAGTTCAATGCAAAGGCCAGGTTATCCAATGACAAGATCAGTTACTGCGTGTCATTCTTGAATATGGAATTATGTTACGCTTAAGGGACAGACTGCAGAGGTTTAAGTACTGATGACCATGAGTAGTTCTTTTCAATCATAATTAGGTTTTCAGTTGAGTGCAAACTAAAAGTATGCAGCTTGGGATCAGGTTTCTACAGTGACATAGCTATATGGGGTGAAGAGACAGCAGTGACCTTTTTGATACTGAGGGTTTACTGTACATGGGGGATGAAGGATAAGGAGCTTCAAGTTAATCCATCAAATTTTTAAATTCAGAAAAATAAAATTAGTGTCTGCCTGCTTTTTAACATAATTGTTTTATATTATATATATTATAGAAACTTATCTAGTGTTTTTTATAGAATGGTCAGTATGCAGTGCCTTCTGAAAGTATTTGGCACCCTGGAACTTTTCAAGCGTTTGCTACATTTCAGGCTTCAAACATAAAAATATAAATTCAAATTTTTTTTGTGAAGAATCAACAACAAGTGGGACACAATCGTGAAGTGGAACGAAATGTATTGGATATTTTAAACTTTAACAAATAAAAAACAGATAAGTGGGGCGTGCAATATTATTCGTCCCCCTTGAGTCAATACTTTGTAGCGCCACCTTTTGCTGATATTACAGCTGCAAGTCGTTTGGTGTATGTCTCTATCAGTTTTGCACATCGAGAGGCTGAAATTCTTGCCCATTCTTCCTTGCAAAACAGCTCAAGCTCAGTGAGATTGGATGGAGAGCGTTTGTGAACAGGAGTTTTCAGCTCTTTCCACAGATTCTCGATTGGATTCAGGTCTGGACTGTGACTTGGCCTCAGCATTGAGTTGTGACTGATGTGCTAGCACTGCTATACCACTGGCAGACAGCGAAAGCTCCGCCACCATAGCATCCCCAACTATGTACTGACCATACAACACAAGCTGACATAACAGCCTAGAACGCCTGTGGCTCCACTAAAGGGGACAATGTGAACAAGGCCAATGTTTTGGCTGAAACATCTAACTTGCCTGTCGCTTCACTCATCACTGTATAATAAACTTTCACCTTAAGCATACCGGACATTGTACGTGTGCAGAGATTACAAACCATACATGCTGCCACCACCATGTTTGACAGTGGGGATGGTGTTTTGAGGGTGATGAGCTGTGTTGCTTTTACGCCAAACATATTGTTTTGCATTGTGGCCAAAAAGTTCAATTTTGGTTTCATCTGACCAGAGCACCTTATTCCACATGTTTGGTGAGTCTCCCAGGTGGCTTGTGGCAAACTTCAAACAAGAGTTTTTATGGATATCTTTGAGAAATGGCTTTCTTCTTGCCACTCTTCCATAGAGGCCAGATTTGTGCAGTGTACGACTGGGAAATTTTTTTGTATCCAAATCCAGCATTAAACTTCACCACAACAGTATCTCGGACCTGCCTGGTGTGTTCCTTAGTCTTCATGATGCTCTCTGCACTTGAAACAGAACCTCAGACTATCACAGGGTAGGTGCATTTATACGGAGACTTGATTACACACAGGTGGATTCTATTTATCATTACCAGTCATTTAGGACAATATTGGATCATTCAGAGATCCTCACTGAACTTCTGGAGTAATTTTACTGCAGTGAAAGTAAAGGGGCCGAATAATTTTGCACGTCCCACTTTTCAGTTTTTTATTTATTAAAAAAGTTTAAAATATCCAATAAATGTCGTTCCACTTCATGATTGTGTCCCACTTGTTGATTCTGCACAAACAAATGAGAATTTATATCTTTATGTTTGAAGCCTGAAATGTGGCAAAATGTTGAACAGTTCAAGAGGGCCAAATACTTTCACAATGCACTGTATGAAAGACTTAGGTTTTGCTACATTTATTTATTTTTATTTTACATTTTTCACTGGAGGGTTTAAAGGGAACCTGATAGCTCGTTCTACCCCCATTTGCTACCACTTCCTGTCCCTGCAACTTCCTAGCTGATCCCTAACCATCCCTGTCTCACCTAAAACTGCACTATAAAGTTTAAGAAAATAACTTATATACTTACATGTAGTCTGCATCCGTAGACCACGATGGGTGTGCTCTGGAGCTCCATTCTACCCTCCTCTCTTGCTTTCAGCACACCCTGCTGGGCGTCATCATTCATTCTTCTGTTCCTTCTCTATTTGAAATTTCCCACCTCCTCTTCTACTGTAAAGCATCGGCCGGATCGTCATATCCGATCCGGTGCATTGTGGGGGCTTATGACATCACCAGTTCGGCTTCAATATGCGCACTGCGCATGTGTCGGAGCTGAGCCGTACCATAATGATTAGTCTCCACAACGCACTGGGCCAGATATGATGTTCCTACCGACACTTTACAGTAGAAGAGGAGTCGGGAAATTTCATATAGAGGAGAAACAAAAGAACAAATGATGACGCCCAGCGAGGCATGCTGAAAGCAAGCGAGGAGGGGACAATGGAGCCCCGAAGCCTGCCAATCGCAGTTTACATATGCAGACAACATGTAAGCATATAAGTCATTTTCTTAAACTGCATAGTGCAGTTTTAGGTGGGACAGGGATGGTTAGGGAACAGCTAGGAAGGTGCAGTGACAGGTAGTGGTAGCAGAGGGGGGTAGAACGAGCTGTCAGGTTCCCTTTTACTAGTGTCACAGTTTTGTAGGACAGGTTGTTTGGGATGTGACGATACCAAATATGTATACTCTTTTGTTTATTTTTGTTTTTACATAAAAGTATTTATTAGTATAGCATTTTTTTATTTTTTTGTTCTTTATTTTCAGATTATTTTTTATGTTTTTACAGTTTTTTCTTCACTTTTTTATTTAGTCCCTATATGGGACATTTACTTTGTTACACTGATCACTGGTATAATGTATTGCACTGTACAACATAGCAATATATTACACCTGTCAGTTCATAGAAAAAAGGAAAGTAAGGATCACCACTGCTGTGCGATGTGGTATTGGAGACCAATTATCCGCAAACCCAAGTGCAATTTTACGCTAGCGCCAACATGTAGTCCAGAGCAAATACAGAAACCTTTTTAAGCAAAATAGGGCACTCCCAGTCACCAGCTTGATAAAATGATGATACTATGACTAGGATGTGTGAAAACTTCCAAACGCGTCAGTTGTCATGCATGTAATATGACCTGTACCATCTTTTAAAATGAAGAAACAATAAAACAAGAATCTGTTTTATTAAGCCAGTGACTGGGAGTGCCCTATTTTCTTTAAAAAAGTTTTTGTATACACCTGTCAGCGTGACACTTCCAGAAGGCCTGTTAGACTATGCTGCTGGCAGACTCAGAGTTGAGCATCGTTGATTTACAATAAGCTAAGATGGCTGGAGATGAGGCAGAACCCTTCACTCCTGTGATAAAACAGGCAGTGAAATGTGTTATTGCAGGTAGGGAAATGTGTTACCTCAAAAAGCAGAACCTACAAGCCACTGTTGTGTTGTCTGTATACTAACTTATTATAAGTGACATGCTTTTCCCCACGAGATCTGTGGAGGTAAATAAAAATCCAGAAAGGACGGTGCCCTTTGATCCGCACAAGCCGTAATTAGAAAATGATCACAATGGATCAGAGGGTAATGGTGCCTTTATTCAACGCGTTTCCGAGAGTATCCTTGCTCCTTCATCAGTAATGGTACCTTTACACGCCGCTACTGGATGGTGGCAACAACCGGGTACATGAGAGAAATGTATCTTGCACCGCCAATTCAACCCGAGGTAGCGGTGTGTGAAGACGGTTGTAGCCACCCCCCCAGTGGCGGCACCTGTTTCAGAGCACTGCCCTAAAACAGGTGGTTACCCAGCCGATGGTAGCGACCTGTATCGGCGTGTAAAGAAGGAACAGAAGGGTTGTTTCTACACCATGCTATGTACCTGGGGCGTGACACAGCCTCCGGGAAACCACCCCCCTTCAGCGATCCTTGGAGGAAGCTCCTGCGTTACGATTGGTTGTTGCTGCATAGGGCGGCATATTTAAGGAGCTGACCACTCACACTACACAATTCTTCGAGCGTCATGTATTAATCAGCCTCCTGAGCTGCCTGGCCAATCATGATGTTATTGCTTTGTCCTATCAGTGTACGGACGTCTCGTAATCCACAATTGTGGCACGCCTATGTGTTGTCCCTGCTGCACCAGGTCCGCCCATATTAGCTTGTTGTAGCGGTGTGTAAATGAGGTAAGGTGCTCTGCAGAAGGTAACTTGAGACACCCGGCGGTGTATCCAGAGATAGATGTAACCTACCGTAGCACACCTTGTTGCGGCGTGTAAAGGTGGTGCGATTACCGTTTGTGCGTGCTCGTGCACATGAAGTAGCCGGTTGTTGCCACCATCCAGTAGCGGCGTGTAAAGGTACCATAAAGCAACCATGTTACAGCATAAAACACAAGGTGACTTTAAATGGACATAGGACATATTAGATGATGACAATTGAGAAAAATAAAAAAAATGGTAGAAATAAAATTGTCCATTTAGGAAAATAAAAAAATAGAGAAAAAAAGAAAAGAAATAACGAGAGAACTGATGTAAATTCCAGTGATCAGAGTGTATATACCTACATACGGTATATATAAATGCATGGAAACAGTATTGTGAGATGCAGTAAATGTCTGAGAATATGTGATATTTTACATAATAATAGATGATAGTGATATAAGATAATTCCAATTGTGTATCGATGTTTTAATGAAATTACGATGTGGATGTGGTAAGTGAGGATTAATGGGATAGAACTTCCAAAGGGACACTGAAAAGAAACCAACTGGTTGCTTATCCGTGCTCCATGCAGAACAATATATGTGTGTCAGCAGTGAACAAAAGGAAAGAGAAAGTGAACAAATATAGCAATGAGGACGAATCAAGTGAAGAGAGTACATAAAAGAAAAATAAGAAAATGCACGAAAACCTGGCAGACTTATGATTAAAACAACCATGTAAGATGTGAAGAAGGAAAATATTGTTCAATATCACATATAGACATTCACTGTATCTCACAATACTGATTCTATGTAACTCGCCCTGGCGGGACCGTAGGGCCTCTTGATGTTGTCGGCTGCGGATGTCACAGTGGCGTGCCTCGTCCGTGATCCCCTCATCGGCGATCAGTTAAAAAGGGGAAAAATTGAAAAAGGGATAAAAAATATAAAATATAAAATGAATGAGTTTTTGTCGTGACACCACCCGTGGAATGCGGCCAGTTATAGCCGGCTGCTGTAGTTGGGACCCTGGTGATGATGGGATGTAGCAGCTATGGTGGTTTATCTCTCCACGGAAGAGTGGGTCCCCATGGCAACTGTAAAATCTATGTAAGTGATGGATTAGTTGGGGATGCAGATACACCAGCGAGGTCGAGCTGGCTGTGTGGCAAGGATCAGAAACACTCTCAGGCAGGCTCCTGCTACGGCTACCTCCCCTTAGGCGCAGAATTAACAGTCTCACACAGTGCTGAGCTTCAACCTGGCTTTCTTGGCTTTCTCGACAGATGTTTAAGTTACAGCCCAGTACAGTGGCGGCTGGTAGTCTTTTAGCAACCGCGATGGCTCGTCCAGATCACCCCTTTAGTGTTCCTTTCTATGGGCCTCTCTTCCTAGCACTTCCACACACAAAGCTACGATCCAGCGGCCACGAGCCTTCAGTGAGCAACCTGACTGGTCCGACCGTTTTGTGGTTGGAGCATGGAGCGTCCTGGCCACCTCAGAACCGGCATGTAACGGATGTTACAGGCTGTTGGGTCCATGTCCTTTCAGTCTCATGTAATGATGGTGTTCTCTCCTCCCCATCTGACTGAACTTAACTCACTCGACTAACTGCACCCCTAACTAACTGAACAACTTCCTGTGGTGTTTCCTGGTTTTGTTCCCTCTTCCCTGACAAGTTCCTGTCTAAGTTCCCACCCATCACTTGTTTCCTCCCACTGTCCCATAACTGGGCTTGAAGTCCCTTGCTCCGGGACAGGAGTGTGTTGGGTGTATGTTTGGGTGAGGGGACTTACCGATCCCGATTGCTGTAACTTCTAGTGGCGACCAGACAGCAGGCGCGCCACACTCCCCCTGGGCAAAGGTTAGCATGTCCTCGTTCTAGGACTAGGTTAGGTGGTGCAAAGAAACTCAAGATTTTTATTTAGAAACATATAACAACAATAACATGACAAGAGTGCTTCTTCCCTGAATGGAAGGTTCATTGCTTAAAGGTTCCATAACAAACACATACTATCTATACAAGTACAAAAATAGAAAAAGGAAATGTGCAAAAGTCAGTTCGGCGATAGTCTTTCACCAATTGTCTCTTAAGGTACCGTCACACCTTTCAACATCGTTTCCGAAGTCGTTCAAAGGTGGTGTCAGGAACGATGTTGTAACGACAACGTTGTTGCGTCGTAGCATGTAACGCATGATTCAACAACGATAGTTGTTCAAGTCAGAGTTGACAGATTTTCCTGCATGCAGAAAAACCTGTCCACTTCAACTTAAACAACCGGCGGGATAATTCGGTGTGACACCGCAATAGCGATGTCATGGCCGATCCCGTCTATTCGCTGCATTGCAGCGGATCGCTCACTGGATTGATCCCAGCCCAGCGAGTGATTGTGGCGCCAACATCGCAGCGCCATCACTGGCAAAATCTAGCCGTGTGACAGCTAGGCTGCGATGTCAGAAGCGAGCGCACACCCGCAGCATCACATCCGACATCGCAGCCGATGTTAGATGGTGTGACCGGGCCTTTAGTCTTCGGGGGGAACCAACCACAAGAAAAACACCAGAACATGCCCTGGGCATGGCGACAGGGACAACAGACCGATTCTTCAGCCATATCCATGGGTTTTTGTTCATTGCGGTCACAAGTGCAATGTCTAGTCATTTTACACACTTCAAAAGCACATTATAAGTATAGAATAAAACCAACAGGAAGGACACCGAAGTGAGCTAATAATATACATTCTAGTCCTGATCAAGCATTGTCCATTGATCAAATGTTCATTATTAAAACAGGGGTCACATTACAGAGAAAACTGGGGGGCAAACAAGGGAGAGATATTGTTCAAAGAGTTCACTGCCAGCCCTGGCTATTGTTGCTGCCACAATAGCACATCTCGTCTTGCGGCTCTCACTACAGGTGGGGCGGCTATCGTACCTGTCCCAAACCGGGCTCCGACTAGACCTCCTCTTATCCTACGGGTCAGGGAAGCATGGCGCGATGCCACCCACCACGCGGTCACCTTCTCCACGAGTATCTGTCGTCATCTTTCCACGGTGTCAAGGAGGATCTTCTCCAGCTGGCGACTCAGCTCGTTAACCTCCTCTACCAAGAAGTTGGGATCCAATTCAATCAACGGGGAAGCCCGTCTCTCCCACCCTATGCTCCACGCCATACAAGCCTGACTCCGCCACGTCGTATGACTCCAGGATCCCCAACCTCCCGCCATTCTCCTTGCAACTCGCATCCAAATCTATCTCTTCTCCCTACCTTCGTGGGTGTGTCCGTTTTTCATTGTCGACAGCCACACACTTGGGTGGCATAATACAGTTTATGGGTCTGCACTCCCAACTCTTGAAGGACAGAAGGGGCGTAGGCCATTTTTCGTGCTTCATGTTGTCCTGGCCCACGATGAGGGACTGTGCCATGCCCCTCTGCCAGCACATGTTTTCAGTCTCTTAGGGTCGCCATTACTCAGGTCCAAAAATACAGTCTTTTTGTTACAGTCTGTAAGGCGCACAAGACCCGGTGATACCGGGTCGGTAGATCCTGTTTGTGATGGCAGAAAGCTGACTCGCCCCGGGCAGGGACCGTGGGGTACTCTGAAGCAGGCCCTCTCGACGTTGTCTGGACTGCGGGATGTCACGGTGGCGTTACCCGGTCCCTGATCCCCTCGTCGGGCAATCAGTTAAAAAGGGGAAAAATTGAAAAAGGGATAAAAGAAAAATATAAAAAATAAAATAAAAGAGTTTTTCTCAAGATGCCACCCGTGGAATGCGGCCGGTATAGCTACTGCTGCAGTTGGGACCTTTGGGGATGATGGGAGTAGCAGTTATGATCGTTTAGCTTTCCATGGGAAGAGCGGGTCCCCATGGCAACTGTAAAATCTATGGAAGTGATGGATTAGTCGGGGGTGTGGATACGCCAGCGGGGTCGAGCTGGCTGTGCGGCAAGTATCAGAGACACTCTCAGGCAGGCTCCTGCTCCCAGCTCGACATTTCAGTCTACCTCCCCTTAGGCACAGAAATAACAGTCTCACACAGTGCTGAGCTTCAACCTTGTCTTCTTGGCTTTCTCAACAGATGTTCAAGTTACAGGCCAGTACAGTGGCAGCTCCGGTAGTCTTTTAGCAGCCGTGATGGCTCGTCCAGATTACCCACTTTAGTGTTCCTTTCCATGGGCCTCTCTTCCTAGCACTTCCGCATGCAAAGCTACGATCCAGCGGCCATGGGCCTTCAGTGGGCGACCTGCCTGGTCCTCTGGCCCCAGTACGGCGGCCTTCTCTTCAGTGCACCAGGGTTTGGGTGACGGGACATAAAGACCCCGCACCCAACCAGTTTTGTGGTTGGAGCATGGAGTGTCCTGGCCACCTCAGAGACAGCACCCTGGTTTCTGCTCTGTCCTTCATCTTTCCAGCTAATTCGGGCCCACGGATGTATTGCTCACTACCTGTGCCCCTAGGACTCCTTCTGTCTCTCTCTCTATGGTCTGTAGCCCAGGAACAGCCTAAGGATGTTACAGGCCGCCGGGTCCGTGTCCTTTCAGTCTCGTTTAATGATAGTGTTCTCTCTTCTCCGTCTGACTGAACTGAACTCACTCGACTAACTGCACCCCTAACTGACTGAACAACTTCCTGTGCTGTTTCCTGATTTTGTTCCCTCTTCCCTCACTGTTTCCTGTCTAACGTCCGACCCATCTGCTGTCTCCTCCTGCCATCCCATATCTGGGCTTGAAGTCCCTTGCTTCGGGACCGTAGTGTGTTGGGTGTGTGTTTGGGTGACTGGACTTGTTGCAACTTCTAGTGGCGACCGGACCGCAGAAAGCAGGAGGAAAAACACTTCCACCCCCTGCTCTGTGATGACTGAATGTGCAGAGGCCGTGGCGGGTAAGCGGTGATGCCATCGCCGACACCATTGCCATAGTAACCTAATAAGCGGTTATATAGCAACGATGCCCGCAGTGAGAGAAGAGCGGCTCCTGAATGAGTGGCTCATAGAGGAGCCGCAGGAGTTGAGGTCTTGATTACTAGCGCTGCTTACTGATAACAGCAGCACCGGCAAGCAGGGAGTTAACTTTGCTGTCACCGTTGCTTCTCTATGTGCCGCTCATACTGGAGCATTCTTCCTCCTCCTGCTTTGTGATGTAGCAAAGCTGAACATTTCTAGAAGAAAGAAGACAGAAGAAAGAAGACAGAAGAAAGAAGACAGAAGAAAGAACACCAGGATCCTGGAGGGGTGTTAAGGGGAGTAATAAAGATGGAGTCCCTAAGTGTGGTGTCTTTAGTTCTAATAAATACATTTTTCTCTGTGTAGTATCTATTTTTTAACCCTTTATTGGAGATACTTAATGGCCGGGTCAAACTTGGCCTGACATTAAGAATCTCGGGCTTAATACCAGCTTGTATAACAAAGCTAGTATTAACCAAATTATTATTCAGCATGCCACCACCACCAGGGTTGCTGGAAGAGCCTGGTAAGGTGCCTGGAAATGGTGCTTATTATTAATGCGCCATTTTCAGGGGCGGCTGTGGGCTGCTATTCTTTAGCATGGGGGCCCTATAACAATGGACCCTCACCCCGCTGGGAATACCAGCCCTCAGCTGCCTAGTTTTACCTTGGCTGGCAATGAAAAATAGGGCAAAGCCCACACATTTTTTTTTTGCCAGCCAAGGGAAAATTAGGCAGCTGAGGGTGGCAGCTCACAGCTGTCTGCTTTCATCGGGCTAGACTGAAAATTGCTGCGAAGCCCCAAGCATTTTTTTTTTATATTTATTTATTGCACACCCTATAAGGCGAGGTTGATTGCCCTACACTAATGTGTATGGAAACCAAGCAGAATCACTGTCCAGATTGACTCTTGACTACAACAGCCAATCACAGAAGCTCTCAAACAGTGTGAGATTCTCTGATAGGCTGTTTGTCTAAGGGTGCTTTCACATCAGCGTTTTTCGTAATTCGCGGCAGATGCGGTGAAAAAACCGCATCTGCCGCGTTTGCCGCATAACCGTTCCACTTGCGGCACGGTTGCGGTTTTTCCCATAGGAAGTATAGGGGGACTTGCGGCAGATGCGGCAAGTGCGGTTTTGCACTTGCGGCAGGTGCGGCAGCGAAAAAAACCGCGGTCAGCCGCGGTTTTTTTTCGCTGCCGCACCTGCCGCAAGTGCAAAACCGCACTTGCCGCATCTGCCGCAAGTCCCCCTATACTTCCTATGGGAAAAACCGCAACCGTGCCGCAAGTGGAACGGTTATGCGGCAAACGCGGCAGATGCGGTTTTTTCACCGCATCTGCCGCGAATTACGAAAAACGCTGATGTGAAAGGGCCCTAACAGTGCAGTGAATATGTAATTAGTTTAATAAGGCGGCCCCGGAAGTAGCAGCGGGAGACAGGTGAATCTGATCTACCTATTCTGTCCTATGTATCCTGTCTATTCTTTTCCCAGCGAGAAACACCATGTTAAAATCGTTCTCCCTTTGCTGTCCATGTGCTGTCCGTGTGCGGTCCGTGAGTTTTGTCGGACCATAGACTTGCATTGGCGAGTCTCGCGCATGAATCGCATATTGTCGCAGCATGTTGCGACAGCTTTCTCGTCCGTGAAGCGGACGAGAAAAAACACCCCACACTCGCAAATGTGCTCTCGGACATTGATTAGCATTGGTATGACTGCAATGCGAGAAAAACTCGCATTACAGTCGTCTGACATTCACGCCAGTGTGTCTGTACCCTAATAGTATACATGTTTGGTGTCTACGAACGTGTACCGACCTGAGGCATCATAGCAATATGTCAGTTTTACCATATAGAGAACATGATGAATAAGAAACCAAGAAAACAAAAGTGTAATTGCCCTTTTTTTGCAATTTCAATGCACTTGGAATTTTTTTCCCATTTTCCTGTGAACTATATGTGAAATAAATTATCTAATTCAAACGTGCAACTTGTTTCATAAAAGACAAGCCCTCATATTGCTATATTGATGGAAAAATAAAAAAGAAGGGGAGAAAAAAACAGAGACCGGAAAATCGCTTGGGAGTGAAGGGGCTAAACATAAGGTAGAGAGACATGTATATTACATCAGATCACAACCCAGCGACCATTACACGTCCTCCTGGGGCATATTCTACATTCCATATTCCAGGTGGAGTATGCCTAGGAGGAAGCGAAACGGTCCTTGGGCTGTGATCTGAGGAAATATACATCTCTCTATACCTTATGCTTAAATAGATATTTAATTCCTTTTTTCCTCTGCCCAGTTGGCCTGTCATTGAATATGTGGGGTTTGTTTTAAACTTAATTTTCTTTATTTTTTTGCCTTTTGGGTATTTTGCACGTAGTTCCCTGTTGTAAATTTACAAAGGAGGGATGATTTGAGAAATAAAATGGAGGTAGACACTGTCTAGTTAAGTCTTGTCAGTTTTGAATATTTCTTTTTGCTGTATTGTATTTTATGTATTACTTCCTTTTTAAATTGAAATCAATAGAATTTTGGGGTTCAGCGCACTGAATATAAAAACCGCTTATAAAAATAAATCTATATATACTGAAAATTAAAACAATATTTTATTGATTTTTTTGTGCTACATGTACTATATAAAAAAACATATACCAAACATTAAAAGCGATAAATATGCATCAAAGAGGGTCCATTCAGAAAATATGTCCCATCAGAATTTTCTGCAGGTCTTTTCCTATAGTCCTGGCGTATATAATATGGATTACTGCTTTAGTTTTGATTTGATCTTCGCTTTCTCTTTATTAGTCTTTACGGAGTTAACAGTCCTATAGGAAATTAAATTGAAGGTGTAAAAAATAGCTATTTGAGACCTGCATAGAGATGATGTCTTTTGAGAAGGTAAGCTAGGCAGTTGCCTACCTTTCTGATGGATAGGGGCTACTTGTCGGCTGTCGTATTGCTTTCTATGGTTCTCCCAGTATACGATAGATATACTTATATCTTTATATCTGAAATATGAGTGGAACAGCTTTCTATTATTTCAGAGGAAAATATAACTAATAAGGTACTTGTGATTTACACCCAAAATGGTGCAGACATTTCTGGAAAATGATGCGTAAAAATATATGGCATTAATACCTGTATATAAAAAAGGATGCAACCTTCTAATATTCTTCTAGGATCGAGGATACTGTTCTTAAATTCTGAGGATACAGATATCAACCACTATAAGCAACTTGCTGTATAACCTAACATGCCAGATTTCATTTCCATTGAACAGGGGCGTAACTACAGTAGGTGCAGGGGTTGCGATTGCACCCGGGCCCTGCAGCTTAGGGGGCCCCAAAAGTCCCTTTGGCCCATAGAAAAAGACTAATACTATTAAAGATTTCCAATAATTGGGGGCCCCGTTGGATCTTTCGCATCGGGGCCCCTGAGCCTGAAGTTACGCCACTGCCATTGAATATGCTGTTTTTTACCAGAGGGATCTTTATTAGAAGACATTAGTGAAGAGATACTCCCATGTGTATAGTTCTGTGGAAAGAGTATCAGGATTAATCGTGTGCTTTATAATTCCTGCAATTCTCCACCTAAATAGCCTACAGGAGATTGCTGATTATTATTATGTGGTCTAACCTTTAGGAGGATGCCATATTCATATTAAAAGCAATGGTTGAAAGATTGTTCCGATATACTGCCGTCCTGTGTGGTGTTTCCCCTGAAACAGAAAGAAGGGGGCCTGCTCAAGTTGATGCTATGTTTTGCTATATATCTGATTAGTAAAGGGAACACTAGCTGAAAAATCCTTAATGTGCCTTGGTAGTATTAGTATCAAGAGCTAGCATGCCATTTTATCACTTACCCCGTGCTTCCCCCGGTCTTGTAAGTGAGACTGGTTCCAAAACTGCACTCCTCTTTGCTGGTCCTGGCTGCATGTAGCTAGCTGCGACCCTGTCTTCCTGCTGGTAAGTCTCTCACCAGTATAGCAGGCAGCTTGAGCCCTTCCCAGGCACCACTCCTCTGGCAACTGTCCCTGAGCTCTCCGATGCTGCTGTGCCTCTGGGTACTTTGCTGTGGCTGAAGGGTGTTGAGTCTCCCGTCCTCCGGTTTTGGCTACTGGATCTGTAGTACCCTCACAACCTTGGACCCTGGTGTCCGTTTCTGGCGCTCTACTCTGGGGTGAGCCAGGTAACTAGCTCCACTCCCCAGGCCTGCTTCTCTCCTTCCTCAGACAGTCTCCAACAGGTCCCTTAGGCTTGCTGCACTCTTGCATCATTGGGTCTATTTAAGCCCTGCTGTTGCCATCTTGCGCACATTGCATCCGGATCCTGAGTTGGAGATGCATAGGGAGAGATCGTTTAGCTTCTATGGAGAGTGTTTAGGCCTCTTGATAACACAAAAGCCCTTTTGAGAGCAACCTACAGTGTATACTAGGTCAGTGCAGAGTAGGGATGGAGAGATACTCGAGTAGGGACAGTTTAAAGGAGCCGGTCACTAGCTCCATAATTCCACAAAACAATAGCTCTTTTCAGAGCTGAAGCCACAGAACAAACTCAAAGTAGAGGGAGGGAGAGATTGTCGATAAGGTAGGGAGAAGTTAAAGTGTTCTTCCAGTGTCCATCTTAAAAAGTTGTTGTCAGAGACAAAGCTCTATCAGAGTAGTAGCATTTTGTGCTGCTTTTTGTTTAAAAGCACTGTTCCATGTTACCCTCTGTTTTTGGGGTCAGAGCCTGGCTTCTGCTGTCCACATTAGTCCAGTTAATACAGTGTTACTGCCCTAGCCAAAGCAGTACTACAAACATTTACTACTACCTGCTACAAAACACACCAGTCCATTTTCCCCACTGTTTTTGGGGTCAAAGCCGGCTTCTGCTGTCCACATTTGTCCGGTTAATATGGTGTTAGTGCCCTAGCCAAATCAGTACTACAAGCATTACTACTGATTCCTACAAAGCACGCACCAGTCCATTTTCCCCAATGTGTTTGTGGTCAGAGCCTGTCTCCTGCTATCCACATTAGTCCAGTTAATATGGTGTTAGCAAAGTCGGACTGGCCCACTGGCACATTGGGAAATCCTCAGGTCCCCATGCCTCCACACCCTCTTCCCCGCCACCCTACCCACCCATACGGCACGGAGAGGGCCCAAGGGGCCCCCCACCAGAGCTCCCGCTACTAATCATATTGGCACACTGTGTCGATATGATTAGTCTCTGAGCGGCAGTCAGAGCAGAGAGAAGTGATCTCCCTACTTTGCCTCCTGTGCTCAGTGACGCTGCAGGCGCATGCGCATGAGGTCAGAGTCTCAGGGCGATGATGTCGTCACCCTGGGATTTTCCTTCCTGTTCGCGCATGAGCAGCTCTATGATCCCGCGCTACACCATGGAGGACCGTCGTGTCGGTGAGGTGAGTAGAGTGTCTTTTTTTTTTTTTCTTTAAATGCACAGGGCCCAGGACGGGGGCATATGGGGTCCAGGATGGGGGCATTTGGGGCCCAAGTTGGGGGTATATGGGGCCCAGGACGGGAGCATATGGGGCCCAGGGTGGGGGCATATGAGGCCCAGGTTGGGTGGCATATGAGGTCCAGGATGGGGGCATATGGAGCCCAGGATGGGGGCATATGAGGCCCAGATTGGGGCATATACCTGTGGCCCAGGTTGGGGGCATATACCAGGGGCCAGGATGAGAGCATATGGGGCCCAGGTTGAGGGCATATACCAGGGGTCCAGGATAAGGGCATATACCAGGGTCCCAGGATGGGGGCATATGGGGCTCAGAATGGGGGCATAAACCAGCGGCCCAGGATGGGGGCATATGGGGCCCAGGGTGGGGGCACATACCAGGGGCCCAGTATGGGGGGCATATACCAGGGGCCTAGGTTGAGGAATGTGGTACATATACCAGGATAAAAGGGCCCCAGGATGGGGCACTATAGGATCCTAAGATGAGGGCCATATACCAGGAAGAAAGGGGCCCAGGATGGGATACTAGAAGTGCCCAAGATGGGGGACATATACCAGGAAGAAAGGGGCCCAGGATGGGGTACTATAGGTGTCCAAGATGGGGAACATATGCCAGAAAGAAAGGGGCCCAGTATGGGACACGGGTGACATATACCAGAAGAAAGGGTTCCAGGATGGGGCACTATGGGTGCTCAAGATGGGGGCCATATACCAGGAAGAAAGGGCTCCAGGATAGGGTGCTATAGAGGCCCAAGATAGGGAACATATACCAGGAAGAATGGGGCCCAGGATTGTGTACAATAGGGGCCCACGATGGAGGGCATATATCAGGAAAAGGCCCAGGATGGGGGACATATATACCAGAAAGTGGCCCAGGATGGGGGACATATAAATACCAAGATAGGGGACAGACATACTAGTATAAGGGACATGAATACCAGGAGGAACTCAGAATGGGGACATATATATCAGGATGGGGAACATACATACCACAATAGGCCACGTATTTACCAGGATGAAGACATATATACCAGAATGGGGACTTATATACAGTATACCAGGATAGGGGGCATACATGGTAGGATAGGCCCAGAATGGGGGACATATACGCCTATTCAATATACTACAGGAATATCTCTTAACAGATAGTTTTTATTGCGTATTAAAATGTCCTGTGTCTAAAGATGATGAGGGAAGGTATGTGCGGCTGGTTTTAGATAGCCCGGCGGGATGTCTTAGTATCACGAATATATATGCCCCTAACCAGTCGCAAGATGTCTTCTTCTCCCACCTGCAGGAGGAGCTGCTAGGAGATACAGAGCATCTCCGGATCGTGGGAGGGGACTTCAATAGCGTCTTCTTTGGGGGCGAAGATAGGCGACGCGACCAGTTGAATACTGCTTCCACCCCTGACGACCGACCATTGAGCCCGCTACATACGCTGACGAGGGGACTGGCATTGCATGATGTGTGGCGGATACACCACCCCCTAGACCGGGAATTCACTCATTACTCCCATGCCCACGGGTCCTGGTCTCGTATTGATTTCTTTCTACTCAGCAACCACTTATTGGCTAGAGTGGTCAGAGTGGGTATTTAAAATATGGTAATTTCCGACCATAGCCCCGTGGCCCTGGAACTAAGAGACCTGCACATTAGGGGCACTGACTTTATATGGCGCTTTACATCACATCTTAGAAGGGACGCCAATTTTGACAGACTCCTGGGGGAGTGGTGGTCTGACTTCGTCTTTCACAATGCAGACCATGAGACGGACTCTCGGTTATACTGGGAAACGAGTAAGGTGGTCATGAGGGGTAAAATAATGGTATACACCAGCACTCAAAAAAAGAAAACATTTCAACAGTTCCATCTAGCTAGTTCAAAGGTAAGAAGCACATATGAGGAATTTAAAAACAACCCTTCACCGCTAACAAAGGAGAAATGGGTGGGAGCAAAGAGAGAGTATGACGTCTGGGCTAAACGAAGGGAACAGTGGAGTAAGGAACAATGGGAGGTAGATCTCTATAAGTATGGAGACAAGGCGGGGAGATCCTAGCGAACTTGGCAAGGGGTAAAACTAAGCCCACGACGTTTGCCTCTTTGGTGGACTCCGAGGGTAACATCCTTCATGTACCAAAAGATATCAACTCTCATTTAGGCAAATTCTTTGCAAAACTATATACACAGGATACAGTGCAGAATGCAAGGGAGTTGGGAGGAGACTGGATTGAGAAGGTCTCACTACCTACCATAGCTGAGGACGGCTTGGCCACCTTGAATGCTGAGATTTCCTTGGCTGAAGTTCAAATGACCTGAGTGCCCATAAAGCTCCGGGTCCAGATGGTTTTACCGGCGACTATTACAAGTCTTTATGCGACAAGGTGGCTCCTTGCTTAGTCTCTCTTTTCAATGAAATTCTAGCGGGGGCAAGATCTCGAACCACACTAACACGGCACACATTAAATTGTTGCCAAAGGGGAATGTAAGCTCCACTGACCCGGCCGGGTATCGCCCCATCTCACTGATAAATCAAGACCTGAAAATTCTGGCCAAGATTATGGCGGACCGTTTGGCGGGGCTACTGCCATCTCTTGTGGGCCCACAACAGGCGGGATTTGTTAGGGGTAGATCGGCGGTGGGTAATATCAGACAAACTATGTTAGTGCTGGATTCAGTGGGGCATCGAGAGAATCTACGTGATGATCGTCCGGCATTGGTCTTGTTGGACGCCGAAAAGGCGTTCGACAATGTCAATCTGTCCTGGTTGAACTTAGTATTGGACAAGATAGGCCTACAAGGCCCGTTCAGGACATTCCTAAAAACATTATACGAGAACCCGAGCGCTAGAATATGCACCCCCAGTTTTCTGCCCGCCCCTTTCCCTCTGGAAAAGGGAACGCGGCAAGGCTGCCCTCTCTCGCCATTGCTTTTCAATTTGGCCATCGAACCTCTTGCCAGATATTTGAACAGCAATGATTCACACGAGGGCATCAACATTGGAGGGGTGACGGTGAAGTCAGCGCTATTTGCTGATGATGTCATCATCTATATGAATAGACCGGAGAGGCAGGGGCGGAACTACCGTGGTGCAGCTGGTGCAGCTGCACCAGGGCCCCGACCAGCTAGGGGGCCCCTGGAGCTCCAGCGGCAGTTCCGTTCCCCTGACTGGCCCTGTGCGAGATCCCCCGGGGGCCCCGACACTTTGGGGCCAAACCCACTAAGCCCCGCCCCCCCCCGGGCGCTGTAGGGGGGCCCGGACGCAAAGGGGGGGGCCCACTGGTCCCCTGAGCGTCCCCACATGTACTAGGGGGCCCCTGACCGCTGGCCCCACACGCTATCCTCGGGGCCCCCTTACTGCTGCCTCCCCCCTCTCTCCATTACCAGCAGTCGCGCTGATCTGCCTGTCACGTGGGCTGTAGCCGGCGCCGCTCTATTTCCTGTATCGCGCCGGCTGCAGCATCACACCACATGACAGGCTGCGACGCGCTCAGCGCGACTGCCTGTCGGTAATGGAGGGGGACGCAGCACTAAAGGAGGCAGCGGTAAGGGGGCCCGAGGATAGCGTGTGGGGGGCAGCCGTCAGGGACCCCCTTGAAAGACGTGGGGGTGCTCAGGGGCCAATTAGTGTGGGGGCAGCTCTCATGGGCCCCCCCCCCAGGATGAGTGTGGGGGCAGCTCTCATGGGCCTCCCCCAGGATGAGTGTGGGGGAAGCTCTCAGCTCTCATGGGCCCCTGAGGCTGAGGTGTTGGGGCAGCACTCAGGGGCCCCTGAAGCTGAGGTGTGGGGGCAGCACTCAGGGGCCCCTGAGGCTGAGGTGTGGGGGCAGCTCTCAGGGGCCCTTGAGGTGTGGGGGCAGCACTCAGGGACCCACTAGAGCCCCCTGGTGGTGCTGGGCCCCCTGGTGGTGCTGGGCCCCTCTACTGGTCCTGAGCCCCTCTGGTGCTGCCGGGCCCCCCTGGTGGTGCCTGGTGCTGCCGGGCCCCCCTGGTGGTGCCGGGCCCCCCTGGTGCTGCCGGGCCCCCCTGGTGGTGCCTGGTGCTGCCGGGCCCCCCTGGTGGTGCCTGGTGCTGCCGGCCCCCCTGGTGGTGCCTGGTGCTGCCGGGCCCCCCTGGTGGTGCCTGGTGCTGCCGGGCCCCCCTGGTGGTGCCTGGTGCTGCCGGGCCCCCCTGGTGGTGCCTGGTGCTGCCGGGCCCCCCTGGTGGTGCCTGGTGCTGCCGGGCCCCCCTGGTGCTGCCGGGCCCCCCTGGTGCTGCCGGGTCCCCCTGGTGGTGCTGGGCCCCCCTGGTGGTGCCTGGTGCTGCCGGGCCCCCCTGGTGCTGCCGGGCCCCCCTGGTGCTGCCGGGCCCCCCTGGTGGTGCCTGGTGCTGCCGGGCCCCCCTGGTGGTGCCGGGCCCGACTGTTGTTTCCACCTCTTTTTGAAACTCCCGTCTCCTGTGGTACTCTGACGTATGGTTTCTGGGCAGTGTGTTGGGTGCTGGGAGTTGTAGTTCTCCTGGGCGGGCTCAATGTTCTCCCGCCGCCTGTCTGTAGTTATTGTGCCTCTTCTGGGATGTCCTCAGCTCCGTGCTGTGCACAGTGTACCACCATGTCCCCAGCTCTGTGCTGTGCACAGTGTACCGCCATGTCTTCATCTTCGTGCTGTGCACAGACAGTGTACCGTACACTGTCTGTGCACAGCACGGAGCTGGGGACTTGGTGGTACACTGTCTTCCGCCGCCTTAAAATCGGTCTGTTTCTCATCCAGGAGAGTCGGATGAGTGACATCCGTTTTTTGGTCTGTTTGGAAACTGCTGTGCGAGTGGTCAACATTTTTCTCTAGATTCTCAGATCACATCCGTGTGCAATCAATCTGTTCTTTCCTCAGCAGCTATTACTGTAGAATCATTTACAGGAACATTTTACAGTGTTCTAAGCTATAGAATGATAATGTATCCGTGAAAAAAACGATGCCTCTCGGATGGTTCGTGTGCTGTCAGTGTGCGGTATGTGATTTTGTCGGACCCATAGACTTGCATTAGTGAGTCACATACTGTCGCAGTATGTTGCAACTTTTTTCTCATCCTGAATCTGGATGAGAAAAAAGCGTCCGACACTCACCAATGTGCTCTCAGAGATTGATTGCAATGTGAGAAAATCACACATTGCACTCATCAGAGTTTCACCCCAGTGTGTCCGTACCCTAATACTAAAATCTATATAGTAATCCTACTGGTGTGGGGAGGGTTTATGGCTCAGTTAGTACACTCCATACTTCATGGTATGAGGGGTTTATGGCTCAGTTTGTACACTCCATACTTCTCGTTATTAACCAGTTAATGCTCTCTTGTCCACCGCACTGCAGTGTCAAAAAAGGACGACAGCGAGACAGACAGCAACATGGCATCAGAGAGCCCCTGACCTCGAAATAGAAGATCCTCAGATCCCGGTATTGTGACATAATATTAAGAATAAAGGTTTTTTGCATTTATATTACATTATGAACTCCACAGCACGGCGGCGAAAATTGCTCCGGCCCCGGGCCCTCCTTCACTCCTGCTTGTTGCCATACACTGGGGTTGTGCAGAGGTGGCAATTGCACCCCTTCTCTTTGTGTTTTAGTATAGTAGTTATATTTTTGTATATAGGGGCAGACAGTGTATGCTATGTACACTTCCAGATTATCAACAACCAAAGTGGCGGCAAATTTTCGACCGCCCAGGGCGCCACAAACAGTTGCTACGCCGCTGGCTGTGCTGCACACCCGCGGCACTATTCTGGCACTGAGTTCCAGGAGGGGGGGCCCCAAAAAATTTCTTGCACCAGGGCCCACTACAGTCTGGGTCCGCCCCTGCGGAGAGGGACTTAAGGGAACTGCTTCAACAACTCACGGTTTTTGGCACATTCTCGGGCTTTAAGTTCAATAAAGCTAAATGCGAGATCTTGCAACTGGGAAAGCCTCGTCGCCGTCCTGGGGAAGGGGGGGCCAGGGGAGGGGCGGAGATGGAGGGCATACAAGTAAAAACTCACCACATCAAATACCTGGGCATCATACTCAGCAGTGACACTAGCCAAATTTACCGCCTGAACTATGGCCCTTTAATTACCAAAATCACGCGGGAATTAAAGAGATGGAGGGACCTGCCGCTGACTCTTCTGGGGAGGTGCCATCTACTTAAGATGGTTAGCTTCGCCAGGTTACTATATCCGCTGCAGACCATACCACTGCTACTGCGAAGGGCGGATGTGCATAGACTCAACACAGCTTTCTCCAGCTTTCTTTGGAGGGGACAGAAGGCCAGAATAGCCAGTCACACCTTAATGCTCCCAAAACTTGGAGGGGGGCTAAATCTCCCCGACATCAGGGGATATAATTTGGCGTGCTTATTACGTCACGTTATAGACTGGCTCAAAAAGTCCAACAGATACTCTAATTATACCATGGAAGCGGCGCTATGCAGACCCTGGGAACCGGCCAGCTTACTGCACTCGCCATGGCCGGCCATGCCTAAACACCTGAAAAACATGATCATCTATAGGGATACGGCTATGTGCTGGAAAGCGGTTCGAAAGAAGTTAATGATGACCTGGAAAACGTCGAAATACCTTAATCCTTGGGCCCACGCAGGATTCAGATTAGGGCATGAGAACGCCTTATTCGCACCATGGCAAGAAAAGGGGATTCACACATTGGGGGATTTGTTACACAAACCTGACAGAAGGTGGTTAACGGAGTCAGAAGTCTTGGAAAAGTTCCAATTGAGCCCGTACCATATCATCCAGTACAGGCAGCTACACCATCACGTCCTTCGACACCTTCAAAATGTATCACAGGAATGCAGATTGACTATCTGGGATACCTGGTTGGGAGCGGACCCTCTGACTGTCAACGTATCTTACCTTTATGGTAGTTTAAATGACACGACTCTGGCCTTAAGGGAGGATAACATCTTTCGCGGGTGGCTAAAGTACATACCTCGGACTGATATAGCGGACACGATTCTGAGGGGCTGGGAGGTACTGAGGAAAAATATAATCAGCGAAAAATGGAGGGATGTACAACATAGGATCATACACAGGGCAATCTACGGATTCACCCTACCCCCGAATGCTAGGTTCCCTAATAGACGACAACAATGCCCGAAATGCGGACAACCAAAAACAGATATGGTGCATGGTATATGGCTGTGTGGGGAGGTGCAGAAACTATGGAAGCGGGTGGAAGCCTTAGCGAGAGAGGTGACCGGCAAAACCGTTACATTGGATATGCTTGCCTGGTTGTTTCATTTCCCAGTATCTGGAGTGTGGGAAGGCAAACCTGCTAGAATACTCCATATGCTGGCAATGGTTACTAAAAGGCTAATCCTGAGGGACTGGCTATCTGGGCACAACCCTGGCATGACTGGTATACTCAAGAATTGAAGGCAGTAATGCACGTGGAATGCCTGGAAGCGGCAAGGGATAAAGACGCATTGACGGGGAAGTTTTTTGAGACTTGGAGAGGGTTCATAACCACCAAGCTATCGTCAGCAGAACTGCACTCAGTAGTCCTACCGTTTGTGCAATCGTCCTGGTATCTGCTGGAGAAGTTACAAGGGTCCTTGGGAAGGCTACGGGTATCCCCTGCTCCAGGCGACTCGGGGCAGGCATAACACTTTTTCCATTTCATTTCTTATGACTGTTAGGAGATGTGACTATGGTGTAGTTTTTGGAATTGAATATCGATTATAATCAATGTCTGACCTTGTATGTCTTGGGAGATTGTTGGATGTATTTTCGCTGTAACTATTGATGGCTGGGGGGGTATGGGGGTTGGATTGTTTTTCTTCTTTTCCTTGTTATTAAAAATGAAAACTCAATAAAAATATTTAAAAAAAAAAAAAAATGTCCTGTGTGGACCGTGTGACAGTGTTGTAGTGTTTGACATACACGTAACATAAAAAATAACCCTCCCCCACACCCAAGAAAACACAGTATCTATTGTATTAGGGAAGAAATGATGATTCCATAAATGTCAATGTCAGGTGACATTTATGGAATCACCATTTCTTCCCTAATACAATAGATATTGTGTTTTCTTGGGTGTGGGGGAGGGTTATTTTTTATGTTACGTGTATGTCAAACTATACAACAATGTCACACGGTCCACACAGGACATTTTAATACGCAATAAAAACTATCTTTTAAGAGATATTCCTGTAGTATATTGAATATAATAATTTGGATATCTTTATACCTCTGAAAATCGGTGAAAACGGACATATACGCCTAGTCATACAATATATACCAGGATAGAGTACAGTATTTACCAGGATGGGGACACATATACCAGGATGGGGACATATATATGGGGCGCCCTGGGGCCTGGTTGCCACAATATAAGCTTGGAAGCAAGGCAAGGCATCCACCAGATAACACACACACAACACCTTCCTCACTTCAGGCCAGAAGGGGAAGCTCTAAAGCCCGGGTTCAGGGCAGGTCCCCTATAAATTCTGGTCTATGGGAGGGGTCAGGCAGTTCAGTTCCCGGGACGACTGTAGAAGACACCATACAGACGGAGCCACGCCAGGCTCGTCCTAGGAGACTGACCGGAGAGTATGTGAGACCCATGGTGAGGGTCTGGGGAAGTGGATGCCTAGTTCTGGGGAGTGGAGCCTGTGTCGGTTTGCACCAGTACCTAGTGCAGTACGGTCACAGTAGACCGAGGTCGCCAGGAATTCTACATCCAGCAACCAAACCCGAAGGGTGGGTGATTTCACGTTGCCTGCCCAATCTAAGGCTAGGAGGCACAGCCGAATTTCAGAGCTCAGGAGACCCAGCTATAACGGGAAGCCGTCAGAGCCCTCGCGCCACCTGTCACACAGCCGTTACAGACTACATGAGGCCTCAGCACCGCTACAAGCAGCCAGGGCCCACAGACACTGAAGCAGTAGGTAAACCCCAGAACTTGCCTGGAGTGGGTCGACCCAACTTGCTTCCAATCCCAGATTCCTGACAACAGCTTTGGACAGTACCTGGACAGTTTTACTACTAAGTAAAAGGTAAAAAGAGAACTGTTCCCTCCGTGTCTGTTTATTCCTCACATGCTGAACCGTGCACCCCCAACGTTCTCTATTCATACAGACGACTCATCCCCTACACCTGTTCTGGGAACACCAAGCCCAACCCGTGGAGGGCTCACCATCCCTGCTGCCGCCTTCATCATTGTTCCCCAGAGGTCTGGATGTTAGCGGTGGCTTTACTAGCCACAAACCGTGGGTGGTGTCACAAACTACTTTTACAAATTTTATTTCCCCTTTTCCTTTAACCCCCCTTTTATTGCCGCACCTGGGCATATGGAGCTGGGTCACGTTGCCGTGACATTCCCCCGCAGACTGAAGAGAGGGCCTGTTTCCGAGTACCCCTGCCCCGGGGTGCGACAAATTCTGTACCTTTAAGGGGTCCAGGATAAGGAACACTTGCACAGTGGTGGCATGATTATGTAGGGGGCACAGTAGTGGCATTATTATGTGGGGGGCACAGTGATGGTATTATTATGTGGGGGCACAGTGGTGACATTATTATGTGGGGGGCACCATAGTGGTAATATGTGGGGACAAAGTGGTGGTACTATTATGTGAGGGCAAAGTGGTGACATTATTATGTGGGGGCACAGTGGTGGTAATATGTGGGGGCACAGTGGTGGCATTATTATGTGGGGGCACAATGGTGACATTATTATGTGGTGAGCATAGTGGTGATGTTATTATGTGGGGGCACAGTGGTGGCATTGTTATATGGCGCAGAAAGAGGAGCACTGTTTTTGTACTATGCAGCAGGTGCAGTAATAGGGGAGCATACAGTAGCAGCGGCTCAGTATTGGGGCATAAGTAGGATGAGGAGTTTGTCCAGTTTGGGAATATAGGAGGTCGGGGCTGGAAATGTGAAAAGTCAGATGTGTCTTTGTTGTAATCTATCTAGATGGCTGGATATGTTTTCATGTCGGTCTGGGGACCTAGAATGGGAAAACACGGGGGGCCAGAATGGAGGAATGTAGATGCCCAGGATAGAGGAACATAGGGGCCCTGAATAGAGGAACATAGGGACCTAGGATGGGGGACATTATTAAATAAAGGAGGCTAGGATGGGAGACATTATTACTATATGGTGGCCAGAATAGAGGAACATAGGGGCCCAGGATGAAGGAACATAGGGGCCCAGGATATGATTAAATAAAGGAGGCCAGAATGAGGAACATACAAATTTGGTTTATGGTGGCACGTAGAGATATATTTACTGCAGGGGCCAAATAGGGGACATTACTGCTGTAATATAATTTACTTTTGAGAATATTGTTTCTCATGAGGGGAACAAAAGGGAGGTCTTGTTACTGTGCAGGGTGGCACTATGTCACTTTTTTTGTCATTTGATGTAGTGTAGAAATCTTAGAAAAAGTGAGGCATGTGCTCTGGATCAGTTATCAGTGGATCAGTGATCAGTAATAGATAACTGTGTTATTTTCTGCAGAGATGAGTCCTGGCTACAAGACGTGATATCGGTCTGCACCAGATGAAGAAGAAAATTAAAGGGATCCTGTCACCCCCAAAACACCTCTAAACCTATTAAAAGCTGTCCCTAGAGCATATTAACACTTTCCCTACACTCCTTTTACCTCCTAAATGGAGCAAGTGACATTGAAGAAAAACGTTTTATAAGTACCTCATTACTGATGATAATGAGTGATTATGCTATTCATAGTCACTCATCCAGGCTGCCCCTCTTCTTCATATCACGCCTGAATAGGCGTGATCTACATCCCAGATTCAAATTGCCGCCTCCCTGCGCGCCTCCGCTCTCTCCCATAGCGTCCGAGGCTGCAGTGTGGCTGGGTGACGCGATCCGCGTCATTCCCGGCGCCGGGTGACGTATTTACACCGGCGCCGCGCTGTTAGCTTCAAAATGCGCACTGCGCATGCCCATGCGCATGCGCAGTGCGCATTTTGAAGCTGACAGCGCGGGTGCCGGTGTAAATACGTCACCCGGCGCCGGGAATGACGCGGATCGCGTCACCCAGCCACACTGCAGCCCGGACGCTATGGGAGAGAGCGGAGGCGCGCAGGGAGGCGGCAATTTGAATCTGGGATGTAGATCACGCCTATTCAGGCGTGATATGAAGAAGAGGGGCAGCCTGGATGAGTGACTATGAATAGCATAGTCACTCATTATCATCAGTAATGAGGTACTTATAAAACGTTTTTCTTCAATGTCACTTGCTGCATTTAGGAGGTAAAAGGAGTGTAGGGAAAGTGTTAATATGCTCTAGGGACAGCTTTTAATAGGTTTAGAGGTGTTTTGGGGGTGACAGGATCCCTTTAAAGATGAAGGACTTCATGTAGAGACATCACTAGTGAGTATGTGTATTACCTATACACACACCCACACACTGACACTATATACAGAGCTTCTGTGTATAATGTCAATGATGATCATTGCATTACGTGTACACTGACACTATATACAGAGCTTCTGTGTATAATGTCAATGATGATCATTGCATTACCTGTACACTGACACTATATACAGAGCTTCTGTGTATAATGTCACTGGTGATGACTGTATTACCTGTACACAATATACGAAGCTTCCGTGTATAATGTCAATGGTGATCATTGCATTATGTGTACACTGACACTATATATAGAGCTTTTGTGTATAATGTCACCGGTGACCACTGTATTACCTGTATACTGACACTATGTACAGAGATCCTGTGTATAATGTCACTGGTTATTACTGTATTACCTATACACTGACCCAATATACAGACCTTTTTTTACTTTTTCATTATTTTAGTATTATTTGTTACTATGTGGTGGCATATTCACCAAGCAGTGGTACAGGAAGAAGGAAAACATTATTTTCATGCAGGACAATGCTCCATTCACATGCATCCAACTACTCCACAGCGTGGCTGGCCAGTAAAGGTCTATAAGAAGAAAAAATTATGACATGGCCCCCTTGTTCACCTGATCTGAACCCCATAGAGAACCTGTGGTCCCTCCTAAAATGTGAGATCTACAGGGAGGGAAAACAGTACACCTCTATGAACAGTGTCTGGGAGGATGTGGTGGCTGCTGCACGCAATGTTGATCATAAACAAATCAAGCAACTGACAGAATATATGGATGGAAGGCTGTTGAGTGTCATCATAAAGAAAGGTGGCTATTTTGGTCACTAATTTTTTGGGGTTTTGTTTTTGCATGTCAGAAATGTTTATTTCTAAATTTTGTGCAGTTATATTAGTTTATCTGGTGAAAATAAACAAGTGAGATGGGAATATATTTGGTTTTTATTAAGTTGCCTAATAATTCTGCACAGTAATAGTTACCTGCACAAACAGATATCCTCCTAAGATAGCCACATCTAAAATAAAAAACACTCCAACTTCAAAAATATTAATCTTTGATATTTATGAGTCTTTTGGGTTGATTGAGAACATAGTTGTTGATCAATAATAAAAATAATCCTCTGAAATACAACTAAATAATTCTGCACACAGTGTATTGTTTAGTGCAGCATTTTGGACGCAGCGGTAATACACTGCATCCAAACCGCTGCTAAACTGATCGTGGCATGCAGCCTAAACATTTTCATATAAGGTAGCTAAAGAGAGCTACAAATAAGCGGATAAAGTACATCTCCCTGAAACCTAAAAGAAGTGAAAAAAAAGCTGCTGAGAAGGAAAACAAACCAATTCACTGCAGGAATTAAATTAAGGCCTTGTTCACATATATCAGCTTTTTTGGCATTCTCGTGTGTTTTTTATAAACAGCTAAAAAACACAATGTGTTAACGCATGGTGCACTTAAGTGTAGCTACATATTTTAACAACACAAGCGTTTTTTTCCACCATTCCAAAAAACAATGCATGCAGCATTTTTTGGGTGCTGTAAAAAAACGCATGGGTTGTTTAAAAAAGCATGTGTTTTTTTAACATGGGGCCCTATGGGAAATGCATGCGTGAACGCATGGCACATATAGGCACCTGCGTTAACACATGCGTTAACGCATATGCGTTTTTAATGAAAAAATGACTAAGTCCAAAAACTTCTCAAAAACGTTCAGAACCACAGGGGACACTATTTGGCACCCTTAGAAAAACTGATCAGTTTTTCTAAGGGCTAAAAAAACGCATTGGTATGTGTGAACAAGGCCTTAGTGTTTTGTTTACCAAATAAGGTAAACCCCTTAGCTGAAGGGCTGGAACTCTTAGGCTGGTTTCACACTTGCGGACCCCTCCGCAGCGTCCTGCGGAGGGGATCTGCAAGCTGAGCGCAGGCACCGCAAGTCCCTATATTTAACATGGGGACGCAGGTGCCTGCAATCTGATTTAGATTAGCGTGCGACATGTCGTGTTCAGGGTGCGGACGAGAGTGTGTGATTTGTGTGCAGGCATCCGCCTGCATACAAATCATACATTGCAGTGAATGGATGCGCACAGGGTGTGCACGCCAATCTGCATTAGAGTGCAGGCACCTGCGTCCCCATGTTAAACATAGGGACTTGCGGTGCCTGCGCTCAGCTTGTGGATCCCTTCCGCAGGACGCTGCGAAGGGGTCCGCAAGTGTGAAACCAGTCTTAGACACAAGACCCCCTAGAGGTATAGCCAGCAAGGAGGTGCAGTGAAAGGTGAACATATAAAACCTAACGCAGAATGTGATAGGACAGGCCAAAACGGGAAAATAAAAAACACCTGAAGAGGAGAAAACCATGAAGAACAGAGGCAATAAGAACCATCAGCATTTAGACAAGAAAGAAAAGGCAATATCCCATCAGAGAGAGGAACCAACCATGCAGCAACAGGTCATCATATCAAATCCCCAAACTAAGCTATGACAACACAACAATCACTGGAACCTTTCATTCCAGAGTTAGTCTAATGAATTAACACGTACATATGGATATAAAGATGAAATATACTTGCATTTTAGCTTATGTATTTTAGTTGCAACATTCAGATTAAAAGTATTTATTCTTACCCAAACATAGAGTATAATAGGCTTCTATTGTGATCTTTATTGAGTTTTTCAGTTCAATCGAGTATTTAGGTTCTAATAGAAAAATGCAGCCATTCAAATGGCTCAATGTGAATATATATTTTTTTTATAAAGATAAGAATCAATCTCCTAAAAGCCAGGGGAAAAAATTCATTTGAAAGGTATAGTAATGTTCACTTCACTCTCTAAAAAATGCTGCTCTCCACCTATGGTTAAAAAACATTGCAAATTAATGGTCTTGTGTTTTTAGAGTCAACTTTTTTTAGCTTTCAACCATAAATTACTAATCAACCATAAATCATCATCCATGAATTTCTAATCTTGCAGTGGATAGCTAAAGCCTGACAGTCATTTTTCCTGTAGAGGTGACTACATAGGAAATGTACAATTACTAGATAGCCATTCAGATGCAAACCATCTAAGTAATACATGGATTGCTTAGGGTTGCCAGACCATTAGTTATTTTTTAAGAGGTATTAGTCCCCTAGATATGTCCTTACAGCATGTATACTACACACTATCAGCATTCTCCAGTATTACTGCCAAGACCAATTGGTCACGTGACCGTAAGTATGTGATTTGCATACTACCAGCAACATTATGATTAGAAATGCTTGACCTCACTCAATACAAGTAAATTAAGCAAGTACGAACACGTCTAGTTGTAATGTGGCCAGAGGTATGCAAATCGTGATCGTATGATTGCACACTCTCTGCAGCAATATCGATGAATCCTGACAACATTTAGTGCACAAAACCAAAGAAATGAGTCAAAACACTTGTTGGTATAAGTGCAATGAAGTAAGTAAATAAATGGTAATAGTGCATGTATACAACATAGGGTACTTAGTTGACACCATTTTGGCCAAAAAAGCCTAAAAGCCATCCCTTCACAACAAGTTGTAACCAATCAGGATGGACCCTAACTCCCATAGTTCACCTACCAATTTCTGTCCACAGATTTAAAAAAGACAGGGGGTAGAACAAGATCCAGACCTAACTGTTTTGTACCTGTCCATGGAAAACTATACAGACCAAAACTTCAACCCAAATCTTTACAGGCCAAATGTGGTGTGTGTGCTGTATGGATTCCAAAGTCTACAGTGACTTTTAGCAGAAGATTGAACAAGTATAAGATAGACCTTATTAGAATGCAGTTAATCACGGATTCTACAAATATATCATTTATTTGTGTCTCATTTTTTTCCAGCATGCAGTTTGAAGGGGAGACAAAAGCTTGAAGATTATATTTTCACTAGACGTCGATCAGGCTCTTCACGGTTGCATAAGGGAAGAGGCGAGTTTTTGCACTTAAACATCTTCAACACCAAGACAACCATATGCAGGAGACAAATTATCTATCAGTGTGTGTTTGTATATACGGTATACTGTATTTATGGTTCCAGCCACGAAAAAAATAAAATCATTATTTTTCTATATCATCCGTCCATATGATAATGTCCAAAACTCTAAGTATTTGTCTAGATTTTTTGTTTAGGATGTTGGCATATCCAAATGATTGGGAAAACCCCGTTGGTAAAAGAATTTACAATTATAATACATGACCATGCCTCCTTATTTATTTCATGGGAAATATGACACTTACCTTGGCCCTGGTCAAAAATGCAAAATGTTTCCTGGATGCTAAAATATTTATGTGTGCTAAGCCCACTGTAAACTAAAATTCCCTATATTCACTTCCTATGATGTTTGCTGCATTCTAAAACTAGAAAAAAAGGCTTTCAAGGGCAGCCAAATATCTGTCAAAGTATTGTGTCTCTTAAATAATAATCTGCCAAATTTATTCTGCACCCAAGAGACTGACTTTACGGTTTCTGATGACAACAATAAAGTGTAACAGCACTGTGATAAAATTGCCAATGTATCCTCGAGGTATAATCTCTGGTTTGTGAAGTACACTACTGGAGCCACAGTCTGAGTATATACTGTATATATCTATATATATAACCAGAAAAAAATCATTGCAGCCCTCAGCTACTACCAAAAATACACTCATGCTAATGTTTATATATGAAGAAGAAATGTAAAAACTTATGTTTTTTCAAAAAACTCAATATTCTTATTTTTTTTATTTTCTGGGGTTCTTGGTACATATATTGGCCAATATCTGTTTTCTCATTAACCACTCCACAGTGACCCCAGGTCTGATGAGTCCTACGCTGACATCCCTGTCCTCCTTGTCCTCCCTATCCCACTTCTAAGTGGGTGGACACCAATATCAAGCTCAGACCACCTGGGGGCGATGAGGGTGCTAAGTGTAGCTATGGAGGCAGCAAAATATATATAATATATATATATATATATATATATATATATATATATATATATGCCCCACTCCTAGTCAAATTGAATTGGAAATCACAAAAGTGCAATGTCTTCTGTATTCATGTATTTATTTTGATATCTTTGCTGTATTTATATTGTAACTGTTGGTTTGTAGATTTTCTTAACTTTGTACTTGAGAGGATTAAATGTTTATTCTATAAATTGCCAGTGATCTGCACATTATTTTTAATTACCGTAACTGAAAAATGGGCGTTTAATTTTTTTCTTCAAAATGGATTCATAGTTTGGAAACAAGGCAATAAGTATAAACTTTTTGGAAAGCAAGTTAAAACATTGGGTGTTAAAAATTGAACTCACAAAAATCAATGCCACTATAGATTCTAATTTGCAAAAAATAGTTCTTGCTGCTTAGCTCTCCATAAGATTTCCTGCGGGTCCACTTCTACTTGTGGTCAGTGAGTACATAATGCATTGGTGCAATTACATGATCGCAATAGCTGAGGTACATCACGGAAAAGGCTCCCTGATGCTACACTGCTATTCTGTACTGCCGGAGATATGCGATGCCAAAGGTGAAAGGCAATCTGCCCATGCCCCTGACAGCTGCAGCCCCAGGCAGTAGCAGAATGCCCTCATTAAGATTATTATTAATTATTTATATTGCACCATTAATTCCATGGTGCTGTACATGAGAAGGGGTTACATACAAAATTATAGAGTTTACAGTAAACAAATTAACAATGACAAACTAGTATATAAAAAAAGTATAGATGGAGAAAAAGTAGGGGTCCCAGGACAGAGCTGTGCGGGACTCCAACAGAGAGAGGGCAGGATAAGGAGGTAGTGTGGGAGTGGGAAATGCTAAATGTGGGGGGTGGAAAGGTATGTGGAAATCCAGGATAGGGCAAGGTCTTTGATGCCAAGGGAAGAGAGAATCTGTAGCAGGAGGCAGTGATTGACTGTGTAGAAGGCAGAGGACATTGTCTGTTAGCTTTGGCTGTAAGTCATTAGTAATTTTGGTCAGGGCAGTTTCAAAGGAATAGTGGGGTCGGAAGCCAGATTAGAGGTTGTCAAGGACAGAGTTAGATGAGAGGTGGGAAGAAAGTTGAACATGGACATGCTGCTCAGGGTATTTGGAAGCAAACAGGAGCAGTGATATGGGGCAATAGCTCGTCTTAGCAGTCGGGTCAAGGTTTGGCTTTTTGATGATGGGCATGGTGGTGGCATGTTTGAAAGCCGAGAGGAAGGTACCAGAAGTTAGTTATAGGTTGTAGAGGTGGGTTAAGGCCGGGATGAGCGTGTTTGTGAGGTTGGGGTGGAGGTGGGACGAAATGGGGTCAAATACACAAGTGGTGAGGTGTGAATTGGAGAGGAGATGAGTAAGCTCTTCTTCATTGAGTTGGAGAGGGAGGTTATAAGGGAAGGACAGAGGACTGGTATATGGAGTGGTTGGAGTGATGGTACAATAGGCTTGCCTTGTTTGGTTGATCTTATTTTTGAAGTGTGTGGCAAAGACCTCAGCAGAGATGAGGGAAGTTGGAGGGGGAAGTTGTGGGCGGAGGAGAAAGTTAAATGTGCTGAACAGTTGCTTAGTGTGTAGGATAAGTTAGATCCAAGGTTTGTGAAGTAGGTCCGTTTAGCAGAGGTGAAGCCTGATTTGAATGGGAGTTCATCTAGAGGAGACCAACCAGTGGGCGTGTTTGTTTTGAAGCTTGTGTGTAAACATCATAACTGTTCATTCACACTCACTCTTCTACAAGCACGCCCCAGACTGCAACAAGCTCTCCCCACATAGCAACAAGCCTACCCCAGTCCCCCCAGTCTCAGCATGCCCACCCCCAGTCTCATTATGCCCGCCCCCTACATTCCATTGCCCTAAGTAATCTGTGATAGAACCTGCCGCATTGCACTGAGAGCAGTCATCTTCTCTGAGACTCTGTGATGAATCTGCAGCTCTGAGGAGATAACATCTCTCAGTACTGAGTGTTTGCTCAACTCCTCCCCTGTGCCAGTGCTGATGTGATATGATGAAGCATGCTGAACCTCCCAGCCACCTGGGCTCCCCCCACTCACTTAGTGCAGCAGAATGACTGGAGGGCATACGGAGATTGGGAGGAGGGGTACTGAGACTGGGGGGCCAGCATACTTGGGAATAGGGCGCGCTTGTTATTGTGTGGGGCATGCTTGTAGGAGAGTAGGCAAAATGACCAGTTATGACGTTTGCACCCAGGCTCTGAAACAAACACACCTCTGGTTGGTGGCAGAGGCTGCTCCTCCAGACACAAAATAGTGATATCTAGATAACCCTGCAAAATGCTGACAAGGTGTAAATTACAAACTGTCAGCATTCTGCAGCCTAGATATACACAGAGATTTAATAAAAAGCCCGGGCAACACCTTTAAGCTTAGTTTGAGCCTATGTATCTAACAGATCTAGTTTACATAGACCAGAAGACAGCCTAACGGATCCTAACTAGCAAAAAAGAAACACAAAAAAACAAATTAAAGGGTTTGTCCATTTGTCTTTATTTTAGCAAATGTACTGTGTATATGATTTTGTGACAATTAGTAATACAAGAATTACATGTTCTCATCCTGTACTTGTTAGTAATTCAGCCTATGTAACAGACTGCACAGCTCTCCTGTCAACACAATGGTTGCTGCTTTAGGAGCATGTGGCCAAATCAGACCATAGCCTCCTCCAATTATAGCAGCTTTCTCATAAAAAGTATTCTTCAATTGGAGAAGCCTGTTACACAAGCCTGTTCACATGCTCCTTCAACCAGTAGCCATTGTGTAGACATGTTAGCTGTGCAATGTGTGAGGAAGGCAGCGCAAATAATTGCATGAGGACAAACTGTAATTTTTTCATGTATTAGTAATTGCCTCAAAATGATGTCCCCAGTGGCTATGTGGTCACAATTATATTGTTGGAAGGCTATGGTGGGTCCATTATACCTTTTGCAGAGCTATGAGGGGGTGGGGGCCATTATTCTGTTTGTAAGGCTATCAGGGGGTCCATTATACTATTTTCAGGGCTATGTGGGGGCCATCATACTGTGTGGAGGGTTATGTGGGGGCCATTATACTGTTTGCAAAGCTATCTGCGGGTACTTTATACTGTTTGAAGGACTATGTAAGGGGTCCATTATACAATATATTGACCATTACATAGTTTGCAAGGCTCTGTTGTGGCTATTATACTATTTGCTGAGCTATGTAGATATCATACTGATTTGAGGGCTTGTGATGGCCATAATACTAAAAGCAAGTAATTATAAGTGTGAAGATTTGTGTGAGGTCCATCATATTGTGTGGAGGGTTGTGTGTGGGCCATTATATTTTTTGGAGGACTATGTATGGGCCGTTATACTATTTAGAGGGCTACTAGTGTCCATTATGCTTTGTGCGGGCCATTATGCAGTTTGGAGAGTTGTGTGGGGTCCATTATACTATGTGGATGGTTGTTTAGGAGTTGTTATACTGAATGGAGGACTATTATACTGTATGAAGGGCTTGGCCAGTAGAGACGTGTGGGGATATGGTTCGTATCGCAGCTGTTTGTTGGTGGCATACTTAAGTCATTTGAAGAGCTTTGAAAGGAATTTCCTTTGAACCAATCATTATTCTTCCAGTATCTTCAGCTGCGGCACATTACTACCCAACAACTTAAAATTTCACAAATAGTACAATCAGATGCAATGGTAAATTTTATTGCATAGTTGAGAGGCACCAAGGGTTTTATTTCACTTATGTACAGGGGATTTTTAGATTCCTTCCTGCTTTTGCACCCAGATAGGATTAGAGAGAAGTGGGAGGCAGATGTGGGGCCAATATCAGATCCTCAGTGGGACAATATACTACAATCTGTCACCAGAGTCTCAATGAGTGAGGCTAGAAGGATATCACAACTCTATCTAATCCATAGGGTGTATAGAACTCGCTTGCATGAAAAGGGCAGGGCTGCGGGGTGACTCTTGTTGTCTGCGCTTCTTCGAGGATGGGGCAGATATTCTCCATATGATGTGGTCTTGTCGCAACCTACAGAATTTTTGGGTGCAAATCCTTAACCTAACTCAGGAAGTCACAGGGGTGGATATACCAAGAAACTCACTGACCTGTGTACTAGGGTGCATGGAGGACATTACCATGGACGAATGGGGAAAGCTAACGATAGCCAGAATTTTATATGCGGCCAGGAAGCTCATAGCGGCCCATTGGCTGGATGACAAACTGCCAGTCAGGCAAAAATTGATCAAGAAAATAAATGTTGTTATTATTATGATGGAGCAAAATATATATATTAAGAGAGGTCAACACAAACAATTTGAGAATGTGCATTGTGGATGGTTGGATTGCCCGGGACTTGTCACGACTACTATGCTAAGGGAAAGGATACAACATCATGGAGGCCCACGTCCCACTTTTCTAGTGCCGTAGGTAAAAATCACACTTGGAAGTGATATATATTAGATACTATAACATGTGATGTTGTTTTTGTTGCTTTAACCAGGTATAGGGGTGAGTTTGGGGGAGGAAGGGGGAGGGGCTTTATACTATATAGTTAGGTGTATTGCTTGGTGTATATAAATTGGGTTTCATTTATGCTGTATACCAATATCAGTTGTAATGCACTTTATGTCGTGTAAATTTAAAGGGAACCTGTCAGGTGGTTTATGCCCCTCCAGCTATCACTATCTGTACCTGCAGTTTTATAATACTATTCTAATCATTCCTGTCTGAGCTCAGAGTGTACTGTGAAAGGTGAAAAAGAAGCATTTATACACTTACATTTCAGTCCCCACCCTAGAGGAGGGGACTGTCTGGCAGGATAATAGTTAACTCACTTTTAACTTGGATGGCTAAAGGACCTGTGTGATGTAATGATCATGTGACACCACGATAACGCCTAGTCAGCAGGCTCGCTGTCTCGGTGTTTTGATGGACACTGATCTCTCCTTCACCCCATATATACAATCTCTCACCCGCTCCTGTCGCCTGCACCTGAAAAATATCTCCAGAATTCGCCCTTTCCTCACCATGGAAACAACTAAAACCCTCACTGTGGCCCTGATTCATTCCCGCCTTGACTACTGTAATTCTTTATTATCTGGCCTCCCCCACAGTAAGCTTTCCCCTCTCCAGTCTATCCTCAATGCAGCAGCCAGGATCACCTATCTAGCAAACCGTTACTCAGATGTTTCTGCTCTGTGCCAGTCACTACATTGGCTACCCGTACACTATAGAATCCAATTCAAATTGCTTGTTGTTACCCACAAAGCTATTCATGGTGCGGCACCTCGTTACCTCTCCACCCTCATCTCTGTCTACCACCCCACCCGTCCCCTTCGCTCTGAATGTGACCTCAGACTAACATCGGCATTAATCCGAACCTCCCATTCCCAACTCCAAGACTTCTCTCGAGCTGCACCAAACCTCTGGAATGCTCTACCCCAAGAAATTAGGACCATCCACAACCTGCATAGCTTCAGACGCTCCCTAAAAACACACCTCTTCAGGGCGGCCTATCCTTCTCCCTGACAGAAGTCACTTAGACGTAAGATACTCATTGTTATAAGCCCCTGCACTTTGTGTTCCCATCCCGTCTTAGATTGTAAGCTCCTTCGAGCAGGGTCACCTTCATTTTTTGCCTATTTATTGTATTTGCTAAATTGATTCTATGTTTATTGTATGTAACTACTGTTCTGTATTACCATTCTGTACCATATATTTTTCTTATATGTACCATTGTACTGTAAAGAGCTGCGGAATATGTTGGCGCTATACAAATAAAGTATTATTATTATTATTATTATGTGACCATAGTGGGCGGAGCTAAGCCAGCAAACGTATTATGTTCTATGAGAACTTAGCTCCGCCTATTGTAGTCACATGGTTGTGACATCACATCAGGTCTCCCAACATGTTCTAGCACAAGGCTGACATGTTAACTATTAACCTGCCAAACAGTCCCCATCCTCCAAGCTGGGGACTGACTGCCTCATTACATAAGGAAATGTAAGTGTATAAATGCTTTTTTTCACCTTTCACATTACACTATGAGCTCAGACAGGGATGATTAGAATAGTATTATAAAGCTACAGGTACAGACAATGATAGCTGGGGAGGCATAAACTAGCTGACAGGTTCCCTTTAAATAAAAATTATTTGATTAAAAAAAAAATACTGTATGAAGGGCTGTGTAGGGGGCCATTATTGCGTGGAGGCTGTGTTGGGTTCGCTGTGAAAGTATAATACTGTATTGAGGTCACCATATTTTGATGAGGGGTATCTTAATACGTGGGAACACTAAAGGCCCCGTTACATGGGTAAACATCTCCGGCAACATCGCCGGCAACTGACGGGATCGCACACGTTTTTGACCGCTGGCCAAGATCGCTGCTGAGCTGTCAGACGAGGAGACATCGCCGGCAACGCAGCGGTGATGTTGAAAGCAACTATCACTGCCAGGGTTAAATTCAACCCTGGCAGCCATCCTTAACATTGGACTCCAAGGGGGAAGTTGTTTGCAACATCGCTGTTGCGGTGTCAGACAGGGCGATTCAGGCAGATCACCTGAGCAACATCGCCAGGTTTCAGGACATTGTCCTGAAACCAGGCGATGTTGCTGAAGCAACTATCACCGTTGATATCACCCTGTTACACGGGGCAACTCTCCAGCAATGTCGCTTCAAAATGGCAACGCCCCTGAGTTGCCGGCGATGTTGCTGGAGATGTTTCCCCGTGTAACGGGGCCTTAACACTAGAAGTCCTGGGAATTTAAAGGATCCTTGGTTTTCAATGGTAAAAAGGTCAAATGACCCGTCTCTGGGACTTCTAGTGTTAAGGGGCTTCAATAGGAGGAAAATTACTTTGTAGGGGCTGCAAACTTGTGAGATGTGCTCTTCAATGACCTGAATATTTTTTGGGGGGAAGGGGCGGCAATTGGAACTCCTCATATGGTGCCCCATGATTTCCATGTATGCCCCTGCTAGTACTCCATCACATCCGGACAGCCATTTTAATATGTCTTGTGTGTACTTTGCCTTATATTCCCATTCATTGATATTACCTTCATCTTATTATTCAAATCAAATATTACATTTATTCTTAGCTATGTAGAAGGGACTCTCCAGGATAAGGTTTGCAAACACCATCAGCCAAGTCATAAAAAATATAAGATCAGGTGACACAGAAAGAAAGTCTGCTGCAAAGAAGGCAAGTCCCCCTGAGTTATTCAAGAGGCAAAAATAAAAGAAATAGATACAACCTAAGATCTTTGTATAGCTGAACATACGTAGGAGGTTCCAGGATTTTACAAGATCAAAATTCTACCCAAGAGTCGCGTTTTTTTCAGATCAACCACACCCAAACTTTCAAGATGACAGGTGGGACACGAGAAGCTCTATTATACTATTAAAGAAAATCACTTGCTGAGTCTGATACTCACTACACAGAGTCTCGGAAAGTGTTTAAAAATCTGTTTAAGACACAATAACTTTATATGAATGTCTAAGGAAAGAGCGTGAGATGTTCTTGTAAGTTTTCCATTTGTTATGAGCATGGACAGATGGTTAGGTTAAAGTGCTGGCCTCAGCTCGTACTTAGATTAGCAACCTGCCACTTGGTTCAAGACAGCTGCATTTTGCAAGACTGCAGTGTTTCTGTATTCGGATATGTAACTCTAGATGGGGGACTTCTAAATATACGTTTTTTTAAGTTCTAACTTGTAAAAGTGTTTTCATTAAAAATACACAGTTAATAATGATGACAGTTGCAAGAAATACAAGATGTATGGACACACTGAACTGTGACGATGTTACATTCACATAGGACATGAAATCTGGAGGAGGAATTTAAAGTTGTATAGAGAGGCGAGCTTTGTTAGATTCCTCCCTAGTCTTCTGTTCAATGCATTCAAGACTATTCATTACAGCATCTCCCGCTCCAGCTCAATTCATCAACCCTTAGAAAATACCTGAATAGGACACCCATGCCAATACTTTCAATATATGTGAATGCCATTGTTTTATTGAATAAAACTGAAGCTGAAGTTGTTCTTGAGAAAGATGAATCACTCAGCAATTGTCTATACACATGTAAGCGCTGTAGAGGGCGAAGACATAGGTACAAACTGAATACGTGCAATTGAAGACATACAGACAAAGACAAAATGGGCTTAGAATATGGAGCCTAACTGTGATAATAATATTTAAAGTTGTTTTATGGGGGCCACTTTTTTGTGTTTTAATAACACTATTAAAATTCAAAAATTGCTTCAGTTAAAGCAAAAGTGATCACAATCCATAACAGGGCGGTTGGGGAAATGCAAATGTACTAACTTGAAGTTCACAATAGAACCTGATTTGTATATGGTCTGTGCATGATTTTACCAATTTTTCTACTATATAGATTAGACACTATATAGCGTAATGTTAGCATAAATTCATTATGGTATCATACTCATGGTGCTATATGCATAAAGTCTCCTCCATCACCATACAGTGGCTCTGTGAAACACTGCTTCTAAGGCATTACCGGATGCAGTTTTAACCGTGTGCCTTCTTACTATCATTTGATAGTAAAATTGCAACCCTCATTCCGGATCAGGATACATTAATGCATGCGGTTTTGGAATGTGGGTTTTTGCAATTTTAAAAACCGTATCCGGATACATGACACCAGTAAAACTCATGCAGCTTTACATAAAGATACTGTCATCTACATGTTTCACTGTAGGAACCACTTGATTTACTTTATACTCTTCACCTTTGGCAAGCCATGGAGTTTTGAAGTCATCAATTCCATTCATCTTATCACTCCACAGTATAGAATTCACGTAATCTTAAAATTTTTCAGCATAGGCCCTGGCAATTTGTATGTGGGCTTTTTTGTACATGGGCTTCAGGAGAGACTTCTTTCGTGAATGACACTCATGCAAGAATGACGCAAATCCAGGAGGTAAGTGTGTAATTTTATGTTATCATACACTTTAGGGCTGTTCACAAGGTGTTGTCCAGTAGTGGACATCACCCTCTATGACTAAGGCTGGCTTCACATTTGCGTATGTATCCGCAGCGGACCACAATATTCAAATGCGCATGCGGACTGCACACCTATCTTTATCATTGTATACGCATCGTACGCAAGACACTGCTTTTGCTCGCGCACGGCTGAGTATCTGTCCGCATGCGTACGCTGTAGGAAAATTAGGTGCACCTGGAAACGCAACATGTTACATTTTTTGCCACGCATAAAATTTCCCGGCATCCGCAAACGCACGCTTGCTGATACAAAATGCATTAAGCCCTATGAGAGCGCAAGCATGCGCGAGGATTTGCGTATGGTGCGTACAATGCGCATGCGTACGGGCTCAATTCACTTCCCATGGGCGTGCCAGTAGGTGGGACAAGTGAAATCGTGACCAATTTATTAAACGCATGCGCATGAAAAACGCATGTGCATGATCAAAAACGCATACGAGCGCAGGTATACGCAGCGTACATTGAACGCATGCGTATGCGCATGCGGATGAAAAATCCTGCGCATGCTTGCTTATACATGTGTTTTGACATGCGCATGCGCAGCATACGCAGCGGACAAAAGCGCAAATGTGAAGGTAGCCTAAGAGTGCTAAATGCGCTCAAAACGTGTAAGACCTGTAAATCCCCATGTGGGATATTTTAATATCGACACTTAAATGGGTTGTCTGGGCATTTTCTATCATTTAGATGTGTATCTAGGCTACAAAATGTTGACAGTTTGTAATATACATCCTGTCAATATTTTGCAAGGTTTCATAGATATCAGCTATTTTCTGCAGCCAGGGAACATCCAGGGGGCGTGTTTGTGTTGGAGCAGCATGTAAATGGAGAACTGGTCATTTACTCCCAGTCTCCTACACACACGCCCCCCTCTCCCAGTCTACAGTATGTCCGGCCACCCCAAGCGCTCCTACAGGCTTCCCCAGCCCCAAGCATGACCACCCACCCCCTCTGTACACAGTGGGTTACCTCCCCCTCTGGCACAGCATACCGAATCTGCAGCTTTGTGCACTGCTCTGTAAGCTGCAGATTCAGCACATTGGGTCAGTGTAACAGCTGAGGGCTATGTGCAATCCTGTGTGCCCTCAACTCGTGTTTCTCTGTGGCCACTCTGTGCAGGAGTCAATGTTCCTCCTCTCTCCACAGCTGCCGGCTCTGTGCCCCGCTGTGTGCAGGAGATACTGAGATGACCGACTCACCTGTACACTGCACATAGCGGCCACAAGGGAACACGAGCTGAGGGCACACGGCATTACACACAGCCCTCAGCTCTTACACTGACTCAGTGTGCTGAATCTGTAGCTCACAGAGAGGTGCACAGAGCTGCAGATTCGGTATGCTGTGCCAGAGGTTGAGGTAACCCACAGTGTGCAGAGGGGGTGTGTGTGGTTATGCTTGGGGCTAGAGCGGCCTGTAGGAGCCCTGGGGGTGGCCGGACATACTGTAGAGTGGGGGAGCGGGTGTGTGTGTTGGAGTCTGGGAGTAAATAAGAACGAGAACAGGACCGGGCGTAACCATCTTATATTAGGGCAGACTACTCAGACACATATTTGAAACCAGAGAACACGAGTGTTCAATTGCCCCAGTGAATAGACACCACTTCATGTCCACACCAGCGTTATATGCAGGAAAACACGTTTTATTCCTTACAGTGGATACATCAGACATGGAGTAAAGTACACACAGGTAACTTATCAACAAGGTGGAATGAAGAGGGGAGGGAGACAGATGACTGGTAACCAAGAGGATGGAGGACGGTAAAGATGGTTCACAGGAATGTGCTAAGGTGCAAAGTGACCCAGGCTAATAGCTTAGGTATATCCTCTGTGGGTCTATATAGCCCTAGTGTCAGTGTAAAGTGCAAAGCTAAAGAGCACAATTGAAGTAACTGCTTACCCATAAACCTAAATAAGCGTCCGGGGGTGAACCGAGCCTCTCTGCTGCCTGATGCAAAGTTCAAGACGGCGCCCCCCCCCTCCCCAAATATAAAGATGTCAGTGCCATCATACGCATTTACAAGAACCACACGGAAAAATCCACATTATGGATCATTAATGGCAATGGCAGGCTTGGTGCAAGCATACAGACACACAATGATAGCAGCAGAGCGGTGGTCCTGTAAACAGACACAGTTCTGCATCCTTATAGCACAGGAGGCAGCACTGATTTCCATCCTCTGGCACACACCTACAATACTTTGGGCAGTTCTGATAAGGTGGCTGCCTGACACTAACTAGTCAGACATGTCACCATGTAGCACCATCCACACACCACATGCAGCGACCTGCAGTCTGAGTATCAACAAGCCGCCACTACATTAAGCTGGGAAAATGGCGCTTCTCCTCCAACAGACCACACCTCCTCCTGGAAAGCTTAGCCAATCAAAAGCGCAGCACTCAGGGCTGCCCAGAACTAATAGCAGGGGCCTTCCTATTGGGTTGAGATATGGGAGCAAGAAGGGGGACTAGCGCCACTGACCAACCACCGCTCAGGAGTGACATTGCTGGATGCCTGTATGTACCAAGGGGCTGCACTGGAGCTTGTGTTTCAATCAGTCCTGCAGCAGAGGGACAATGCATCCTGCCCCAGGGGAGGACATAGAAATCATGGGGTCACATAGCGTTCTTATTGCTCTACCCCAAAAAAAAAAAATTGTCTGGGTCACATAGATACATATCTAATAACTGTGCAGCCCTTACAAAGTAATTTTCCTTTTATTGAAGCCCCTAGATTCCCCTTTCATTACATCTATACAGTATGATGTCAACAAAAGTGCCCCCCTAACACTATACACCACCCCCACACTGATTCCTCCACAGTACCTTCCACATAATGCTACTGTACCCCCCTCAACTACCCTGACACAGTATGATCCCCAACTGTGACCCCCACATAGCCCTACATGTAGTGTCATTGACCCACATACAGTATAATGGTCCTTCAGTATATACACCTCTTCACACTGTATAATGGCCCCCAACACAGCCCTCAAATAGCCCTCCATAAAGTATAAATATTCCCTCATAGACATCAAAGTATTATGATGCCCCCCACAGAGTCCTCCAAAAATTATAATGGGTTTTATATAGTATAATTGGCTCCATATATTATAATGCACCTCCATAGTCCACCATATATTAATGCACCATTCATAGTCCTCCAAATACTATAAAGCACCCCCATATACGAAAATGGACCCCCCTTGGCCTTCATATACTATACAGCACCCCATAGCCCTCCAAATATTATGCACCCCCTTAGTTCTCCATATACTCCCCAGATATATACACAGGACTATATATATCTCCCCCATATATATATACTGTATACACAGCACCCCGATGTATAGAGCTCCCATATATATTATATATATATTTATACAGCTCCCCCATATATACATACAGCACCCTCCCTGTATATATATGTATATATAGCAACCCCATACGGCACTCTATATACTGTATATCTATATATACAGTGCCTACAAGTAGTATTCAACTCCCTGCAGATTTAGGTGGTTTGATAAGATGCAAATAAGTTAGAGCCTTCAAACTGCAAACGAGAGTAGGATTTATTAACAAAGCATAAATCTTACAAACCAAAAAGTTGTGTTGCTCAGTTGAATTTTAATAAATTTTAAACATAAAAGTGTGGGTCAATTATTATTCAACCCCTCAAACCACCAGCATTCTGTTTGGTCCCCCTAAAGTATTAAGAAGTAGTTCAGGCACAAAGAACAATGAGCTTCACATGTGTGGATTAATTATCTCTTTTGCCAGCCTTTTCTGACTATTTAAGACCCTCCCCAAACTTGTGAACAGCACTCATACATGGTCAATATGGGAAAGACAAAGGAGCATTCTAAGGCCATCAGAGACAAGATCATGGAGGGTCACAAGGCTGGCAAGGGGTACAAAACCCTTTCCAAGGAGTTGGGCCTACCTGTCTCCACTGTTGGGAGCATCATCCGGAAGTGGAAGGCTTATGGAACTACTGTTAGCCTTCCACGGCCTGGATAGCCTTTGAAAGTTTCCTCCCGTCCCGAGGCCAGGCTTGTCCGAAGAGTCAAGGCTAACCCAAGGACAACAAGGAAGGAGCTCCGGGAAGATCTCATGGCAGTGGGGTCATTGGTTCAGTCAATACCATAAGTAACGTACTCCACCGCAATGGTCTCCGTTCCAGACGAGCCCGTAAGGTACCTTTACTTTCAAAGCGTCATGTCAAGGCTTGTCTACAGTTTGCTCATGATCACTTGGAGGACTCTGAGACAGACTGGTTCAAGGTTCTATGGTCTGATGAGACCAAGATCAAGATCTTTGGTGCCAACCACACACGTGACGTTTGGAGACTGGATGGCACTGCATACGACCCCAAGAATACCATCCCTACAGTCAAGCATGGTGGTGGCAGCATCATGCTGTGGGGCTGTTTCTCAGCCAAGGGGCCTGGCCATCTGGTCCACATCCATGGGAAGATGGATAGCACGGCCTACCTGGAGATTTTGGCCAAGAACCTCCGCTCCTCCATCAAGGATCTTAAGATGGGTCGTAATTTCATCTTCCAACAAGACAACGACCCAAAGCACACAGCCAAGAAAACCAAGGCCTGGTTCAAGAGGGAAAAAATCAAGGTGTTGGAGTGGCCTAGTCAGTCTCCTGACCTTAACCCAATTGAAAACTTGTGGAAGGAGCTCAAGATTAAAGTCCACATGAGACACCCAAAGAACCTAGATAACTTGGAGAAGATCTGCATGGAGGAGTGGGCCAAGATAATTCCAGAGACATGTGGCGGCCTGATCAGGTCTTATAAAAGACGATTATTAGCTGTAATTGCAAACAAGGGTTATTCCCCAAAATATTAAACCTAGGGGTTGACTAATAATTGACCCACACTTTTATGTTCAAAATTTATAAAAATTCAACTGAGCAACATAACTTTTTGGTTTGTAAGATTTATGCTTCTGTTAATAAGTCCTATTCTCGTTTGCAGTTTGAAGGCTCTAACTTATTTGCATCTTATCAAACCAGCTAAATCTGCAGGGGGTTGAATACTACTTGTAGGCACTGTATATATATTAATAATACTCTTTATTTATATAGCGCCAACATATTCCGCAGCACTTCACAATACAGAGTTCATCTTTAAACAATCATAAGAAACAATTAGAAAATACAATACAATACCAAAGACAGTACAATACAATATGAAGCATGATAGAATACAATAATTAGAGCAAAAAAAATGACAGCCCTGCTCATAAGAGCTTACAATCTAACAATGAGGTGGGGGTGACAAAGTACAGGTGCTTATTTACAGTGATGGAATAGTCAAGTTGAGGAGATAGGGAACAGTTAGGAGCAGCATAAGTGGCCACCAACCATTATTTGTGATCCACTTGAGATTGGCGAAGCGGATAGGCTATGTCTAGATGACTTTGACTAGGGATCATGATAGGCTGCCCTATGTGTTTTTAGGGATTGCATGAAGCTATGTAACTTGTGGATACACCTAGTTTCTTGGGGTAGAGCATTCCAGAGAATAGGTGCAGCTCGGGAGAAGTCTTGAAGCCGGGAGTGGGAGGTTTGGATTAATGCAGAATTGAGTCTAAGGTCACTTGCAGAGTGAAGAGGGAGGAGATGTAGGGAGGTACTGCACTGTGAAGAGCTTTGTGGGTGAGAACAAGCAGTTTGAAATAGATCCTATAGAGTATAGGCAGCCAGTGCAATGAGTGGCATAGAGCAGAGGCATCTGAGTAACGGTTAGCTAGATAGGTGATCCTGGCTGCTGCATTCAGGATGGACTGGAGAGGGGAGAGTCTAGTGCGGGGGCGGTCAATTAAAAGAGAATTACAATAGTCAAGGCGGGAGTGAATCAGGGCCACAGTGAGGGTTTTTGTGGTTTCCAAGGTGAGAAAGGGGCGAATTCTGGAGATGTTCTTCAGGTGCAAGCGGCAAGAGCGGGCGAGAGATTGTATATATGGGGTGAAGGAAAGATCAGAGTCAAACATAACACCCAGACAGAGAGAGCCTGCTGCCTAGGTGTTATCGTAGTGCCGCACACTGAGAGAGAGATGTCAGGTTTAGGGAGGTTAGTGGAGGGCGGGAGCAGAAGTTGTTCAGTTTTGGAAAGGTTGAGTTTCAGATAGAGACCGGACATGATATTGGAAACTGCGGTTAGACAGTCATTGGTGTTCCTTATTAGTGCGGGAGTGAGGTCAGGGGAAGAAGTGTATAGCTGTGTGTTATCAGTATAAAGATGGTTCTGGAAGCCACATCTGCTGATGGTCTGTCCAATCGGGGCCGTGTAGAGAGAGAAGAGGGCCAAGGACTGAACCCTGAGGGACTCCAATAGTGAGAGGAAGAGGGGAGGAAGTGGAGCCAGCGAATGATACACTGAAAGAGCGGTCAGAAAGATAGGAAGACAGCCAGGAGAGAGCCGTGTCCTTGATGCCAATGGAGTGCAGCATGGAGAGTAGGAGATGGTAGTCAATAGTGTCAAAGGCTGCAGAGAAATCAAGAAGAATAAGCAGAGAGTGGTGACCATTAGGTTTTGCTGTCAGGTCATTGGTCACTTTGATGAGGGCAGTTTCTGTAGAATGTAAGGGGCAGAAGCCAGACTGCAATGGGTCTAGAAGAGAGTGAATGGAGAGGTAACGGGTGAGGCGGGACTAGACCAGGCGCTCCAGGAGTTTAGAGATGAAGGGGAGATTGGAGACTGGTCTGTAGTTATTAGTACAGGATGGGTCGAGAGATGTTTTCTTTAATAATGGTGTAATGATAGAGTGTTTGAAGGAGGAGGGGAAGACGCCAGAAGAGAGGGAGAGATTGAAGATTTATATATATACATAGAACCCCCTCAGTTACTGTAGAACCTCATACTACACACCTCAGCTGATGCAGACCCTCATATCAAGTACCTCAGCTGCTACAAAACATTATAGACTCTTCAGCTACTGCAGAACCTCATGCTGCACAACTTATTTGCTGCAAAACTTACCTGATGCCTCCTACTGCTTCTATCAACCTAAAACTATAAGGGTTTGTGCTCCCAATACAGAGGAGCTGTGTCTCAGACGCAGCTCCTCCGGACATGCAGGAATCCATGAGTGGCCGCAGGGAGACCACAGCCGCCCTGTACTCACCATATGCGATGGGTGCAGGGCGGCTTCTCCTTTCGTGCACGCGATGACAGCCGCTTCCATCTCTGCAGCATCAAATGAACATCAGCGGAATGCCAGCAACCCGCACTACAAGTGACATAACGCTTCTGAGGGGAGAAGTACAGTGAGGATAGGATTTCTATAAATCCCATCCACCATGCTGCTACTGTACTACACAGCGGCAAGACACTGCATTGACTCATCATGGGCATGCAGCGTTAGGCTACTTTCACATAACGATTTTTGAGGGAGCCGATGCTGTCCGATAAAATCGGACAGCATCAGCTCCCTTCTGATGCCTGGAATTGGATGCCAAATAGGCATCCGATTCTGGCAAAAAATCGCTCCGTCCTGGCTGATTAAAAAAAAATATGTATGCTCATCTGTCCCCGAGGCCCCCGCCGTCTCCGACACGGTCCCGCAGGCTCCCGGTGTCCTCCCAGTGTCTGCAGAGGTCTTCTTCTTCTGAAAAGGACCTGCCGTGATGTCACAATCACGTGACCGCCTGTTAACATGGTGTAACAGACAGTCACGTGACTGTGACGTCACGGCAGGTCCTGTTTAGAAAAAAAAGACCTCTGGAGATACCGGAAGCCTGCGGGACCGTGCGGGAGATGGCGGGGGCCTCGGGGACAGGTGAGCATACATATTTTTTTTAATTTTTAACCCCTGCTATCCTGTTAGGAGCAGTTTTACTGTACCCTGAGGTGGTGGACGCTTATTTAGGTTCATGGGTAAGCAATTACTTCAATTGTGCTCTTTAGCTTTGCACTTTACATTGACACTAGGGCTATATAGACCCTCAGGGGATATACCTAAGCTATTAGCCTGGATCAGCTTGCACATAACACTGGTGTGGACATTGAAGTGGTGTCTATTCACTGGGGCAATTGAAAACGCGTGTTCTCTGGGACTAAATGACCAGTTCCTCATTTACATACAGCTCCAACATAAACACACCCACTGGATGTACTCTGCTGCTGCAAATCAGTGATATCTGGGTAACTATGCAAAATGTTGACAGGATGTATATTACAAACTGTCAACATTTTGCCGTCTAGATACACATGTAAATTATAGAAAACACCTGGACAACCCCTTTGATAAAAATGTATTATTTTATTTTTCTAGCACCATTGCCTGACATTTTTGCTTCCCCTTTCCTTGCTATAGTCATACCCCTTTAAGCTATGTTCCACTGAATATTTTGAAAACATCTCTACATCAATTGAGTTCTAAAAATATTAAAATAATGTTAACCATGCCATTATCATTATTTCCTTTATGAATAATTTTCTACCATACAAGACCCTGTAATGATCAGCAACTACCTTGTGTAGGGTTAAAAGGATTAAAACTAAAGCACGTCCAGTATCTTGAGACTGTAGTCTCAAACCCTGAAGCCAAGTATGCACTTGGGGAAGTAGTACTGTGTTATCAAATATCAATAAAAGCTAAAGCTGCCACTACATGAAACAGGAGTGGTTCAATGTTAAAGTAGTTCAATCATTTGTAATCAAAGACATGGGCAAATAACAATTAAGGTACCGTCACGTGGGGAGACATCACCGGCGATGTAGCCGAGATCTCCCTGTTCAGGCGATGTTGAAGCGACATCGCCTGTGAGTCGCCGCATGCAACAGGGCGATTGAACGGTGATAATTCTCTCGTTCTGTGTTCAGAGATTTCCCAACAGTGTTGGGAAATCAGGCGATGTAGCTTGAGCAATAAGCATGCCTAGTGCCGTGTGACGCGGCGATTTCAATGAAGCTAGCGATGCCTGTGTTCAAGGAATCGATTCCGTAGGCGTTCCTGGGCATTCCTGGTTGTTTGTTTTTCCGCGCCCTGTCTGGGGGGATTGGTTGGAGCAAGTGCGTTCTGATTGGCTGTCTGGCGGCCAGGCGCCATATTTAAGTATCCGTGCCTGCATTACTACTGTCCTGTTGGCTGTATTGTGAACTGTTATGTTATATTTTGTGAATGAGCGTGACGCATCCTATTTATGTTCATTCTGGACGTCTCCAATGATTATGCGTTGTATACATCTTTAAAAAATTAATGTGAACAAAACAGTCTGTCCAGAATTTGCCCGTCATATTGCAAGCAGTTCATGCATTAATTGGACGGCAGTAGGTGAATTAGTCCTGTATGTGCTCGCAATGCTGGAAGACCAACGCATTTTGGAAGACCAATACGAGTCGTAGGGGTGCGGACAAAAGCCAGTGTGGCACGCCTTCCTCCTATGTGCCGTCAAAAAGAACGCCCACATTGCCAGTGAGGTTGTGCTGTGTGACACAGCGATCTGAAAAACAGACATCGCTTCAGGTGTCGGGGAAAATTTTACTGTTCCACTCCCTCGCCAGTCATCCCAGATTAGACTATGAACACGCGGTACCAGATAAGAGTAAATCAGACCGAGAGAGTCCGGTTCAAGCTTATAACGTGTCCAGGTTTAATTATAATGACAACGTACACAGCAACAACTACTGAACCCAATATCCGGGTACAGGGCATTTTATAGTCTAAAAGATAAGCATGTAAATGTCCATGGCAGGGTGGGAGTTAGGTGGGATTAGATGGGAGTTAGGTGGAGTTAGGCTAATACATCTATCTCTGTTAGTAATAATTAGTCTTTTGTCTTCTGTGTTGAGTCCATCCTTTGTCACGTCATGATGTCTTCTCTTGGCCTCTGGTATGCAGAATATCTCTAGCTTCCCATGGTACAATCTGGAACCGGCACAGTAGTGACCAATCAGCTCCTTAGTTTCCTGGGCACCTCTCCACATTGTATCTTCTCTTCACACATCCATCTGAAAGATACTTTGTTTACACATAACTTTGGTTCATGGATGAGAGGGAGAGAAGAAAGAGAGAGAGAAAGAGACATAGAGAGAGAGAAGAGGAAAGGGAATAAGAGAGGGAGAGATATAGCTATTGGATACTAGGTTAAGGGAAAAACTTATTGTTTCATTTAATGCTATATGAGTATAAAAACTAAGATTAATAGATAAGATATAATTCATCCTCCACAAATCCCCCCTAACAACTAAGTTTTTCCCTAAATCTATCCCTAGTCTATCCCTAGGGGAACTCTTGAGGTTGTCCATGTGATGGGAAACGAGAAGGATTGTGGGCTTGTTCATCCGGGTGCCTCAGTAACTCCTCCCTTATGAAGGGCCCTAGGCACCCAGGACACTACTCTACTCTATCTTCACATGGAGCCCTCCCGTTGTCCCTAAACCAGTTCCCTTAACTTTACACTGAAGTAGGGGGAAATCTTTGGCTGTTTGAGGGACACACCATTGGGCATATCCTCCAAAGTGACACTCCCATTTGCTAACGGGTCAACCTCCTGATAGTGATAAGTACCGGTGATATCTGCCTTGGTGATAACCTTTTTATATAAAGGAATAACGCAACAAAGGAATATTAACCCAACTAGGATTATGGCAATTAATATCAGGCAAACCTGTTGAAGGAACCCTTTGAGCCCACCCAACCAGCTAGAAAAGAAAAATATATCTACCCCAGCATTAGCTTTTAATTCGGCTGCCAACTTAGTAATTTTCTTAAGGGCTATCATGGTTTTCCCGTTTTCCCCTGAATTTTGCGGGATATATGTACAGCATTCCTCCTTCCCCACCATTCCACAGACCCCGCCCTTTTCAGCTAGGAGCATATCAAGGGCCAATCTGTTTTGTAGCGTCATTCTAGTATTGGGACCTAGTTCCTCAACTATACCCTGGAAAGCATCTCGGCTATAGTTGACAAACCTTTGCTCACTGTAATATATGTAATTAATCCAATCAACGTTCTTATTGATCTGTACCTGTGGAATTAAGGAAGCAAATCCAGCATATACCTGATTTTGGGCCTTAAACTGGTCAGGCACCCCCCTTGGCACACCAATAGCATCAATGTATACCTGAGGGTCTTCCTCATGGCCCATGTGGAGTTGATCAATGCTTCTCCTTCTCTTGATGATATCTTTTTATCATCATCTTTAAGGAAAATATATAAAGGATATAAAACCTTTGAAATATCTGCAAATAAGCACAATTGTTTATAGAAAGAGATTTACACATATTAGGATAATTTTTATACAGTTTTCTTGATTTCCTTGTCCGCTCACTACTTGCAATTTCCAAACCCATGGAGCGACCGCCGCTCGAAATCCGTACCTTTCTGAGTTGTGTTGTGCGCAAGAATAATGCAGGATAGTATACACAGCTTACCTGTACCAGGAGCGAACTAGAAGGTACTCACCTGATCTCACCCGTGACCTATTTTTGAGGCGTAAAGTGAGGCCAAGCAGAGACCAGTCTAACCTTTGCTGATGAGAGACATCATGGCCTGCCCTGTCCCCTCTCACGACTCCTAGTTTAACACTGTTAGTGGTTCAGTCAGTCCCTATAAGGCAGTCGACTATAGAGAGGGCTCAGGCCGCCAGACGCAACCCGGCTGGGATGGGGCAACCACCCGCCACTACCTTTCCTACCTTTTGTTGTAGCTTGCCTTCTACCTCCGAGAGGACAGGACACCTGTGGTGATTGTCAGTATGATTATACCATCCTAGACTGGCAACATGGTGTTTACCTCACCGTAATATACCAATACTGCATTTAGTAGGCTTACCGTATTGTTAAGGAATTCTTCAACCGGAAATCGCTCCATTCGCTCAGAAAGTGCAAGTCAGAACCAAACATTCTGATTACCTCATGTGAGGATCCTACCATTATCCAGCATAAAATCTCTTTGGTCTATAAACATATCTGTAATAAAAAAACTTAAAGAAATTTGTATTAATTTCAGAGATTAGAAAATTCTTATAATATATGGGCGCTGTACATCAGAGCAGACATGTGTAACATCACCTTTAATTCAAAATTCCTGCTACCAGCATTTTCTCCAGAAAGCTCCTTACCCTCCCATATGGAGAAAGATAACGGACTACAAGAAATATTTTCACACAGCAAAGAACAAAGGCTGCTTTGATAGAAGGAATTTAAGGAGGTGTGGGGGAGTGTTCACTCCCTTCCATATTTTCAAACTCTTTGGCCTTGATATGCCTACAAGATGTCCACAATCCTGATAAAGGACCTAACTACTTTCTTCTTTCTTGTCTTCCCACCCCCCCCTTTTTTTTTTCTCGACTTTGCGTTACTTTCTAAACTATACTTTCTGTTGCTTTTCTCATCAAACTTGCTAATTTCCATCTCTAACATCTCACATTGACTCAATTGAGTGTCCCCTTAAAATACAATCTATATTCCTGCTTATCGACATACCTTATACATTCTAGATCCATTAACTTAACAATACCTTCGTTACATTGTAGTTAGATTTTCCTGTCTAATACCACCTACCCACAGCGTCAATATATATATTATTTCCCCTTGGGCGCTCAGTATATTAATTTTCCCTCTAGATAGCTTAATTTTTAAAACACACAACAACCATAAATAAGGGAAAGTTTCCCCCTGCCATAACTACATCTCTAGCTAAATTATCCCTGTATTGCAGGTGGCTATTGACAACATTCACTCATATAAATTAATAAAAATCTGATTACTATTATTATTAGTACCCAATTACCATAAATTTGGAAAATCCGTCTTTGCCTTTCAGAATCCCTGGAAAGATGGATAAGACTCCAGTGTTCATGTCAGGCATCCTGCAAATTCCACCCTTCTCTGGCTCTCTCCCTCCCCTCCTCCCTACAGAAGCAAGCTTTCACAAGGTCATACTCGCACACATCTGTTTAGATAAGGAATTCTGAAACTCACACAGAAAAAAAGAAATCTTTCTCTCCCAAATAAAGCTCACAAATTTGATTAACTGTTTCACACTTGTAGCTATATACAACTAACAACTCCAGCCATTATCTGAGACCCCATAGCTTAATATCTAACTCTTCATTTACTCTTTATAACTTCAAGAACTTTCCATAACAGGAAGAATAGTAAAGTATATTGATAGACGGACCGTGAACAGAGTGTAGTGACAGTCGGTGTGACTTCAATGAAACAGAATAATCTCCATAAGATTATTTACACCTCACCCTAATTTACCCCAACCATTCTGGAACTAGGAACACACCCACACATCCGGGGACGTTGTATCGCCGCCATTATAGGGTGGTGACTGGGATGGCGTACTCAATAACAATGGCGTGGCGGCCATTTTAAACTGTATAAAATTATTGTTAGGAAGCAGCTTATAACCAAACACAGACTCTGCATCATCTGTTCCCCCTTCTCCATCAACTTCTCTCCATTCCTCACTTTGCAGGCTTCGTGCTACCCGTAGATGAGCCTGCACTTGATCTAGCAACCCTCTGTCTTTCAACTTGCCTTATTCTCTCTGGATAGAATCATTCCACATGGAGGGCTGTAACCTCCCTGACAAAGACAATCCTGCGTGCTTATATAACCTGTCCACATTCTTGACTGCAATCTTCCCTTCCCGTGATTTTACCAGTGTTCTCATTTCCACAGCATCTTCATTTAATCTATGGGGCACGGACCTTTTTTGCTGAAAATGACGCAACATGATTCACAGAATACTCACAGAATACTACGTCCCTACTGCAGTTAGGACGCTGGTAACAGCGATCAACACCAGATCCCTTACAATCCACCTAACCACGCTCTCAGCACTTAAGTACAACTAATAAACACGGAACCAGTACACAACGTGTCTCTAGCAATTCCAGTACCTAAGTACGACACCACAGGACACTATTAGTCGTCCCAACTCCTTGGTGCTTACAGATCGCCTTGCCACGGTATTCTGAAGGTTTCAGAACTGCTTCAAACGACAGTTCTGAAAGAGACCCTTCTCTTTATCTCTAACTCATAAGCCACGGAGCTAATACACTACGTGCTCATAATCCTTCACAGGCACGGAATAAACTACACCACGTGCCCCCCTCAGTCTTCTCGTGAGTGCGGAACTACGTACACAACGCACTCGGACTTTCGAGTCACCGTCTCATAAGCACAGAACTTAGTACACCATGTGCTTATCCCTGAATTCTATATAACATCATGTGTGCGTCTCCTTTCACTTTCACTCTTTCTCTCACAGTGCCGGCCCCAGTCTGTGAAATTTGAGATACTTTTAACCTCTCTCTCTGTGAATCACTGGTTACTGACAGTCACAGGCAGGGTTAATGGATGAGGAACAATGACTGGCGAGGGAGGCGTGGTGTACACACAGGGACGAGCCGGGGGCTACATCACTTTGTTGCCGGGTCCGGAGCCTGGCGCGGGGTCGTGCTCGATTTCACCACTTAATCAATCACCCCCCCAGACCCAACAGACACCCCCAGAACAACCAATAGCGGCTGAGAAGCACAGTAAGGGCGACACATATGAATGCGTTGTCCACTTACCGTGCTTTGAGGTTGATCAGACCTCGAGGTCAGCTGATACAGGTATCATCCAAGGTATCCAAGCATGGGTCCGTAGGGCCACGAACCGCTGGCCAGGTCCCTTCGTGGTCGCCATTGTCGGGGAAAATTTTACTGTTCCACTCCCTCGCCAGTCATCCCAGATTAGACTATGAACACGCGGTACCAGATAAGAGTAAATCAGACCGAGAGAGTCCGGTTCAAGCTTATAACGTGTCCAGGTTTAATTATAATGACAACGTACACGGCAACAACTACTGAACCCAATATCCGGGTACAGGGCATTTTATAGTCTAAAAGATAAGCATGTAAATGTCCATGGCAGGGTGGGAGTTAGGTGGGATTAGATGGGAGTTAGGTGGAGTTAGGCTAATACGTCTATCTCTGTTAGTAATAATTAGTCTTTTGTCTTCTGTGTTGAGTCCATCCTTTGTCACGTCATGATGTCTTCTCTTGGCCTCTGGTATGCAGAATATCTCTAGCTTCCCATGGTACAATCTGGAACCGGCACAGTAGTGACCAATCAGCTCCTTAGTTTCCTGGGCACCTCTCCACATTGTATCTTCTCTTCACACATCCATCTGAAAGATACTTTGTTTACACATAACTTTGGTTCATGGATGAGAGGGAGAGAAGAAAGAGAGAGAGAAAGAGACATAGAGAGAGAGAAGAGGAAAGGGAATAAGAGAGGGAGAGATATAGCTATTGGATACTAGGTTAAGGGAAAAACTTATTGTTTCATTTAATGCTATATGAGTATAAAAACTAAGATTAATAGATAAGATATAATTCATCCTCCACACAGGTAAGGTTCAGGCAATTCCGGAATCGGCGGATCACCCATGGTTGCCGGCGATATTGCTACGTGTAACATCTCACCAGCGATGGCGCAGCGATCTGCGCATTCATAAGATCGCTCGTACCATCGCCGGCGATGTCTCCCCGTGTGACGGTACCTTTAGGGTGAGTGCCCACGATTGGTGTTAGCAGCATTCTGGTTGCAGCGTATTTGTGCTGCATTCAAAATACTGTGTTGTAAAGTGCAAAGTGGCTGGGATTCAGAGAAATCTCATGTCATGCCCACTGTGCTTCTTTTTACACAGTGTAAATTTACACGTGGAGTTGTTTTCTGAGCATGAGATTACGGCGAAAATATACGGTCAGCACCCACATATGAATTATAGTAGTGGCATATAACTCATAACAGATATATAACAACAAAAAAAGACAGATGTGGAGTAACTTATGCCAAGTACAATTAATTTTTTTTAATATGATATGAATTATACATGTTAAAATCAAATGCAGGTTGCTGAAAAAAGTGCATGGACACTATACATACAGTGAAGGGAATAAGTATTTGATCCCTTGCTGATTTTGTAAGCTTTTCCACTGACAAAGACATGAACAGTCTATAATTTTAAGGGTAGGTTAATTTGTGTTAAATATATTTTTATTAAACTTTTCAAACGATACAGTTCAAAACTTTTTACAAATTAAACACAACGTAATCTTGTATACGCTTCCTCTATGTCACTTGGTATAGAAGGTTATTATAGTACGCTTAGTCATTTTCTACGATACTTATCCATATGCATGAAACAACATAATGCCATACAAAAACAATAAAGCCATTACTCCCTTAACCTTAGGGAAACTAGGTCAAGAGACTAGTCCTTCCTACCATTATCCGGTAGGGTATAACTCAACATTATTTCAGACCACAGGCCGTCCAGGGGAATTGGAAGCTAGGGAGGGGGGGAGAGTAAATACAAAAGAATAAAAAAAAAAAATATATATGTATATATAAAATATAAGAAATAAAAGTGACTATATAGAACTCTGTTATGTAACATAATGAGTGATAGTATAAGAGTCAAGGATGTCATTAAGAAATATATCAACCTATATCTAGAACTCATCTCAGATAAGGAGATCCTCATAATCAGGAGCGTCCCTAAAAAGGATCCAGTCGGACCACGTAATAGTGAATTCCTCCAACTTTTGCACAAGCCCTGCCGAAGTCTCTTCTAATATAAATATTGACTCAATTTCAGAGTAACATTCAAGTATTGAAGGTGGATTCCGATCTTTCCAGTGATGAGGTATCACTGATCTTGCCGCCGAAAGGCAGAATCGAAGGATATCCTTCTTTTTGACCAGGGAGCATGGAAAGCAAAGCCATCTCAGGGGTGCCTTCAATGTGTCTACCAGTTACCAGATTGTAATTCCGGAACACTTTTTCCCAGAAATGTCTGATCAAAGAGCAGTCCCACCATATGTGAAGCATCGTGCCCTCCTTGGACCCACATCTCCAGCAGTTACTCGAAGTGGCTGGAAAGTGGCTGGAAAGTACCTATGCAGCCTGTCCGAAGGGTAGGTTAATTTTAACAGTGAGAGATAGAATATCAAAAATAAAATCCAGAAAATCACATTTTCTAACATATATAAATGTATTTGGATTTTGAAGCGAGAAATAAGTATTTGATCCCTCTGTCAGACAAGACTTAATACTTGGTGGAAAAACCTTTGTTGGCAAGCACAGCAGTCAGACATTTTTTGTAGTTGATCATTAGGTTTGCGCACATGTCAGGAGGAATTTTGGTCCACTCCTCTTTGCAGATGTCTAAATCCTTACGATTTTGAGGCTGTCTCCTGGCAATTTGGAGCTTCAGCTCCCTTTATTAGTTTTCTATGGGATTAAGGACTGGAGACTGGCTAGGCCACTCCAAGACCTTAATGTGCTTCTTTTTGAGCCACTCCTTTGTTGCCTTGGCTGTATGTTTTGGGTCATTGTCGTGATGGAAGACCCAGCCATGACCCATTTTTAATGTCCTGGCAGAAGGAAGTAGGTTGTCACTCAAGATTTTACGGTACATGACTCTATCCATTATCATACTGATGTGGCGAATTATTCCTGTGCACTTAGCAGAAAAACACCCCCAAAACATAATGTTTCCACTGCCATGCTTTGCTGTGGTGACAGTGTTCTTTGGGTCATAAGCAGCATTTCTCTTCCTCCAAACATGGCGAGTTGAGATAATGCCAATGAGCTCAATTTTTGTCTCACCTGACCAAAGCACCTTCTCCCAATCACTCTCAGAATCACCAAGGTGTCATTGGCAATCTTCAGATGGTCCTACACATGTGCCTTCTTGAGCAGTGGGACTTTGCGGGCACTACAGGATTTTAATTCATTGTGGCATAATGTCTTACCAATGGTTTTCTTGGTAACAGTGGTCCCAGCTGCCTTGAGGTCATTAACAAGGTCCACTGTGTAATTATTATTTTTTTTTTTTGATCAAGTAAATTTTTATTGAGAACTAGCTGTAGTACCCGGCTACGCCCGGGTTAACTACTGTTAGCTATAACAAAATAGAATTTGAATATGTCATATTAATGACCTGTAGGAAAATAGAAGCTGAGCTGTGATTGGTTGCTATAGGCGGACTGATAAATCTCCAGCCAACAGTAAACCCTCCCCCGGCCGGGCAGTATATGTTACCTCACACATACACATAAAAGGCAACTCATGTGACTGACATCTGCCTTAATTCCCTATATGGCACGTGTTGCACATTGGCTGTTTTTAATCAGATGTTTATTTTTGGAAATTAAAGATACCAGACGTATGAGGCGAGTTGTGTGAGGCGATTTGTGCACATCTGTATCTGTCTGTGTGGTGTGTGTGTCCCTGGGGTGCGTGTGTCCCTGGGGTGTGTGTGTGTCCCATTAGTGTGCGTGTGTCCCTGTGGGGGGGTCCCTGTGTTGTATGTCCTTTTGGGGGGGAGGGGTGTCCCTGTGGTGTGTGTCCTTGTGGGGTAGGGGTGTCTCTGTGGTGTGTGTCCATCCCTATGGAGTCTTTGTGTTCCTGTGGTGTGTGTGTGTGTGTGTGTGTGTGTCTCTGTGTCCATGTGGGGTGTGTATGTGTGTATGTCTCTGTGGTGTGTGTGTCCCTGTGGGGTGAGTGCATGTGTCCCTATAGGGTGAGTATGTGTGTGTGTCCCTGTGGGGGGGTGTCTGTGTGGTGTGTGTCTCTGTACTGTGTATGTCTCTTTGTGGTGTGTGTTTGTGTTCGGGTACGTAGTGAGTATCCAATGTTGGGGCTCCACCTTAGCTGTTACTCTTTGTGTGCATGTGGTGTGTATACATGTCCTCGTGCGTGGTGAATATTCCATGTCAGGGCCCCACCTTAGTGACTTTATGCTGGTATAGTCTTTGGCGCTGTCATTAAGCCCTTCTCATTCACAAATGTCAACTGGTAACTGTTACTTTCTCTCCATTATGTAGATAGGGCCAAAATTGTTTGGTGAATTGGAACGCGCGGGGTTAAAATTTCGCCTCACAACATAGCCTATGACACTCCCGGGGTCCAGACTTGTGACTGTGCAAAATTTTGTGGCTGTAGCTGGCAGCTGTCGATTTTCCTCTCACATGTTTCCTTTTACTTTTTCACCATTATGTAGATAGGGCCAAAATTGTTTAATGAACTGGAACGAGCAGGGTTAAAATTTCGCCTCACAACATAACCTATGACGCTCTCGGGGTCCAGACGTGTGACTGTGCAAAATTTTGTTGCTGTAGTTGCGACGGTGTAGATGCCAATCCCGGATATACACACATACACACATACACACATTCAGCTTTATATATTAGATTTTCAAAATCCACAAAAAAATACACATATATTCCATTACAGGATAATCCACAAGCAGCATTTAAACATAACCAACAACAAAACCCACCAAACATCCCTTCTCCCTATTCCCCACCTCCACCTAACAAAGTTCTCTCTCTCCTGATGTATTCAGATTCTAAATATCTACGATTTTCATTTACAAGTGTCCTAAATGAATATCAATCTCCACATACGATCAGGGTCAATTTCAGATCTGAGAAGCCCAACTCAACTGCGAAAGTCTCATTTATAAGAATGGTCACCAGAATGTATTACTATATATTTGTCATAGTATTGATAAAATCACCCAAAAATAATCTCCTTTGTTATGCAATGTCACCAGTCATACACTCATTCATCCAACCATTTAGACGTCTCATCACCCTCTACACAACATTCTCATCCATGTTAGTGTTACGGGTGCCAGCCCAGAAGTATCTAGCCATGGCACCCATATATCCTCCCACTTCTTGACTGTCCACCTCTTCTGATAGACATATTTTTCCATAGCAATAAATAGTATTGTTGACTGCGTCAATGACTTCTGTGTTCGTGGGAACAGAAGGTCCCCTCCAGTGAGCCGTAACTCTGTTATGTGCCTTGTATAGTATGTGCGATATTGCCAATTGATGCCCCTCCAATAGAGGCAAACTTTATACTTGAAATAGAAGGGTCTTTTTAGAGTCTAATACCAATTGACGTTGGTATACCTTAATAATTAAATCCGCTATGTCTCCCCAGAACCTCCGCAAAGGAGGGCAGTTCCAGGTCAAGTGAATTAGGTTTGCATTAGGCATATGTGGCACCCCACTGGTCAGTGCGCCACAGTAGCGGTACTGCATCCAAAACAGAGTGTGCAGTATCCCAGTCATTGGAGGGGACAATGTTGAACTGAGGCTCTCTGCCCAGCATCCCTACACGTAGACTAGGGGACCAGTCAGCTAACCCGTAACTAGGGTAACCGGTCCTGGTGGGAGGAGTGTTAGGGTAGAAGAGCGTTAGGTATAGTGGCTTTTGAAAGCTTCTATTTTAGGGGTATCTATGAAGAAAAAGAACCAGCGCAAATCTAAGTGCAGATGTGATTACAATAGATAGTTTAAAGACTTGTTTTTGCTCACCTTTCCGGTGTGTTTACTGGGTTGTATATAAAAAATCTCCTTGGGTTTGCAGCTTAGCCTCTCCGGGTGGATCAGGTCTCCAGACCGAGGGATTCTAATTCATCAATGTGCAGATTAAAAGTTACCCAACTGGTAAGGCAGCGCTTCCTTGGGAGACTTGGTAGTCGTTATCATAGGTTTCTATATTTAAAAATCAATAAAATTACAGTACAACGCATTTCAACTCTAATATGAGTCTTCCTCAGGTACAAATATATAGTATCGTAAGTGTCTGTGTGCTTTCTTATATAACTCACACTATACTTATTTTTTTATATATTTTAACTTACACTATAGGGAAATTAATCATATACTGTATAGTCATTTATGAACAAAGATATCAATATTTTATTGATCTTTTTTTGTAGATAATGGATGTTTGCTAGTACATATGCAAATAAGAATTTGTAACTTTCTATATAATGGAAATAAGGAAAGCTACTCCTACTTGTAATATAGAGTGGTCCCATGCCAGACTCGGACAAACATGGAGCCAATTACTGTAATTAACCAAAGGGGTGGATCCCACTCCCTCCTTTCTAAGTACAGTGTGAGTTATTTAAGAAAGCACACAGACACTTATGATACTATATATATACATTTGTACCTGAGGAAGACTCATATTAGAGTTGAAGCGCGTTGTACTGCAATTTTATTGATTTTTAAATAAAGAAACCTATGGTAACGGCTACCAAGTCTCCCAAGGAAGCGCTGCCTTACCAGTCGGGTAACTGTTAATCTGCACAGGGTAGAAGGAGCGGGAAACACACAGAAGAAGAGAGTCTAGTCTGAGGAACGAAGCAAGGAACAAGTCCTAGAGGGACATCATAGGAAGGGCGCCTGAAAAGGAGTGGCGACCCAGACAGAGAGGGAGAGGGGAGACCCAGTGCCAGACTGTCCGAGTAAACATCCTGGGGGAATCCCGGTCCACAATGGGGTATCGGCTCTGAGTCACAGTGCATGCGAGTCCAACCCTGAGCCGCCAATACCGGTGGGTCGCAGGTCTGCCAAGCAGCCCCCCACCTCATCCACAACATGCAGCCCCACCATGTATCCTCAAACCGGGTTGAGCTGCTTAGAGAAGAAGGGTCACCTCATCACACCCGACTGGCCTGGTAGGAAGTGGCAGGGCAGCGCACGGATAGTAAGGAGGCGCAAGAAAGATACAGAGGACAGTGAACGTAAAGTTGAAGGAACACTTCGAGAGTCTTAGAGAGACTTTCTACCATTCGGTGACTACCCAGCCAGCTACACGCAAATGTGCCGCCCAGCTTAGGGGACCGGGATACCCGGCGCAGGGTCCCTTTCCTTGGGGAAGTCACTGGTGGCTGGACCCAGGCCGTGGCCCCAGGCTGGCACACTCCTAAAAGGGGGTATTTACAGGGGATTTAGAAGTTTATATAATTTATAAAGTTTGTAGATGTTATTGTCGTGACGCCACCCAGAATAATGTGGCTATATATGGCCACCGCTGCCTTGTACTGGCCAGGGGATGATGGTGAGAGGCAGCTGAGATGGTATAGCCCTTTTCCGGGTAGGGCTGTAGGGTCCCCTGGACAGGTGATGTTAAAGTTAATGATGGATGAAGATGGAAGTATGGTGAGGAGATGTTAAGGACACAGACACTTACTTGATTCACAGCAAATTCTCTCAGCGGTGATGGTCCCAATCCTGGATAGATGGTAGCTGTTAAATCAGAGGCTGAGGCACAGATGAGGTTTAACTGGTTTACTTTCAACCAAACTATAATACAACAAGTCCCGTCTCCGGAGTCTGCAATAGGGGTTCAGTTGCTCAGGCCCCACCGGGTCCTTTACCTCCTGCTTGCGCTGTCTATGTGGCCCTGCTGCCGTGTGTGAACTCGCTGCCGGCCCAAATCTGTCCTCTCTGGGTCCCACTCAACAGGCAACTTGAGTCCTTTGTCTCTCTCTGCTTACCCCTCGGGGAGTACTGCTGAACTCTTAGTATGTTGCTGTGTCTGGCCCTGTGAAGCTTGTTGTTACCTCACGTTTTCCGGTTGCTGTATTGTATATAACTAATGCAGCCACGGATCCGGTATCCGTATCTGCGCTTTTTATCTAGGGTAGATAATGATGCTACCCGATTCTGAAAGTGTTCCTCTTATCAGTTTTCTCCTCCTCAGACCGATGGCTTGGCCCTGGAAATTGTCAGCCAGTCCTCAGGAACTCAATGCAGCTCCTGTCACTCTGAGCTCTTGGCTCCAACTGTCTGAAAATTTACCTCAAACCAGTGTTTTATCTCTAGGGAAGTCTCTGGTGTCTCTGGAGCTCCCCCTACTGGCCAAAGGTGGTAGTGCAGTGGCTTGGCTTTCTAAGTGAGTGCAACTATTATGATCTTATACTGTGGCTAATACCTGCAGGGGCGCCACATTCCCCCTTAGTTAAGAACAGTACTCCGGGACTGTGGGACAATAAACATAAGATATAACAGATAATATCTACAGAGTCTTAAAAAAAAATAAAAAGTTACAAAAACCACTCAAGTTTAAAAAATAGAGTCTTGTAAAAAGTCACTTCAAATAGCGTCCATTAATACAGCTCTGTCCTTGAGGGCTATTTATTTGTTAGGAAAGGCACTGCAATTAGCGTCCATTTTTCCAACAAAGTTTATGAATAATTTAAGAATGTTCAAAAAACAGTCTTTCCGGAGCTTTAATTTACCGCCTCCGGGCTGATAAATGAAGAAAAGAGTTCAAGAATATGCAAGTAGTTCATACAGAATAGTCTCTGTAGGTACTGAGCTTTTTAACGTTACATCTAATAACTACTGATTAACAACTAAACAAGTTCCTTTCAGATATTTCTGGTTGAAATATCTATTTACATTTGGTAGTCTGCATATCTTGCTGGTAATTGACCCTGAGTACTACGCTGTGATCTGCGTAACGCTTGTGTACTGGGTGTACTCAATGTGATGGTGTGAGTGGACGTATACCTAGTAAGTACTTCTGGTTCTGCTAGGGATAATTCCACATTTGTGGGGTTGGCAATTTCACCGTGTCCAGGACTATTATTACTAGGAATTTGTTCTTCCTGTCTTGGGACTTCTTGTGGTACAGGGTCTGGTGTTTGATAGAAAGCCATCATGGGAACTACTACTGCACCATTGTAGGTTGGCCAGGTTTTAGGAAAGTCTCCTAGATAGGTGTGATATACTCCATCTTCTTCTTTTTCTTTAACAGGTTGAACCGGTACTGGTTGAATAACTTCTGGTTCATGTTGAATGACTTCTTTTTCTTTCAATGTCTCTGGACATAGTTTTAGATTGTCTCTTGACACTAGTACTGATGTTAATCCACCATCTTTGCTTATAAGACACATTTTAGAATTGTTCACTCTCATTGGTAAAACTGTATATGGGACGGATTCCCACTGATTGTCCAATTTATTAGTGCGACGGTTTCTCTTGAGCACTTGATCACCAGGTTTTAATGGGGTTGCTAGAGCATTCTGGTTGAAGTATTGCTCTTGTCTTTTTCTAGTTTTCTGGAGATTCCTTTCTACGCATTCTTGCACTTGGCGATACTGTTGTTGGCGTAGGGAGTCCCAGTTGGAATCCTGCACCTCTGCGTCAGGTTTTACAATACCCATTTCTAGATCTATTGGTAGCTTGCCAGGTCTTGCACGCATAAGGTAAGCTGGGGTACAGTTTGTGGAGCTTACCGGGACATTGTTATAGAGGTCTACCAAGTCAGGCAATTTCTCTGGCCATAGGTTTCTCTCTGTCTCTGGTAAAGTCTTTAAGAGATCGATTACAATATGGTTCATTTTTTCGCATAAGCCATTTGTTTGCGGATGATAGGCTGTTGTACGGATCTTCTTGCAGCCATACATATTGCAAAATTCTCTGAAGATCTCTGATTCAAATGCTGTACCTTGGTCTGCGAGTACTTGTTCTGGATATCCATGAGGTCTGCAAAAGTATGTCTGGAACGCCTTAGCTGCTGTCTTTGCAGTGAGATCTTTCACGGGCACTACTACCAGGAAGCGTGAGTAATGGTCCACGATGGTTAAAGCATAGACATAGCCGGACCGGCTTGGTGTCAATTTCACGTGGTCTATTGCTACGAGCTCAAGTGGTTGCTTGGTAACTATAGGCTGGAGTGGTGCTCTTTGGTTTTTTAGATCTTTTCTTCTGAGGTTGCACGGACCACAGTTTCTGCACCATTCTTCAATTGATCTTCTCATTCCAACCCAGTAGAATCTGTCTCTTAAAAGTACTTCTAGCTTTTTCCACCCGAAGTGACCAGCACCATTGTGATAAGCTTCTAGGACCATTTTTACATCTTGTTTAGGCACAATGATCTGCCATACTAGCTCATGCGTCTTTGGATTGGTATATCTTCTGCACAGCTTTCCTTGGTACAGGAACATTTTGCCTCTCTCTTTCCAGAGTTGATGTGTCTCTTTCGGTGCATTTTCATTGGGATACGCACTTTGCTCAGTCAGCAGTTCTTTCACCAACTTCACAGCTGGATTGCTGTCTTGAGTGTCAGCCCATCTGTGGTGTGCTAATGGGTTGAGATTCACCTGTTGATGTTTCTGGTAGGCACTGGATTGATACTGTCCTACCTTGGGACGATGGAAGGCGGGTAGTTCAATTTCTTCAAGTTCTACCGGTTCTTCTTCAACGTCTCTCAAGTGCGGCATCCGGGATAAGGCATCTGCATTTCCATTCTTTTGGCCTGCTCTATACTTGATCACGAAGTTGTAATTAGACAGCCGGGCTATCCATCGCTGTTCCAGCGCACCTAGCTTGGCTGTATCCAGGTGGGTCAATGGGTTGTTATCAGTATAGACGGTGAATTCTGCAGCTGCCAAATAGTGTTTGAAACGCTCAGTCACAGCCCAGACTACTGCCAGTAGTTCTAACTTGAAGGAGCTGTAATTTTCAGGATTTCTTTCAGTAGGCCGGAGCTTTCTACTTGCAAAGGCGATGACTTTCTCCTTGCCTCCTTGCTTCTGAGATAGTACTGCTCCCAGTCCCACATTACTGGCATCTGTGTAAAGGATGAAAGGTTGATGGTAATCGGGGTATGCCAGAACTTCTTCTCCGGTCAATGCCTTCTTTAACTTTTCAAAGGAATCTTCCCTCTCATCACTCCACTGGAAAGGAGGATTGCGGTTTGAAGGCTTCTTCGACTGCCCTACCAGGATGTCTTGTAGAGGTGCTGCTAGCTTGGTGAACCCTTGGATGAATCTACGATAGTAGCCCACCAGTCCCAGGAATTGCCTCACCTGTTTCACGCTGGTAGGTCTTGGCCAATCCCTTATTGCGGTTACTTTCTCGGGATCCGGTGCTACTCCTTCTGAACTTACAACGTGTCCCAGGTATTGTACCTTTGGCTTTAGAAGGTGACATTTTGATGGCTTGATCTTCATACCATACCGGGATAAGGCTTCGAACACTTCTGCCAGGTCTTGTAGATGTTGTTCGTAAGTCTTTGAGTAGACTATTACATCATCTAGGTACAGAAGGACGGTTTCAAAGTTCTTGTGTCCGAGACAGCATTCCATCAATCGCTGAAAGGTACCGGGTGCGTTGCAGAGTCCGAACGGCATACAATTAAATTCACAGAGACCCATTGGTGTGGTAAATGCTGTCTTCTCTTTATCTTCCTCAGCCACAGGGACTTGCCAATACCCACTTGTTAAGTCTAAGGTGGAAAAATAGTTAGCAGATCTTAAAGCAGCTAATGACTCTTCAATTCTAGGTAAGGGGTAGGCGTCTTTATGGGTAATGTGATTAATCTGCCGGTAGTCTACGCACATTCTCATGGTTCCGTCTTTCTTTTTAACTATTACCAGAGGGGCTGCCCAGGGGCTACAACTGTCTCTTATTACCCCGGCCTGTTTCATCTCCCTCAGCATGTCTTTAGCACATTGATAATGAGCGGGCGGTATGGGTCTATATCTCTCTTTTATTGGTGGGTGGTTACCGGTAGGAATTGTATGTTCTACCCCTTTAATCTGTCCGAAGTCTAATGGGTGTTTACTGAAGACCCGTTCATATTCTTCTACTAGTCGGTACACCCCTTGTTTTTGGTGGGTAGGTGTTGAATCTGTACCTATATGCAGCTGCTGACACCAATCGTCTAATTCTCCACTTGAACCATTGTCGTCCGCCTGACATGACGGATTCAAGGGCCCAATGGCTATGATGGCATTGTTGTCAACAGTGTATAGCTTGGCCATTGTAGCGTACCTTGGTAAAGTGACCTCTTCCTCTCCACAATTCAAAAGACGTATGGGCACTCTTCCCCTGTGTACCTCGACTATTCCTCTAGCCGTTAATATCGTGGGTCTACTATCAGTGTACACAGGCTCTACCAAGGCTTGGTAATCTCGTCCTTTAATACCAATGGCTGCTCTACACCATACCAGCATTTCAGTTTTTGGAGGTATTACTATAGGAGTTGGGTCACTTACCCTCACACTGCCGATTTCTCCACCTGCAACCTCTACTTGTTGCTTCAGCACCAATGCTTTTATCTCTCTCCGGAGAATTCTCTGCTGGCAGGATTGGGCAGTTTCCTCAAATTGCTGTAAAATAGTAATAACCTCGGAAAAACAATTTTCTAAAACATTCATACCTATCAATACAGAAGGTTCCCGTCGGTTAACATCAACAATTATGATACCCTGATTTTTTAATTCTGCTCTACCAATCTTAATGGTCATCTCTCTAAATCCTACTTGTGGTACCAATTTTCCATTACTAGCATATATACTTAGCTCAACATTAGATGGTCTTTTATCAATGTCTGAATCTGCCCAGTACCTCTTATAAAGGATATGTGGTATAGATGAAATCTGGGAACCAGTGTCCAACAAGGCATTGATGGGAATACCGTCCAGCACGATGGGAATAATGGGACGTCCTCCGACGTACTTATCGTGCCAGGATGTTGGGCCTTGAAAGTTCACTCCTGCGAAGCGGCCCGCATTCCCAGGGGATCCTTGTTTAAATCACAATTGCGGGCGATGTGGCCTGGCTTCCGGCAACGGCGGCAAATAGGCTGTCCATCCGGCTGGTAACGGTCGTTGGGTCGTCCTCTCCACACTGGGTATCTCTGGGGTCTCATCCAGGGAATATCCTCTCTGCTGTTCGCCAACTCCATCTTGGATGTAGTCTGTGATTCTCTCATTTCCTGCATGGTTTTAGCCATTGAGGTGACAATGTCTGTTAGAGAGTCAAGCTTTTGCTGGAAAGCATCATTAACACTGGCCTCCAGGGGCTTAACTGATGTCACTGGCATTCTCTGTTGTTGAGGGGTTTCTGTAATGGATTGCTCAGGATCCTGATCCCAAAGTGCCTCTGCCTGCTGGAGACGAATAGCGCTCTCCTTTAACTGGGCAAATGTCACTTCAGGGTCCTTGAAAGTCAGCATACTCGCATGCCCTCGATGAGAAGGGGTTAATAGTCCCTCAATGAATTGATCTTTTAGCAATTTATCAGCGCCAGTGTTAAACATTGGTTCAGCCAGTGTAAGCGCTTTAAGGGCCTCTTGTAAATTCAGGGCAAAGTCTCTCACACTCTCATTGGCCTTTTGTTTGCAATTGAAGAATTTGGTCTTTGCTTTGCTACCAGCAGTAGTTTCAAATACTGCCTTTAATCCAGCTAGAATATGCTCAGCAGTGTCTTTTAGATCAGCGGACCATGCTGTGACTTCTCGCTTGGCATTACCACTTAACTGTGCCATCAGCAAACCGACACGCTGAGCTTCTGCCATTGGAAACATGTTTAAATAGGCCAGCAGTTTTTCTTTAAAATCATCAAAAGTATTAGGCTTACCTTCATACACTGGAAGCCATGGAGCACCTGGGGTATATGACATCAACATCGGCATAATGGGCGCTGCACCTTGCGCCGCTGTGCTGCCGAGCGCTCTGTTTTGTGCTTCAGCTGCATTTGTGTCGCCGGGTGTTTCGGCGTCTCCGTGCTGCGACATGTTGCGCCCCCTTAGTTAATCCGGACCCTTCCGGTCCTCTGCTTCCGTCGGGATGGCGTATAATCGTTCCGCTGTGCAGCAGGATTGGTTTTCCCCTTTTGCAGACGTCAGAGCTCTCAGCTTGGTACCGCCCACAAAGACACGCCCCCTGCTGCTTCTGCTCGCCGCGAGCTCAGTAATGGCGGAATCTGAAATTTTTCAGTCAGATCAGAGCTCAGGGCTATGACACAGTTCAAATAGCAGTCTCGTGCTGTGGCAGTTATGAGGTAATTAGTGATGATGCAATTTTACTTCAGAGGCTGGCGGCCATTTTGTTTCAATGTTAGTCAATGGGGAAAAGTCTATTTCAATGGTTTCCAATGGGAAAATCACTTTTTGATAAAAATGTCAATTTTTCTCGGATTTTCTCACAATTTTCGGCATTAATCACGGCACACAGTACCCGATTTAACCAGGCACGGTAAATCCTGTTCGTGACGCCAAAGAGAGATGTGCCGCCCAGCTTAGGGGACCGGGATACCCGGCGCAGGGTCCCTTTCCTTGGGGAAGTCACTGGTGGCTGGACCCAGGCCGTGGCCCCAGGCTGGCACACTCCTAAAAGGGGTATTTACAGGGGATTTAGAAGTTTATATAATTTATAAAGTTTGTAGATGTTATTGTCGTGACGCCACCCAGAATAATGTGGCTATATATGGCCACCGCTGCCTTGTACTGGCCAGGGGATGATGGTGAGAGGCAGCTGAGATGGTATAGCCCTTTTCCGGGTAGGGCTGTAGGGTCCCCTGGACAGGTGATGTTAAAGTTAATGATGGATGAAGATGGAAGTATGGTGAGGAGATGTTAAGGACACAGACACTTACTTGATTCACAGCAAATTCTCTCAGCGGTGATGGTCCCAATCCTGGATAGATGGTAGCTGTTAAATCAGAGGCTGAGGCACAGATGAGGTTTAACTGGTTTACTTTCAACCAAACTATAATACAACAAGTCCCGTCTCCGGAGTCTGCAATAGGGGTTCAGTTGCTCAGGCCCCACCGGGTCCTTTACCTCCTGCTTGCGCTGTCTATGTGGCCCTGCTGCCGTGTGTGAACTCGCTGCCGGCCCAAATCTGTCCTCTCTGGGTCCCACTCAACAGGCAACTTGAGTCCTTTGTCTCTCTCTGCTTACCCCCTCGGGGAGTACTGCTGAACTCTTAGTATGTTGCTGTGTCTGGCCCTGTGAAGCTTGTTGTTACCTCACGTTTTCCGGTTGCTGTATTGTATATAACTAATGCAGCCACGGATCCGGTATCCGTATCTGCGCTTTTTATCTAGGGTAGATAATGATGCTACCCGATTCTGAAAGTGTTCCTCTTATCAGTTTTCTCCTCCTCAGACCGATGGCTTGGCCCTGGAAATTGTCAGCCAGTCCTCAGGAACTCAATGCAGCTCCTGTCACTCTGAGCTCTTGGCTCCAACTGTCTGAAAATTTACCTCAAACCAGTGTTTTATCTCTAGGGAAGTCTCTGGTGTCTCTGGAGCTCCCCCTACTGGCCAAAGGTGGTAGTGCAGTGGCTTGGCTTTCTAAGTGAGTGCAACTATTATGATCTTATACTGTGGCTAATACCCGCAGGGGCGCCACACAAAGACTGCATGACTGTAAACCAAGTGAACCGTGAACTCTTGCCAGTAAAGTACCCATACAGAGTCAGCAAGCTTCCGGTGTCTTATTCTGTTAAGTTAAGAAGTAGCTGCTGCCACATTGACCAGCTCAGCAGCAAACTGCCCCGGGGTCCCCGCTCCGCCAGCATGGAGCATTGTCAACTGGCTGCAATACTAAAATCCCCAGCGGTGTGACAGTGGCGCTGGTGAGATCACCAGAAACTGCAGGCGGCGTCACGAGACTTTATTCTTTCTTTTTTAAATTTTTCCCTTTGACCAAGTGACCCCAGGGTTACGGGCCCGGGCAGGCCACCAGTGACATCCCCTTACAGTAAACGCACGACTACCGAGTACCATAAGACCCCTGGGTGGGTCCCATACCACACTTCCAGCAATTAGCATCTCTAGCATATCCCATTCTCAACAGATCTACAGGGGTTCTATGCAAACAGTGGAGTAGAAATAGATGGCACACTCTCTATGCCTCACTGACCGACACTATCGTGACTTCTTGTAGTATATTCTGCCATTCATCCTCAATGAAGTTTCCCACCTCAGACTGTCATTTATTCTTCAAAGCTTCCAAATCAGCAACCCTTCTTTCCGACATCTCTGCATAAATCATGGATATAGTGCCTCTTGATCCTCCTCCCATTACTATCCTGTCCAGAATTGGGGTATTAGCGCTCCTAATGAATGGAGTAAGTCGATGTTGTGTTTCACAGGCATGTCGTAGCTGCAGATATTGGAAAAATCTAGCATTAGGAATGGAAAATGTCTGTTTGAGATCCTCAAAGGATCGAAACACACCTTCCGAGTAAAGTTGTGATATAAATTTAAGACCAATCCTCTCCCACAGTTCAAATCCCTCTAATTTATTGATCTCAGTTCATGTCGGATTTCTCCAAATCAGGGCCTGTCTAAGTGACCCCTTTTATGCCGAGTAGGCCCTTGGCTGTGTTCCACACCCAATCCATACATTCCATTGTCAGGAAATTGAAGGTTAGACCACAGCAAAACTGACCCGAATCCAAAGACTGTACCAGCAAATCATTCCCTACTACATATGGAGCATATGACCCGAAGAGCCTCACAATGTAACATCTTCCTCTTCCATCTTCTGTGCCGAGATATAATAAAGAAACGGGTCAGAAACTGCCAAATCCCCCTCTCTATTCGACCTGCGTAATATCTCCAAACGTATCCTGGGGACAACCCTCTTCCACATACAGTTGTGGCCAAAAGTATTGACACCCCTGCAATTCTGACAGATAATACTCAGTTTCTTCCTGAAAATGATTGCAATCACAAATTCTTTGGTATTATCATCTTCATTTAATTTGTCTTCAATGAAAAAAACACAAAAATAATTGTCCTAAAGCCAAATTGGATCTAATTCCACACCAAACATAAAAAAGGGGTTGGACAAAAGTATTGGCACTGTTAAAAAAATCATGTGATGCTTCTCTAATTTGTGTAATTAACAGCACCTGTAAATTACCTGTGGCACCTAACAGGTGTTGGCAATAACTAAATCCCACTTGCAGCCAGTTGACATGGATTAAAGTTGACTCAACCTCTGTCCTGTCCTTGTGTGTACTATATTGAGCATGGAGAAAAGAAAGAAGACCAAAGAACTGTCTGAGGACTTGAAAAACCAAATTGTGAGGAAGCATGAGCAATCTCAAGGTTACAAATCCATCTCCAAAGACCTGAATGTTCCTGTGTCTACCGTGCGCAGTGTCATCAAGAAGTTTAAAGCCCATGGCACTGTGGCTAACCTCCCTAGATGTGGACGGAAAAGAAAACTTGACGAGAGATTTCAACGCAAGATTGCACGGATGTTGAATAAAGAACCTCGACTAACATCCAAACAAGCTAAAGCTGCCCTGCAGTCCGAGGGTACAACAGTGTCAACCCGTACTATCCGTCGGCGTCTGAATGAAAAGGGACTGTATGGTAGGATACCCAGGAAGACCCCACTTCTTACCCCGAGACATAAAAAAGCCAGGCTGGAGTTTGCCAAAACTTACCTGAGAAAGCCTAAAACATTTTGGAAGAATGTTCTCTGGTCAGATAAGACAAAAGTAGAGCTTTTTGGGCAAAGGCATCAACATAGAGTTTACAGGAGAAAAAAAGAGGCATTCAAAGAAAAGAACACGGTCCCTACAGTCAAACATAGTGGAGGTTCCCTGATGTTTTGGGGTTGCTTTGCTGCCTCTGGCACTGGACTGCTTGACCGTGTGCATCGCATTATGAAGTGTGAAGACTACCAACAAATTTTGCAGCATAATGTAGGGCCCAGTGTGAGAAAGCTGGGTCTACCTTAGAGGTCATGGGTCTTCCAGCAGGACAATGACCCAAAACACACTTCAAAAAGCACTAGAAAATGGTTTGAGAGAAAGCAATGGAGACTTCTAAGGTGGCCAGCAATGAGTCCAGACCTGAATCCCATAAAACACCTGAAGAGAGATCTAAAAATGGCAGTTTGGAGAAGGCACCCTTCAAATATCTGGGACCTGGAGCAGTTTGCCAAAGAAGAATGGTCTAAAATTCCAGCAGAGCATTGTAAGAAACTCATTGATGGTTACCGGAAGCGGCTGATCGCAGTTATTTTGGCTAAAGGTTGTGCAACCAAGTATTAAGCTGAGGGTGCCAATACTTTTGTCTGGCCCATTTTTGGAGTTTTGTGTGAAACGATCAATGTTTTGCTTTTTGCTTCAATCTCTTTTGTGTTTTTTCATTGAAGACAAATTAAATGAATATAATAATACCAAAGAATTTGTGATTGCAATAATTTTCAGGAAGAAACCGAGTATTATCTGACAGAATTGCAGGAGTGTCAATACTTTTGGCCACAACTGTAAGCTCTCTAAATATCCTATTGATCTAATAAAAAATTCTATTAGGGATTCAGAAGGGCGCGTTATGGAGGACGTGAGAACCATTTTTATTAAATTTCTTCTACCCACCATGCTCAATGGCAACCTGAGCTAATCCTTTACCTTTTGATGATATTTAGCAAATAGCGGGTTCATATTTTTTCGTTCATATTTTTGTATATTTTGTCCTATAATAATCCCCAAATACTTGAATTCTGAGACTACATTCAGGTGTCCACCCAACCCCGGGGGGTTGTCGGGAACCCAACCCACCGGCATGATTGCCTGTGTAATTTTAGGCTGATCTCTCACCGTCCTCATGATCCTGGATACCACATGAGGTGAGATTTTGCATGGAGCCCCAGATCAATGTCAATTGACACTCATTTTGTATTTCTTCCATTTTATTACTATTGCACCTACAGTTGTATCCTTCTCACCCAGCATCTTTCTTATGGTTTTGTAGCTTATTAAAGCCTCGTGCAGGTCTAGGATCTTTTCCCTGAAATTCTTAGAAATCTCTTTGGTTTTACCCATGTTGTAGAGGTTAGAGTCTGACTGATTAATTGAGTGTGTGGACAGGAGTATTTTATGCAGGTGACTCTTAATGGTTGGTAGGGGATCAAACACTTAGGCCCCTTTCACATCTATGCGTTTGCTGCGTTTTGCTTCATTTGCGTTTTTTATGCGTTTTTTACCGCAAAAACGCATCAAAACGCATGCGTTTTTGTCCCCATTGATTTTAATGGGAACGCATGCAAAAACGCATGTCAAAACGCATGTGCGGTTGGGAAAACGCAAAACGCATGCGTTTTTGCAAAAGCAGCCAAAAACGTTGTTTGCCACGTTTTGAGCTGCATTTGCAAAAACGTATGCGTTTTGCGTTTTCCCAACCGCACATGCGTTTTGCATGCGTTTTTCATGCGTTCCCATTAAAATCAATAGGGACAAAAACGCATGCGTTTTGATGCGTTTTTGCGGTAAAAACGCATAAAAAACGCAAATGAAGCAAAACGCAGCAAACGCATAGATGTGAAAGGGGCCTTATTTTTTCTCTCTTCAAAATGCAAATACATTTATATAATTTAGACAATGTGATTTTCTGGATTTTATTTTTGATATTTTATCTCTCACTGTTAAAATTAACCTACACGTAAAATTATACACTGTTCATATCTTTGTCAGTGGGCAAACTTACAAAATTAGCAAGGGATCAAATAATTATTGTCTACATTGTACACCTCAGGGCAGGATAAAGTGTATAAAGTGATAAAGACTATATTAACTGAATAGTATATACTGAAGCATCTTTTTTTTTTTATAATATTATAGATACCGTAGTTAGTATTTGCAGAAAATACCCATTAGGGCTGTAAGTAGTAAGACTATCAAAAAGTTGTACAGTGCAAAGTAGCAAATTGAATAGGATTGTATATACTTAAGTTTCTAATTCAAAGTAATCTGAAAAGTAGATATTCAGTAAAGTAACTAATAGGGTTATATTCACTGACACTATCAATAATTTGCATAGTGCAAAGAAGCAAATTGAATAAGAAGCACTTACGGTACTTAAATCATGCTATTGTGTAATGATGTGCTCACCGCCTTATCCAGAACACTGACAATCCTAATCATATGCACGTACCCTTACTGTATATCAGAAATAACAGTCATTAAAGGATGAACACAAGTTGTTTTATAGTCTCAAATAAATATAGCTTAATAAGTGCATCATAAAATAATATGCTCCTGTATCCCCGACAGAAGCATGGCTTAAGTGATAACTGCGTGAATCGCCCTTGGCTGCTTAACCCCATAAATGCCACTATCAATAATGATCGCAGAATTTAGGAGGCTAAGGGAGGAAGGGGGCATCTTGTACCTAACTTGCACCCTTGTGACGTAATCCCAGGATGCTGATGGTAGTCATGGCAACTAAAGGTCAAATAATGACCACCGGATTTGTCAGCTATGGGGGCTGCTTGAACATGCCAGGAGCAAGGTCTAAAAGGTGTCCTTCCAGTGTAACAATGGCAGGTCTACCAACACCTATACCAATGACCAGAGTAATAACAGTTAAAGTCCCATACAGGGACGAACTAAAAAAGTGGGGGAAAAAGTTTAAAAAGTTGCAAAAATATAAATAAAAATCACAAACTAAAGAGAAAAAAATATTATTGTCATGCTTCCGGGGGAAGGCGTCCTAGAGTGTACCCACTGGGCCGTGGTACCAAACTCCTATGGGTGAGCTGATCCTAGTTTAGCGAACCCCTATACAGGGATTGTCAGGGGCAAGCCCAGGGAGTCTAAATACCACAGCTGCTAGTACCAGGGGGACGGCTCGTAGGGTTAGCCTATTCTACAGTAAGGCCAAACAGGGAAGGAGGCACCACAGCCAGGGGTCAGGAGAGCTGGAATGGGTTCTACCAGAGGAGAGCACAAGGTGGGCCTGACTACCAGTCAGAGAAGCATACTAACACAATAATCAGGCACCTCCCAGCAGTGGAGGTGGCCTGATATACTGGAGGACGCACAGCTATTGGTCAAACGGAGTGTCAGGTTGAGCCGTGGCAGCCCCTAGACTCACAGGGGAGGAGCGCGGCCGCGCTTAGTGCACCGCTGATTAGATTCATGACTCCGACCATTGTAGTGTGCTGATGTGTGAGCCGGTGGTCAGCAGGCAGGAAAGGGACATGGCAATGGCTCAGAGACACAGCACGCCTGGACGCCAGATGCCTGATCGGTAGAGGAGCAGAGGATGTAGACCCAGGAAAGGTGAGTTGGGGAGCGGTGCCAGGGAACCCATATCAGTTATACCAATAAATATGTATATTTATGTAAAACCAAGTATAAAAGATATAGCTCTCAGAATATAGTGATGCTAAACTTTTACCATATGGTGAATGGCATAAAAATAATTCCTGAATTGATGGTTTTTTTTCAATCTGCCTCCCAAAAATCAAAATAGAAAGTGATCAAAAAAATGTTAAGTGTCTTAAAATGCTACAAAAAAAAAGCATTTTTAGTGTGCGATAGTAGCGAAACATTAAAAAACTACATAAATCTGATATTACTGTACTTACACCTTGAAGAGTAAAGCCTTCTAATCACTTATACTGCACAAGGTACAGCATAAAAAATAAATCAAACCAATTCTTGACCTGCTGTTGATTTGTTTATTCTGCCTACAAAAGATCGGAGTAAGGATTGGCTCACATTTATCCCACACTCCAAATTGAGCACAAGTACTCGAGTTCCGTGTAAATCTATCTAATACGTGATTCAATCAACGTCCCCAACTTAAAAGCTCTATAATGAGGCAGATGGAGTCATTTTAGACTCCCACATTGAAGTCAGTCCTCACTTCCAATAAACAAGCTTACTTTACAACGATCATATCCTTTTTGTCCCATGTCTCTGTCTCGTATCCTTTGTGGTCCATCTTTTTAAGTGTGCATAAAAGCATGGTCAACCACAGTTTAGTGTACTTCTGAGAAAAAGGACTTCGCTGGGCTGAGGCCAGATGGAGTCTAGAGTAACTCTGCTGCCACATTATAGTGAATGGATTCCTCGTGGGTGTCATCTCAATCACATCATTTGCAGACGTAGATGGTAATCCAATGTAAGTGCTCAGCATAGAGCATTGTATAAATGTTGTCTAACATTTTATGCAAAATGTTCCCAATAAAAGTTTCAACTCAATGCTTGAATAAAACAAGTCCCACTCATCAGTCATTTTAAATATAGGGGAATTTCACATTACTGGTAGGACAAAGGCACTAGAAAAATGTTATGGCTCCCGACCAGAAAGAAATCCAGCAAAAACTGCGCTTCCAAATCCAAACACCTCCTTCCCTCCTGAGCCTCACAATGTGCCTAAACCACAATCAGCATCCAAATGTTTGGCATTTGTGTAACAATGAAAATCTTTTTAATTGACAGGTTGCGTGTCTCCAAATGCATGAACTGGGCACTATAATGCACTACAATGGCATATTTGAAATTTTCACACATCATTGCCCACTGCCACCTATTTCTGGAAAACATCCATGACGTCAAAATAATCACTATACCTGTAGATAAGTGTAATATCTAACATGGGGTCACTCGGGGGGAGGGGGATTCTGCTCTTCTGGCAATTAGGGGCTCTATATACAGAATATGAAAACTATTTTTGAAAATCTGTGCTCCAAGGGTTGAAAGCCCTCCTTCATTCTGGAATCTCACTGTGTGGCTAAAGAGTACTGGGCTGTTGTTACATTTAGCAGAAGATGTGTGCCAAATTGCCATTTTTGAAAAATTATCATTACTCCTATAGATAAATTCCGAGAGGGGTGTGATTTCCAAAATAGGGATATTTGAGTGGCTGATTCTGCTAATTTGCCCCTTGGGAGATCTGTATATGGATTCCACAAATTCTAAAAGTCTGTGCTTTAAAGGGAACCTGTCAGGTGGTTTATGTTCCCTCAGCTCACTGTCTGTCCCTGTAGCTTTATAATACTATTCTAATCATCCCCGTCTGAGCTCATAGTGTAATGTGAAAGGTGAAAAAAAGCATTTATACACTTACATTTTCTTATGTAATGAGGCAGTCAGTCCCAGCTTGGAGGACGGGGACTGTTTGACAGGGTAATAGTTAACATTTCAGCCTTGTGCTAGAACATGTTGGGAGACCGGATGTGATGTCATAACCATGTGACTACAATGGGCGGAGCTAAGTTCTCATAGAACATAATACGTTTGCTCGCTTAGCTCTGCCCACTATAGTCACATGATCGTTACATCACAGAGGTCCTTTAGCCATCCAAGTTAAAAGTGAGTTAACTATTATCCTGCCAGACAGTCCCCCTGCTCCAAGGTGGGGACTGAAATGTAAGTGTATAAATGCTTTTTTTTTCACCTTTCATATTACACTATGAGCTCAGAAAGGGATGATTAGACTGGTATTATAAAGCTGCAGCTACAGACAGTGATAGCTGGAGGGGCATAAACCAGCTGACAGGTTCCCTTTAACCCCTTCACAACCATGGACATATCCTTACACCTCGGAAGGGAAGGTGCTCCCAACAGCTGTGCTTGTGCAATCACCTCCGGGTCTCTGGTTTATGTTAAAGCCAAGACCTGACTCTCATTGCCAGGAGAGTGTACAAGCTGCTTCAGGCAGTTTAACCCCTTAAATGCTGCAATCTATTTTGATTGCAGCATTTAGGTGCATGGGAGAGAAGTGTGCTTCTCACCAAAACAATCAGTACCCCCATGAAATGACCTGCTCTATAAAACTGTCATACTAGTAAGCTCCTTTAGTGACCACTGTGAAAGAATAAATAAAAAAGTGGTAACAACATTATGCATTCTCATTATACCGCCAAAAAAAGGGGAATAAAATGCAATTAAAAAGTTGTATGTGAATAAAAATTGTATAGCTAAAATTGTCATCTTGTCTCACAAAAAACAAGCCACCACACAGCCTCGTCAGTGGAGAAATAAAAAACAGCAATACAAAATCAATGATTTTTCTATAAAATAGTTTTATGGCATAAAAGCAGCAAAACATACAAAATGTATATACATTCGGTATTGCTGTAATTATACTGACCCAAAGAATAAAGCAGTCTTGTCACTTTTATGGCACGGTGAATGGTGTAAATAAAAAAATTTTGAATTTTTGATTTATATAATCACTTATATTGTAAGGTGAACTGCATAACAATAGTAATAAAGTCAATTCTTTAACTGCTGTTAACTTGTTTATTCTGCCTCCCAAAGATCGCAGTACAGCTCGGATCACGTTTATCCTCCACCCTACGCTAAACGTTTACATCAGTGATTACGTGTAAATCTCTGAAAAACTTGATTCAGACAAAATTCTCAATGAAAAATTTACTGTAATGATGCAGAGGGAGTCACGTTGATCTCACATCTGATGTGTGGTCCAGCAGTGTGCATATTTTCACACATCTTTTTAGGTGTGCACAAATGTGCAGTCAACTACAGTTTTGTGCACCTTTGAAAAAGGACACTGCTGAACAGAGTGCAAAAAAGTCCAAAGTAACTTTGCTGCCACATTATTGAATGGATCTGTTGGGTTTCAGAGTTGGTCTGGAAACCCGAACGTAGGTGCTCAGCATAGAGCATCGGATAAAGGTGAACTGATCCAAAATGTTCTGTACCCAAATCGCCACCAATGGCATTCAACTCAACCAACAAAAACACAAGTCTCCACCAAGGTCCGTTATCTGTTAATGTAAATATAGAGGGCTTCCACATAACTGATAGCACAAAGGCTCTGGAAAACCACTACAGCTCCTTGCCCAACAAAAAGAAAACCAGCAAAACCTGTGCTTCCAAATCCTAATGCCCCTTTCCTTCTGAACCCCACATTATCCACGTTTGGCATTGTTCTAGTGAGGAATCCTGCTTAATTTACGGGGTGAGTTTCTTCAGAAGTACGTACTGAGCACAATGTATGAGCACTACAGATTGGCAAACTATTCGGGTTCGTGACCAGGGTTGAACCGTTAAAGTTAGCCAATAGCTAATACTTTTAATGTACTTACCGGGTCCACGTTCTCTCTTCCTGGTGTGATGCATCGCAGCGTCACTTCCGGGCCGCCTTTATGTTCTTGCCGTATGTGATTGGCTATTGGAGCCAGTCACATGACTATTTTCCCTGGAAGCTCGGAAGTGACACGGTGCTGCAGCACAGCTGAAGGGGATGATGTGGACCCAGTAAGTATAATCACTATGTTTATTAACCGTTTACTTGCTTTAACAGAGCACCCCCCGGTCACAAACCTGGGGAAAACAGCAGATTGCTTTTCCCTAATGAGCACTACAATGTATTGGCACTATAAGGGTTTATTTGCAATTTCCATTGTACAACATTCTCTATGTTTGACTCCATGGATGTTTTCCAGAGATGAAATTGTCACTACACTTACAGATGAACACCCAAAGGTGTGTAATTTCCAAAATGTGGTCGCTTGAGGGGGTTTCTGCTGTTCTGGCAGTTGGCGATTCTGCAAATGAAGTCCTCATACTATTGTAATAAAATCTATGCTGCAAAATTAAATGGCACTTCATCCCTCTTGAGCCCTGGCATGTGGCCAAACAGTATTGTACACTCACATATGTGGTATTGCCATATTCAGGAGAAATCGTGTAACACATTTTGGGGCCCTATTTTACATATTCCCCTTGTCAAGAATTAGAAATTTGGGGTTAAAACAACATTTTAGTGGTAAAAATGTAATAATTTTTTCTTCAACCCCTAATAACATAATATTTTATCCACTCACTCACCTGTGGTTTCAATATGCCCACTGCACCAGTAGAGGAATTTATTGAGATGTGCAGTTTGTAAAACGGTGTAACTTGTGGGAGATGTCTGCTATTCTGGCACCTCAGGGGCTCTGCCAATGCAACATGGCACATGTTGTGGAGTGACTCCACAAAGGGGACTGCGAAGTCCCCCGGAGCCGTATGTGGACAAGTTCTATAAATGTTACAAAACTGCACCCACGAATACCAAGCGGCGCTATAAGCCACCCAGGTCCGTGGTGCAACCGAATGCTTGATGTAGAGCTGCATCTCCGTTAGAGCTTCTCCCATAATTCGGCCGGAAATCTGACGCCCTGTTGAGCTGCTACTGGCCAACGAGCTTGGAGCTGTGACATGTCATTGTAAAAATTAAAATTTAATAAATTATTAGTACCGGTCGAAGCTACATGAGCTTTCAACCAAATATTCCTTTGTAATAGGGTAAGTGTTAACACCCTCAAACAGGATGACATTAGTTTTCCTTTAGAGGAAAGTGAGTTGATTATATATACTACCCCTGGGTCCCGAAATTTAAATAAAATCCGATGGTTGGAGAGTTGGGAACCCCAGCATAACAAAATGGCAGTTACTGCCAGTAACTTTTCGAGCGTTGGGGTCCTATGTGGGTTATCCAGTAAATTCGGGGGCCATTGAGAGATCGACCATGCCCAAGTTGGATATAAAGAAATCCAGCTCAAGAGAGGAAGATTCTACGAAGTCCTGCTGCCAAAACGCGGAGCCATTAAAACTGGACAAAAACGAGTCCCAGTTCTCGAGGTCCGCCCGGATCGACTGTGAGATTGAGATGGGATCCGACTCCGACCTTCCGGCCATGCTCTCTTAAAGACGCCTAAGAAATGGGCGCCCGGTTGGGATGACGCGGAGGGCAAAGTTCAAGCTCCCTGCCAATCTCTGACAATCTTTTAGGCTATATTCATGCTTGGAAAGGAATTCGCTTATTAAGTTTTTTAAAGTTACTACTTTATCAAGAGGGAGACGGCATTTCCTCTGTCGGAGTCTATTAATATGCCTAGAAATTCAATGGAGGTCGCTGGGGAGGTAGTTTTTTCTGAGGCAATTGGGACCCCAAAATCGGACATTATTGACAAAAAAGTCTGAAGCATAGTCAAGCAGGAATCCGAGACCGGGGGATCGATAAACAGAAAGTCGTTCAAGTAATGCGTCACAGAACCTTTCGTAGAGTTTTCTGTGACACACCACTGGAGGAAATTCGCAAATGATTCGAAATAATGGCACGACAATGAATATCCCATTGGGAGGCATTTGTCATAATAAAATTTACCTTCAAATTGAAAGCCTAACGACGGAAAGCCCCTGGGATCTACTGGAAGTAGGCGAAATGCAGACTGAATATCCGATTTCGTAAGCAATGCCCCCCGACCGTATTTTTTAACGATGTCTATTGCTGAGTCAAAGGATGCATAGGATACCGACGCAACGTTTGGATCCACCTGATCGTTCAGAGATGCACCATCAGGGAAAGAAAGATGATGTATCAGTCTGAACGAGCCAGGATCTTTTTTGGGAACTACCCCTAACGGGGAAATCCTAAAATTGGTAAATGGGGGGGATGAAAAAGGGCCTTCGCACCTGCCGGAACTTAATTCTTTACTGATTTTATCCCGAACAACCCCAGGGAAAAGTCTCGCCGAAGGGAGATTCTTGATCGTGGTGCACCCGGAGCCCAGGAAGGGGGGGAACATAAAAAACCTCTTTCAAAGCCCCTGTGCAACAGGTCCGCTTTTTCCCGATTAGGATATCGTTTTAGCCACGGGAGCATTTTTTGTAGTTTCACTGGGGTCTCCGCTTTTGAGAAAGGATTCTCTGTTACTTGATTGACTAGGTTTCTTAAAGCATTTGGATGCAGGGTGAGGGCCCCCACATGTGGAGCACTCATGCCTGTATCTACAGTTTTGTAACCAACGACATGAGGATTCATTAAAGGCGAAGCAGGTGCCCTTCTTAGACAACTGAGTAGGTGCCTGCTTCGCTACTGCTTGCCTCTGAGGGACCATCATATGGAGCCAAAGACCAGCGTCTTTGACTCCCCATTTCAGCGACAGGTGGATGGCCAGCTTCTGGCGAAAAGCCTCGTCGTAAGCCAGCCACGCCACCCCGCCAAAGTGACGGTACACCTCAAGAACAATGTCGATGTGTTGAAAAAGCCCAGGACAAGGTGCCCGAGATTTCTCAACCCACACAGCAGCATAGATTAGGAAACCTTGTAACCAGTTTGTAAATGATTTGTAGACCTTTTTCTTATCCTCGCCGTCCTTATCATCTCGCCGTTCGAATTTGAACAGCTCGCGGGACGGCAAGAGAGAGAACAGGTCCACAAACTCCCCACCCCATATCTTTTCTTTAGTGGTTGATGATAAATGAAAACCTAAAGGGGAGATTTCACATGGAAGAGCTTCCTTAAAGGAAGACTCTGGAATCCCCGTCCTGTTGGGCGCCTGAGATCCGCTTGGGTGTACTTCACCCTTGTGGATGTCCTGTCTCAAGGCTGCTGATACTGCCTGATGGACAATACCGTGATAGATGACAGCAGTTGGGGGGATAGAACGTCAGAGACAAACATAGAATTGGTCTCACCTGTCCCCGTCGCTGCTGATCCATTAGTGCGTAGCTGGCCCAGGGCACTGACATGGTCGTCTCGGTGTCCAGGCTCTGCTTGGTCGTCTCTTGAACTCCCACCGGGCTGTGGAGTGATGTGGCCCCATGCTTGGAGCGCCGCTGCCCCGTTAGAGAAGCTCTTTTGCTGCGGGGTGGGCAAGCTCCTGGCAGTGTGATGTATGGGACTGTTATCGATTTCTTCTGGACCGGTGCTGAATGTCATCGGGCCCTGCTCGCCCGGCCCACTGCTGTCTGTGGCAGATGAGCGAGCACTGGCCCAGGCCGCCAAGAGTTGTTCGTAGCTGGGAGGGGGCCATGGCTGAGCTAATCCTGCCTGCGACCCAAAGGGTTGTGTATCCATGTCCTGGATACCTGGCTTGGATGTGTTGACAGCCTCGCATTGATGGGGGGTGATGGCCCAGTCACTGTGGGTAGGGTAACCCAAAATACCGCTGGCGCTGCTGCAAACACTGCCCCTCCTTTGTGCCCCATTGGGATCTACAATACCCTGCCCCCGGTTATTACCTCCCGCTTCGGCCCCTACGCTGCTCCGGGGACAAGCCGACAGACCCGTAGTCACCTGGGAAACAGGAAGTCCTGCCCTCATGTGAACAGGGTCATCGGTGACTTCCGGGTGCACCGTGGATCTGTGCTCCCGCGGCTGGTGTCGCACGGTTCCGGTCCTCTTCTTCTGTCTTCCGGATGCCCGACGGGACACTGGAGGTGAGTAGGCCTCGCGCCTCCCACGCTTCTGCCGTGAGCTCCTCCTCTGCCTGGATTGCGCACCACTGGATGGGGAGACGGTCCGGCTCTCAGGGGAAGCAGTGACGACCTCTCTGCTGCTGCAGCCGGCTAGGCATTTCCGAAGCCAGGCTTCGCCGCCACAGCTCTCCGCCTTTTTAAGGAGTTGATCCAGGAGAACCTCCATCACGCCGGTGGCTCTTTTGAGAGGATTCAGCAACTGTGTGCTGTAATGCCTCTAACGCTCTTTGCCCCCCCTTATATAGCCCTTCCAGTGGGGCGACAGCCAATCACTTTAAAGTAGTTTTTGGCGGGTACCCTCCCGCTCGAAAGTGTCTGCCCGGTGACGTCATCACTGTGGCAACACATTATAGCCGAGTTACTGGCTTTTTTAACCCTCCCTGTGCCGCTCGTTTCCTCAGGGTCTCATCCATTCTAAGCATGGATGACACTAGGGAGAGAATGATTGGCAGCGGTTGGGAGATTACACATGCAGGGGGTGTGAATCTGCCCTTGGCTGCAGCCCCTAGCCACCTCCTTAATGGCTGGAGCATGTAAGTTTTCTAAGTGTATTATCTCGGAGTACAGGGCTGCTCATGTGTTGGGTGACCCCTTGTCTGGATGCTGCAGACATGCTGCATCCAGTGCTGTAATTAGATCACCATGCCTGGTTTGGTGACAGGTCCTCTTTAATCATCCACTGCTGGTTTTGGCTACAAATCCTGAGGTAAAAAACTCATCAAATACTCAACGTGTGCACGTGGCCTTAGTGGTAGCTAAGGATTTCTGGGGGACTGAAAGTTTCTTCTTTCTAGGGCAATAATTGTAGCTACTCGAACCTGGTTTAACCCTTATACGGGATGTTTATTAAGACAAAATATGTATAAAAAATATACTATAAAATATGAGTAAATTTGGCTAATTTATACAAGTTAGGCCCCTTTCACATCAGCGTTTTGCGCTGATCGCGGCAGTTGCGGTGAAAAAACCGCAACTGCCGCGATTACCGCATATCGGCCTCACTTGCAGTTCACTTGCGGCAAGCCCCATACAATGTGTATGGCACTTGCGGCAGGTGCGGCCGCAAAAAAAACCGCGGCATACCGCGTTTTTTTCACGGCCGCACCTGCCGCAAGTGCCGAAACCGCACTTGCCGCACCTGCCGCATACTTACCGCAAGCCCCATAGACATTATATGGGGCTTGCCGCAAGTGTGCCGTGATTGCGGCCGTTATGAGGTAATCGCGGCAGTTTCAATTTTTTTCACCGCAACTGCCACGATCAGCTTAAAATGCTGATGTCAAAGCAGCCTAAGGGTAAGGGTGTCACATTAGCGGTTTTTGCCAATCGTGGCAGATGCAGTGAAAAAAACGCATCTGCCGCGACTACCGCATAACCGCTGCATTTGCGGCACAGTTGCGGCAAGCCCCATGCAATGTCTATGGGGCTTGTGGTAAGTGTGCGGCAAGTGCGGTTTCGGCACTTGCGGCAGGTGCGGCTGCGGTTTTTTTGCAGCCGCACCTGCCGCAAGTGCCAAAACCGCACTTGCCGCACCTGCCGCAAGCTCGCATAGACATTGTATGGGGCTTGCCGCAACTGTGCCGCAAGTGCAGCGGTTATGCGGTAATCGCGGCAGATGCGTTTTTTCACCGCATCTGCCGCGATCGGCAAAAACCGCTGATGTGAAAGCAGCCTTAAAATTTTTTTTTTTTTTAAAAACGATATTTTAAAAACAATAAAACACATGCTGTTCTTAACACCAGTTATATGAGGAGTGGGTCTCCTATAGTGCGGAAATACGTTTTGATGTTGTAGTGCTGGTCTTCTAGTTACACTTTTTGGTTTGTTTTTGGTTTATGCCAACTGATTTGGGACACTGCAAATGTAAAATAAAAACTAATAAGTGTAAATGTACTTTTTGGGATTTCATTATATCCAGAGTATGTAGATCATCTTACCTCTTGGGGTATGATCTCTGGTGTAGACAATAAGATGTCAATTGTAATTCTGTCCCAATTAGTTGATTCGTTGTTGCTAAAAGTCAATAAAAATATATGCAATTAAATGTAGCCTGGCTGTGGGTAAATATGTTCAAATACAAGTAGTTTGTGGTATTATCCACCACTGTTTGGCATAAATACCTTCAGGTGGTTCCTAATTGTGGGTGTTCAGGTTTGTCATCTGTCCTATATCAATTGTGACTGGTGTTCTCACTGAGTTTGGGAAACAGTACCCTCGGATTGTTTTTGATTTAGGTAAGGATGTGGTTCCTTTGTAGTTATGGTTGTGGCTTGTAACACATTCTCTAGCAGCAACTTACCCTATTTTTACAGCTAGCTCCAGTGTACATCCCAAATAACTTACATACATACAGATGCACACATATATAAATATATATACACTACCGTTCAAATGTCTATGCATAATGGCTAAAAGCAAAGCAGCTTCAGCGTGTGTCGGCTGGGGGGGTGGGCCTCCCTGCTCCAAATGGCCATGCCCCCTGCAGTCATGGCCGGGTCCCCCTGCCCCTGATCCAATGGCCACACACCCTGCAGTCAGGCCCGGGGCCCCTGACTCCAGGCAGAGCAGTACCCCCCTGGTGGAGGCCCTGCTTGAGGGGTCTATTTCCCAAAATGTGGACATTTGTCAAGGGTTTCTACTGTTTGGGCACATCAGGGGTTCTCCAAACGCAACATAGTGTCTACTAATGATTCCAGCCAATTTTGAGTTTGAAAATTCAAATGGTGCTCCTTCTCTTCCAAGCCCTGCTGTGCACCCAAACAGTAATTTTCCACCACACATGGGGTATCGTCATACTCAGAAGAAATTGCACAAGAAACTGTATGAACATACACAATTTGGAGCTAAAAAACATTTGTGGGAAAAATGTGATTTTTTTACTTTCATGGCTCAATGTTATAAAATTCTGTGAAGCACATGGGGGTTCAAAGTGCTCACCACACTTCTAGATAAGCTCCTTGAGGGATCTAGTTTCCAAAATTGGGGTCACTTGTGGGGTGATTCCACTGTTTAGGCATGTTAGGGGATCTCCAAACACGACATGGTGTCAGCTAACGTTTTTAGCCAATCTTGTGTTTCAAAAATCCAGTGGAGCTGCCTCCCTTCCGAACCCTGCCATGCACACAAACAATAGTTTTATAACACACATGTATGGTGCAGCTTTTTCTTTTACCATTTTGAAAATGCAAAATTTGGGGTTAAAGTAACATTTCTGAGGAAAAAAGTTAATTTTTAATTTTTTCCTTCCAAATTGCTTCAGTTTAATGAAGCACCTGAAGGGTTAATAAACTTCTTGAATGTGGTGTTGAACAGTTGGAAGGGTGGAGCTTTTAAAATGGTGTCAATTTTGGGTGTTTTCTGTCACATAGGCCTCTCAAAGTTGCTTCAAATGGGATGTGGTCTCGTTAAAAAAAAAATCATTATGTAAATTGTAAATTTTGTTGGAAAAACAAGAAATTGCTGATAAACTTTGAACCCTTCTAACTTCCTAACCCCAAAAAATTATGTTAAAAAATTGTGCTGATGTAAAGTGGACATGTCGGAAATGTTATTTATTAACTATTTTGTGTGACATAACTCTCTAGTTAAAGGGCATAAACATTCTAAGTTTGATAATTATGACATGTTTTAAATGTTTGCCAAATTTCTATTTTCACAAATAAATGCAAAAAATATTGTCCTAAATTTACCATTAACAAAAGTCGAAAATGTCACAAAAAATAATTTCAGAATTAATGGGATCTGTTGACGCATTCCAGAGTTATTACATTGTATTGTGACTCAGAATTGTAAACTGGCTTCACACCACGGTTTTCGGGATCTGGGGCTGTACGGTGTGAACTGGACAGTCCAGGATCCGATTTTGGCCCCATAGTATACCTATGGGGCCGAATGGCAGCGATTGTCATCTGGTTCCCTGCTATCCGGGAGGATCCGGGAGAATTTGTTTTTTTCCCCGGAGACAAAATCGCAGCTTGCAGCGTTTTTATGTCCAGGGCAAAAGTCTGCCAAAATTGGTTCCACCTGGATCCTCCTGGATCCGATGCAATCTGGCGCCCCTTAACATGGGAGGCTATGGTCGCCGGATCGCGCTGAATCCGACAGAAAATCGGATCTGGCTGCCAGATGCCAGGTGCCGAAGTTCAGCGGCACCCAGCGCTGAACTTCAGCACCTGGAGAGCTCTCAGCTGAGATTTCAGAACCGCGGCCAGCTCCCGCTAGCTGCAATTTTGAAATTTCAGCAAGGGACAGCTCCTGCAGTTGCGGACTGGAAGGCATATTTGCCCTCCAGTTCTGTTCTGTCTGGAGCTGTCAGGCTGTGTCCGGTGCATCCAGCAAAACACCGGACACAGCCTGACAGCTCAAAACCGTGGTGTGAAGCCAGCCTAAAAAATGTCCTGGTCAGGAAGGTGAAAACTGGATCAGGGTAAAGGGGTTAAAGAAATTAAGCTTAAGTAATTAAAAAAAAAACATTAAGTGCCCTTCGCTCTTGTTTCCATTGTAGCTATTGATTATTACTAGCTACCAATATCCTGTATAAGCAGATTTAGTAATTTCTCATCGTAAACTGGTCCAAGAGACCAAATGATCTTTCTGTCACCAAAAGAAGATATTGTTAATCAGTTATTAATCCTCTTAGCAGATCAGCTCGTCAGAACTCTGCTTCCAGCATGATAATTCTTGAATTGATTCAAGGGAGCAGACTAATGAGATTTTAGTCCTTGCATGAATGTGTGACATTGACGGCTTACTTTATCTTTTTGTGAAGGCATTTGTTGGATATTAAGACAAAATATGTGAAGAAAATTTAATATAACAGAATTACACTTTCTTTTTAACATTTTTGGTAACATTCTGTCTTCTCATCCAAAAGTGTGGTTTGTTAATTGACTCAATTTTCATTCATTACAAATGTAATACTCTGCCATACAATCTCATTCATACAGGGCCATGGCATGATACCCATTGAACTCTAAAGGTACCTTTATGGTATGTGCACATCAGTCGTTTTGTGGGCTGTTTTGGAACGTTTTCCGTCGGCGGTATCCGCTGAGTTTTATGTTAATTTATGTTAATCCTAGCCACCGGTTGGATTAACATGCTAGTCAATGGAGTTTAGAAAACGCTGTCTACATTAGAACGTTTTTTTTCTGGTCGTTTTCAGTTTATTCACCGGTTTTCCACCGGTTTTCAAAGATAGAGCAAGTGACTTCTTTTCAGCGTTTTTCCAGCAGTTCCAGCTGAACAAGTGCACCAAAGACCAGTCTGGGAATCACTAAGAAAAACGCCGGGGAAATCGCCAAGAACACGCTGTACAAACGCTAATAAACCGATCGCAAATCGTTAGCAAAACGCAAACAAAACTAGGGACACTGCCGAGTTCAGAAAACTCAGTTTCTGCTATTCTCCACCGGTTCCCGGTCGGTCTGCAAAGATGCAGACCCGTCCGATGTGCACATACCCTTACACGCGGCAACATTTCTAGGGTGTCCACAGGTAACTTACTGGCTGCAGTGAAATCATGGAGACAAGGTTCTATCTTGTTGCTGTGTACAAATGGAATAATGTCTCCATGATTTCACTGCAGCCAGTAAGTTACCTGTGGACACCCTAGAAATGTTGCCGCGTGTAAAGGTACCATTAAGGTACAGTTACACGAGGCAATGTTGCTGGCAACATAGCCGAAAAGTGACGTAGGCATCGCTGTTGCCGTTGAAATCACTAATACGTTGCAACGTGTGACAGGGAGATTCAACTGCGGTAATTTGCTTGAGCAGAGTTGCCAGGTTTATGAACATGTTCTGAAACCTGGCGATGTTGCTCAGGCGATCTGCTAGTATCTCTCTGTGTGACACCGCAATAGCGATGTTTAAAGCAACTTCCTCTATTCACTACATTGATAAGGATCGCTTGCTGGGTTGCACATACCCAGTGAATGAAAGTTGCTTTCAACATCGTAGTTGAGTTGCCTACGATATCTCTGCGTGTGACATCTCCAAGGCAATCTTGGAAAAGTGCCAAAAACGTGCGCTCAACATCGCAGCAACGTTGCCTCATGTAACGGTACCTTAAGTGTACGGACACACTGGCGTGAAAGTCGGACGACTGTAGTGCGAGTTTTTCTCCCATTGCAGTCGGACCAATGTTAATCAATGTTCAAGCGCACATTTGCGAGTGTCGGCCGCTTTTGTTGTTGTCCGCTTCACAGACGAGAAAGCAGTCGCAACATGCTGTGATAGTATGCGATTCACGCACGACACTCGCCAATATAAGTCTATTGGTATGACAAAACTCACGGCCTGCAGTCGGACCGCACATGGACCATCCGAGACGCATCCGATTTTTTCACTGATACCTTATCATTCTGTATCTCAGACAACTGTAAAAACTGTAAATGCTACAAACTCCACAGCACCTCGTGGCAATCGGAATCAATTGTATTCCCAATGGGCGCACGTCAACAGCCAGGGAGCTCCACCTGGCTTAAGCATATAAGTATAAGTAAGAACAGCGCCTCACCAGCCGGTATATTTCAAAGTATCATGATTTATTCCGTCATCTCAGCACGACGTTTCGGTCTGGCGACCTTTTTCAAGTGCATATACCCCATTACAACACAGTGCCATTTATATCATCAAAACTCCACCCACCATAACAGTTAACCAATCAATGTATAGTGAATGATAAACAAAGTTAAAAAGTCATATTAGCTAGACAGAGATCAACTATCGGTATATTACCCACACAGTATGCATCAAGTACAGCCTCCCGAACCCTTAGGAACACTCATCAATGTTATCCAAGTCCATGAAAATCAAAACCGTACTTTCTCCTGCAGTCACTAGTGTCTCCCAATCGCTGACACGCATCGCTTCGTTGTCATAGTGATTGTGTCGTCAGATCACATTCACCAACCGGCAGCTCGCTATGCTCCGTGCACCCGGAAATCCACACCGGGTCCTGTGCGCATGCGTCGGCGTCTTCCATTGATTCGCCGCTCTAGCTGTCACTCCAAGTTTAGAGCGAGGCCGTGTGGTGACTGTAAAAACTGTTCCTGTAAATGATTATACAGTAAATAGCTGCTGAGAAAAGAAACGAATTGCACACGGAAGCCACACTGATCAAAAATCGGACTACACTCGTCCGACTCTCCTGGACGACAATCAGACCATTTTTTTCATGCCAGTGGGTTTCCACCCTAAAGGTACCTTTACACGCCTCTACAGCCGGGTGGAGACAACCGGGTTTATGAGACAAATGTATCTTGCACCGTCAAATCAACACGAGGTAGCGGCGTGTAAAGGCGGTTGTTGCCACCCGTCACTTGAGGCACCGGTTTCAGAGCAGTGCTCTAAAACAGGTTGATTTCAACCCGATGGTAACGGCGTGTAAATACGGTAGGGTAAGGTTTATTTGTCACCTAGATAACTCCCCGGGGTGTGACACAGCCTCCGGGAAACCACCCCCCTTCAGCGATCATTGGTGGAAGCTCCTGCGTTGTGATTGGTTGTCGCTGTGTAGGGCTGTATATTTAATGAGCTGACCAGTCACACTACACAATTGCTTGAGCGTCATGTATTAGTCAGCCTCCTGCGCTGGCTGGCCAATCATGATGCTATTGCATTGTCCAATCATCGTACGAGCGTCTCGTAATCCACAATTCTGGCACGCCTATGTGTTGTCCCTGCTGCACCAGGTCCTCCCATATTACCTTCTGTAGTGGCGTGTAAATGAGGTAAGGTGCTTTTCAGAAGGTAACTTGTGGCACCCGGCGGTGCATCCAGAGATAGATTCAACCTTCTGTAAAGCACCTTGTAGCGGCGTGTAAAGGCGGTATCGGATACCGTTTGTAACCGTTGGTGCGTGCTCGTGCACGTGAGACACCCGGTTGTTTCCACCTTGTTGTAGCGGCGTGTAAAGGTACCCTTAGGGTCACAATATAGCCCCTTACATATTTGATTTTGTACATGGCATGATTCATCAGATTCCATATTATGCAAAGCTTACAGATTACATACAAATAAGCTTTAGGCTATAATATATAATAATAATAATAATAATGTTCACACAGGGATTTGGCAGCATTTTTTTCTAGAACAAAACCTGATCTCTTGACAGTTAAAAACCTGGGTTCTTAGTTGAGTTTTTGCGGTAAAATCGCAGTTTTTTCACTTTTCATTGCTTTTAATGGTGAAAAAAAACAGCAAAAACTCTGAAAGAATTGACATGCTGTTTCTTTTAAAAAACGCAGTAAAAATCCAGCTATTTGCCAGTCAGGAAGAAAAAGCAAGTGTGTGTGCATGTGTGTGCAGGAGATTTCTGTAATTGCAAATATTTTGCTAGTAATGAAAAAAGCGGCTTTTTAGTAGAATGGATTTGTTTAAAGGGAACCTGTCACCTGGATCTAAGCCCCTACACTATCACTACCTGTCCCTGCACCTTCCTAGCTGCTCCCTATCTATCCCTCTCTGAGCTAAATCCGCCCTATAAAACTGCAGAAAAATAACTTATAACTTACAGAAGTCCCTGAGGCTGGGGACTGAGAAGGCGGCGCCAGGCTCTATTCAGCCCCTCCTCCATGCAGCAGCACACGCCCCGCTGGGCGGCGTTATTCTTTCTTCATCGCCGCCTCCTCCATTTGGAATCTGTGCTTTACACCTATCATGTTGTGGTGATGCGACCTCGATGTGTCCCCTGACTGAGACACAGCATATGGGAGATTGTATCTTCTGCTCGGTAGCAGCACACACAGGGTTAGCTGCTGCTGGAGCTGAGTGCTGATTGAAATCACTGACCCCCAGGTGTGCGGGTGAATAGGAGATGATATGTGCTGCCCTGGGCTGTGGGGGGGGTGGAGTGTGTCAGGACAGCAGCAGGAGCTGCTGGGATTGTATGAGGTTCTACTCGGCTGTGCCCCGGTGTAACAGGCCAGACTAACCCCCCCGACCAGAATATACTCGGGGTTAAAGTGGCCTAGGCCAGATTATACCCCTCCGTATACCACAGCAGCTGTAGATCAGGGCTCCAAGCAACACATGGGGGCCTGAGGCAGCACAAAGTAGCCTCAAGCAGCACAAAGAGGCCCCAGGCAACATACAGGGGCCCCAGGCAGTACTAGGGTCCACAAGCTACACACAGGATCCCAGGCTACACACAGGGGCCCCATACAGCATACAAGGACCCCAGGCAGTGCACGGGGCCCCAGGTAGTGCACAGGCCCCAGGCAGTGCACAAGGCCCCAGGCAGCACAAAGTGGCCCCAGGCAGCACAAAGTGGCCCCAGGCAACATACAGGGGCCCCAGGCAGTACTAGGGGCCCCAGGCTACACACAGGGTCCCAGGCTACATACAGGGGCCCCATGCAGCATACAAGGGCCCCAGGCAGTACAAAGGGGTCCCAGGCAGCGCATGGGGGCCAGAGGCAGCACACAGGGGCCCCAGGCAGCACAAAGTGGCCCCGGGTGGCCCACTGCCTGGGGCCCCTGTATATTGCCTGTGTTCAGTTTGTGCTGCCTGGGGCCCCTGTGTGCTGCCTGGGGCCCTTGTATGCTGCATGAAGCCCTTGTGTGTAGCCTGGGATCCTGTGTGTAGCCTGGGGCCCCTGGTACTGCCTGGGGCCCCTGTATGTTGCCTGGGGCCACTTTGTGCTGCCTGGGGCCCTGTGCACTGCCTGGGGCCCTGTGCACTGCCTGGGGCCCTTGTATGCTGCATGGGGCCCCTGTGTGTAGCCTGGGATCCTGTGTGTAGCCTGGGGCCCATAGTACTGCCTGGGGCCCCTGTATGTTGCCTGGGGTCACTTTGTGCTGCCTGGGGCCACTTTGTGCTGCCTGGGGCCCTGTGCACTGCCTGGGGCCCCGTGTACTGCCTGGGGCCCTTGTATGCTGGCTGGGGCCCCTGTGTGTAGCCTGGGATCCTGTGTGTAGTCTGGGACCCCTGTGTGCTGCCTCGGGCCCCCATGCACTGCCTGGGGCCCCTAGCACTGCCTGGGGCCCCTGTATGTTGCGTAGGGCCACTTTCTGCTGCCTGGGGCCACCTTGTGCTGCCTCGGGTCCTCATGCATTGCTTGGGGCCCTGTGCATGGCTTGGGGCCCTGATCTACAGCTGCTGTGGTATACGGAGAGTTATAATCTGGCCTAGGCCTGTTTATACCCCGGGGTATAGTTTGGGCTAGGCCAGAATATACCAAGGGTATATTCTGGCCCAGGGGGGTATATTCTGGGCTAGCCCAGTTTATACCTCGGGTATATTCTGGTCGGGGGGTTAGTCTGACCTGTTACATCGGAATCTGGAGGTCTGTGAATACCTGAACTGTGTGCTGTGTGAGTAAATACCTGAGTCACTGCCTTCTGTCGTGCCGATCCTAACTGCTACCTTACAGTGTAAAGTGGGTGGGAGATTCCAAATGGAGGAGGCGGCGATGAAGAAAGAATAACGCCGCCCAGCGGGGCGTGTGCTGCTGCATGGAGGAGGGGCTGAATGGAGCCTGGCGCCGCCTTCTCAGTCCCCAGCCTCAGGGACTTCTGTAAGTTATAAGTTATTTTTCTGCAGTTTTATAGGGCGGATTTAGCTCAGAGAGGGATAGATAGGGAGCAGCTAGGAAGGTGCAGGGACAGGTAGTGATAGTGTAGGGGCTTAGATCCAGGTGACAGGTTCCCTTTAAAACCAAGAAAAAAACATGCAAAAAAATGCTACAAAAATGCCCTGTGTGAACAGACTTACAGACAATTGTATGATGAGCCAAGGAATGAATGAAGGCACTGATGCGAAATAGAGAAAAGGGTTCTGACTTACCAATTTTTTTTTACATGCATGTTTGACAACTTAAGGGCAGAGACACACTTTTGCACACTTTTGCAAGCTACATGTGAGTGTCTCGCATGCAAATCGCATGAGTCATCCGGACCCGTAGTCGACTCTCTGAACAGGAGCATGGAGCTTATTGTGTTTCTATAGAGTTCCACGCTCCCATTCAGAGAGCCAGCAGCCAGGTCAGTTGACTCATGCGAGATTCTCCTGTAAAAGTACTCCATGTATTCTTTCCATCTTTCCTTAATCTGTTCTGGCTCAGTTAGTTTGTTCCCGTTGACTTATGGCATTCCCACTCTTGATTGATACTTTCTTCATATCTCTTTGATCTTTTGGTATGTCTTCTCGGTCTTGCCTTCAAATGTTTGTTTTCTATCTGTGCACATATCTTCTGGTAATAAAGTTTTTTTCTGCTTCAATGGCTCTCTTTATTCTTTTACTGATGCTGTCTGCATCCTGCTTGTTACCTTTTGATTTTGCCATTCTTCTTTCTTCGCTGATCCATAGGGTGTCTTCTGTTAACCATGGCTGCCGGGGTCTCTTCTGTCTCTTGATTATTGTCTTTCTGACTTCCCATCAATGCCAAAATCAAAAACCATGCAGTCAGACCCCACTATGTAAAGCAAGCACCAGGCTGATAAAAGTCACCTCTACCTACAACAAAATGTGAGAGGTGACCTGCCATGCACATAATGGGCTTGCTTAGGACACCATTCACACTGATACAAATGATGCGGAGTGTCTGAAAGCTACCCACTGGCTCTGCCACCTAACTAATGGGCCGCCCAGTACGATGCGTTTACACCACTAGATGCACGGCGCCCCATGGGGCCCAGCTGCACCCCGAAAATGATAAAAAAAAGTGCAAAAAAGTTTTTTATGTGATAAACAAAAAACCTTATAGATGGGGTATTGGTTCATGTATTGTCCAAGACACTTAAGCTCATGATCATGGATCCCTATAGCTCATGAGTCCTAACAAATTATGTACAAAAACTACTGAGAAAAAGCAGCATTAGAAAGACTTACCATCAATGCCAAAATTAAAAACCTTCTTAAGTAATGATAGTCTTTACATTTGTCCATAATTGGTCAGGCTTCTATTCATCTGTGTCCAGTGATTTAAATTGGTTGTGCCAATCATTCAAAAAAACTTCAGGTATGTTAATCAAATCGAAATTGGAATCAACCTATTGTCTAGTCCATTTATGCAACTTGTCTCTAATGTTTGCTGTCAAACCTCCTGATCAGGTCCAAAATCAGCTCCTCGCATTGTTTTTGCGGTAATAATGTCGTTGTGGAATATGTTAGCGCTATATAAATAAAGATTATTATTATGTCACATTACAGTGGTAAAATACACGATGATGTCAAAGTACAGGAATAATGAACAGTGATGTGACAATACAGAGGTAATATACACAGTGATGTCACATTACAGGGGTCATATACAGAGTTATGTCAAAGTACAAGGGTAATACACACAGTGATGTCACAATACAGTGGTAAAATGCACAATGATGTCAAAGTCCACGGGTATTTAACAGTGATGTCACAGTTCAGGGGTAATATACATAGTGATGTTACAGTTTTTCGAGTAATATACACAGAGATGTTACAGTATCAGGGGTAATATACACTGTGATGTCACAGTTTCCAAAGTAATACACAATGATGTAACAGTTTCTGGGGAAATATACACAGGGATGTCACAGTTTCTAGGCTAATGTCACAGTACATGGCTAGTACACACAATCATGTCACAGTACAGGGGGAATATACAAAGTGATGTAACAGTACAGGGGGGTTTCTCTTTAGTTACCGTCAGACATTTGTACACTATAATACTCAATTTCACCTGTGCTGTGAGAGATCATGTTAGAGGTCCCTGGTTCCTGCTTCCATGCGGTACTTCCTGGTTTTCAGATCCTGATCTCTCTGCTGCTTCTTCCTGTTTGCTCTGCTGTTTCTTTTTCCTGTTTGCTATATTCTGTTTCTTCTTCCTGTTTGCTCTGCTATCCAATTCCTCTGTTTGCTCTCTTCTCTGCTTCTTCTTCCTGTTTCCTCTGCTGTCTGATTCCTCTGTTTGATTTCTTCTCTGCTTCTTCTTCCTGTTTCCTCTGCCATCCGATTCCTCTGTTTGCTCTCTTCTCTGCTTCTTCTTCCTGTTTGCTCTGCTATCCGATTCCTCTGTTTGCTCTCTTCTCTGCTTCTTCTTCCTGTTTGCTCTGCTATCTGATTCCTCTGTTTGCTTTCTTGTCTGCTTCTTCTTCCTGGTTGCTCTGCTGTCTGATTCCTTTGTTTGCTTTGCTCTCTGCTTCTTCATATGCTAAGGTGCAAAATAAAATCCAGTTACAATATATAAAAACAAGGAAATCTTATTAAGTGATTAAAATCCAAATAAGAGACAAAATAGATAAAAGTTCAAACTGATCCCATGCAGCAAGGAAGATGATTGATGACATGAGTGGTTAGGAGATACCCATTTCGGACTCCACAGAGTCCTTTGTCAATAGTTTTCACACTATGGAGTCTGAAATGCGTAACTCTTAACGACTCATGTGTAGAGGTAAGCAAACCTGTTCGGGGCTGGCGTTTGGGGAATTCCTGTTTTCAAAGTGCTGGATCGCTGTGCTCTAGTACACTGGGTGGTTGGCCCAGGGTGAGCTGCTTGTTGTGTGTGATTGGCTTGCACTGGCCCTAAAGGCCAAGTAATCGTCTATATAATGTCTTGTTCCAATTAAAAAAAATGAAATCCCCACCTTCCCGCCCCCAGAAGTGATACGATTATGCCTTGGTGTATGTGGGCAGAGAGCCGACCAGCCAATCACTGACTAACAATGACAAACAAAGTCAAATTTGTGTCCTGAACATGCAACCCCACACCTGAACCTCCAGGGGTTCGATCCTCTCTAATCATGTCATTTTATCTATTGTGTCTACTTGTGGATTTTAATCACATAATAAAGTTTCTTCATTTTTATATATTGGAGATGGATTCTTTTTGCTGCCCCGAGCGAACATCTGTGCTTCTCGTGCACTAAATACTGCTGCAGGTAAGCTCAATTTTTATCTCTTTTTCTTGTTCTTCACCTATTCTCTGCACTGTTTTTCCTTTTTTCTCGTGTATTATTTCTCCTGCCACTGTGCTAAACAGGATTACAGATGAGCGGTGATCGTATCGAGATGTTCGCCAATTTCAAATTCAAGCTGTTTTGGGCGGTGTTCGAGTCATACGACGAATGCGAACAATTTGCTTAAAATTCAGCAGTTCGAGGTTATGTTCGATAACGTTTCGTTCACCAAAAGCGTAACTGGATTTTCACAGTAATACTGTTATAGAATGTTGTTATCCAGTTTCAGTGTATAATGGGGGGGGGGGGTGAGGGCTGTGTTTAGATCAGTGCTGCTGAAATAATGCCGATCTCCATTTTTTTTTCTCCTAACTGCATATACAGCCAATCACACACACAGCAAAGTGCATTTTTTGAACACAAGCAAGGGCATGTGTCATTGGTTGTGTATGTCACATGTCCTTGCCCTATAAGACCCGGCCATTTTCCCCATCACCGCCATTACCTCATTGCTGCAGTTGTGTGTAGTCAGACACCGCTACTGCTGCTGTGGGCGCTATAAAGTATGACTTGAACAGATAGTGAGTGAATATCAAGTTAGATAGACAGATAGGTTTAGGGAGTAGGGACTAGTTGGAATATCAGCCCTTTTGAGGGCTACTTCAGACAAGTAGAGACTAGTTGTAATTTCAGCCCTTTTGAGGGCTACTTCATAGAAGTAGGGACTAGTTATAATATCAGCCCTTCTGAGGGCTAGGTTAGAGCAGTTCCTATTAGTTTTTGCCAGGCAGGTGTGTGTCAGTGCTGTGCAAGTGTTTTTCACAGCATCTGGCCAAATCTAGCTCAGGCAATCCTTTTGGGCAGGTAGTGTAGCACTGCTGTGAAGAAAGCTACACCACCTGTCTTCAGTAGCCAATTTATTACTGCTGCTAGCCCAGGCAATCCTTTTGGGCTAGTAGCAGTGTCTGGTAGTCAACAGTGTAGCCCAGCTGTAAAGTAAGCTACACCGCCTGTCTATCCAGTAGCCAATTTTTTACTGCAGCTAGCCCAGGCAATCCTTTTAGGCTAGTAGCAGTGTCCAGTAGTCAGCGGTGTATCCCTGTTGTGAACCAAGCTACCACTGCCTGTCTATTTCATACTAATTTTTAACTGCATCTACCCAGGTAATAGTTTGGGCCTAGTAGCAGTGTCTGTTAGTCAGTGGTGTAGCCCAGTTGTGAACCAAGCTACACCGCCTGTCTATTTTATACAAATTTTTAACTGCATCTAGCCCAGGTAATAGTTTGCGTCTAGTAGCAATGTTTGGCCACTCAGCTCTGCTAAATTTACATCCGAATGTTTTTTTGCCAACAACTGCAGTGTTGTTAATTTGTTCACATACAAAATGAGTGGCAAAAGTCCTGCTGCTGGTGGAAAGGGAAATAGGCGTGGTGGAAAGGGAAAAAAGTTTGTGTCCGTGGGGTAGGTGGTAAAGCAACAATAACATCTGCTGAAGAAAGACCATCTTCCAGCCAAACTAAGATGTCTACTTCTTTTCGTGGACAATCTAATATGATCCCTTTCTTACAGACACGAGTCACACGACGATCGCTACCAATTGTAGATGAGGCACAAAAAGAGCAGACGCTTGAATGGATAGGAAGCGCTTCATCAAGTGGGCTCTCCTCTACCTCAACTTCAACATCACAAATACACCAGTCCTCAGAGGTGTCACCCCAATCACACTTGCTTCCTCACAGCTCCCAAGTCTCCATCCACCCATTTGAGTATGGGATAAGACAGATAGTTGAGTATGCATCGCTCTTCACTCATACTATAGCCTGGGAATCAGAGGTCTGCTCCAAAGCTTCTGTGCGTCCAGATGAGGAAATGATCTGTACTGATGCCCAGAAGCTTTGTGAGTAGGATCCAGGCCCAGATAAAGAAGGTTCTGAGCAAGCATAATGTAGACCCTCATTCCCAAACTGTAAGTCCTGTTGGTGGAGACAATGAGGAAGATGCTGATGAGACTGAGATAGCTGATTGGAACGACAACTTGACTTTTCGGTCAGGGCAGGAAGAGGTTGACTCTGAAGACGACGGGTGTGAGAACACACAGGGTGATGATGAGGTTGGAGATCCACTTTAAGTCACCCCACAGTCAGCCAGTTGTTGAGAGTCAGCAGAGGAGGTGGAGGAGGATGCTAGTGATGACATGGTTAGGTTGCGCCTTCCTGGACAGAGACGGAGTACTGGAAGCATGTCAACAACTGCATCCTCAACCACAGCTCTGCCTCTGAGCAGAAGTCGTGGTGGCTCTTCGTCGGGTCGCATGGGCTCTAAGCCTTGCCTAGCCTGGGTCTTTTTTGAGATTGCAAAGGATGACCCAACTCAGGATGACACAGGGGTAGAAAAGTCCTTGTGGATGCATGACTTGTAAATCTTGATGAACATTAGTATGTCTACATCGTCACTGGACACAGTCACGTGCGCATATCTGTCAGCACACCACCAGCAGCGCTGAAGACACGTTCAGAGAGAACGCTGGCTGCGGGGCACGATATGATCTTCAAGGCGTGAGTGGCGAGCTCAGGCCATTTTTCCAGATTGGAAGCCCAAAATAAGCAAGGGTCCAGTACCACAGTCATGGCATCGATGTTCACTTGGAGATACTCCTGTACCATCCTCTCTAGGCGTTGACTATGTGTCAGACATGTTGTCTCCTCTGGCCTTGCAAAAAATGGTCTGCAAAATTGGTGAAACAATTCCACAAAATTGCTGTTACCACCAGATACGGTGTTACTGTTACGGTTTGAGTGATGACTTGACAGTCCCACGGTTGGCAAGTTAGAACTGTGAGATTCACTATGTGCACCACTGGTGTTTTGTGGAAAAGCAGATCTAAGATTCTGTAACAGCTTCTGCTGATATTCCTGTATGCGTGAATCCCTTTTTGTGGCAGGAATTATTTCGCCAAATTTACTCTTGTACCGGGGATCTAAGAGTGTGGCAACCCAGTAGTCGGCATTACTTCAAATTCTGACAATCCGAGGGTCATGTTGCAGGTAGTGCAGCAAGAAGACACTCATGTATCTTGCGCATCCAGGAGTCCCAAATCCTTGTTGTGTTGGTGGCGGCGAGGCTTACCTCATCATGTTTCTTTTCTCTGCCCTCTCCCCCAAACTCACACAACAGAAATGTGATCAAGGTCTCCATCATCTGATGAGTCTTCCATGCCCATCCCCAGTTTATCCTCCATTTGTTCTCCGGCTCCTGCACCTTCCTCAACAGTTTGGCTGCTACCATGCCCCCTCATTAATCCCTCTCCCCCAGCCTCCCATGCCTGCCGCCTTGGTGCTGCTGACCGTCTGGACCTTGGAGATTTGTTATCTCTTCCGCATACGACTCCTCCTGTACTTCCTCCCCCTCCTCTTGTCCCACCACCTGACTCCGAATACTGTTTAAAGTGTGCTCCAGCATGTAAATGACTGAAATAGTCATGCTGAGAATGGCATCGTCAGCACTAAATATCTTCATCGCCATTTCAAAACTGTGCAGCAGAAGGGTGCATAGGTCATTGATCTGAGACCACTCCTGCAGCATTGTTTGCCCCACCTCTGGATCTCGTTGGTCTAGGTTATACGTCATAATGTATTGCGCCAGGGCTCGTTGGTGCTGCCGCAGTTGCTGCAACATGTGCAGAATTGAATTCCATTTGGTGGGCACATCACATTTCAGCTGGTGAACTGGCAAGCCGAACGACTACTGCAGAGATGCAAGTTGTTGAGCTGCAAACAGTACAATACAAGGCACGTGTGTCACATTGCCCCGGCGAAGGGCCGCACCCAGCATTGCAGCATTGTCGCACACGGCCTTCCCTGGCTGCAGGTTCAGCGGAGACAACCATTGATGAAACTCGGTCTCCACAGCTGACCACAACTCCTCAGCTGTGTGACTCACATTTCCCAGACATTTCAAAGTAAACACCGCCTGATGTCGTTGAACCCTGCTGTCAGCATAGTAAGGAGGTGTGCAGGATTCCTTCTGCGCAGTTAGAACGCGGGTGGCATTACCAGACAGGTTTTGGGTGCAGGTGGAGGACCGAGACGAAGTTGAGGAGGCAGAAGCAGTGGAGGAACTTCTAGATACAAAGGATTGACACACAACTCATGGGGACAGCAAGACTTGGACAGCAGCCCCTTCTCCTGCTGTCACCATAGTTACCCAGTGCCCAGTCAGCGACATGTAATGCACATGAAATGCACCCTGTCACACACAGAGTTTCTCAAGGAAGCGGTGATGTTGTGTGCTACATGCTGGTGTAGCGCAGGCACAGCTTTCTTTGAGAAGTAGTGGCGACTGGGCATCTGGTACTGGGGCACTGTGACGGACATAAGATCTCGAAAATCCTCTGTGTCCACCAGGCAGAACGGCAGCATTTCTGTAGGCAACAGCTTGCAGATGGTGAAATTCAACCTATTAGCTACCTCATGGCTAGGAGGAAATGGTCTTTTACTTGTCCACATCTGAGGGACCGAGGGCTGGCTGCTGTGCTGAGACGGGATTGAGTAGGGTGTCCCCAGAAACTGCTGGTCTGTGAGGAAGGTGCAGGCGGAGATATTATGTTGCCTTCATCCAAAGGTGGTACTCTCGATGTCTGACAGTGCTCAACACCAGCAGGTGTTTCCACTTCCAAAAGAACTGTCAACCTGCCACTCACACTGGCTGTTGCAGGTAAAGAGATGGAAGGTCTGCGTCCAAAAGCATGTGATGCACCCCCAGGCTATGGGGTACTCGGGAACCGGGCCGGCGCTGCCTCTCTGGGGTATCACGGATGTCGTGACCCGGTCCCGTGGCCTGGGATCGATCTAAAAAGGGGTTATTTACAGGGGATTTGTCGTGATGCCATCCGGGGTATGTAGTTAGTAGAACCACCGCTGCCGTATTCCTGCTGGGGACGGTGACTAGGGGCAGCATGGATGGTAAGCCCTCCTTGGGTAGAGCTGAGGGTCCCCAGGGCAGGTGTAGTTGTGCTGGATGGGCCTGATGAGGGATTGTGTGCAGTGCAGTTCACTTACTTTAAAGCTGCAACTCTCCAGCCAGTGTGCAGGGATGACAATCTGTGGCTCCTCAGGCGAGACTTTTCTGTGACGCTGGAAGTAAACGATCTCAGGCAGTGATGAGCTTACTGGGTACTTTACTAAGTCTTTCACAGCACAACAGTTCACACAGTTTACAGTTCTTTCAGCTCTTTCCAGTTACAGTTCTCACACTTTTTAGCTCTTCTCCCGGTAACTCAAACTGTGTAGCTCAGGTAGTGTTTCTGTTTTGCTCCCTCAAAGTCCTTTCAGGCTCCTCTCTCAGTATTAACGTAGCACCTCACCCATGGGTTCAGTCTTGTTGTCGCAGACTCACGGGTGAATATATTTTCCTTGCAGTCAAAGTCACCAGTCCTATTATGACAACTGTGTTCCCAGACCATGGTGGAAAGTTAGGCTGCAGCACATAAAGTTTCTGCCCCCCCACTGGTGTGTCTCATGATTAGGGTCTGGAATCCCCAGTTACTTCTTCAGAGCCTGTTCTCTGGTGTTGGCTTAGCCCTTCAGTGTTCCAGGTTCAGATATTTGGGCACACCAGGCTCCTTCTGTCAGTCACTGTTTCAGTTCAGGGTGCCTCTGGCCAGCTAAGATGTGTGCGGCTGCCGGGCCCTTGTCCTCCCACTCTTCTTTCTGCTGTGGCGTGTCTCTCAGTCTCCTTCCCCTTCCTGTCGCCTCCAGGCCATGAAGCGGGCCCTCTCTCCTAGAGTCTGTGCCTCTCAGGATTCTGCACCTCCAAGAACCAGAAACCTCCTGGAAAGCCTCTCTCTTTGCTTCTGTTCTGCTGTTCTTCTCACTCTAACTAACTACCCCTGTGTGTTCCTGGGTTTTTATTGTGTTGGTCTCTCCACCCTCTTTGTCATTGTCCACCTATGTTCCACTCACTTTGCCACACCCGCCACCCCTTACCCAACCTAGAGTCCTAGACATAGGGTTGGTGTTTGTGCAGTGTGGGTGTGTTTTCAACCACTTTGCTTACCTGGCTGCCCTTCCCTCTTGTGGCCTCCTGGTCGTAGGGGCGTCACACATGTGTGACTGCTGTCCCCACAGTCACAGAGGATGAAGAGGACGCGGATGCACTTGATGGGGCAGACGGTGGTTCGCCCGGCCTGCTAGGCCGCATTGTAGCACAGTGAGCTTCCCAGTGCGACTTTTGCTTCATATCCATGTGACAGTTCTTGCATGAAGTACTCAAACTATTGATTTTTTGGCCTCTACTTAGATTTTGGTGACAAATCTTACAGACAACATGGGGAGACTAAAGACTTGTGGATTTTTGAATGTGCTGCATGAAAGTCACCTCACCAACCATTTTAAGCTTGCAACTCAGGGGCAATTGATGCCACTTAGGTGGTATCTGTGCCCAAATTTTTGGAAAAAATGGAGACTTGTTGGAGTCCCCTTGCTGTGCAGAGGAGGCCAGCCAAGTTTCACACGGGGCAGGGACTTCACACACACGGGAAAAGAGACAAGGAAGCCTTATACCCACTAACTGTGGAGACCCAGAAGTGCAACCTGAACACCTGGCAGTGCCCTGGACATTTACCTGCAATTCCACCAGTAAAAGGTAAAGAAACAACCAGTGGTGTGTGTGTCGGTTCCTTACCCGTGCCCCTGCCATCCACAGAGACTGTCCCGTTATCCAACAGCCCTGCCAAATCATTGCTCCATCCCCCATCATCATCACCAAACTCCCCAGGGACCCAGCTCTGCCTGTGGGGAGCTTCAACACCTAGCTGCCAATCCATCATGCCTGGAGGCCCCACGCAGCGCTGCTGCAGTCACCAGATGCCACAGGTGGCGTCACGTGAATTTTATACTTTATTCCTATTTTCAAACTACCCCCTTTTTGTTGACCACCAGGGCCACGGATCTGGGCAGGCAACCAGTGACATCCCAACCACAGCAGGGTCCAGACACCCGAGTCCCCATATAACCCTAGGTGAGTCACCTATTTCTATGTCTCCTCCTCCTTTTACTTGTCCAGCTCTTTTATTTTTGCATTTTTATATGTACTTGTCACTTTTCCATGTGTTTGTTGTGTCTTCTGAGTAGTTTGTCACCTCTTGGACACCTTAGAAGGTGTTTTCTATGTGTTTTGTATGTGTTTTGTGTTTGCCTGCCATTGCTTTCAATGGTGTTCGACAGTGTTCAACCCCCAATCGACGAATCAAATTCGAACACTAGGGTGGTGGCTCATCTCTATACAGGATTTTCCCCCCTCTTCTGACTGACTGTTCTTGTCCTGGAATCACAGCTGTTCGTGCTCTGCTCAGTCTATCATGAGAGAAGTGGGATATGATTTGCTGTTGCTAGGGCCTCTAGACTCCTGATAACCAGCAAGATATAGTGATTGTGGAATGTCAGTCCTCTTCTTCTTCTTCGATCACTACTAAGACTAATGTGCACAGCTGCTATACAGGCTGAGAGGCGGGGCCACCGGAGATTCATCGATTCTTTCTGTCCCACCCAGAGGCTCCTCTTCAGCAGGAAGAAAATACAGCCAGGACATGTCCTCCAATTCTGCAGATGGCAGAATGGGTGTGTCTGCATCACTTTTTGCGACTGGACTACACATATACAACAGTGACAGCCCCCAGTTGCGTTAATTCACACTTTGGATTAGCACAAAACCCAGCTGGGTGAACTTGACTAAACATCAAGTAAACGTAATGAACTGCACGACTTGTGTTTGCCTCCTTCTTCCTCACCCTGTGGCCTTCCTCACCAGCACCACCACCATAGACTGTTCACAACATCCCTGAGGTCCTGCTCCACCTGTAGGGAGCTATACCATCCAGCTGCACTACCATCTGCCCCAGCTGTTATATACTGCTGCGTCGGCAATCCCTGGCTGAAAACCACAGGTGGTGTCATGAACTATCACCTGTAAATAATTCCCCTCTTTCTGTTTGCCCAGGGCCACAGAGCTGGGCCACCGCCACCATGACCGCCCCCTAAAAAATGACCGGCTCGGTCCTGAGTATCCCACGGCCCTAGCGGGCATTGCACTTCTCCTTCTAACAACTGCACCTTCAACCCAATTCCTCCCCCACCCTCCCTTATCCTCTCATCTTTTGAACCGCACTCTTTCCGTATCTACTCTCCTTCCAACCTCCAAGTGGCCATCGTTTATCGACCCCCAGGCCAGACTACTGCCTTCATAGGCCAAATATCCATCTGGCTTCTACACTTTCTCTCTCCTGACACTCCCACCATCATCATGAGTGACTTCTGGCACCCACCAGTCAGCAGCCTCCAAACTCCTTTCACTTGCTCCATCCTTTGGCCTTACCCAGTGGTCCTCTACAGCCACCCACATAGACGGACATACACTAGACCTCATCTTCACCCACCTCTGCTCCCTAACTAGCCTCACAACCTCCCCTCTCCCCCTTTCTGATCACCATCTACTCACTTTCTCATCCTTGTCCTCCTCACCTGCCACCCATGTTCACCAACACGCACATCCTTGCAAAAACCTCACACATCTTGATGCTCATACACTCTTCAATGCTATTTTACCACTATTATCCATATCCTCACTCCACGACACAGACAACCCCACCGCTTTCTACAATTCTACACTCACATCAGCTATGGATGTAGTTGCCCCTCTCATTCATGGCAGAATACAACAAATCATCAGACAACCCTGGCACACAGACAACATTAAAAGACTTCGGCAAGAGTCTAGGGTTGCTAAGCTGCGCTGGAAGAAAACACATTCACAAGAAGACTTCACAGCATTCAAACAAGCAACTCTCAAATTCAAGTCAGCACTCACCTCCGCTAAACAGGCTCATTACCCTCATATCCTCTTTGTCCCACAACCACAGGCAGCTATTCAACACGTTTAACTTCCTTCTCCAGCCACCACTGCCCCCTTCAACCTCCCGCATCTCTGCAGAGTACTTTGAAATACACTTCAACAACAAGATCGATCGAATCAGACAAGTATTTACTGCTCAACCATCACAGCCCCTATGTATACCAGACCACTCCTCTCCCCCACTTACCCTCCTCCTCTCCATCACTAAAGGAGAACTTGCACACATCCTCTCCAAATCACAGCTCATCACTTGTGCATTTGACCCCATCCTATCCCACCTCCTCCCCAACCTCACCACCACTCATCCCATCCCTAACCCACTTCTTTAACTTATCATTAACTTCTGGTACCTTTCCCTCCACTTTCTAACATGCCACAATTACACCTATCTTAAAGAAACCATCCCTTGACCTGACCTGTACATCCAGCTACCGGCCCATATTGCTGCTCCCGTTTGCATCAAAACTTCTCGAAAAGCATGTCCACACTGTACTTTTATCCCACCTCTCATCTAATTCTCTCTTTGACAACCTTCAATCCGGCTTCCGTCTCCACCATTCCACCGAAACTGCCTTAACCAAAATTACTAACGACCTACTTGCCGCCAAAGCTAACAGATATTTCTCCATCCTCCTTCTTCTAGACCTGTCCTCTGCATTCGAAAGACGACCACTCCCTTCTACTACAGATTCTTTCTTCCATTAGTATCACTGACCTCGCCCTCTCCTGGATCTCCTCAAACCTTTCCAACCACACAATTAGCGTCTCCCACTCCCACCCTACCTCCTCACCCCATCCCCTGTCTGTTGGGGTCCCTCAAGGCTCTGTCCTGGGTCCCCTACTCTTCTCCATCTATACCCTCAACCTGGGACAACTCATAAAGTCCCACGGCTTCCTGTACCACCTGTATGCTGAGGACAATGAGATCTACCTCTCTGGAACAGATGTCACCTCTCTGCTGTCTAGAATGCCAGAGTGTCTGTCAGCCATATCCTCCTGCTTCTCCTCTCGCTTCCTAAAAGTAAACATAGACAAAACTGAACTCATCATCTTTCCCCCATCTCACGCATCTTCCTTACCCGATCTATCACAATAAATGACACCACTCTTTGCCCTGTACTTGAAGTGCGCTGCCTTGGAGTTACTCTTGACTCTGCCTAGTTTTTCAAACCCCACATCCAAACCCAATTCGGTGCTCCCTAACATGGAACCTATGGGGCCGGATTTCCCCGTTCGGGAGGACCGCGAGCCGCGGTCCTGATTCATCAGCAGCTGCAGCTGCGTAGGCTGCACACCGGACTGGAGGGCACATCTGACCCTCCAGTTCTGTGTGCTGTGGTTCATCCTGACAGCCCCGGACCGGACTCTGCCATGGTGTGAAGCCAGCCTTACTTTCAGTGCAGCAAACTCACTCCAGAAGTTCAGTGAGGATCTCTGAATGATCCAACGTTGTCCTAATTGACTGGTAATGATAAATAGAATCCACCTGTGTGTAATCAAGTCTCCGTATAAATGCACCTGCTTTGTGATAGTCTGAGGTTCTGTTTCAAGTGCAGAGAGCATCATGAAGACCAAGGAACACACCTGGCAGGTCTGAGATACTACTGTTGTGGCGAAGTTTAAAGCCGGATTAGGATACAAAAAGAGTTCCCAAGTTTTAAACATCTCAAAGAGCACTGTGCAAGCGATCATATTGAAATGGAAGGAGTATCAGACCACTGCAAATCTACCAAGACCCGGCCGTCCCTCTAAACTTTCATCTCGAACAAGAAGACTGATTAGAGATGCAGCCAAAAAGGCCCATGATCATTCTGGATGAACTGCAGAGATCTACAGCTGAGGTGGGAGAGTCTGCCCATAGGACAACAATGAGTCGTACACTGCACAAATCTGGCCTTTATGGAAGAGTGGCAAGAAGAAATCCATTTCTCAAAGATATCCATAAATAGTCTTGTTTGAAGTTTGCCACAAGCCACCTGTGAGACACACTAAACATGTGGAATAAGGTGCTTTGGTCAGATGAAACCAAAAATCAAAATTTTTGGACACAATGCAAAACAATATGTTTGGCGTAAAAGTAACACAGCGTATCACCCTCAAAACACCATCCCCACTGTCAAACATGGTGGTGGCAGCATCATGGTTTGGGCCTGCTTTTCTTCAGCAGGGACAGGGAAGATGGTTAAAATTGATGGGAAGATGGACGGAGCCAAATACAGGACCATTCTGGAAGAAAACCTGTTGGAATTTGCAAAAGACCTCACACTGGGACGGAGATTTATCTTCCAACAAGACAATGATCCTACACATAAAGCAAAATCTACAATGGAATGGTTCAAAAATAAACGTATCCAGGTGTTAGAATGGCCAAGTCAAAGTCCAGACCTGAATCCAATCGAGAATCTGTGGACAGAGCTGAAAACTGCTGTTCACAAACGCTCTCCATCCAACCTCACTGAGCTCCAGCTGTTTTGCAAAGAAGAACGGGCAAGAATTTCAGTCTCTCGCTGTGTAAAACCGATAGAGACATACCCCAAGCGACTTGCAGCTGTAATATCAGCAAAAGGTGGCACTACAAAGTATTAACTCAAGGGGGCCGAATAATATTGCATGCCCCACTTTTCGGTTTTTTATTTGTTAAAAAAGTTTAAAATAGCCAATAAATTTCGTTCCACTTCACAATTGTGTCCCACTTGTTGTTGATTCTTCACAAAAAAATTAGAATTTATATATTTATGTTTGAAGCCTGAAATGTGGCAAAAGGTTGAAAAATTCAAGGGGGCCAAATACTTGCACAAGGCACTGAATATACACACCTACACACATACACACACACACGTTCATATACATACACATTCACACACATATACGTACACACACATGCCCACTTACTTATGTTACTCATGCGCCCACCATCTTTGGCCTCTTGGGTATACAAAGATGGTGGTGGCGTGACGCATCACACCACATCACAGCAAGATTGCAATAATTACAGGATTACGTCAGAGGGGGAAGCTAATAAAATGAATAACGAGGTGTTGTTTTTTTCCCTTTCTGAAAGTATTGCTGATGGCTGGCTGTCATACTGATGGCTGACATTAGCAACAGGGCTTGATGCCAGCTGCCAAAAAAGCTGAGATCAACCCCTTTATTACCCAGTCTGCCACCACTACACGGCAGCTGGGAGAGCAGGTCAACCGCCAGTTTTGGTATCTCTCATAGAGGCACCGATTTGTGGGCTGCTGCTGCCTGCAATTTTCAGCTTGGGGGCACAGAAAGCTTGGGACTTACCACACTGAAAATTACAGCCCCCAGCTGTCTGGGTTACCTTGGCTGGCAATAGAAAATAAAGTGAAGCCCACACCAAATTTTTTTTTAATTATTTATTTATTTAAATAATTGAAATAAAATAGGCTCTTCTGTATTTATCATTGCCAGTGAAGGTAACACCAGGCAGCGGGGGTTGGCAGCCAGCAGCTGCTTAGATTACCTGCACTGGCAATAGAAAATACAGCAAAACCCTACACATTTTTTTACCAGGAAATTAAACACTTTATTAATATAAATAAACACAGGGACAGGTTTTTAAGTAAAAATAAGTGTATTTACATACATTACACAGACAGAGAAAAGCACACAGGGGGAAGACAGCTCAATGGAGAGAGCACATGAGGAAAGAAGACAACAGACTGGGGGAGAGTGCACAGTGGGAAGACAGCTCAAAGGAAAGAGTACACGTTAGGAGACAGAGAGCTCACGGTGGGAAAGAGAGAGTGCATGATGGAATGGGGGAGAGACGGCCACCACCCCCAGCACCACATAGGCCACTGATGCGGCCAGGGCTAGGGGTACTCGGACACCGGGAATGATGGCAGCTTGGGTGTGGAGATCACGAGTGGTCGGGATCCTGGTTCCGTGCCCTGGTGATCATTTGAGTGGATGTTGGTGGGGGAAAAGGGAGTATTTACAGGGGGTTGTGATGCCACCTGTAGTTACCAGTAAAATGGTACCGGCGTTGCCGCTGAGGTGATGGTGGGTGCAGAAGAGTGTGGAGCAGCTCCCTACAGGTGGAGCTTTTATCTCAGGGCAGTGGTGTGGTAATCTGGATGAGGGGAGTTGTGGTAGGTGTTGGTGTTACAGTTCTTACCCCTCTGCTGAGCAGCTGCTGGTGCTGAGCCATCTGGGCACCGCAATAAGGATAACTGAGTCCAATTCAACTTTACTCCACTTTAATGAGTACCGGCAGATGGTAATGGTATACGGTACAGTCTGGTTTACCGGGGGTCTGTCACCAGTTCCAGGTTTCCTGTTATGGAGTCTCTAGATGTTCTTCCTTCTATGGCTTTCTGGGTTAAACTTATTCTTCTGAACTTCTACCACCCTTGCAGAGCTCTCCCGCCAGTCCCTTGATTTCCCACGGTAGAGCACGGGTGTCCTTTGCTGGTTCAGACAGGGCTTCTACTACCCCTACCACTGGTACTTGGGCCGTTACTCCTGTGATCCTGGATCTAATGTGGTCCTGAGGGGTGAGGTACCTTGTGGTGCTGTTAGCTACCCCTTTAGTAATGGACCTGCAGCTTGTTGGTCTGCAGCCAGAGATGAATGTCTGACAGCTACGGCTACCCGCACTGCCGATGCTTCCCCAACACGACCAGCCACCTCCAACCAGTCCTGGCCCGTTGCCCTCTGTCTTGGTTCCCCCCGTGAAGGTTGGGGTTCCTCACAGCAGAGTTGCTGTCAGGCTAGTCCTCTCTGACTGCCTTCTTAGCACTAACTGTCTAAACTGTAACTTTCCCTCCCACTACTCTATCCTAGGCTCCACCTCCACCCTTTTGGGACCTACTAAATTACCGGCCACCCTATTCTAAGTGGTGTGGTCCTAGGTGGGTGTAAAAACAGACTCCATAAGGTGATCCTTGAACTGGCAACTTTACAGGGTTAACACATTATTATGAAAGTGCAATACTACCCTGTGGCGCCTAGTCACAGGGGCGCCACACCACCACCATTGTGACATCACCACCCTCCTGGTGCGATAGCATCGGGCCTCCATTTTGGGTGCGTTCACACACTGCGTATTTGCTGCATATTTTTACGCGAGTGCTCTTGCAGTTTTTGTAGCCAAAACCAGGAGTGGCTGATTAAAACCAGCAGTGGGTGATTAAATACAGAAGTGGAGCACATGTTTCTATTAGACATTTCCTCTGATTGTTCCACTCCTGCTTCTGGCTACAAAAACTGCAACAGTACTCGCGTAAAAATACGCAGAACTTATGCAGTGTGTGAATGCACCCTAAGTTTGTATTTAATAAGAAATAAGTTTTGCATTTATTTATTAAATGTATAACAGTGTCTCACTACGATGTAGCGACCGGTGGTAAGGCCGCGGGTGTGTGTGTATGATCTTTCTCAACAGAATCTCCATACTCAGGTTTAACCGATAATAACATTTCTTTACTGTAAAACATATTTATCTCACAGTCAACCGAACTATATGCGCACTTGTATATATTAGAGTCTCTGGATCTTCACTTCTTCCGGGTACGCAGCAAGAAAAGAAAACACAACAATGAAGGTATCTTTCCCTAAAATCACGTACCAGTCTTATCACAGAAGAAGATGTCGCTCCCACGTAGCAGGCCTGGGGATCTCCTCACTCTTCTTCTTTGGTCTCCTTCTGCAGGTAACAGTCTGTCTCTCCCAGTCTCAGGGCACACAGAGCAACAGCAGAAGGGAGATCACAGCAGCACAAATGGCTCCCTTATGTAGGTCACGGCCCCAGCACATGCACTCTGGGTGCTCGGCGGGCAAGGTTTTGCAGAGCGGCCAGAGTCACAGCACCAAAGTCCAGTGGCCCAGGATCAGTCACAGGGGCTTCTGCGGGGTGATTTTTCCGGCAAGGTGTAGCAAAGTAGTCCACTTTAAACAGACATCCGCAGGTAGATCTTCTCAGCTCTGGATTTATACTGCTCTGATTCTCTGCTTTCACTTCCTGGTTAAACAACAGAGATGGCTGGGAGTTTCCCAGCTCTGTGATTGTACAGTCCACTGATGCCCCCTGGTGGACAAGTGCGGACTGTGCACAGTTCCTTTCAGTTTCAATTTCAATAATACAATCTGAATTGTACACCTCATTACATACCCCCCCACTTAAAGGTTGACAGTCCCTGTCAACAACCATCGGCTCCAAGGCAGTGATGGCCGTTGATATCACAGGAATTGATCTCCGGCGGAGTAGGGACCTCTGTTGGGGGAAACCGTCATCCCCCCGTTCACCTTCGCTCCCTTGTTCAGGGCTCACAATATCTCCAATAAACTCAGTCACGTTTTCTACCCGGGGAGAGTAGGATCGCCGGCGGTAGCGGCGCCGGTTGGGGGCAAATCTGCTTCCTTTAACGGGAACACCCCCAGGACCGGTGACGTCGGCGGCCTCTGTACCCCTCTCTCCCTTCACAACATCAAACTGTACCACCTCCCCATCACCAACGCTGCGGAGGCACTTACGAGGATTGTTACGCTTTATGGCAGTCTGATGTACAAACACGTCATCCTTTGTGTCATTCCTGTTGATGAAGCCATACCCATCGCGGACATTAAACCACTTCACCGTCCCCTGGACCCGAGTGGCCAGTACTTGCTTATCGGTCTGGCTCTGTCTCTTCACACCCTTTTCCCTGATCTCCCCTGCCGAGCGAACCGCTTTGGCTGGGGCGTCTAGTTTAAAGGTGGCTGCTGTTGTGGGGCATGGCTTGCTGGTTCTGGTATATCGGACCACGGGTGGAGGATGCGGACAACGGTTTGCCCTATGGCGGGGGTCGCCGCATGTCCAGCACCTTCCCATAGGCCGACTGGGTTGCTGTCTCGCTTGCCTGTCCGCCTGTTGGTCTAGCATGAGCTGCAGCTGTAGTATCTGTTTCTGCAACTCTGCTACTATCTGCTTCAATTCTTCCGTGTCACTGCTCGGACTGCTGGCACCGGATATGGACCTGCAGGCCGTAGTATAAGTCTGGTTATAAGTTACTACCGGGAGGAGATTCTGTTGATCACACATCCTGCCGACTACGCCAGATGTAGCGACCGGTGGTAAGGCCGCGGGTGTGTGTGTATGATCTTTCTCAACAGAATCTCCATACTCAGGTTTAACCGATAATAACATTTCTTTACTGTAAAACATATTTATCTCACAGTCAACCGAACTATATGCGCACTTGTATATATTAGAGTCTCTGGATCTTCACTTCTTCCGGGTACGCAGCAAGAAAAGAAAACACAATAATGAAGGTATCTTTCCCTAAAATCACGTACCAGTCTTATCACAGAAGAAGATGTCGCTCCCACGTAGCAGGCCTGGGGATCTCCTCACTCTTCTTCTTTGGTCTCCTTCTGCAGGTAACAGTCTGTCTCTCCCAGTCTCAGGGCACACAGAGCAACAGCAGAAGGGAGATCACAGCAGCACAAATGGCTCCCTTATGTCGGTCACGGCCCCAGCACATGCACTCTGGGTGCTCGGCGGGCAAGGTTTTGCAGAGCGGCCAGAGTCACAGCACCAAAGTCCAGTGGCCCAGGATCAGTCACAGGGGCTTCTGCGGGGTGATTTTTCCGGCAAGGTGTAGCAAAGTAGTCCACTTTAAACAGACATCCGCAGGTAGATCTTCTCAGCTCTGGATTTATACTGCTCTGATTCTCTGCTTTCACTTCCTGGTTAAACAACAGAGATGGCTGGGAGTTTCCCAGCTCTGTGATTGTACAGTCCACTGATGCCCCCTGGTGGACAAGTGCGGACTGTGCACAGTTCCTTTCAGTTTCAATTTCAATAATACAATCTGAATTGTACACCTCATTACAACGCTACTGTCTGCTGGCCAGCATTTGAATCCTGCTCATGTATGTCCATTTGAATGAAGTTGGTACTCGGAGTGTCATCACTTAGCAGTTGGTGGGTCACTTGCTCCAAGCTGCCATTTATTATCATGTCGCTGTGAGATTACGGACACATTTACTGGAGTTGTGAAGGCATCAATTTCTTACCAGCAGCAACCTATGTCAGCAGCTTCAGAAAAAGTCACAGTATTTCAACATCTACAACTATTTTACTATATCCGGACTTAAATAAGGCCCCTTTCACATCAGCGACTTGCCGACTTGCGGACCTGATTCAGCAAGCCCCGTGCATTGTCTAGGGGCTTGCGGTCCATCGCGGCAAGTGCGGTTCTGCCGGATACGGCAGATCCGGCACTTGTGGCCGCAACAAAAAACACTGCTTGCAGCTTTTTTTCTGTGGCCACAAGTGCCAGATCCGGCCGATCCGATGTAACCGCACTTGCCACAGCAAACCGCAAGCCCCATAAACAATGCATGGGGCTTGCCAGATACAGGCAGCAAGTGCGGCCGTTAGGCGGCAGATATGGCAGATGCGGTAAATCTGTTTGATCTACCGCACATCAGCAAAAACACTGATGTGAAAGGCCCCTAAACCAAGTTTTGATTTGTACCAACTTTGTGGTTCTACATTTGACTCTACGAAAGCTGAGTCTGGGCAGGTCCTGTCTGCGCCTCATTTGGATACAGAGGTAAGAAACTCTCACAGCACCCATACCTTTAATCGCCTTGTGAGGAGACAGAACACACAATCTAAATATCCTATTAGTTGGTGTTTGGAGTGTGGGAGGAAACAGGAGAACTCGGAGGAGGAAACAAATGCAAACACAGGGAGAACATACAAACTCCTTAGTGGGACTTGAACCCAGGAACTCAGTACTGCCGGAAGCCACCAGGCACCCGCCTGTCTGACTAGTCTACAGCATGGTCTCGGTCCGAGCTATTAAAGGGAACCTGGCCCCTCCAAATCGGTCCCCAGCTTCTAAAAACCTGTCCCTGCACCTTCCTATAAGGTTTCAAGCCATCCCTCTCTTTCCCTTTAGAGATTCTGTAATGTGGAATAATCACATTTATTACCTGGCAAATCTGCGGCTTCTGCTGCCCTGAGGAGTTACAGTGGGTACTCCCTCTGGCTCCTTATCGCCGCCTCCACTGTTGTTTTTCATGCCCCAATGGGCGTGAAAATCGCTGGGCGGGCTTAGCCGGAATGACGCAAATGGCATCATTTCCGGCGCTGTGACGTCGATACACCCTTTGGGTGTATGTACAGACCTCACGCATTGCGCATGCGTGAGGTGTATTGACGTCACAGCGCCGGAAATGATGCCATTTGCGTCATTCCGGCTAAGCCCGCCCAGCGATTTGACACAGGATCAACATTCATTTTCACACCCATTGGGGCATGAATAACAACAGTGGAGGCGGTGATAAGGAGCCAGAGGGAACGCCTTTTGTGACTCCTCGGGGCAGCAGAAGCCGCAGATTTGCCAGGTAATAAATGTGATTATTCCACATTACAGAATCTCTAAAGGGAAAGAGAGAGAGAGAGGGATAGCTTGAAACCTTATAGGAAGGTGTAGGGACAGGTTTTTAGTGGCTGGGGACCGATTTGGAGGGGTCAGGTTCCCTTTAAAGTATATTTTTCACTGAAACTCTGCAGCGTTGCCAAGTGAAATATACAGGGATGAAATGGCGCAGTAAACACCTGATATCTGGTGCCTGTGGTCACATCAGTTGTCAGGGTCACTTTAAACAGAAAAATCATTAGGCGCAAGGTCTAATGCCTAGAGTAAGTCATGCAAGAAAAACATACAGAAATGTAACTTGTTCACTTGTGCCTCAAAATGTATTTACTATGTGTAATTGTTTCATTTATATACTAGCTGCTTCCTTCCCTCATATTTACCACCATTTCACACACTCTGTGCACTCCATCCATATCAGTCCCTCTTTCCCCTCCTGTCCTATATACACCTGTCATGCTCTTTTTAAAATGTTAAACAACCCAGATCCATTCATACCCTCCATTCAACATAAGTGACACCCTCATAAATCACTTAACCATCTACTCACTCTCTTTATTATCCTTCTCCTAGTCGCAGGGGATATTGAACCTAATCCAGGCCCTTCTTATCATAGTAAGTCAAACTCTTTCCCTGCTACACTCAGAAACTTCAGGAATGTCATTAATACTCCTTGTGACACGCCCACTCAAGGGTCGGGGGTACTCAGGAACCGGGCATCAGTTGTTCTTCATTCTCGGTTCTTTTCACGGGGACAGACGGGGGCCGTCGGGTGCTTCCCTTGCCAACCTCTAGTTCAGCGTTGTCTCCAGAACCAGGACAGTGCAGTCGAGCCTCTATTGGTGAGCCTCTCTCTTTCTTATTATAGAGAGGAGAGAGATGCAGGAGGAAGCGCTCCTGGTGTTATACCCAGTGGTCAAGTGGAGGATTAACAGGTGATGGCCACTCACCTGATGGGGTTATGCAGCTGGCATAACCCAGTGGCTGTAGCTCCTGGTGCTTGACACGCACCACACGCCGAATCCAACTTCCTGGCTCAGGGAGGAGGCTGGTCATGTGGGTCATCACACGACGAGGGCCTAGACAGGCCACCCAGAACTACACGTGGCGCTCATTCTTTCTCACTGCCATCTTGCGAGCTAGTTCTTACACAGTCTCTTAACAGTTCATTAAGGTGCACGAGACCCGGTGTTACTGGGCCGCTCGCATCCTGTTCGTGACGCCAAGTTGACACGCCCACTCCAGGGCCGAGGGTACTCAGGAGCGGACATCAGTTCTTTTTCACTTTCGGTTCTTTTCACAGGGACAGACAGGGGCGGAGACCCAGTCCCTTGACCCTGGCGGTGTCATTTAATGAAGGGGGATTGACAGGGAAGACAGGGAAAAGGGGTAATTGTGACGCCTCTGGGGCGAGCATGGCACCGCTCCGCCCTCCAGGCTCTCAGCGCCTCCGCACAGAGAGCTCAGGTAACGACTGCCATGGGTGCTCAGTTGCACCCCTTCCAGGTACTGCTCCCTAGTTCGGCCACCTTCTCCAAGTTGTGTCGGGTGTTCAGTCGCAGCTCCAGTTAGGAACTCGGGGCCTCTGGTTCAACAGTTCAGGCATACAGCATCCGCGCAGTGTTCAGAGCCGGTTCCATGTGTTGTCCACCAGCCCATCTGTACCTTCACCAGATACGGGCATACGGGGACCTACATCTCACTCCGTACCCCAAGGGCTCCATTCTTCCTTCACACCTGTCGGTCGTTCCCTCCCGGGGCGAGCGTGACCGTGCTCCAGCCCGCAGGAATAACACCTCCTCCTCCTTACTTCTGCTACCACTCCACTACTCTCCTCTGTTGTTCTGCTCCTGCACTTCTCTTCTTCCCTCCCGGCTACGCTTGGGTCCTCCCACCATCCCGGGGTTCTAAGTGTTGTGTTTTTTGTGTATGTGTGACTCGACTGCGCCATCCCAGCACCTGGAGCGCAGAGGCACTACTGTCCCTCTAATGGAGGAGTGCAGTACCTCTGGTGGCGGCCTACCCGGTGGGGCGCCACACTTGCATGCCTCCTGTCTCCTTCAACTGCGCAATTTGGAACCCTCGCTCAGCATGTAACAAACTCTCTTACATCCACAACTTTTTCCTTTCACATAACATTAGCCTCCTTGCGCTACGGAGACCTGGATTCAGCAGTCTGACACTACTGTCGCTGCTGCATTTCCCATATGGTTGGCTGCAATTTCTCATACCCATAGACCTGAGAGCAGACCAGGTGGAGGTGATGGTCTACTGCTTTCAACAAATTGTACTTATCCTACCTGTCCCCTCACTTACTGTATCTTCCTTTGTTTTGAGGTCCACACTGTAAGACTTTACAGGCCCTTCTCCCTGCACGTGGCAGTGGTTTATTACACTCCAGCTCCCCACGTCAATTCCTTGATCACTTTGCTACCTGGCTTCTACACTATGTACCCTGTGACCTTCCCACTCTCATCACAGGGAACTTTAACATCCCTATTGATAATCCCATCTCCTCATCTGCCTCTTATCTTTTATCCTAACCTCCTCTCTCGGCCTCTCACAATTTACTAATTCTGCCACATATGAAGGTAGAATACATTGGACTTGGATCTTCTCATGACTTTGCACAGTGCATGATTTCACTAATTCCCCTCTTCTGCTCTCTGACCACAACCTTCTTTCATTTTCAGTCAAAAACTGTCAACCCATCAAGGATACCCCCAACTCCTATACCTACAGGAATATACGTGCCATTAACACTCAGAAACTATAAAAAAAATTACAGCCTTCACTGGCTCCAATCTCCTCCCTCTCATGCCCTGACTCTGCTCTAAAACTCTAAAATGAAACACTGCAAAGTGCCCTGGATGAAGCTGTACCTACACCTTGAACAACTCGGCACTGACAGCAACAACTCTGGCACATGCTGCAAACACGGTTTCTTCATTGGTGCTTCAGGTGCAATGAACATCTGTGGAGAAAATCCAACCTAGCCAAAGATTTCATTCATTATAAATTCATGCTGAAAACATACAATGCTGCCTAACCTCTCCAAACAAGCTTACGTCAACACACATCATCTCACTAGCCAACAATCCTAAACGACTCTTTGACACTTTCCATTCTCTCCTCAGTCCAAGACTACAGGCCTCCCAACACAACCAAGTGGCCACATACGACAGGAAATTTCATCTGAGCCTCAGAACATTATGCATTTTCTTCCCTCCTGCACTTAATCCGACTCACTTTCGGCCTTTGATCCAGTCACAGAGGATGAAGTTACCCAGTGCCTTGCAGCTTCTCGCCCTACTACCTGCACCAGTGACCCTATTAACTCACATCTCCTTCAATCCCTTTCCCCGGCTTTCACCTCTCAACTCCTAAAATATTTAATTTTTTCCTCTCATCTGGTGATTTCCCCTCCTCCTTCAAACACACCTGAATACAACCATTATTCAAAAAACCTCCCTTGTCCAGAACTCTGCTGCTAATTACCAACTGTCTCTAATTACCGACTGTTCATCTCTAAACTTTGGGAACGCTTAGTCCACTCCTGTTTGATCTGCTATCTGACAATTCTCTTCTTGACCCTCTACAATCTGGTTTCTCGCTCCTTACATTCTACTGAAACTGCCCTTACTAAAGTTCTAATGATCTACTAAGAGCAATATCTAATGGTCACCTCTGTCTGCTGATCCTCCTGGGTCTCTCGCTGCATTCGATACTGTGGATCACCAGCTCCTTCTCTCTATGCTCTGCTCTATTGGGTTCAATGACACCGCTCTCTCCTGGTTCTCCTCTTACCTCTCTGACTGTTCCTTCACTGTATCTTTTGCTGGCTCCTCTTCTTCTTTTCCCCTCACGGCTGTGGTTCCTCAGGGTTCAGTCCTAGGTCCCCTTTTCTCTCTATACACTATCCCTATTGAACAAACCATCAGTAGATTTGGTTTCAGTACCATATCTATGCTGACGATACCTAATTATACACCTCGTCCCCTGACATTACCCTTACATTACTACAAAATACCAGTGATTGTCTGTCTGCTGTCTCTAACGTCATGTCTTCTTTCTACCTTGAACTGAATTTGTCAAAATAATCTGTTCTCATTTCTGTAACCTAACATTGCCATTTCTGTATGTGGTTCTATCATTCTTCCCCAGCAGCACCTCACTGTTTGGGGTTATATTTGACTCAGATATCCCTTTCACTCCCCACATCCGATCACTAGCTTGCATGTGTCATCTACACCTCGAAAACATCTCTAGAATTTGACCTTTTCTTACTGTTGACTCTACAAAAACTCTAACTGTTGCCCTTATTCATTCTCGTCTGGATTACTGCAATTCTCTACTAATCGGTCTCCCTCTTACTAAACTCTCTCCTCTCCAATCCATCCTCAATGCAGCAGCCAGGATCATATTTCTCTCCTCAACCGCCTCACCGATGCCTCAATCCTGTGCCAGTCATTGCACTGGCTGCCAATCCGCTATAGAGTACAGTATAAAATTATCACTTTGACCCACAAAGCCCTCCACAGTTTTGCACTGCCCTTACATCTCAAATCTCATCTCTGTCTATCACCCTACACGTGCCCTCCGCTCCGCAAGTGACCTAAGACTGACATCAGCTACAATCTGAACCTCCCACTCCCATCTCCAAGATTTCTCAAGAGCTGCACCAATTATCTAGAACGGATTACCATTAACAATTCAATTAATTCCCAATACCCATTGTTTTAAGCGAGCCCTAAAAACACATTTCTTTAGACTAGCTACCACCTCACTTATCTATTCCCACTCTGCCTTTTCCAAATTTGGCCTCTTCGGTCATCTGTCTACACCCCCATGCACCTAATAGCACTTTATCTGTACTTGTACAGTCATGGCCAAAAGTTTTGAGAATGACACCAAAATTATATTTTCACATGCTCTGCTGCCCTCTGGTTTTATTTGTGTTTGTCTGATGTTTATATCACATACAGAAGTATAATTGCAATCATATTATGAGTACCAAAAGGTTATATTAACAGTTAGAATGAGTTAATGCAGCAAGTCAATATTTGCAGTGTTGACTCTCCTTCTTCATGACCTCTGCAATTCTCCCTGGCATGCTCTCAATCAACTTCTGGACCAAATCCTGACCGATAGCAGTCCATTCTTCCATAATCAATGCTTGCATTTTGGCAGAATTTGTTGGTTTTTGTTTGTCCATCCGTCTCTTGATGATTGACCACAAGTTCTCAATGGGATTAAGATCTGGGGAGTTTCCAGCCCATGGACCCAAAATCTCTATGTTTTGTTCCCTGAGCCATTTAGTTATCACCTTTGCTTTATGGCAAGGTGCTCCATCATGCTGGAAAAGGCATTGTTGGGCGCCAAACTGCTCTTGGACGGTTGGGAGAAGTTGCTCTTGGAGGACATTCTGGTACCATTCTTTATTCATGGCTGTGTTTTTAGGCAAGACTGTGAGTGAGCCGATTCCCTTGGCTGAGAAGCAACCCCACACATGAATGGTTTCAGGATGCTTTACAGTTGGCATGAGACAAGACTGGTGGTAGCGCTCACCTCTTCTTCTCCGAATAAGCTGTTTTCCAGATGTCCCAAACAATCGAAAAGGGGATTCATAAGAGAAAATTACTTTACCCCAGTCCTCAGCAGTCCACTCCCTGTACCTTTCCCCAGTCCTCAGCAGTCCACTCCCTGTACCTTTTGCAGAATATCAGTCGGTCCCTGATGTTTTTTCTGGAGAGAAGTGGCTTCTTTGCTGCCCTCCTTGAAACCAGGCCTTGCTCAAAGAGTCTCCGCCTCACAGTGCGTGCAGAAGCACTCACACCAGCCTGCTGCCATTCCTGAGCAAGTTAGGCACTGCTGTAGTCCGATCCCGCAGCTGAAACAGTTTTAAATACGGTCCTGGCGCTTGCTGGTCTTTCTTGGGCACCCTGGAGCCTTTTTGACAACAATGGAAGCTCTCTCCTTGAAGTTCTTGATGATGCGATAGATTGTTGACTGAGGTGCAATCTTTCTAGCTGCGATACTCTTCCCTGTTAGGCCATTTTGGTGCAGTGCAATGATGGCTGCACATGTTTCTTTAGAGATAACCATGGTTAACTGAAGAGAAACAATGATACCAAGCACCAGCCTCCTTTTAAAGTGTCCAGTGGTGTCATTCTTACTTAATCATGACTGATTGATCGCCAGCCCTGTCCTCATCAACACCTACACCTGTGTTAATGGAACAATCACTAAAACAATGTTAGCTGCTCCTTTTAAGGCAGGACTGCAATGATGTTGAAATGTGTTTTGGGGGTTAAAGTTCATTTTCTAGGCAAATATTGACTTAGCAAGTAATTGCTGTTAAGCTAATCACTCTTTATGACATTTTGGAGTATATGCAAATTGCCATTAGAAGAACTGAAGCAGTAGACTTTGTTAAAATTAATATTTGTATCATTCTCAAAACTTTTGGCCATGACTGTACTCTACAGATCCTGTCTGGTGACTGGTTCATGCAGCATTACGTGAATCCCCTATTAATTATATTGATGGCTGGTCCAAATATGACGACACTTTTTACCATTTCCCTTTGTGTCTCCCCTATTTCCTCTAGATTGTAAGCTTGCGAGCAGGACCCTCACTCCTCACAGTATCTGTTGAATTTTTGTTACTCTGTATTGTCTCATATTGTCTGTACATGTCTCCTTTGAATTGTAAAGTGCTGTGGAATATGTTGGCGCTATATAAATAACTATTATAGGCAGGCCCGGCGTCAGCACCCGGGCAAGTGTTGGGGCCCGAATGCTTGGAGGGGGCCCACCGGGCCCCTGAGGGCTAGGGTCACACTTGTGTTGTGACCCTAGACTGAAGCAAGTATTGTCTGCTGCAGCGCAGAGCGTTTAATGCTATGCGCTGCCAGCAACGAGCCCATAGAAACCCGATGTTTACATTGCCAACCAGTGGTTGGCAAGGTAAACATCGGGTTTCTATGGGCTCCAGCGCATAGCATTAAACGCTATGCGCTGCAGCCGAAAATACTTGTGTCAGGCTAGGGTCACAACACAAGTGTGACCCTAGACTCAGGGGCCCCTGAGCACTGCCCCCACAGCCAGGGCCATATCCAGGGGGCAGCTGGGGGGGCTCATTTGTATGGAGGTCATGTGCAGCCTCCTGCAGCTCCGGAGGTCTCCCTCTGTGGGAGCCGACAGAGCTGCACATTCTGTGCTGAGTGCTGACAGGACCTGACTGGGTCACAACACAAGTGTGACCCTAGCCTCAGGGGCCCCTGAGCACTGCCCCCATAGCCAGGGCCATATCCAGGGGGAAGCTGGGGGGCTCATTTGTATGAAGGTTATGTGCAGCCTCCTGCAGCTCCGGAGGTCTCCCTCTGTGGGAGCCGACAGAGCTGCACATTCTGTGCTGAGTGCTCACAGGACCTGTGATGATGTCACATGGAGGGGAGGAGTCAGGGCTCACATGATCAGCTCCTCTGTGTATGCAGGATTCTGCTGTGCTGGCCACCATGTCCATGATGCTCAATTAGGTGAAGTTTATGTGTGGGGTCAGGAGGGATTTACAGTGTGAATGTAGCAGTGGTGAGTGTGTACTAGGTGTATGGAGCGGAGCCATGTGGGTACTAGGTGTACGGAGCGTAGTCGTGTGTGTACGAGGTGTACGGAGCAGAGCCGAGTCTGTACGAGGTGTACGGAGTGAAGCCGAGTGTGTACGAGGTGTACGGAGCGGAGCCGAGTGTGTACGAGATGTACGGAGCAGAGCCGAGTGTGTATGAGGTGTACGGAGCAGAGCCGAGTGTGTACGAGGTGTACAGAGTGGAGCCGAGTGTGTACGAGGTGTACGGAGCAGAGCCGACTGTGTACGAGGTGTACGGAGTGGAGCCGAGTGTGTATGAGGTGTACGGAGCGGAGCCGACTGTGTTCGAGGTGTATGGAGCGGAGCCATGTGGGTACTAGGTGTACGGAGCGTAGCCGTGTGTGTACGAGGTGTACGGAGCAGAGCCGAGTGTGTACGAGGTGTACGGAGCAGAGCCATGTGGGTACTAGGTGTACGGAGCATAGCCGAGTGTGTACGAGGTGTATGGAGCAGAGCCAAGTGTGTACGAGGTGTACGGACCAGTGCCGAGTGTGTACGAGGTGTACAGAGCGGAGCCGAGTGTGTACGAGGTGTACGGAGCAGAGCCGAGTGTGTACGAGGTGTACGGAGCAGAGCCAAGTGTGTACGAGGTGTACAGAGCGGAACCGAATGCTTACAAGGTGTCCGGAGCGGAACTGCATGTGTACGAGGTGTACGGAACGGAACTGCATGTGTACGAGGTGTACGGAGCAGAGCCGAGTGTGTACGAGGTGTACAGAATGGAGCCGAGTGTGTACGAGGTGTACGGAGCAGAGCCGAGAGTGTACGAGGTGTACGGAGCAGTGCCGAGTGTGTACGAGGTGTACAGTGCGGAGCCGAGTGTGTACGAGGTGTACGGAGCAGAGCCGAGTGTGTACAAGGTGTACGGAGCAGGGCCGAGTGTGTACGGAGCAGAGCCGAGGGTGTACGAGGTGTACAGAGTGGAGCCGAGTGTGTACGAGGTGTACAGAGCGGAGCCGAGTGTGTACGAGGTGTACGGAGCAGAGCCGAGTGTGTACGAGGTGTACGGAGTGGAGCCGAGTGTGTACGAGGTGTACGGAGCAGAGCCGAGTGTGTACGAGGTGTACAGAGTGGAGCCGAGTGTGTACGAGGTGTACGGAGCAGAGCCGAGTGTGTAGTAGGTGTACGGAGTAGAGCCGAGTGTGTACGAGGTGTACGGAGCAGAGCCGAGTGTGTACGAGGTGTACAGAGCGGAACCGAATGCTAACAAGGTGTCCGGAGCGGAACTGCATGTGTACGAGGTGTACGGAACGGAACTGCATGTGTACGAGGTGTACGGAGCAGAGCCGAGTGTGTACGAGGTGTACGGAGCAGAGCCGAGTGTGTACGAGGTGTACGGAGCAGAGCCGAGTGTGTACGAGGTGTACAGAGCGGAACCGAATGCTTACAAGGTGTCCGGAGCGGAACTGCATGTGTACGAGGTGTACGGAACGGAACTGCATGTGTACGAGGTGTACGGAGCAGAGCCGAGTGTGTACGAGGTGTACAGAGTGGAGCCGAGTGTGTACGAGGTGTACGGAGCAGAGCCGAGAGTGTACGAGGTGTACGGAGCAGTGCCGAGTGTGTACGAGGTGTACAGAGCGGAGCCGAGTGTGTACGAGGTGTACGGAGCAGAGCCGAGTGTGTACAAGGTGTACGGAGCAGGCCGAGTGTGTACGAGGTGTACGGAGCAGAGCCGAGGGTGTACGAGGTGTACAGAGTGGAGCCGAGTGTGTACGAGGTGTACAGAGCGGAGCCGAGTGTGTACGAGGTGTACGGAGCAGAGCCGAGTGTGTACGAGGTGTACGGAGCGGAGCCGAGTGTGTACGAGGTGTACGGAGCAGAGCCGAGTGTGTACGAGGTGTACAGAGTGGAGCCGAGTGTGTACGAGGTGTACGGAGCAGAGCCGAGTGTGTACGAGGTGTACGGAGTGGAGCCGAGTGTGTACGAGGTGTACGGAGCAGAGCCGAGTGTGTACGAGGTGTACAGAGTGGAGCCGAGTGTGTACGAGGTGTACGGAGCAGAGCCGAGTGTGTACGAGGTGTACGGAGCAGAGCCGAGTGTGTACGAGGTGTACAGAGCGGAACCGAATGCTTACAAGGTGTCCGGAGCGGAACTGCATGTGTACGAGGTGTACGGAAAGGAACTGCATGTGTACGAGGTGTACGGAGCAGAGCCGAGTGTGTACGAGGTGTACGGAGCAGAGCCGAGTGTGTACGAGGTGTACGGAGCAGAGCCGAGTGTGTACGAGGTGTACAGAGCAGAACCGAATGCTTACAAGGTGTCCGGAGCGGAACTGCATGTGTACGAGGTGTACGGAACGGAACTGCATGTGTACGAGGTGTACGGAGCGGAGCCGCGTGCATACGAGGCATGTGTACCAGTGGCAGCCCCCTGCGGATTCCGCTCCCGCTCCTATAGTTCCAGCCGCCTTTGCCAGCAGCATTCTTCTCCAGAGTCTCTTCTGCCGCTGTCTGCATTCTGCAGCTCAGCATGGAGGGGCACGATGTTGTCATCACTGTGCTGATATGTGCAGAGCGACCAGAGCAGCGAGAAGAAAGGTGAGGAGAAAGAGAGATCTGGACGGCCAGACACTCCGCTTGGCTGCGGTGCCACCCATATGGCAGTGCGGCTCCATTGAGCTGCTTGCATTATTTGTGCGCTTCAGGATGCCTGTGTATATACCAAGCATCCTCAGACGCACAAAAATGCAACATTTTGCATTTGCAGGGGACTTTTAAAAAGCGCAAGGGAACGCAAACGCACCTTAGCCCGCTCCTAACAACGTGTAATATACTCACTGTCAGAAACAGCTCTTGCTGGTTTCAGCAGTCACTGTTCCTGTAAGGCCGCCTTCACATAGGCGGTTTTTGAAAAATGCGGCAGTTGCGGTAAAGAACCCCGCATCTGCCGCATTTTCTGCCTAGCGGCTGCACTTGCTACGCGTTTGCAGCAAGCCCCATGCATTGTCTATGGGGCTTGCGGAAGTGTGCGGCAATATATATATTATAGTCCATGATATGTACTAAAGGGGGCCCACTGAGACTTTTTCCCCGGGGCCCACAGAAACCTGGAGCCGGCCCTGATTATAGGACGTCAAGTGGTGGTCTGCAGGTAAAACAGCAACTCCCATAGCAGGAATGTCATCCATGATGGCGTCTCTGTACATTGAGTGCTGGATACCTGGATACAGGGCCAGGTCCGCCTGAGTGACTCCCCAAACCACACACATAGACATGGTTTATCACTGGAGTGCAGGCAGCTGGTGACGTCACAGCGCTCATATAACCCGCCCAGAGGCGCGCCATCTCAGCACAGACCAATAGGAGAAGAGCACAGTGATCTGGCGGTAGAGAGGCGTGAACCGCACTGCGTGTCACCGCCGCCACCGGAAACAGGAGCCGGAAGCCGGCAGGACCATAAACAAAGTCCTCAACGTAGTTTGTCCTGCAGTGAACATGGGGAACACCAGCAGCGAGCGACCCGGGCCCCTGAAAGGGCGAAGGGACAGCGGCGGGGGCGCCACAAAGGGGGAGGACCGAGCCAAAATACTAATGGACAGTCCGGAGGACGCAGACATGTACCCTGCGGAGGAGAGCAAGGTGACGGCTGTGTGGGCAGCGGGGAGGCTGGTGATGACAGCTGGCTCCGGCTGACAGTGACAGGCACGACACCTGACAGCACACAGTGTCAGCAGGGGCCGTAGCCGGCTCTATAGCCGCACTATGGCTGCCAGGCACATAATGTGGACTGCTTGGTCTTGGTAGCCCCTGGAGCAGCTGCTGACCTTGTAGTGATGGCCTCAGATGAATGGACATTGTGTGAGCCCTACTCTAATACTACAGAGAGCGGCACAAGCCAGTAAAAAGGGTCAGCCCTAGATGAGACCGAGCTGGCGGAGGTCAGTGACCTCAGCTCCATGGGTGTAACGTATATATCAGGCGCTTAGGTCATATACTTGGCCAATGTCATGTGACCTCAGCCTTGGACCTCTGTTGGGCATCACCATGGCATAGCACAAAGAATGACATGAGGAATGGTGTAGTCAAGGACAATACTCCATATACAAGATCCATAGAAAACATCAGATAGTGGATGCCATAAAGGTCTGAAGGTGATAGATACCAAGCAGAGGATGTGGGTGGCACATTATAAAGTGTGTGTGACGGCTATAGGGAAGGGGTTGTGTATACTGCCCATAACTACAAGGACAACTAGGCTGCAAAATATACAAGTAAGACAGAGACAATCCCACTAAAATCACCTAGGAGGCAAAATAGGACATGGTGTACAACAGACACAGATGCCCTAACTCACACTAATGGTACCTTAACACGCCGCTACTGGATGGTGGCAACAACCGGCTACTTCACGTGCACGAGCACGCACAAACGGTTACAAACGTAATCGCACCACCATTACACGCCGCAACAAGGTGCGCTACGGTAGGTTACATCTATCTCTGGATACACCACCGGGTGTCTCAAGTTACCTTCTGCAGAGCACCTTACCTCATTTACACACCGCTACAACAAGCTAATATGGGCGGACCTGGTGCAGCAGGGACAACACATAGGCGTGCCACAATTGTGGATTACGAGACGCTCGTAAGCTGATAGGACAATGCAATAGCATCATGATTGGCCAGCCAGCGCAGGTGGCTGATTAATACATGACGCTCAAGCAATTGTGTAGTGTGACTGGTCAGCTCCTTAAATATGCCTCCCTATGCAGCAACTACCAATCGTAACGCAGGAGCTTCCTCCAATGATTGCTGATGGGTGCGGTAACCCGGAGCCTGTGTCACGCCCCAGCTACATACCAGGTACATAGCCTGGTGTCGAAACAACCCTTCTGTTCCTTCTTTACACGCCGATACAGGTCGCTACCATCGGCTGGGTAACCACCTGTTTTAGGGCAGTGCTCTGAAACAGGTGCCGCCACTGGCGGGTGGCTACAACCGTCTTCACACGCCGCTATCTCGGGTTGATTTGGCGGTGCAAGATACATTTCTCTCATGTACCCGGTTGTTGCCACCATCCAGTAGCGGCGTGTAAAGGTACCATTAGTCCTCAGCACACTATTTAATCTGGATCTTTAAAACATTAACCAGATAGATAGAACCGAAATCAAAGGTGCACGTGCAGTATACAAAAAGATAAAAGCAACTAAGCCAACAGTGGAGGAGGGCATGCTGAGCCCACGCTTTATATCTCTTGTTGTGGCCATCATCACTGGTATTCTTATTGCGAATAGCTTATAAGTCTAAAGGGGTTTGTTGAAGCTTGGGACATGTCTGCAGTTATTTTACAACTGTAGAATGCCAAATTATGATAGTGTGCCTCGTACACCCCATGTATTCCAGGGGTGAGTGAATGGTCACTTGTGTGCATACTTGTGGTCTAGTGCCAGCTAGACTCATCCGGCTTCCCTTTGTTCTCTTTTATTGAGAGAAGCTGATTGCATCTATTTAGCACTTGACGGGCAGTATGCAAATCATATACCCAGGACTGCCAACTTGACCTGGAAAATTTGGGGAATAGTAGCAATGTGTGCATCACGCACTCTAGTTGCATAGGGTGACAACAGACTTTTGCACCAAGCATGGACAACCCCTTTACAAAATTGGATAACCACTCCATCTTTTTTCATTTTTTTTTTTTCAGCCAATCTAATTAATTAAGATTCCTGCCCTCGGACTTATACTCTTCTTCCGGCATCTTCACCTTATGCCGATGCCGCTCCGATCCCACAGTGCCATCTTGTGACTGCAACCTGGGTCTGGAGGGAAGTCAGAAGTTATCCCAAGCTTTCACATCAGCGTTTTTTTTAAATCGCGGCAGATGCAGTGAAAAAAACGCATCTGCCGCGATTACCGCATAACCGCGACACTTGCGGCACAGTTGCGGCAAGCCCCATGCAATGTCTATGGGGCTTGCGGTAAGTGTGGGCAAGTGCGGTTTCGGCAGGTGCGGCCGCGAAAAAAACGCGGTCAGCCGCGTTTTTTTTGTGGCCGCACTTGCCGCACCTGCCGCTAGCCCGCATAGACATTCTATGGGGCTTGCCGCAACTGTGCCGCAAGTGTCACGGTTATGCGGTAATTGCGGCAGATGCGTTTTTTTTCACCGCATCTGCCGCAATTTGAAAAAAATGCTGATGTGAAAGGGGCCTAAAGCCACTGACATCAGTTGCTGCTGGTCAGAAATTGATGTCTTCACAAGCCAAGCATATATGGTCGTAGTCTCATGTCAACATGGGATGCAATGGCCGATTGGAGCCAATGACCCACCAACTGTCAGGTGATGACACGCCCAGTTTGAACCAACTTTAATTTAAACATGCGTGAGCGGCATTCAAATACTGATAGCTGCGTAGTGAGACACTGTAGTACATTTAACAAATAACAAACAAATGCAAGCTATTTCCTACTATATACAAATTGAACAATTAAAAATAATATCTGGGGAACAGCACCGGTACTATTGATTTTATAAAATAAAAATTAACATGGTTGTTATTTTAACTTCAGCCCAACCATGTGAATAACTACTTAGCTGCACGAAATCTCACACCTCTGTAGAGACATCACCGGCTCATTCGTGTCCTTTTTGTTATAGGCTCCGCCTGAAGTACAGGGAAGCCGGGATAATGCACACCTTAAGGGTATGAGCCAACAATCGATGTTAACAGCGTTTTGGACGCAGCTTATTAAATACTGTATCCAAAACGCTGCGCTATACAGTATAAGCTCAGTGCATGGATGTATAGAAATCTTATGCCCGCTGGGCTTTTTTTTTTTTATTCCGCGCATACAGACTTTTTGAGCCGCAGCATGTCAATTTATGTTTGTGGAGACGTGAGTGTTCTGAGCATGAAAACAGCAAAAATTTGCGGGCAGCAGGTTCTCCTGCACAGGTCACTAGTGTCTCTGGAAGAGCGAACACGCTGCATCCAGAACGCGAGGAAACCCGATCGTGGGCACATACCCTTATGGAATGCAGCACAGTTGCTGCTGAAGGTGGAAGTCTCGGTTCACACATGAAAAGTCTGGGGACAGGTTCCCATTAAAGGGAACCAGTCACCATGAAAAAGCAGTGCAATCTGCAGGCACTATGTTATACAGCAGGGAAAACTGAGTAGATTGATGTATAGTTTTGTGAGAAAAGATTCAGTATAACCTGTGAATTCGTTATTTAAACCCCTGCTCTTTCTGGGATTTTGGGTCCAGTGGTGGTCCTATCAGTGACTGGCAGCTATCCTTGTATAAGTGTGCATACAGAAACAACTGTCGGTCACTGATAGGACCGCCCACTGGACCCAAAATCCCAGAAACAGCAGGGATTTAAATGATGAATTCACAGGTTATACTGAATCTTTTCTCACAAAACTATATATCAATCTACTCAGTTCTCCCCAGCTTTATAAGGGTGCCTTCACATTTGCACATGGGAAGGCCGCGTATGCTGCGTTCCCATACGCAGTCAAGCGCACGCGCACTGCGTTCCTATGTTTAACATAGGAACGCATAGTACCTGCGTTTGGCAGCGTTTGCCACGTTCGGGTGCGCATGCGGAAGATATCTGCTCCCTCCAGGGTCCCCCGTCTGCACCCGGGATGCAGCATGTTGGATTTTTTTGTGCGCTCGGGGACCTTGGAAAATCAGTAAGCTTCCCCAAGTGCACAAAGGAATGCATTGGCATGACAGCGCAGGAGAACGCTGCGGACCCATTGAAATCTCTCCCGGTGGCCAACGGTGATCTCCTGTGACATCAGCTGGAGCCTCTGATCATCTCCTCCCTGCCGCCGGTAATCTCCTAGCGGTGTCGGCGGAGAGAAACAGCTGATGTGACAGCTGTTTGAATCTTCCCGCGCCGACATCTCCTCTCGATGTCAGCGCGGGAGATTCAAACAGCTGTCAGATCAGCTGTTTAACCCCGCTGACACGTCCCGGAGCTTACCGGCGGCCGGTAGGAGGAGATCTCTGCCGCTGATCTCCGCCTCCAGCCCGCCCCCGGACGCTGCCGATTGGCTGCTCGGGCTCCATAGTGATCTGTCCGCAGGCGGACATTCTCCGCTGCGGACACATCATTAGAAAGAAAAATGACCCTGCTTTCACTGCGTTTGTGTCTGCATGCCATCAGCATGCAGACACAAACACAAATGTGATGCCAGCCTAACATAGTGCCTGCAGATTGCACTGCATTTTTCTGGTGACAAGTTCCCTTTAAAGAAATGTAACTGGTGAACAAAGTGCTAGATGTAGCAATACCCATGAATGTGTCAGAGATTTTGTAAAAGCTTTATTCTCGTCGCAGGCACCACTGGAGAAGGATGAATTTCTAGCGTGGCAGCATGATTTAGAAGTAAATGACAAAGCTCCGACGCAAGCTCGGCCAACTGTATTTCGCTGGACCGGTGGTGGGAAAGAAATTTACCTCTCTGGCTCATTTAATAATTGGGGGAAGATTCCTCTCATAAGGAGGTAAAGCATTCACTGCTAGATTCTATGTTCCATTGGAATATTACCTGTGTGCAAATGGTCATAAATGGAGAATTGTTTGGTCTATGGGAAGATTTGCAGAAGCTGGGACATCTAGTATTGTTTGTGTGTTTTTTTTTTTTTTTTTTTCCCTTAGGCTGCGTTCACACATTGCGTATTTTTGTGCGCGCTTTTCAAAATATGCAATGTGCTTTTTGTCTGCCGGCAAAGTGAATGGGAAATTCACTTTGCCGTGCAGACAGTGCGTAAAAATACGCCCGCGCTTTTAAAGGAAAAATCGCCTGCGTAAAAAGAATGACCTTGTCAATTCTTTACGCAGCAGCGCTGGCGCTTTTTCCTATAAGGGCGGGCGCTGCTGCATCTGAAGTCACAGAGGGGAGGAAGAATCCTGCTTCCTCCTCCCCTCTATGACACGTGACCGCCCATTTGATTTTGCAGTGTATTAATATACACTGCGAAATCAAAGTTAAATAAAGACAAATGTATGAAAAATAATAAAGAATTAAATACCTCTCAGACGGGTGTTCCGGTGTCCGGGAGCCAGGAGGCGCCTCTGGAATGGCCCTACTAGGACCTTTGGTGATGTCAGAGGGCGTTGCGGTCATGTGATATGTATCACATGACCGCAAGTGGCCAATCAGTGCCGGGAACGCCCTCTGACATCACCATAGGTCTTTTTCCACTCGGAATCTGCGGCTGCTCACCGGTCCTGGCTCCCGGACACCCGCTATCCACCCGCCAGAGGGTAAAAATCCATGTTTGTTGTTTTAAAAACCTCTGGCTTTATTGAATTTAGATTTCACAGTGTATAATAATACACTGTGAAATCTTTAGGGGCGTGCACAGATGTGACAGAGGGGAGGAGGAAGCAGGATTCATCCTCCCCCTGCAGCACGTAATAACGTGGTGTGTGAATGCACCCACGTATTTTGTTGCGCCTTTTTGCGCGGCCAAAAGGCACAACAAAATATGCAATTTGTGAACGCAGCCTTAAATTTGCTTGTGTTTTGTGCTAATTTAAAAAAAATAAATAAAAAAAATAACTTTGATTCTAAACCTGAGTCGGCTGTCAGTGGCAGGGGTGCAGTTATAGCCTCCATTCTGCACTAAACGACTGAGGCCATGCCTGCTCCACTCCTATGACTGAAATCCAGTGGCTGCTGGGAAGAATAAAACTAGTGTCTTCCCTGAACGTTACTAACCTTCAGATTAATTGCATATTTTTTCAAAAGTTCCCTTTGAAGAATGTGCAGTAAAATAAACCTTTCTTCTTTTCTTTTTTTAAATAGAAAAGTTTTAGAAATCCTTATCCTATATTGCCAAATTAAGTACTAACGATTAGATATTGGCGGTGTTGTACAATATGTAGAATCTTCTCTTTATATCCTTGTAGTTTTCACTGATATATATTACTACTTCATCTAATTCACTTTTTTCCTTTTTTGTTCCAGCCACAACAACTTTGTTGCAATATTAGACTTGCCAGAAGGTGATCATCAATACAAGTTTTTTGTTGATGGCCAGTGGACACATGACCCTGCCGAGGTAATTGCTTAAAGTCCCTTCAGTTTGCCCAAATTCAGCAGAACTATTCATCAAAGCTTCTACAATAATCTCTTGGAATGTTAAAGACTTCTTTTGCACTTAAGGTACCGTCACACGGGGAGATATCGCCGGCGATGTTGCCGGCAACCGAGGGGCGTGGCCAGGTTGCGGCGACATCGCCGGCGAATTGCCGCGTGTGACAGGGCGATAATCAGGCGATGAATCGCCTGAGTCACATCGCCAGGTTTCCCAACAATGTTGGGAAACCTGGCGATGTTGCTCAGGCGATTCTGCCTGATCGCCCTGTGTAACGCGGCAACCCGCAATGTTACGGGCGATTCCGCCTATCTACAACATTGCGGGTTATCGCTTGCTGGGTTGCTGGGCAACTCAGCGAGCGATAGCCGTGTCAACTAGCCGGCGACATCGCCGGTAAGTTGCTCAGTGTGACAGCTCACCGGCGATGTTGTCAGGGATGCGCGCTCCCGCGATCGCCGGCAACATCGCCGACGATATGTCCCTGTGTGACGGTACCTTTAAAGGGATATTCTGAGGCTATTTAAAAAAGTATTGTAATGGCCATACAAACTGTAAAGCTGGTATTCATAGTGTTGTTTCTAATGCTGTCAGTACCTGCAGTTCAATGTGACTGTGGATCTGCTCCTCGGATCTCCCCCTCCCTTTTGGGACTTTGTGTTACAGATCAGGGACCGTGGCCTGCTCCTGGTTAGTAGGAACAGACGGTCCCATGATGACTTCTCTGTTCGTCCAGTCTGGGATCAAGGAGAGTAGCCAACCCCTGCCAAAAGTCTACAGAAAATCTGTCTGTGCCACGTGTCCACATAAGCTGCAATCTACTGCAGAACAAGGATTGTCATGTGTCAGGCAGAGCACAGGCAAACCACTGATCTACACATCGGTACACTCAGGGATTCAATCTGAATTCCCTCCAACCTGGATTCAGACAATCCCCTAACAGGGCCAAAGTGTCTGCTTTGGCACAAACTTCAAATAAAATGTTTTATTTTTTTTTGTGGCTAAAGAGGAAGGAGACAGTAGATAGAGCTCATAAATTCTTGGTGTACAGTATAAGAAACTGCATAATAATGAGAACTGGGGGTTTATACGATGTCTGCAAAATTGAGCAGCAGAGTCTGACCATGGCACTGCATTATGTACTGATGTGTAGATCAGTGTTCTGCCTCTACCTGACACATGACAACCCAGGTCTGTCATGCAGTGGGTTGCAGTCTGTATTGCAGCTTCTGTACAAGCAGAGATCTGAAGTGAGGAGGGTAGGCAGAGCACAGAATACGGAAGGGGCTGACTGCGCTCCTTGATCTTGGACTGCATGGACAGAAATGTTTTCAGAGGACCTGCTGTTACATCTGCCTAAGAGCAGGCCATGCCCGCTGATCTGTAACATGCAGCAGATCCACGGACACATTGATTTGCAAGTATAGTCAGCATTAGAAACAACATTATCGATATCTGTTTCATAGTTTGTGATGGTATGTCCATTAGAATTATTATTATTATTTTTTTTTTTTTTAAATCTCCCCCTTCAAGGAAGCATTGTCATTCCATACACTTTAAGGGAATCTTCCACCAGGTTTCTGCTATGTAATCTGAGTGCACTAAGATATGTGGCTGAGACCCTGATTCTAGCAATGTGAGTTGGTGCTCTGCATGCTGTCATTTTGATTTAATCACTATTTTATTTGCTGCAGACCTGACAATGCTTAGAATGCTGAGCTCTATAGCTCACACCACAGATTAGAATCTTTCAGTCACTGTACAGTGTGCAAAGAAAGCTGCCTATCAGTGGTGGAGTGGGGTCATACAGAGCTCAGCATTCTGAGCACTGCTCAATCTGTAGAAGATAAAACGTCAAAATGATAGAAGTAGACCAGCAAGTAATATAGCTAGAATTAGGCTCTCAGCACCTACATCATGCTGATCTCAGATTACCGTATATACACGTGTATAAGCCGACCCGTGTATAAGCCGACCCCCCTGCTTTTGTCCCCAAAACCTGCGAAATCCTATTGACTCGTGTATAAGCCGAGGGTGGACCCCAGCACAGGTACACAGCCCCCAGCAGTGTGGTATACAGGCCCCCCCAGTGGTAGTATACAGCAGCCTCCCCAGTGGCATATACAGGCCCCAGCAGTATATACAGCAGCCCCAGTGGTATACAGGCCCCAGCAGTATATACAGCAGCCCTGGGGGTATACAGCAGCCCCCAGGGGGCAATACAGCAGCCCCCAGGGGGTAATACAGCAGCCCCCAAATGCTGGCACTCGCCCCCCTTGTAAGGGCCCCCCCCCCCCCCTCTGTTGCTTATCTTACCATCCCGGTCTTCTGCACAGCGCCGGTCCTCGGTGCTCCGTTCTCCATGCTCCGTCCTCACTGCATCCGGGATTCCCGGCCGTCGCGCGATGACGTCATATGCCTGTGACGGCCAGGGATCCCGGATGTAGCCGGACGGGAGCATGAAAAACGGAGCACCGAGGACCGTCGCTGTGCAGAAGACCGGGACAGTAAGATAAGCAGCGGGGGGTGGGGCCCTTACAAGGGGGGTGAGTGCCAGCATTTGGGGGCATATATGCACTACTTCCCCCTGCCACTGATTGACAGGGGGAAGCAGTGCATATATAATGAGCGGCCCCACGTGACGGGGCCGCTCATACAGGAGCCTCCCCCCACCTCCTCCAGCCTCCACAGCCCCCACCACTGTATTGACCCATGTATAAGCCAAGGGGGAGACTTTTCAGCCCAAATTTTGGGCTGAAAAACTCGGCTTATACACGAGTATATACGGTACATTGCAAGATTCACTTTACAGCAAATTCACAGTTTATACCAAATCATATACACGCCAAAACGTTGCCAAACGTGACAGTTAACCCGCTCTTCCTCTGCTGTGTAGCAGTGTCAGACTGGGTAATAAAGAGGTTGATGTCAGCTTTTTTTTTTTTTTGGCAGCTGATTTTAAGCTGTACTAATGTCAGCTGTCAGTATGACAGACGGCCATTAACAATACTTTCAGTAAAGAGAATCAAAAAACACAACACTGATAGAAATCTTTTCATTACATATAAAATAGACAGACACTTGAGCCATTTTATTAGCTCAGTCCAATGTAATCCTGTAATCTTGCAGTGGGGCATTGTGATGCGTCACGAGGCCACCATCTTTATATGCATGAGTGTCCAAAGATGGCGGCCACGTGTTTATGTGCGTGTATGTGCGTGCATGTGTCTGCATGTGTATGCATTTATGCATGTATGTGCATTTGTGTGCCTGTAAGTATGTTTGTATTTTTGTACATTTGTGCATGTATGAACATGTGTTATGTGCAAATGTGTGTATGCGCGTGTGTGTATGTGCCTGGATGTGTGTGTGAATATGCGCATGCATGCATAGATGTGGGTGTGTGTGTGTATATGCATGTATGTATGCACGTGCGTGTATGGGAATGTTTGTGTGCGTGCGTATGCATGTGTGTGCGTATGTATGTGTGGGGATAGTATACTGTGTGTATGCGTGAGTGTATGCACGTATATGCATGCGTGTGTGCCTGTAAGTATGTCTGTGTATGTAGGCGCATGTGAAAATGTGTATGTGCCTGGATATTTGTGAATGTATGTAAGTGTATGCATGTATGTGTGTGTGTGTACATGTGTGTGTATGCGTGTGCATGTGCGTTCGTACGTGTGTGTATGTGAGAGCGCATTTGTGTATGTGTGCATCTGCGTGTGAAATCACATGGTGTGTGTGTGTACACTAACGTTCAAAATGTTGGGGTCACCAAGACAATTTTGTGTTTTCCATGAAAACTCATACTTTTATTTATCAAATGAGTTGCAAAATGAATAGAAAATATAGTCCAGACATTAAGAAGGTTAGAAATAATGATTTTTATTTGAAATAATAATTTTCCCTTCAGACTTTGCTGCAAAGGGAGCATTCTTTGATGAAAACAATTACAGCATTGCAGACCTGCGGCATCCTAGAAGTTAATTTGCTGAGGTCATCTTGAGAAATGTCACCCCATGCTTTCTGAAGCCCCCCCCCTCCCACAAGTTGGATTGGCTTGATGGGCACTTTTTGCGTACCATATGGTGAAGCTGTTCCTACAACAGCTCATTGGGGTTGAGATCTGGTGACTGCACTGGCCACTCCATTACAGATAGAATACCAGCTGCCTGCTTCTTCCCTAAATAGTTCATACATAATTTGGAGGTGTGCTTTGGGTCATTGTCCTGTTGCAGGATGAAATTAGCTCCAATCTAGCGCTGTCCACAGGGTATGGCATGGCATTGCAAAATGGAGTGATAGCCTTCCTTATTCAAAATCTTTTTTACCTTGTACAAATCTCCCACTTTACCAGCATCAAAGCAACCCCAGACCATCACATTCCCTCCACCTTACTTGACAGATGGCGTCAGGCACTGTTCCAGCATCTTTTCAGTTGTTTTGCGTCTCACAAACGCTCTTCTGTGTGATCAAAACACCTCAAACTTTGATTCATCTGTCCATAAAACTTTTTTCCAATCTTCCTCTGTCCAATGTCTGTTTTTTTTTTTTTTTTGCCCATAATAATCTTTTCCTTTTATTAGCCAGTCTCAGATATGGCTTTTTCTTTGCCACTCTGCCCTGAAGGCCAGCATCCCGGAGTCTCCCCTTCACTGTAGATGTGTTTTGTGGGTACTATCTAATGAAGCTGCCAGTTGAGGAGCTGTGAGGCGTCAATTTCTTAAACTAGAGACTCTAATGTACTTGTCTTGTTGCTCAGTTATGCAGCGGGGCCTCCCACTTTTTACTCTGGTTAGAGCCTGTTTGTGGAGTAATACACACCGTTGTAGGAAATGTTCAGTTTCTTTGCAATTTCTCGCATGGAATAGCCTTCATTTCTAAGAACAAGAATAGACTGTCAAGTTCACATGAAAGTTCTCTTTTTCTGGCCATTTTGAGAACAAGCAAATGTATTTTTCCAGATTCTCGACTAGCTCAAAGGAAGGTCAATTTTATAGCTTCTCTAATCAGCCAAACCGTTTTCAGCTGTGCTAACATAGTTGTGCAAGAGTTTTCTAGGGTTTTCTAAACATCCATTAGCCTTCTTACACAGCAAACACAGTGTACCATTAAAACACTGGAGTGGTGGTTGTTGGAAATGGGCCTCTATACATCTACGTAGATATTGCATTAAAAAGCAGACGTTTGCAGCTAGAATAGTCATTTACCACATTAACAATGTAGAGTATTTCTGATTCATTTAATGTTAGCTTCATTGAAAAGAAATGTGCTTTTCTTTCAAAAATAAGAATTTCTAAATGACCCCAGACTTTTGAACAGTAGTGTGTTGGTATGTATGTGTGGGGACATTATACTGTGTCTTTATGAATGTTTGTGTGTGAGTACGTGTCTGTATGTGTGCAAGCGTGTGTATGCACATGTATATGTATGCATATTTGTGTATGCATGTGTGTGTTTGTGCATGTGTAAAAATGTGTGTATGTGCTTGGATGTTTGTGAATATATAACCATGTATGTCGGTGTATGTGAATGCTCATGTGTGTTACGTGTTTGTGTGCATCTACGTGTGTATGTGCGTGCTTGTGTATGCATATGCGCATACGCGTGTTTGTGTGTATCTGGATGTTATTGTATGTATGTATGTATGTATATGCTTGTGTGTGTGTGTGTGTGTAGAGTGATGCGCTGCCTGCACCCATAGCCACCATGAAAGTCCCTGGCTTGTGGCCTGTGATGAATGAGATGGGGTGCCGGTGCCCTCTGTAGCCACCAGTGGGCACCTGCACCCCATCTCTGGCACAGGCCTGAAGCTGCGGATTTTCCTTTTGGCTGTGGCCGGATGGAGGTGGGTGCAGACAGCCCGTCATGATGTCTGGCGGGGGAGGGTTGGGCGGTCAGGCATTCGGCAGTGGGGGTTTGTAGGGGGTGTCACCGCAGAGGGTCCCAGCGGGTGATGTCTGACAGGGGTGTCCCAGCGCAGGGTCTCACCAGTGCTCCGGCAGAGTCCCGCTGGTGGAATTGCGCAAGGGGCTGGTACCACCAGCGGGTGCCATATTGGAACATCTGTTACGTGGGTGTTCCAATATAGCGGTACTTCAGGTCGGCACAATGGATTATGGGGTTCCAGAACGTCCAGACGGAAGTGGATGACAGACAATTTAAGGTAAGTATATATTAGATATATGTATGTGTAAATATATATATATTTTTTTTTTTTTTTCTCCACTCACTTGATAACGAGACCAGAAATATGGTTAAAGATGCGCAGCTATTTGTCACATGTTTCTGGCGTACAGTGAGGCAACTAATGGTGTAAAATTAGGCTAGACCGTTGATAAAAAACCTAAATAAAGCAGGTATATCCTACTGCATGAGCCTTTTTGATAGACTTGGCAAAAATCTTAAAACAGATGTAGCAAATCAGCCCTGAAGTTTGCTTTGTATGTTTCTGCAGCCGGTAACAACGAGCCAGCTCGGCACAATAAATAATGTTATTACTGTGAAGAAAACCGACTTTGAAGTATTTGATGCCTTAATGGTGGATTCTCAGAAAGGCTCCGATGTGTCGGGTAGGTCTTTTGTTACAAACTTTCAGATTTCACACACAAAGAATTGTGTTTCAGCTCACTGCTCTACATACATTTTCTGGAGGGGTAAGTGATCCAACATTGATTAATGTGTAGCAGCAATGGGATTTCTACGAGGCAAGTGAAGATGGCAATCTTTGTGTAAAGTAAAATATAGCTTTTACTGTATATTGAATGAAAACTCTCTAGGACAATATTGGTTGTATAACCAAAGTAATAGTCAAACTATGCTATGCGTTTCAGCCAGAGAAGCTTTACTCATGTGTGACTCCAAAATTTGTGTCATTATTAGCCTGATGAATAGGCCATAGTGTCTCGAAAGCTTACTTTGCTTTTTCTTACCATCTTTTCAGTTAGCCTTTAAAAGGTATCAACCACTGAGGACTCTGATTCTAATATATTTTTTCTATCTACTGGCTAACACGGTACAAACATTTTTTTCACTTGGTCCAACTAAAACATTCTTTACTTGTATTTCTGTGAATATATGGCCAGTACTTCTGTGGTGTTTTTAGAAGCTATATTTTACCTTGAATGGGGGATTGCTGTGTTCAAGATGATTATTATTATTTTTTTTTTTTTCTTTCAATGTAAAATATGTGCACCCAAGGATTCAACTTTGTAAATTTATTCTTCTGAGTATATGAAGTTGTGTTCTAATATGTGGGTGGTGTTTTTCTTAGTGGTGTTGCTGCTGCTGCATCTATTGTCGGTGGTGTTGTGGCTGCCGATGGTGATAGGGCTGTTGCTGCTGTTGATGGTGCTGTTGCTGCTGCTATTGGTTGTGGTGTGGTGGTGAGGCAGCTGCTGCTGTTGGGGCGGCTGCTGGTGGTGCTTGTCAGGCTCTTGATGGGACTGCTGGTGGTGATGGGGTGCTGTTGATGTGGCTGCTGCTGGTGCTGTATGTGGTGTTGCGGCTGTGCTGCTGTTGGGGCTGGTGGCGGTCTTGCTGCTGCTGCTATTGGTGGTAGTGTTGTGCTGTTGGGGTGGCTGCTGCTGTTGGGGCAGCTACTGTTGTTAGGGCAGCTACTGCTGAGACAGCTGGTGGTGGTGTTGTGGTGTCACTGCTGTTGTTGGGCCGGCAGCTGTTGTTGGTGTTGCTCTTCAGGCTGTTGATGGGGCTGCTGCTGTTGGTGTAGTTGCTGCTGCTTCAGCTGTGTGGTGTTGCGGCTGCTGATGGGGCTTGTGGTGTGGTGGCCGCTGCGGGTGTTGTTGCTGTTGTGGTGTTGTGGCGGCTGCTGCTGTTGTTATTGTAATGGTGGTGTGGCTGCTGTTGGGGCAGCAACTGTTGTTGGTGTTGCTGTTGAGGCTGTTGATGAGGCTGCCGTGGTGGTGGTGTTGGGGCTACTGCTGGTGGTATTGGTGTGGTGGTGGGGCTGCTGCTGTTGGTGCTGTTGTGGTTTTGGGTCGGCTGTTGTTGGTGCTGGTTTTGTTGCTTTTGTAGTTGCGGTGGTTTGGCTGTTGTTGTTGGTGTAGCTGCTGGTGTTCTTGATGGGGCGGCTGGTGGTGGTATTGCAGTTGAGGCTGCTGGTGCTGTTGGGGATGTTGTTGGCGGCTGGTGGTGGTGGTGGCACCTGCTGTTGTTGTTGGTGTACAGAAACATTAAATCCAAAGATTATACTGTATATATTTCGGCTTAAATAGCAAACACACATCATGAGCACGTGATATGCATCATAAAGTCAACAGAATCGTTTACCAACAGGAGGAATCGAGGGTATTGTGCAAAATTAGATTAAACTGTCTTGAATGTGTTACTCCTCTTTGGACATCTTGCAATAAAAATTATTACATAAACGGGTGACGGTGCCCACAAGGACACAAATCAAAGGGAAAAAAAACACAAAACGGGACTATTGCAATGCAACACGATTGTCCGCATATATGAATGGGAATTTATCAAGGTGAAGGAAATAACTAAATAGAAAAAAAAGCAATTAACAGTAATGTCAGCACACTATAAAATCCTAACACCATCGATAATGTAGTGTAAAATGATGGGTTAATACAGAACCACATCAAATCACAATCCTTACTACAACATGTAATGTTCCACAATATGTCTGAATCAACAACACAACCTCACACTAAAAGAGCATCTTGATAGGGTGCACGAACAGTGTCTCTAATTAAAATCATTCTCCTCAGTAAGAGGGGGTGAGAAAACAAACATAGTACATGCTCAGGCCCATCGGACACACAGGACAACATATACCTCCAACGTATGTTTCACAAACTGGCATCTCTTGCTGACTTCATCATGGAGGAAACTGATGCCTCACTTTCAAGGCGTGTTATGCTTCGGGAGCTTGGTTATGGGACTACCCACAGCTGATCCTCAATGTCTCGCATTTGCGGCACATGCACCCTCGTTCAACGTCCGGCTGTCCCAGTGACTAAGTGCGCATGCGCGGGAGCACGGCCGATGTTGCCATGACACCCGGGCATGTGCGTCACTGTATGGATGCCAAAGTGAATGCCGTGCTAGGTCGGACTGCGCAGGCGCACTGCGGAACATAAAAAGGCTGGCGAGGCAAACTCACTAATGCCCATCACAGAGGTCTCTTCCAATGTCACCTTATCTAAACCCTCTTATGCACTTTTAACTAAACTAATAGTAATGATATCTTCATCACGAATATTAGACATGAATATATCAAATAACAGATTAAGAGGGGGAGGGCACACAAAGCCAGAACCATTATTATTAAATTTGAAAACGCCTTTCCAGCCTCCAGATAAACCTTTTCTTCTTTTGTACAGTCTGGAGATACATCTACAATGACCGTCAAGGGCACAAAAACAGTCATCACCGTGGTGTAAGTCCAGTGAGACAAATAGATGTGGATGACCCAGAAGGGAACAGGATGATTGATGGACAGCGTTATAGGAAGGGAATGAAACTCGTGGTTTCGTTCAGACCCTTCGGGACTAGTGTCCAGTGTGGAGACCATTTAACCTTATACCTGGCAAGACGTTTCTCAATATTGCCACCCCCTAATCCCACCATGGATGACGTCGATCCCCCTGTTTTTCAGGGAACTTGGATCACCTCCATGGTTGGATTTAATGTGACGGGGGATGGTCTTTAGCAGAGAGATGTCGGCCACGCCAATATCCGTCGCATTCTTCCTGACTCTCTTGCGAAGCTCACAAGATATTAAGCCCACATATATCAGTGGGCAGGAACAAGTAGCAAAATATATCACATGTAGTACCACTCGAGGTATAATGCCTGATGTCATAATTTCTTGGTCTATCGTTTGAGTGGAAAGTGGAGCTGCAGAGGACATTGGTACAGGTGTAACAGTGGCCTCAAGGATAACAATCGTGGCGTGGGATTCTCTGGCCAAATGGCAAAGATGGCTGAGGAATATAGTGACTTGAGACCAACATATCCTTGAGGTTGCGTCTGGCAGCCATGAGTGGTTATCTGGTTGAGCACTGGCCAGAGTTGGATCAGTCTTCAGAACTGACCAGTGAGTGTGTAAAATTCTTCTCATAGTCTCCCACTCATGGTTGTGTTTGCTTATGACTCTCAGTTTCGTATCCATCACATCAGTCTGTCTTTTGCTGTATCTCCATAAATCACTTCTGGGTGTACCCTTGGCCCGTAAGTACCCTTTTTTATGCTGCGTTGCTATATCCTCTCTGCTGGAAGCGATCCTGAAGATAACTAGCCTGGGTTTTAACCTTCCTAGCGGTATTCCCGAGTGTGACTCGGGGTTAATTTTCACTAACAGAAGCGGTAACCCCGAGTCACACTCGGGAATACTCGCGGCTGCTGCTGCTGCTCAGTGAGAGGCCGCAGGGGGGCAAGAAAGTGCTGTCAGAGCCCAGCCCTCTGTGCCCTGCACCCGCGGCCCCTGCTCCAGCCGCGGGTGCCCTCTGTGCCCTGCACCCGCGGCCCCTGCTCCAGCCGCGGGTGCCATCTGTGCCCTGCACCCGCGGCCCCTGCTCCAGCCGCGGGTGCCATCTGTGCCCTGCACCCGCGGTCACTGCAGCCGCGGGTGCCCTCTGTGCCCTGCACCCGCGGCCCCTGCTCCAGCCGCGGGTGCCCTCTGTGCCCTGCACCCGCGGCCCCTGCTCCAGCCGCGGGTGCCCTCTGTGCCCTGCACCCGCGGTCACTGCAGCCGCGGGTGCCCTCTGTGCCCTGCACCCGCGGCCCCTGCTCCAGCCGCGGGTGCCCTCTGTGCCCTGCACCCGCGGCCCCTGCTCCAGCCGCGGGTGCCCTCTGTGCCCTGCACCCGCGGTCACTGCAGCCGCGGGTGCCCTCTGTGCCCTGCACCCGCGGCCCCTGCTCCAGCCGCGGGTGCCCTCTGTGCCCTGCACCCGCGGCCCCTGCTCCAGCCGCGGGTGCCCTCTGTGCCCTGCACCCGCGGCCCCTGCTCCAGCCGCGGGTGCCCTCTGTGCCCTGCACCCGCGGTCACTGCAGCCGCGGGTGCCCTCTGTGCCCTGCACCCGCGGCCCCTGCTCCAGCCGCGGGTGCCCTCTGTGCCCTGCACCCGCGGTCACTGCAGCCGCGGGTGCCCTCTGTGCCCTGCACCCGCGGTCACTGCTCCAGCCGCGGGTGCCATCTGTGCCCTGCACCCGCGGTCACTGCAGCCGCGGGTGCCCTCTGTGGCCAGCACCCGCGGTCACTGCAGCCGCGGGTGCCATCTTTGGCCAGCACCCGCGGCCCCTGCTCCCTGTGCTGTGCCGGCGGGGGAGCACCGCCACCCGCTCCTGCTCCCGGTGCTGCGGAGGCGGGGAGCACCGCCGCCCGCCCCTGCTCCCTGTGCTGTGCCGGCGGGGGAGCACCGCCACCCGCTCCTGCTCCCGGTGCTGAGGACCGGGGTGCTGTCAGAGCCGGGGGGAGGGGGCTGGGGCATCGGGTCTTACCTGCCAGTTGCCACCGGCGCCGTGTGAGTGATATGGCACCCTTCTCCAGAGCTAGGGTTAGGGCTAGGCTTAGGGTTAGGGCTAGGGTTAGGGCTAGGGTTAGGGCTATTGTTATGGTGCTGTCACACAGCCCGATCTGGCCAGCGATGTCGGAAGCGATGCGCTGGTGCCCGCTCGCTTCCGACATCGCTGGCCAGCTGTCACACAGCATCGCTGCGGCCGGCGACACCGCAGCGATGCGGGCGGTGACATCGGCCGCTGGGCTGGGCTCAGCCCAGCGAGCGATCCGCAGCAACGCTGCGGCATAGGCTGGATCGCCGCCAACATCGCTCTGGCGATGTCACACGGCGCGATCCAGCCTTACCGCAGGTCGCCGGTTGACAGGTTTACGGTTCCTCCCGTAAACCTGTCAACCTGCGACCGCTCGTTTACACAGCGCGACGTCGCTAGCGACATCGCTGATACGTCACTTTTTCGGCGATGTCACTAGCGACGTCGCCAGGTGTGACAGCATCATTAGGGTAAGGGGGCGATATTGCTGCCCATTCATGTGGAGACGTGGGGGCGTGGCCTATTGCCGGCGTCATCGCCCCTACGTCGCCACATGTAAAGGGGCGATGTTGCCGGTCCCGGCCGGTCGCCTGGTTTCACAGCAGTGCTGTGAAACCTGGCGACCATCATGGGGCGATGTGCACACCGGTAACCGGGCGGCAGTAACCTGTCAGGCGATGGGAGCCATAGGCTCCCATTGTCCTGCATCGCCGCCGGGGTTGTCGCCCTAGAGGTTGCCGACACGGGGCTGGAGGAGTCACCCCGTCTAAACGGGGGACGGCGCTGGTGGCGGGGGCGGCGAGAGCATGCACGCCCCCGCCATTCACCGCTGACATCTCCAGCCCCGTCGCCCCATGTGACGGGGCCATTAGGGCTAGGGTGTTAGGGTAGAGCCTGGGCTGCAGACGAGAAGAGGGGCGGGAACACCCAAGGAAAGCTGGATGCTTCCCTCAGTTACCCTCCCCTCCTCTGTCACAGGGACATCCAGCGATGTCCCCGCTGCGATCGCCGGTGAAAGCTCCTTCGGATGCCCCATATGACTTCCTGGTTCCGTCTCTGTGAGCCGAAGCGGCTCATTGGAGGCGGAACTGGGTGGGAAAAAAAAAAAATATAACATTTCGGCCAATAAAAGAAATTTGTTATGAAAAAAAATGGTACCGCATTTAGGCTGCTTTCACATCAGCGGTTTTTGTAAATCGCGGCAGATGCGGTGAAAAAAACGAATCTGCCGTGATTACCGCATTACCGCGACACCTGCGGCACAGTTGGCGCAAGCCCCATGGAATGTCTATGGGGGCTTGCCGCAGATGCGGCAAGTGCGGTATCGGCACTTGCAGCAGGTGCGGCTGCAAAAAAAACGCGGCTGACAGCGTTTTTTTTTCGCGGCCGCACCTGCCACAAGTGCTGAAACCGCACTTGCCGCACCTGCCCCACCCTTACCGCAAGCCCCATAGACATTGCATGGGGCTTGCCACAACTGTGTCGCGGTTATGCGGTAAGCGCGGCAGATTGGTTATTTTCACCGCATCTGCCGCGATTTACAAAAAAACGCTAGTGTGAAAGTACCCTTAGTACAAAAATCCTGACATAATCATACCGCCAGGTATAAGATTATTGATTATTGAATAAAATGTTATTATTTATTTAATTATAATTCATGATTTTATGTTTCGAACTTTATCACATCTGAGAGGTCTACTAGAGTCTTCTTTGATCAGGTAATTACTAAGAATTGCAGCCCTACTGTACATAACACAAAATTTCCATAAAAAAAAAATGTAACGCTTTTAGCATAAAATTCCAGAATTATTCGTAACGCCAGGGAGGTTAAAAGTTCCATCAGTAGAGCATATATTGGAAACAAAAAGCTATTGCGACAAAAAACAACAGTACACTGCAGTAAAAATATTAAAATGCAAGTGCAGTATAAAAATGGTATAACAAATACAGGGTACTTAGTTAATCTGTTTTTTTGCGCAGAAAAAGTTATTTTAAGCCACGTCACTATCTTCAAAGTGTACCCATCTCAGATGCGGTCCTAACTGTTGTATTAAAAACCTGACTGGTGTGAATACTTACCAGTAAGCAGGAACCAGCATGACCAGTGTCTGAAGTGGAATGAAGGCGACGGGGCTCTATGTGTGCAGGGCCCAGAGAGGGGCGGGAACTCCATCTCTTGCATGGCAAGAGGCAATTAATTATAACACAGATGAGTCCTGCACACAGGACTCTCTGTGTGCAGGACTCATCTGTGTTATAAGTAGAGCATATATGTTTAACTCTAAGAAACTGGCTAGTTTGGATGGCACGAATGGTGGATGGGTTGTGGGCGAAAGATGCGTGCAAAAATAATTTGTGGCAACTTCTTTACGATACAATTTAGTTTTTAACATGCCACACGCATCCACCCCGATGTCAATATTCAAAAAATCTATTTGCTTGGAGCTATACCTAAATGTCAACTTGATGTACATGTCGTTCTGGCCTAGCCCTGCAATAAAGTCCTTGAGCTGCTCCGCACTACCCCTCCAAAGCATCAAGATGTCATCGATGTACCTTATCCAGTACAGCAGATGGGTAGTGCCCTGCCTTTGTCACTTAATATCAACCTCTCCCAGTACTCAGAGAAAAGGTTGGTGTACGAAGGCACGCAGGCCGCCCCCATCGCTTGCCTGGTGGAGCTGTATAGACTCTCAACATCTGTTGTCACAAGTAACATATCCTCCGCCATAAAGATACTGTCAATCAGATTTGGGGTGTCAGTCGATACTTACAAATTGGGTCGCAAAGATTATCAATACCAGACGCGACCCAAATTGTAGGTTTATCGATTTTATTTAAAACCATTGGTCGGACTTTTAACATCTTACGCCAAGGACACGATGGACGTCCTAAATGGGGAACATTACATGTTGTAGTAAGGATTGTGATTTGATGTGGTTCTGTATTAACCCATCATTTTACACTACATTATCGATGGTGTTAGAAAGATTTTATAGTGTACTGACACATTACTTTTAATTGTTTTTTTTTTTTTCTATTTCTTTATTTCCTTCACCTTGCTAAATCCCCATTCATATATCCTGAGAATTGTGTTGCATTGCAACGGTCCCTTTTTGTTTTTTGTTTTTCCTTTGTTTTGTGTCCTTGTGGGTGCTGTCACCTGTTTATGTAATACTCTTTGGACATCTTGTGCAAGATTGGATTAAACTTTATTGAATGTGTCAATTTTTATTTACAATACCCTTGATTCCTTCTGTTTGTAAATGTTGTTGTTGGTGGCAGCCCCTAGTGCTGTTTGATGTTGAAGGGGCTGCTACTGGTGTTAAGGCTAGTGGTGGTTCTGTGGCTGATAGTGTTGGTGGGGCTGCTACTGGTGTTGGGGCTGTTGGTGCAGCAGTGGGTGGTGTAGCTGGTGGGGCTGTTGTTGGTTGGTGCTGCTGGTTTTGTCACTGCTGTTTGCTGTTGGTGGTGGGGCTGCTGATGTTGTTGTGTATGCTGCTGTTGGTGTTGCTGGTGGTGTTATTGTGGGGCTGTTGTTGGGCATGCTGCTGTTGTTGTGTGTGGTCTTTTTCTGTTAGAGGACCTGTCACCAAACCAGGCATGGTGATCTAATTACAGCACTGGATGCAGCATATCTGCAGCATGCAGACAAGGGGTTCCCCAGCACTTGAGCAGCCCTGTACCCCGAGATAATACACTTAGAAAACTTACATGCTACAGCCACTAAGGAGGTGGCTAGGGGCTGCAGCCAAGGGCAGATTCCACACCCCCTGCATGTGTAATCTGCCCACCGCTGCCAATCATTCTCTCCCTCTTCAGCAGCATAAGAGTTTTTTTTTTTTGTCTCTCTCCCAGAAAGTCCGTTTAGCCCCCACCCCCTGAGGGGCAGAGCCAAACAGCAAGTTCTGAGAAAAAAAAAACTCTGTTTAAATGCTGCTGCTGAGGGAGAGAATGATTGGCAGCGGTGGGCAGATTAAACATGCAGGGGGTGTGAATCTGCCCTTGGCTGCAGCCCCTAGCCACCTCCTTAGTGGCTGTAGCATGTAAGTTTTCTAAGTGTATTATCTCTGGGTACAGGGCTGCTCAAGTGGTGGGGGACCCCTTGTCTGCATGCTGCAGACATGCTGCATCCAGTGCTGTAATTAGATCACCATGCCTGGTTTGGTGACAGGTCCTCTTTAAGAAAATTGTTTTATCCGGTAATTTTTTCTTTATTCTATATCTTGTTTCTGCCATCTCAGAATTGTCCAGCTCCCCGCCTGGTCCATATCAGCAAGATGCTTATAGCTGCAAACTAGAAGAACGTAACAAATCCCCTCCTATCCTTCCCCCTCATCTACTACAAGTAATCCTTAACAAAGACACTGGTATTTCCGTAAGTGTTTATCTTTTTATTTATACTTTTTTTATTTTGGTAAAAAAAAATTGAGAAAGTAAAGGTTTTTGTCTGTGTTTTCTTTTGTTACGCTTACCAAAAGAACATGTTAAATATAGTTATACCCTAAACATCTGGGTGTACACTGGTTAGGTAATGACAACAACCTCAGCGGGCAAAGTTTTATTTTATAATCACTAGGAACATTTGACAATTGCCTACAGAATGTGGAAGATTTATGAAACATTTGCAAAGGAAAATGGAGTAGATGTTCATAGGGATCAATAGAATATAATCTCTTCACCTGTTAAATACTGTGTAAACCTAATTTAATGACCAAAATCATTTGCACCATTTTTGAAAAATCTAAAGGGCCCGTTACACACTATATCGTGAACGATATCATTGTGACGTTGCAGCAATGTCGGAACGACATCATTGTGTGTGACAGTATCAACAATCAGTCGTTGATCGTTAGATTTATTATCCTGGCCATAAATCTATCGTTGGTCTCCCTACGTCACACACGGCTGATGCTGGGCGCAGCGGAGACCAACGATGAATAAGCTCCCAGCGCCGCACAGGAACCGTTGGTAACCAGGGTAAACATCAGGTAACTAAGTGCCGCGCTCAGCTTAGTTACCCAATGTTTACCATGGTTACCAGCGTTCTCGCTGGTGAGTCTGCCTGTGTCACAGCTCACCAGCGATCAATTCACGATGTGGCAGCGATCCACATCGTTGGTCGGATCACGGCGACATCGCAGCGTGTAACGGGCCCATTACCCAGTGTCTGCTTGTCACAAATTATGACCAATTTTCTTCTTTTTTTTTTCTTTTACCCCAAATTACACCATGCTTGAGATGTCATCACATACTTTTTTTTCAGCATCATTACATGTCTTAAACGTGCACCTGCTATCCAACTGGCATCCACAATCGCTAACCTAGTGGGGGCAAACAGAAATTAATGGGTTATACTCTTAAATTATTATTCACACAATAAGGAATGCCCACTTTACCCACCCATCCCCCAGAATTAGTCTCCATGGAATAATCATATGTAATGGAAGCAAATTGGATTGTTATTGGTGTAAAATTTTGGATCAAGCACATTGCTAAAATTAGGAATTTATTTAGGCTGATTTCAACCCTACATTTTTCTATTTTTCAGTGTGATCCAGCTTTGCTCCCAGAACCAAACCATGTTATGTTAAATCACCTGTATGCCCTTTCCATCAAGGTAAATACATGAATAGCAGTGTGTTGAAGACACTTGAACAACTTTAACATCTCATGTTTCTTCTTTCAGGATGGCGTGATGGTCTTAAGTGCTACTCACCGTTACAAGAAGAAATACGTCACCACATTGCTGTACAAACCTATCTGAGCTGCATCCATAGACTGTTCTTCTATTTACACCCTTTTCTGACTTTTTTTAATTATTAAATTTTTGCAAACTCTGATACACCTTTCACTATTGTATTGAGCATTGCGATTGGTCATAATCCAGATTTATTGAACGTAATGGACACAAAGTTTCAATTTTCCTCAATAAAATGAGAACAATTGGGAAAAGTCTAGCCAAATAGTTGGCAATTAAAGCCTGGCATGTAGGGCTTTAACTGGAATTATGGCCCTGCAGATCGCCTGCATTATTGGGTAGCTGTACAAATTATGAATGCAAAGTTATGTTCTATTTTTGATTTGCCAGTACTTCTATATTAAACAAGAACATGTAGGATACACTAAAGGACATGTCCAGCCCCATGTATATGTATCCATGATTGTGTGCCCCAGGTCTACAATGCACAGGATAGAATGGTAATCTTTTTGTTTTGCTGTACAGTGTATTTATCTATATTTAGGATTTTCATTTTAAAAAAAGTGTATAAACATATGAAACACATTTAGCTGTTTGTAGTTTTATGTGTGGTATGTACACGGATACTTTAATACTGACTGGGTTTGGATATTTTTTTTTATTTTTTATTTAAAGGCTTTGGCTTTTAAACCCTTAACATGAACATGTTCCCACATTTTTCCCATATAAGCTGTGGTCACCACCAATAGGCCCCTATGTACAGAATTTGAGAATACTGTGTAGAAGTCACCAGGCCATTCTGTACAACCTAAAAAAGATCCTTTATTATACTCATCCTGTATTATACTCGCCTGAGTGGCAGTCCGGTCTGATGGGCATCGCTGGATCCAACTCCTCCACTCTTCTTGCATCGCAGTCCTCCTTCTCTGCATCTAGTGAATGACCCATCCACTTGCTGACCTTCATTTGCGCTCTTGTGCACATGCTCTTCTCTCTGCCCAAAGTACTGTAATGTGCAGGCGTGGGAAAAGCGTAATGCACAGGCGTTCTTTGACCTTTCCCTGTGTGCCTGCATTACAGTACTTTAGACAGAGGTGTATGTACAAAGGAGTGCAATGAAGGCCAGTGAGTGGATGACATGGGATGCAGAGTAGCATGGGGGCAATAACAACAAGGAGAGGAGGGTCTGAGGTTAAGTGATTGCTTATTTTTAGTTCCCTGAGCTGACCATTTTAGCGATAACATTTTTTGGTAGATGTAATGATTTGATTGTAATAATGATTTAAAAAAAAAAAAAAAAAAAAAGCAAAGCAATATTGCAGAGATCAAGGACACTAATAGTACCTTTGAATAGTGCTCGGGCAGACCTTTCAGAATATGTAAACATCATTATTGTACTCTTTGTAGATTCTCTTGCTATAAGTACCTTCACCCACAGTGGCAGCTGTAAAAGTACCGTAAGTGACTGGACTAGTGAAAAAGACAATATGTAAATATTATTTAAATACCCATGCCTATCTATGCTGGTATTCTGTCCCTCCCCTCTGTGCTGAAGTCACACTGGATATCAGGCTGTTGCGGCGGGGACTGAGATAGGGGATGTATTTTGTACTACAACTTTTGTAGTAACATCACTAACCTGTGCTGCCTGTGAGAGATTTCTGTTCATATGAACATTTGTTTTCCTGCATACATGTATTGTGTATATCTGCTGAGCAAATGTTCATACAACCACAAAGAAATATCAGAGCTTCTCCTCTCCCCCTCCCCTCTTTCTCCTGTCTGCAATGAGTACCTGCGCCTAGAGAGCTGCAAACACAGAATGGCCAGCATGTTTGTAAGGCTGGTTTCACACTGCAGTTTTTTCCCTGATCAGGTTCGATCAGGTTTGTGTGTCAAAACCAGGAGTGTCTCCAAAACTGATGTCAAACGGTGTTCAGCCGCACGCAGCTCCTGCTGCTGATAGGTCAGGACCGCGGTCCTGACCTATCAGCGGCTGCACACCGGCCCAGAGGGCAAATTAGCCCTCCAGTTCTGTGTGCTGATCCAGTCCGGGGCTGTCAGGTTCATCCCAGACAGCCCCGACCCGGATCACACCGCAGTGTGAAGCCGCCCTTAGAGGGCATACCAGGTTGGTCAAAAGGTGTGGGTACTGGTCTGTACCACAGGACAAGCCTGGGACGGTCCATAAACTACTTGGTTACCCTGCCAAGGATGATGAAGACCCCCTGGATATGCTCACCCAGGTTAAAGCAGGTGGATCCATTGAAGATGTGGAGGATTGCAACCAGCTCTTGCCTCGGGCAACTGTCCTTGCCTCGGGCAACCCTTCACACCTTCTGGCTTCTATTTAGCCACAAGCCTGGAAGGAAAGATTGTCCATTCCTGGAGTTGCAGCAGCACGTGCAGCATGATATTGATGAGATGTTGAAGCTTGGGAGGGTTATTCAAGCATTATGCTGTGCTTGGACCTTGCCTATAGTACTCGTCCCAAATAAGGACCAGACAACCAGTTCTGTGTGGACTACAGGGGCTCAACGCTGTCATGAGCACTGATGCAAACCCAATGCCACACGTTGATAACCTGCTCGATTAGTTGATCGGGGCCAAGTACCTGACTATTATGGATATGAGGCATAGGAAAAGTCTTCCTTTATCACCCCATTCAAACTGTACTGGTCCACCAGGATGCCATTCGGTATGAAGAATGCCATTCAGACACATCTGTGCTCCTTTTGATTGCCATGACGTACCCATAGTTCAGGAACCCCTATGATGTATGGGTATGTGTCAAAATTGTAATGGGGTTAAAAGCTAGTCCTCAAAGTATTCAAAACAATAAAGGTTTAAGGTTATATGCACACTGATGGCTCCATTTGTCATTTGCAGAGGGGCTTTTTTTCCTTTAAGTGCCTTTTTCTTTGTCTTGTAGCATTTGCTGATGTCTTCTGGGCCAATTTCATCAAAATGGCAAATTAATTTTGTGCAATGTTAAAACTGGTCTTTTTGTCTGTAACCAATTGACTTTTTAGAGCATGTTTTTCAAAGTGGCACATTTGCTAAAATTTCTGGTTGTAGATAAAATCTCTCCAAGGAAGTACATTGGCAGCATATTTTGCAACGTTTTGAAAAGTCACAAATGAAGAATCGGGCAAGAACATTTGGAAACCCTAAATTGTGCCCACACTGGCAAACAGAAAAAATACAGGCATACCCAAATATAAGAGACTTTAGAAAAAGGTACAAATAGATGAATTTGATACAAACAAAAAAAAAGGTGGAAAACGCCAAAAAAAGACGCACATTTTGGGCTCTGCCTCTTTTTACTGAATTTTAAGTATGGAACCTGAGCAGGCACTCCAAATTTTTTGGGAAGATTTCAATAGTTTCTGCTGCTTGGTGTGCACATACCTTAATTCTTCAGGTGATTACCAGGAATTAACACAAACTTGATATGAAATATAAAAATTGCCGGTAGTTTTTGCAGATTATTTTTAATCTTTAATTCTTGTTTTTTCTGTAATACAGCAAGTAATAGAGAAACAAAACTCCATCCTTAATGCCCTGATTATGCAGTTCTTAAAAATATTCTTCCATATGTGGCCATGGTTTTGCAACTTCACGTAGGGCTGCTTCACACTGCGGTGTGATCCGGTCCGAGTCTGTCCGGGAGGACCCTGACAGCCGCGGACCGGATCAGCACACAGGACTGGGGGGCTAATATGCCCTCCAGCCCGGTGTGCAGCGCACGCAGTTCCCGCTGCTGATAAGTTAGGACCACGGGCGCCGCGGTCCTGACCTGTTAGCAGCTGCAGCTGCGTGCGCTGCACACCGGACCGGAGGGCATATTAGCCCCCCAGTCCTGTGTGCTGATCCGGTCGGCGGCTGTCAGGGTCCTCCCGGACAGACCCGGACCTGATCACGCCGCAGTGTGATGCCGGTCTTAAAAGAAACAGGCCTTGGAAATAAAGGAACACTGTAGATTTCGGGGTCTCATTTGAGGTGCCAAAATTTAAAAATCCTTAAAACTATAAAACTATCCCATTTTGGTAACTATACTCCTGAATATTTTCAACTAGTGATTTAGGGATAAATCACTGAAAAGGAAGAGGGTGCACAATCATGTATATCTGTCAGACAAAGGATAGAATTAATAGTGAAGCCGCTCACCTGATATGGTTGTCAGACAACTTAATGTCAAGCTCTATATGGCATACAGCAGTCCTCCCACATGCTATAATCCAGGATAGTATATAAAGGAAAGGGACTTGTGACTGCGCTGCAGCTCCAAATAATCCAGGAAGCCAAAAGTGTTAGAATTCATACGGTGGTTTAATTCTATGCATTTCAGGGCTTAAAACCCCTTCATCAGGAATACCACACGATAAGATGTACCTTTTTTGCCCAGCTTGAGCCACCAGAGGTATACAGTACTTGCCCAATAAATTGTTTTAGGGCTCGGACACTTTCCTAGTTACATCCAAGTTTGACTGACGAGACTCTGAAAGGGCTGGAGCAGTGACCCTGAACGGCCTTTCCCTGTCTGGACAGGGCTGTCAGCTGAGTTTTTGTGCAGCTCCAGACTCTCCGTCCAGACAGGGAGAGGCCGTTCAGGGTCACTGCTCCAGCCCTTTCAGAGTCTCGTCAGTCAAACTCTGATGAGTGTGTCCGAGCCCTCAAGGCCACGTTACAAACACCGATATCTGTGACCAACATCTGAACAGATCTCTGGTTGCAGTGAAATCATGGACACATTGCTCCATTTTGTGGCTGTGTACAAAATGGAGCAATGTGTCCATGATTTCACTGCAACCAGAGATCTGTTCTGATGTTTGTCACAGATATCTGTGTGTGTAAGGGCCCTTTCATATCAGCGTTTTTTTCAAATCGCGGCAGAGCGGTGAAAAAAACGCATCTGCCGCGATTACCGCATACCGGCTGCACTTGCGGCGCGGTTGCGGTAAACGCCATACAATGTATAGGCGGACTTGCGGCAGGTGCGGTTTTGCACTTGCAGCAGGTGCGGCCGCGAAAAAAAATGCTGTCAGCCGCGGTTCTTTTCGCGCCCGCACCTGCCGCAAGTGCCAAAGCCGCACTTGCCGCAAGTCCGCCTATACAGTGTATGGCATTTACCGCAACTGTGCTGCAAGTGCAGCCGGTATGCGGTAATCGCGGCAGATGCGGTTTTTTCACCGCATCTGCCGCGATTTGAAAAAAACGCTGATGTGAAAGGGCCCTAACGTGGCCTTTAGGCATATTGACCTGGCCCTAACAAAAGCCCACATGTGTTCATAATCTGCTGCTTAAATGCACGGCAGAGCTAAGAACTTAAGGACTGCAATTTTTAAAAAGTGTAATCTTGGATATCTAAGTGCCAGTACAGTGGAAGCTCCCAAGAAGTAAGCACACTTTGCAGAGGTGTAGTGAATTCTTAGAATGTTCAGACAATTTTTTTAAATTTGTTTACACAATCTTGCAGAAACAAATTCACCTGTGTTTTTCCTCAGATACCCCAGTTGTGTCGTCTAGTGATAGATTTTTGTGTATTAGATACTTCCATGATGGTAAAAATGTGTGTACAAATTTCAAATGGAAACTTTATGCTTTAAGGACTCATTCACATAGTGTTTGTGTTTTTGTTGAGTCACTTTTTGGTGGAGTTTCTGCACCAAAAATGGATAATCTTTTTTGCAAAAGACCATCACAAATGCGTCAACTGTTTGTCTCGTCTATGTTCCCTGAAAATGAAGCAAAAAAGCAACAGACACATACACATTATTTACCCTCTCCGGCGATGCTTTCCTTCCGGGAATTGGCTGGACTTGTGGATACTGTACTGACAGGACCTGGCCCCATGTGACTCTCAGAAGGAAACCATTGCCAAGGAGGGTAAATAATGATGTGCTGGTGATGTGGAAAGCGTACCAGAAATAAGGAGAATTTTGTGTACTCCCCGTAAATTCCTTTTCTCTTAGCCTCTAATTGGGGGACACAGGACGATGGGTTATGCTATTCTGCCACTAGGAGGCGATACTAAGCAATCAAAAAATAAGCACAGTGGCTCCTCCCTGCAGTATATAACCCCCTGACTGGCACAGTCTAGCCAGTTTTGTGCTAAAGCAGTAGGAGTAAAAAACTACACAAGCCGATAAAGCAACCAAGAAAAAAACTCAAGAAGGCCCAACAGGCCCAGGGAGGGCGCTGTGTCCCCCAATTAAGGTACCTTTACACGCCGCGACGGCAGGCTGGATACATCCCGCTACAGGCTACAAATGTAGCTTGTAGCGCCAATGTAGCCTGTCGTAGCGGCGTCTGAAGACGTGACGATACAGCCGGCAACAGATACATCTGTTTGCTAGCTCTGCTCGAAAACTGATGGCTACAACGCCGATGGTAGCGAGCTGTATCGGCGTGTAAAGAAGCAACGGAAGGGAACTTGGGACAGCCTGCGATGTAGCTGCAATGTAGCTAAGGCGTCACCTAGGCTCCGTGTTACCGCGCCCCATGTGCGATCATTGGTGGAAGATGGTGCGGTCCGATTGGTTGTCGGCGCACAGGGCGGCATATTTAAGGAGCTGACGAGTCACACTACACAATTGCTCGAGCGCCAAGCATTAATCAGCCTCCAGCGATGCCTGGCCAATCATGGTATTATTGATTTGTCCTATCAGCGTACGGACGTCTCGTAATCCACAATTGTAGCACGCCTATGTGCTGTCCCTGCTGCACCAGGTACGCCCATAGTAGCTGCTTGTAGCGGTGTGTAAATGAGCTACAGCTGGCTACTTGAGACACCCGGCGATGTAGCTAGCTATAGATGTAGCGTGGCGTAGCGCATCTTGTCGCGGCGTGTAAAGGTGATGCGTTGACCGTTTGTAACCGTTTGAGCGTGCTCGCGTGCACGTGAAGTAGCGGGATGTATCCAGCCTGCCGTCGCGGCATGTAAAGGTACCTTTAGAGGCTAAGAGAAAAGGAATTTACGGTGAGTACACAAAATTCTCCTTTTTTTCCTTCGCCTCATTGGGGGACACAGGACGATGGGACGTCCTAAAGCAGTCCCTGAGTGGGAACAAAGAACATCCCAACTGAAAACACACAGTCTACAGGCTAGCAGCTGCTGCCTGTAGGATGCGTCTACCCAGACTCGCATCCGCCGAAGCCTGAGTATGTACTCGATAATGCTTTGTAAAGGTGTGCAGATATAGAATAATAAGGGATAACCTTTTTGTCCTCATTAACTGTTTTTATTTTAAGGGTTTTTATAAAAACATGGTGTAAAATAAGTGAATTTGTGCAAATGTGCAGACTTCCCACCCACCTAGACAACAAAACACACAACACAGCCCACTAATGGTACTAGAGCAGAGGGTTTTGTGGGGTTCGGTTGACGGTTTGTGAAGTCAAACCCAAGATAGATTGATGCTAAAGGGAGGGACCACCGGATACACTGGTGGTCCACAACCGATAACAACAATTGGTAGGTGGTCGTGTGTAAAAGCGTGGCTTTTGACGTGGCCATCCCCTTACGGTGCCCCTCAGGAAGGATGAACAGTGTGTCCGACTTCCTGAAATACGCTGTCCGAGACACGTAGATCCGAAGAGCACGAACTAAATCCAAAGTGTGCAAAGCATTCTCAAAACGATGCACAGGGGCCGGACAAAAAGAAGGAAGGATAATATCCTCATTCAAATGAAACATGGACACCACCTTAGGAATGAAAGACGGTACCGGTCGCATCACCACCTTGTCCTGGTGGAAAGAAAGGAACGGTGCCTTACAAGAAAGCGCCGCTAACTCAGACACTCTCCGAATAGAAGTGATCGCCACCAGGAAAACCACCTTCTGAGACAGAAGGCACAAAGCAACCTCTGTGAGAGGTTCAAATGGTGGCTTCTGGAGAGTCTCCAGAACCAGGTTCAAATCCCAGGCCTTCAAAGGCTTCCTATACGGTGGGACTATACGAGCCACACCCTGCAAAAAGGTACGGACCTGAGGCTTTGAAGCCAACTGGCGCTGTAAAAGTACCGACGGTGCTGAAACCTGCCCTTTAAGGGAAATCAAGGAAAGTCCCTTATCCAACCCCGATTGGAGGAACCCCAGAACCTCCGGGAGCGAAAAATGCAAGGGAGAAACCTGCGCTGACTCACACCGACCAAAGAACATCTTCCAAGTTCTGTGATTTATCGGGCGGAGACAGGCTTCCTCGCACGCACCATAGTGTGTGCAACTTCTTCCGAGAACCCTGCCTGAGTCATAATTGTGGTCTCAAGGGCCACGCCATCAAACGCAGAGCCCCGGAATTCTGATGCCAAATCGGACCTTGACACAGAAGATCCGGACGGACCGGCAACTGCCAAGGAGCGTCTGCGACGAGCTGAACTAGCTCGGCGTACCACGACCTCCTGGGCCAGTTGGGGGCTATTAATATCACCTCCACTCGCTCCGTTCTGATCTTCTGGACCACTCTGAGAAGGAGGGCCAGAGGCGGAAAGATGTACGGGAGGCAAAACTGCGTCCAGTCCTGAACCAGGGCATCTGATCCCAGAGCCCTGGGATCGCGGGACCGAGCAAAGAAGTTGGGAACCTGGGCATTCATCCATGACTCCATGAGATCTACATCTGGAGTCCCAAAGCGTCTGCATATCTGCTCGAACACATCCAGGTGAAGAGCCCATTCTCCTGACGCAAGCCCCTGACGGCTGAGATAATCCGCCGCCCAGTTCTCGACCCCCGGGATGTGCACTGCCGACAGCACAACTCCCAAGGATTCGGCCCAATGTAGAATTTGTGCCACTTCCCGCATCGCTGCTCTGCTGCGTGTCCCGCCCTGATGGTTGACGTAAGCCGCCGCCGTGGCATTATCCAATTGGATGCGAACATGACAACCCATCACGAAATGCTGGAAGCTCTTCAATGTCAAGTAAATGGCCCGAATCTCCAGAAGATTTATGGGTAGAGAGGACTCCTGAGGGGTCCATCGACCCTGAGCCGTGTGACTCCGGAACACCGCACCCCAGCCGAGGAGACTGGCGTCTGTAGTTAGAACAGTCCACCTTACTGGTAAGAAGGATCTCCCCCGCGAGAAAGACGACGGGATCAACCACCACTGAAGAGATCTCGTTGTCGCTGACGGGCGAAAGAGGTGATGAAGGGTGAAAGGGCTGTGGTTCCACACTGACAACAGATCTAGTTGTAAGGGACGGATATGTAGTTGTGCAAACGGCACCACCTCCATTGCCGCCACCATTTTCCCCAAAACGCGCATGGCAAACCGAAGGAATGCGGATGAGGGCCCCGCAATGCACGAACCGCACTTTGTAGAGATTGAACCTTGTCCTGAGGAAGAAGCACCAGACCCTAAGATATGTCCAGGACCATCCCCAGAAACGTGAGTCTGCGGCTCGGAACTGGGGAGGACTTCGGCGGGTTGAGAATCCAACCCAGCTGAGACAGCGTATCTATCGTAATGTGAACACTGTCCTCGCAGTCCTGGAACGACCGACCCTTGACCAAGAGGTCGTCCAGGTAAGGGAAGACTGCCACCCCCCGACCGTGCAGAACGGTTATGACCGTAGCCATGACCTTGGTAAACACGCGCGGAGCAGTTGCCAACCCGACTGATATTGATCCTCGCCCACCGCGAACCGCAGGAATCTCTGTTGAGGGCCAGATATCGGGATGTGCAGATAAGCGTCCTTAATATCTATAGAGGCAAGGAACTCCCCTTTTTGCATGGACGCAGTGACGGACCGGAGACTCTCCATCCTGAACCGTCGGATTCGCACGAATCTGTTCAAACGCTTCAGGTCCAGAATGGGACGGAAGGAACCGTCCTTTTTGGGCACGATGAACAGGTTTGAATAGGACCCTTGACATCGCTTGTTCAGAGGCACTGGCAAAATGACTCCTGCCCGCCTCAGAGACTCGACTGCCTGGGAGAAGGCATGTGCCTTTTCCGGCATTCTCGAGAAGCGAGAGAGAACAAATCTTCTGGGAGGGCGAGTATGAAACTCTATGTTGTATCCGGAAGACACCAATTCCCGAACCCACTGATCGTCTGTAGCAGCGAGCCAGGCATGCCGAAAGCGGGAAAGTCGGCCGCCCACTTGGGAGGTGTCTTCCAGATGTGACGAGTCATGAGGAGGGGAGCCTCTGAGACCCGGAGTCCTTGGATTTAGGTTGTTTATTCCAGGACTGCCAGGCAGAACCTGATTTATTGGGCGTGTGGAAACCCCTGTCCGTACGTGACGACCGATTCTGGGGAGGCGGACGGGAAACCGACCACCCAGACGAATTCCGAAAGGACCGGAATCTCGTCTGCTGACCCTTGGGGAACCTACGTCTTGCTGTCTGTTGAGGAAGCGAGGTGCTTTTACCACCTGTGGCGTCCGAGATCATCTTATCCAGCTTTTCCCCGAATAAGCGATCACCTACATATGGCATGCCCGTGAGGGACTTCTTGGAGGCCGAATCCGCCTTCCACTCCCGGAGCCAGAGAGCCCGGCGTATTGCAATAGAATTAGGTGGCTACTGCAGTGCAATTATCTGCATCAAGGGAAGAATGAACCAAAAACTCCCCGGCCACAGAAATCTGAGCCGCCAGATCCAATAATTCAGGATCAGCCTCATGACGACTCAAGGCAGAGTGTAAATCCCCAGCCCAGGTCATGATAGCCTTCGCCACCCACATAGAGGCGAAACAAGGGGACAAAGATGCCCCTGAAGCCTCAAACACTGACTTGGGACAGTTGTTCCAACTGGCGATCGGCCGCATCCTTGATGGAGGCACCATCAGGAAGGGACATCAGAGTCTTAGAAGCTAAGCGGGACACTGGGGTGTCCACTGACGGGGACTCTGACCACGCCTTTGCCACTATCGGCAGGAAGGGGTAACGGGCTGCAATCGCCTTATGATTACCAAACCTTTTATCAGGATGAGCCCAGTGTTTTTGGAAGACTTCCTGGATCTCAGAATGGTCCGAAAAAACATTCTGAGGTCTCTTAAATGAGATTACATGATCCGATACTGACACAGAGGCTGGATCTGCCACCGACAGGGCCTGATTAACGGCCGACACCAAGGTCGTCGACCATGGCCAGAGTATCAGAAGACGTTGAATCAAAGGATTCACCCTGATCCACCACAGATTCATGAAGTTCACCCGAAGAGTGTGAATCATGAGACCTACTCCGCGTATGGGAGGTCACAGAGCCCGTCCGGGATCTCTTCCTACCCGCCTGACCAAGGGAAGGGAGGTACTCGATTGAGACTCCTCATGGTCAGAACCACCCTCCAATTGGACCTGCTGATCCGGGGATAACGGACGTGGTTGCACCACCTGGAGTAGTGTGTCGGAGAGCTGCTGTATAGCTTGGCTCACAGATTGCGACAGAGTAACTGCTCATTCTGGGGTAGCACATTTGGCAACAGCCACCTCTACTTCGGTGGGTGTCTGACCGGAGTCAGACACTCTAGACTGAGGGGGGTCAGAAGCACAGGCCTGGCAGAGCGGGGTCGAGCACCCACAGGGCAGCGCAGCTTTGCATGCTGTGCAAAAAGCATAGTAAACATTAAAGGCCTTAGGTGCCTTCTTGCCCGGCCTCATGCAGCCTTTCTCCACTGCTGCGCTCAGACTACACACCACAGTGCAGAGGGTAGTATGATAGGATAGGAGCTGCAGTGCTGATATGACACTGTTGCCTAGGGCTATTGCGGCGTAAACCGCTGTGCCCGTCACCTAGGAGGCTAGAAGCCACAAAAAACGTGTCCTGTGTCCCCCGGGCGTCTGTGGTTAAGAAATGGCGCCAAAATAGCGGTGTGGAGAGGGAAAAACGAAGCCCAGCCCCCTCCCATGATGTCCTGCATAGCCACCCTCCCCCTAATGTTACTGGCTAGCAACGATGGCAGGGGGCGGCCCTAAGGCACAGCAGCATCACTGGAGGAGGAGACCTCCAGTGCTAGGCCGAAGTTGGGGACTAAATTAATAGTGCTGGCTGCCTGTCAGCAGGGGTCCTGCGCGGAGCACTGGAAAAAACCGCCGCAAGCACAGGACGCGACAGGGGACACACAGCACTGACTCATACCTCACCTGTTTTTTTGCAGGATCCAACGAACAGGAACAAACAGTTTCAGATTGGCACCTTCAGATGCCATTTCTGTGTCTTGTCCGGTATCCAGACACAGAGCAGCTGGGAGCCGAGCCTGTGACAAGTGCTGTCAGCGCCGTGTAATATCACTTTAGCAGTGTATATAGATACACTGCTAAAGTGATATAAATTAAATACAGAGATGGTTAAAAATAAAAAATAATAAATTCTCACCTTTCCAGCGACTCCTGAGTGTCCCACGCTGAATACATCTCCCGGCAGTTTGAGGACCTTGCATGATGTCACCGGGAGGGTCGGAGCAACCCGATCACATGACTGCATCAGCCCAGTTTAAAGATTTAAACCCCGCGCACTGATGCGGTCATATATCAGGTTGCCCCGACCCTCCAGGTGACATCATGCAAGGTCCTCAAACTGCCGGGAGATGTATTCAGCGGGGGACACTCAGGAGTCGCTGCAAAGGTGAGAATTATTTTTTATTTTTAACAATCTCTGTATTTAATATATATCAGCAAGATAGACAAAAAGCCAGTGGCACTCACCATAAGTGATCTTCAAGTTTTTAATTCCACATATACATGTACGGAATCCAGATGATGGGGGAGGGAGGACGACGGCAACCGTTTCGCGGCTCACTTGCCGCTTCTACGGGTCCTGACATGGCGTCTGACGACATATCCGGTGCTAAATAGCCGGCCAGCTGCATCGTCAGAGCCTTCACATAGAGAAAGTGAATACATACATATGTACAGAGGAATGTAACAAGGACTATGTATTATAGCCCCAATAACACCAACAAATTTGTCAAAACATGAGAACAACTAATACTTGATCCATTAAAAAGTCAGACAATATCGAAAAGTGCAGGCAGAAAGAAAGAATGATCTCATTATGCTGCAAACGTAAAGCCTCTAAAAGAAGAGAACATAGGTAAAGCAGTCACATATACCTTAAAACCTGTCAAGATCGCTATTCATGACTATAATCATGGTCTAGAAATAGCGAGGCACAGGAGTCTGTGTCTAAATCAAATCAATGAGAAGAATGATAGGCAAAGAGAATATAACATTTAAAGGTAAATTTGTCATAAATTTATAAAAAAGCTGCTAAATCGTTCTTCTCATTCATTCCTAGCAGACCGCATGCTTTAGACCTAATTATCCATTTACATTCTTTTTGTATATATCTCCTCCTCTCCCTGAATAGCGATCTTGACACAGACTCCTGTGCCTCGATATTTCTAGACCATGATTATGGTCATGAATAGTGAATTAATCATTTAACTAATCTCTAGTGGATGCTTTCTTGTATATAGCTGCAATAATATAGCTTTTATTGATAATAATTATTGAACAAATGAGCAGTGTTGCTCTTGGTTGTTTAGACTAATCTATTGTTGAATTTAATGAATGTTAATCAAGAACAGCTGCCTTTATCTGTGCAGCGGGTTTCCTCATGGTTTTAGGAACCTTGCTGCCCAGGTTTTAAGGTATATGTGACTGCTTTACCTATGTTCTCTTCTTTTAGAGGCTTTACGGTTTGCAGCATAATGAGATCATTCTTTCTGCCTGCACTTTACGATATTGTCTGACTTTTTAATGGATCAAGTATTAGTTGTTCTCAAGTTTTGACAAATTTGTTGGTGTTATTGGGGCTATAATACATAGTCCTTGTTACATTACTCTGTACATATGTATGTATTCACTTTCTCTGTGTGAAGGCTCTGACGATGCAGCTGGCCAGCTATTTAGCACCGGATATGTCGTCAGACGCCATGTCAGGACCCGTAGAAGCGGCAAGTGAGCCACGAAACGGTTGCCGTCGTCCTCGTTCCCGCACCTCCCTCCCCCATTATCTGGATTCCGTACATGTATATGTGGAATTAAAAACTTGAAGATCACTTATGATGAGTGCCACTGGCTTTTTGTCTATCTTGCTGGATTAATATATACTGACGTGTAGTGAGCACCTCCTTGATGCTGGATTCCTTCAGTCAGGAATAATGAATGGACTTACACTAATCGTAACACACAGATAGTGCCCAGTTTTCTCCTCTGAACAAAATTTTATATATATCACTTTAGCAGTGTATATAGATACAATGCTAAAGTGATATTAGACACATGTACTATGGGTACAAAAGCAGTGCTTCTGTTCTACCCATGCTCTGTACCCTGGAATCGGATCTGGGAAACGATTCGTCCAACACTTGTCCGACTCTCAGATCCGTGAATCGGACCGTTTTCTTTCACTCGCATGTGTGTCTGTACCCTTAGGCTTGTGATATTCTATTTTGTTACCATGGATTAGGGCAATGAGTGGTCAAGAAAAGGATGTCTCTTGTCCTTTTCTTGGAGACAACAATAATTGGGTCACTGATTAATGTCCTGCTCTCACCCTAGCAAATCTTTGCCCTCAAAGTGACCATGGGTGGCTTTATTCTTGCATTATTATGCACATGACACTGTACTTCTGGAAGTGGAACACTGGAAACATGGGATGCTAGTGTAATAGTTGAGCATGTAAATTGGTATCTATAGTACAACAGAGGGTGCAAAAATGCAGAGAAATAAGGGGCATTCTGTGGGGGGCTGGTCTTAGTATCTATGAAGGCAAGGAATCCTGAGTACGTAGATGAACCCTAATATGCTTTGCTGCAGTTTGTATAATTTTACACCATGCCTTGCCATTTATTGGGCAAGTACTGTAAGAAACAAAAATTTTCCTTAAAGTGAACCAAGGATTCGCAAGTGTTTTGATGAGATGATATATTTCACAATAAATTTGATATTTCACTCATAAATAATCAATCATACATCAGTTCACTTTGGAGTAGGTTTATGATTATAGTGTATGAAGCAAAATACTGGATACAATTCTATGTGTTTACGTTTAGGTGTAAGGGTGCGTTCACACGCTGTGTATTTTCTGCAGATTTTTAGCGAGTGCTGTTGCAATTTATGTAGCCAAAATCAGGAGTGGAACAATCAGAGGAAAAGTCTAATAGAAACAAGTGCTCACTTCTGCATTTAATCACCCAATCCTGGTTTGGCTACAAAAACTGCAAGAGCACTCGTGTAAAAATATGCAGCAATATGCAGTGTGTGAACGCACCCTAAAATAATTTTACAAAATTGCAAGATTCTAGCCAAAATGGGTTGAGGGGGTGAGTAGCATAGTTATGCCGGCCCATCAAATTCATCAATAGTTCCTTCGTTTCTCAAGGTACCTTTACACACAGCAATATTGCTAGGCAATTTCACTAGCAATTTGCTGGTTGCAGTGAAATCATGGACACATTGTTCATTTGTACAAGCACAAAATGAACAATGTGTCCATGATTTCACTGCAACCAGCAAATTGCCAGTGAAATTGCCTAGCAAAATTGCTGTGTGTGAAGGTACCTTAATGAATTGGTCCTATTTGGCCATCCGTTTGTGTCTATTCAGTCAGGGATCCGTTTGTGTCGGGTTTTTTCCTGTACCCAGAATCGGAGACTGCTCCGATTTTGGGCGCAGCAGACAAAAACAGACAAATTAATCCGACACGGTCCGTGGCACATACCATGGGGGACTACGGAGACGGATCCGGTAAAAAAAGACTGTTTCCTGGATCAGGTTTGCGGTACTGAGCATGCTAAGAAGCAAGGTACAGCTCCCAGCCCTATTTCTGTTCAGGTTGGTCTCTCTCATCTTTCAAATTATAGGATCCACACAGACAGGCAAAAAACATGGTGTGAAGGGGGCCTTAAGTTGATCATTTCTTCAGGGATGGGGACCAAATGGATCTCTTTGGGCTGTCACAGTGATGTCCTAGGGAGCCTCACTGGGGTTTATTCACACTAAGGTTTTTCTTTTTCCTGTTGTCAGAGCAGAAACTCTCCAATCACAGTTTCTGCTCCAAAACTTCAGTGTTAACAACTTTAGGGATTCCTCATCCTTGCTGGATGAGGATGATGTCAGGATGTACAGAATATCACCTACACTGGTACTCAAAAACAGATGTTGTCGTAACATATGCCTCACTGGTGGAAAAATAATCTTAAATTATTTTTGTTTTATAAAAAAAAAATTGTGTAGATAAAATTTAAGTTGAAGTATAGAAAAAAGTTTGCTCCAAAAAATGTAACCAACGCAACCCATAAACCAGACTCAAAGGTCTTATTTACACATCAAGCACAAAGTACTCCAAATGTGGAATTAATCAATCAGTGATCACAGATGTAGAACTGCATTCTAGATCAGTATCCCAACTACAAATGTTTTTTTTTAAAGATTTTTTTAATGAAAAAATAAAAGGACTAAAAGCTGTAATAAAAAAATAATGCAAACCTGACTAGTGGTCAGTCACCCATCAGCCTCAGACCAATCATAGCAATCACAGATGCGTGACTACAGTTTAAGTTCCTCAGTAATGAATTCAGATTAGATTTTGTCCCAAACAGCAAACAATCAAATGCCGGCGGACTAGACTACTTATGCCACGGCATGTGTAATGACTGACCAATCAGGGACTCTGCTAATGGGCCACCTGACGAACAATAAAGTGATAGCGACTAGGTTCCTGCCCATGACAAAATAGTACTTTATGGGTAGGAAGTGGATAACAAGTACTTAGCAGTTCTGAGTTTAAATAAATAATACAAAACATGAAATTTTAAGACTTTTCTCAAATACATATCATTAGTAAAGCAGATGATTTGTATGAGTAGCACATGACAGATTTAATGGGACACTGTCAGGTAATTTTTCAGTATGATACTAATATTACCCTTGAATAGGGCCTGGGCAGACCTTTTTTTAAACACATGTAAAATCATTATTCTACCCTTTGTAGTTTCCATGTGATCAGCATTGTCAGACCCTGCAGAGAGCTGGTGCACTAGTCCTGTCCATTATAAGCAGAGGCAATTGGTCCTGCTGCTGTATAAACTGTCATGTAATTATGCACTGCTTCTCTGCAGCTCTTTCCTCCCTCTGTTCCCAGTGCTGTGTGGTTTCACTTCTGGAGCTCTGTTCTGCTCAGGACATGGAGGGAGAAAGTTTCTGTAAAAAGGAATCCCTGCTGGGCTCTAAGAGATCCTGTGTTTATCTGATCTCTGGTTTTGCTGCAAAGAGAGTAGGAGAGGAGGTCCCCCCACTGATCTCCTGTGCGGTGATGTGAATATATGACATACATATTCATCTATGGGGAGTGGACAGCAAAGAACTAAATGGATCATTCACTGTGATTGACAGATGGAATTAATTTCTTTATTTGAAGTTTACAGAGGATAGGAGGGGAATATAAATAATATAAATACATCAATAGAGAGAGCTTAGAACTTAGAGAAAGGAATTAGAAAATTATAGCAGTTACATATGGATTTTTGACCTGATAGTTTTCCTTTAAGTTTCACTTCTTAAGTTTCACTTTAGCAGAGTTCTGGTGAGTTTCTCCTTCTAGAACATACCAACTGAGAGGGAGGAACTGATTTCTATGTTAGATCTGAATGATAAATGGATCCTCATACTCGGATCTGGCTAGGATATCATATCAACAGAGCAACTCATTTGTTTCTTCATTTTGTTGAGCAAAGTACAGAATGATTAAATCATCAATGCATCCTAATTCACAGGAAAAGTGCAAATTGGGAGAGAATTTTTCACATGCCAGGAGCTTGAACTGTATTTCAGAATATTGTTACTTATCACATTATATAAAATGTCTCTATATATTATACATCCCACTTAAAGGGAACCAACCACCCCAAATGACCCCCCCAGACTGTTAATATGTGTCCCTACACCCAGCACACACATTTGGGGCAATCGTTTTTGCTAAAAAAAAAACTGTATAGTAGAAGCTAAGATATAGCTTTATGAAGTTTAATAAATCCAGCCGAATGGGTGTTACCTAGCTTTGTCCTCGTGCCTGTCAGCCTCCTCTTCCCCCCTCCCTTCAGTAAAGCCCTTCTGTGCAAGCCGAAAATGGAAGGGTACGGGGCTCCGGCATGCCGCGATTTAGCCCCGCCCCTTTCATGACGCGGCCAGGCTCTTAGAAGCAGAGATGGGAGTGCATAATTTATCAGGCAGCAGCAGACAGGCGGGGCATTTTCGGCTTGCACAGAAGGGCTTCACTGAAGGGAGGGGGGAAGAGGAGGCTGACAGGCACGAGGACAAAGCTAGGTAACACCCATTCGTTTGAATTTATTAAACTTCATAAAGCTATATCTTAGCTTCTACTAAACAGTTTTTTTTAGCAAAAACGATTGCCCCAAATGTGTGTGCTGGGTGTAGGGACACATATTAACAGTCCGGGGGGGTCATTTGGGGTGGTTGGTTCCCTTTAAAGGGAACCTGTTTGGTCATTTATGCCCTCCCCCAGCTATCATTGTCTGTACCTACAGCTTCATAGTCCAATTCTAAACATCCCTGTCTAAGCTAATAGTGTAATGTTAAAGGTGAAAAAAAGACATTTATACACTTACATATTCTTGTTTAAATGAGGCAGAGTCTACACCTTGGGGGACATAAACAATCTGGCAGGTTAATAAAGAGAATTTTGTTTACGTACCGTAAATTCTTTTTTCTTTAATCATCAATGGGAGACCCAGACAATGGGGTTTAGGGCACTGCCCTCCGGAGGTCACACTAGGTACTACAAGTTTGTAGACACCGCCTCCTCCGCTTATAAACCCCTACCGCAGGGAACATCCTCAGTTTGGTCTACAAGCTGCGAGGAGGAAATAAACCACACCCGAAACATCGGGAAGAATGCCGTGCACAAACGGTTCAACAACCCGGCAAACACTGTCTCAACAGAGAACAGAGCAAATGCAAAACATGCAAAGGAACAACTGGGTGGGTGCTGGGTCTCCCATTGATGATTAAAGAAAAAAGAATTTACGGTACGTAAACAAAATTCTCTTTTTTCTGGTCATCATAATGGGAGACCCAGACAATGGGGATGTCCTAAAGCAATACCCCAGGGCGGGAAGAGTTCCTCAACAAGACGGATAACACATGGTTCCCTTTTAAAGGTGGGCAACCGCCGCCTGGAGAACCCGCCTGCCCAAACTTGCATCCGCAGAGGCATGGGCATGCACCATATAGTGCTTAGAGAAAGTGTGCAGGCTGGACCAAGTGGCCGCCTGACACACCTGTAGAGCAGACGCTCTATGTCGCAAAGCCCAGGAGGCACCTACGGCTCTGGTAGAGTGAGCCTTCAATCCCACCGGGAGAGGCAAACCAGAGGTCCGGTAAGCCTCCTGGATGGAAGCCTTAATCCATCTGGCCAATGTCGATTTCGACGCCGCGGACCCCTTACAGCGACCTGTCGTAAGAACAAATAAGGAATCCGAACTCCTAAAGGAGGCGGTCCTAGACACATAAATGCGTATCGCTCTCACGAGATCCAGAGTATGGAGGTCGCGTTCAACCTGATGAACGGGAGCGGGGCAAAATGATGGGAGAACAATCTCCTGGTTCAGGTGGAAAGTTGAAACCACCTTCGGCAAGAATTCTGGCCGTGGACGCAACACCACCTTGTCTTGGTGAACCACCAGAAAGGGTGACTTGCACGATAGTGCAGCCAATTCTGAGACCCTCCTCAGAGATGTAATCGCCACCAGAAAGGTCACTTTCTGGGATAGACGAGATAGAGAAACCTCCCTCAGAGGCTCAAACGGCGGTTTCTGCAATGCCGCCAGGACCATGTTAAGGTCCCAAGGGTCTAGAGGTCTCTTGTAGGGCGGAACCATCCGTGACACCCCCTGCAGAAATTGACGGACCTTCGGGAGGAGCGCCAATCGCCTGTCAAACAGCACAGAAAGTGCTGATACTTGACCTTTCAAAGAGCCAAGGGATAATCCCAATTCCAAACCCGACTGTAGGAAAGCCAACAACGTCGGGATGGACAAGGGCCACGGAGACCGTCCGCCAGAGGCACACCAAGTAAAAAAGATCTTCCACGTTCTGTGGTACATCTTCCTGGAAACTGGCTTCCTAGCCCGATTCATAGTGGCAACCACCGTAGGGGAGAAACCCCTGGATGTCAGCAGCCAGGCCTCAAGAGCCATGCAGTCAATCTGAGGGCCCTGGAATTGAGGTGGAAGAATGGGCCTTGCGCGAGTAAATATGCGCGTTCTGGAAGAGCCCACCTGTGTCCGCCTGACAGTTGCCACAGGTCCGGATACCAGGACCTCCTGGGCCAGTCTGGAGCCACTAGAATGGCTACGCTGCACTCCGACCTGATTTTCCACAGCACCCTGGGAATCAGAGCCAGAGGCGGGAACACATATGGTAGATGGAATCTGGACCAAGTCAAGATCAGGGCGTCCGCTCCCAGAGACTGGGGGTCCCATGACCTCGCCATGTATTGCGGAACCTGATGATTCAGCCGTGAGGCCATCAGATCCACGTCCGGAGTGCCCCATCTGCTGCAGATGTCCTGGAAGACGTCTGGATGAAGAGACCACTCTCCGGCGTCCATCCCCTGTCTGCTCAGATAGTCGGCCTCCCAGTTTTCGACCCCTGGGATGTGAACTGCGGAGATCAGGCAGTTGTTGTCCTCCGTCCAGGATAGGATGCGGTGGACTTCGGCCAGAGCCTCTGCACTCCTGGTTCCTCCTTGATGATTTATATAAGCGACGGCCGTCGCATTGTCGGACTGAACCCGAATGGATTGTCCTGAGAGGAATCTCTGAAAAGCCAGGAGTGCCAGATAGATCGCCTTGATCTCCAGTACGTTGATCTGCAACGCCGACTCCGACTGAGTCCAGAGGCCTTGGGCCCTGTGGTGCAAGAACATTGCCCCCCAGCCCTTCAGACTGGCGTCGGTGGTCACCACTAACCATGACGGTTTGATGAAGGACCGGCCCCGAGACAAGTGATGTGGCTGTAGCCACCACTGCAGGGAATCCCTGGTCGGTAGGGAAAGGGTCACCAGCCGATTCAGAGAGATCGTCCTCTTGTCCCACCTGCGGAGAATCTCCAGCTGAAGAGGACGGAGGCGAAATTGTGCGAACGGCACCGCCTCTATTGCTGCCACCATGCGCCCCACCAGCTTCATCAACACCCGTAGGATGATTGTGGTGACAGGAGGACTGCTTGTACTCCTGATTGGATCGCCATCTGTTTGACTCGAGGCAGAGACACCAGGGCCGAGGCTGTGTTGAAGTCCATGCCCAGATATGTCAAAGACTGGGTCGGAACTAGCGTTGACTTCTGAATATTGAGGAGCCAACCGAACTGTTCCAGAGACCGCATGGTCACATCCAGGCTCTCTTGACAGAGGTGTTCTGATGGCGCCCTGACCAGCAGGTCGTCTAAATAGGGAATGACGGCATGTCCCTGCATGTGCAGGAGAGCCATCATGGAGGCCATCACTTTTGTGAACACCCGCGGTGCCGACGCCAGCCCGAACGGCAGCGCCACAAATTGGAAGTGTTCTTCCCCCACTGCGAATCGCAACCAGCGCTGATGAGCCGGTGCAATGGGTACGTGAAGGTAAGCGTCTCTGATATCTATGGACGCTAGGAAGTCCCCCTGTGACACAGCTGCGATCACGGAGCGCAGTGATTCCATACGGAACTTCCGAACCAACACGTGATGGTTGAACAACTTCAGGTCCAGTACTGGGCGGAAGGATCCGTCCTTCTTCGGGACGATAAAGAGGTTGGAGTAAAAACCCCTGAACCTCTCTCCGGAAGGCACCGGGACCACCACTCCGTCTCTGCGGAGACCCTCCAACACCTGGTAAAAAGCCTGAGCCTTTTCTGGTGATGGGACCGACCGATGGAATCGGGATATCGGCTTTGACGTCAGCTCTATCCTGTACCCTCGCGAGATCACGTCTCGAACCCACTGATCTTGAACGTGAAGTAGCCACATGTCCTGAAAGCGAGACAAGCGGCCCCCCACCTGTGGGGAGGCAGGATGAGAGAGCGAGTCATGTAGAGGCGGGTTTGGGGGTGGCAGCTGCCGCCCCCGCCGGCTTCTTTGGATGACTCTTAGAGCGCCACTGGGAAGCGGGCTTTCCCCCTCGGTCCGTGCGAGCGGACGGTGCTGATGACTGCGAGCTGGAACGAAAGGACCACTGTTTTGGGTTCCTTTTAACGGTATACCGTGGCTTAGGCTTATTCTGCGGTATCTTAGACTCAGCAGAATCCTTTATCAGCTTGTCCAGTTCGGTGCCAAAAACCCTGTCACCAGCAAACGGAAGATTCTGCAAAATCTTCTTGGATGTGGCATCTGAGTCCCAAAGACGCAGCCACAACAACCTGCGGATCGCTATAGCATTGGCCGAAGCCACAGCTGAGCGAGTGGCAGTTTCCAGAGTCGCCGTCCTGGCGTAGTCCGCATAGGCCCTTGCCCTTTCGGTAAGTGCTAGGACCTCTGGACTGGATCTTGCCAGGTCAGAGATACCATCCAAGCAGGTAGTAATCGCTTGTAAGGTCCAGACCGTGGCAAAATTAGGGGCAAATGAAGACCCCACAGCCTCATAGGAAGACTTGGCGAGCTGCTCGACCTGTCTATCCGTCGCATCCTTCAGTGAGGAGCTATCAGAGGCAGAGAAAAGGGAGCGTGCAGCAATCCTGGTCATGGAAGCGTCCACCTTCGGGGACTGCGACCACTCCTGAAGCACCTCCTGGGGGAAGGGGAATCGATTGTCCTTGGGTTTACGGACATAGCGCCGCCCAGGATGTAACCTGGGAGCTCTAACCACCCTTCCAAAATTCGTGTGGTCCATGAAGGAACCACTTGGTCTAGCCTCTGGCCGCAGCCATTGATAGACCTCCTTCGGGTGCACCGTCACCTCCTCAGGGGTGTCACGAGACGTAAGGTCTCGTTGATAGAGGACACCAGATCCTCCACCCCGTCTGGTGGACAACAAAACCGGGAGTCCCGGTGGCTTACCGACCGCAGTAAAGCGGTATGAGGAAGCGGTGTGTGTGTGTGACCTCCGCGACGGTTTCCGGTCTCCCCTTTGGAGTGCAGGCGCACGCTGCATACAAATCCCAACCGGGAAGTGAGGGTAAAGATGGCCGCCGACAGTGAAACTGTGGGCGGCGCCGAAGACACGCGGGAAACACACACACGCCCATCGATGACGTCACCGCACGGGCTGCTTCCCATCCTCCTAGCAGCCTCAGCATGAGGGAGCCGGAGCCCGCAGCGCGGGAAAAAGTGTAAAAAGTTATACACAGACTGCATGTACAAACAAACAGCCGCAGCCCACGGCCTCAGCCCCTGTGACACACAGGGCGGTCAGCCAGGGTGACCCCAGCACAGGGTACACCCGCAGAACCGCGGACCCGAGGGTAACGCGCGGTCTGAGTGTCAGGCCACATAAAGTGACAGACACTACCCCCAGGCACACAGGAGACACGGAGTGCCTCAGTGCCGGTCCGGTCTGTAAGCACCATTTAGGGAGGCCTCGGACGGGGGTGCAGCACCAGTCCGGAGTGTAAGCACCATTTAGGGAGGCCTCGGACTGGGCTGGCTCCAGTCCGGTCTGTAAGCACCATTTAGGGAGGCCTCGGACGGAGCGGAGCTGTGCAAGGCTCCCATCTCCCACTCTCCAGAGCCCCCCAGAGAGGGATGGAAAGGAGCGCAACAGCGTACCGGGAGAACACAAAGTGTCCAGGCCCTAGGCCCTCCGGTACCTCCACCTGCGTGTTCCACAAGGGTGAGCGGGGAGGCTGTCGCAGGTCCCGACTGGAACCTTTTTACCTTGTCTTCAGACGCCATCACGTAAGCTGTGAGAATGCAGTGAAGTGCAAGCAAAGCGTGATCCTCCGAGCACACTAAGTTTAAAACTGAGGATGTTCCCTGCGGTAGGGGTTTATAAGCGGAGGAGGCGGTGTCTACAAACTTGTAGTACCTAGTGTGACCTCCGGAGGGCAGTGCCCTAAACCCCATTGTCTGGGTCTCCCATTATGATGACCAGAAAAGTTAACATTTTAGAAGATGCTGCAGGGCCTGAGTGATGTCACAACCATGTGATTATAATAGGAGGGGTTGACAGTGAGTTAACTAATAACCTGTCAGAGTGTCTATGCTCCCCAAGGTGTCTACACACTGCCTCATTTACATAAGTTTATAAATGCTTTTTTCCACCTTTAAGATTACACTATTAGCTTAGACAGGGATGCTTAGATTAGGACTATGAAACTGCAGGGACAGACAAGTGATAGCTGGCGTGTGGGGGTGTAAACAACCTGACAGGTTCCCTTTAAAAGGATGGGAGATATAGCAGCTTCTCATGGATTCCAAAAGAGGGCATGAAAGCATCTAAAAGTAAAGAGCTGCTTTTACAGGTTTATTTTGCATCTCTCAGTATATAAACAAAATGTCCAAGGCAACTGCAATGATGACTGCAAAAATTTACCTCTATTTATTCTGCTTCTAGCTCCATCTGCTGTTCCATAATACTCAGGAATCTATTGTACATTATTAAAAATTCAGCATAAAGTAATAGAGTTACTCAGATGTCACCTGTGTTCTCTTGCTACTCTCAGTAATATACTTCAGCTAAGGCCGGCTTCACACCACGTTTTTCTCTGGTCCGGGCTGTCTGGTTCACACCGCACCGCACTAATGCATGCCTATGGGGCCAGATGGCAGTTATTTGCCATCTAGTTTTGTCCCTGTCCAGCAGCATCAGGCTGCATTTGATTTTTGTCCCGGACACAAAATCGCAGCTTGCAGCCTTTTTCTGTCCAGGGCAAAAATCTGACAAAATTGGATCCTCCCAGATCCGGTGCAATCCTGCTCCCCTTAACATGGGAGTCTATGGGCGCCTGATAGCACTGGATCCGATAGAAAATCGGATCCAGTTCCCGGACACCGGATGCTGAAGTTCAGTGGCGGCCAGCGCTGAACTTCAGCACCTGGAGAGCTCCCGGCTGAAATTTCAGAACCACAACTAGCTCCCGGCTAGCCGCAAATCTGAAATTTCAGCTATGGACAGAGGCAGCAGCCGCGAAGTGCCGATTCCGGGAGAAAACAGGATTGAAGGGCATATTTGCCCTCCGATTCTGCTTGTGCAGAGCGGTCAGGCTGTGTCCGGTGCATCCAGAAAAACACCGGACACAGCATGACAGCAAGAAACCTAGGTGTGAAGCCGGCCTAAGAAGCAGAAAGTCTCTCACTACTTCAAAATAGTGTGACAATAGAAAGCAAGAATTAAGCCACTCCAGGCTGCCTTTCTTATAATGGTAGTCCAGTGTTTCTCACTTCTGCATTGAGAGGTGAGAGATAATGCCTTGTCCCTCGCAAATACCTACCAGGATGCATGCAGGTTTGCAGAGATAAGACATCATGAACACTGCTCATTTTTCAATGTTCCCGGCAACAACAATACTACTGGCCAAGTGTATGGAGTGGGAGCGCCCGGCTAGTAGGTGTGGCCGTCCAATGGGCGCGGCCTTGCTCCATACACTTGTATTAAGCAAGAACGCGCCCACTAGTCGGGGGCTTCAGCCACAGTGGCAGGAAATATGCATACCACATAACTGTGGTCCGTTTCCGGTGTACAAACAGTGAATGTTCGCAGCGCACAGTGTATGTGCTGAGGATTGATAATTCTGCCATCACACAGAATAACTTCAGAATTATCATTTTAGACTAGGAGTTTCTATTTACTTCAAAATATTCCCTTGGAGGTGAGAGGTCCTCTTAAAATTTAATTCATATAGTTATATGTCTAGCTCTTGTGAGTGCTAGTGATTTTATGCCAAAAATAAGAAAGAACCCCTCCTTTGAAAGCCACTCATGCAATTGCATAAAATATATGGCACTGAGGCAATCAAGCAGTGTTTGCAAAGGTATAGAAGTATTCAGTGATGGGGTAAATACTACCAACCATAATCCAGACTCATCAAAGGCCTAAATGTCCACAGCAAACTTTCAGAGTGAAAAATGTATTGTTTTTATTCATTTTTCCTGTAGGATATATATAGAACCAATATCTTGCTGTTAAGTTTCGTAAAGAGAAACAAAAGGTAAAAGAAATAATTCCCATTCTTCTTTGTATAACTTACTTATTCGATGCACATGGTTGCTATGACGTACAAGATCAAAGATCTCCTGTAGCTGAGGTATGGGTGCAATATATCCAGATCCAGAGGTTTCTATGGTAAGAGTTTGATGGCATGGGTGTAGAGTTGGGGGTCCCCAACTTGTTATCGATTTGGAGAAGTGATATTTTGAGTGATACGAGATACACAATCAAAATCCATCCCCAGATCACTTTTGTTGATGATGACTTCTCCACATCTTAGCAGCATTGGTTCGATAGTGAAAAGGCGTATTGTGCATGTGAACCGATTAACCACATTGATCATTTTTGTTTACATTTTTTTGTTTCAGTATTAACCTTGGTCCCTGAATGTTCTCAGTGATTAAGCTATTCTAAAGCTACATTTGCATGATATCACAGAAATCTCTTGTCATTTTGGCAACTGTATGTATCATCCTGGCAGAGATAAATAGTTTACATGCCAAACCGAAGATCTCTACTTTGTGCTCCTGAATCATGGGAAAAGAATGCCCAGATTAGAGATTTTTCATTTTGACACATTCTGAATTTCATAAATACAAAACCCGTGTAATAAAGTCTTTCAGTAACTTCCAATATTTTCCCCTAAGCCAAATATCAAAATAAGTTAGTGCATTTATTCTTTTTTTTCTTAGCAAAGAGCAGCAAAGCATAATAAGGATCCAGCAATCCACACTTTACAATCACCCTTGACGCTCATACATCAATGGATAGGACTGGTGTCCTCGTCTGCTTGTGTCCTCCACACAATTCACAAAAGGCAAAATTCAAAAATGCACAATTTACCTTAAAAAAGTAGAAACATATTCAATTTTATGAATATAAACTTTGTGGTAAAGTATATACAATCCTCATTTATAGGTAAGGAAGCATTGGAAGGGACAGACATCTCCAGTGAATTTTGTCTGGGCATTAGCATTACCCAATTAATTCCATTAGCATTACCCAATTAGACATATTGATTGTTACATTGACGTAAATCAAGAGGCTTCCGGGTGATCGATCTAACATGCAGTTATGCATAATAGAGAAACAGAAGTATATAGATACATATATATGTACATATTCAAAGTCCAGCTTACCACATATACACATGTTATCAGAAGAGGGCAGTTTACAAACTTTCTCAATTGAAAAATGAGAATCCAATATAAGATCTAGATCATTGACACCTATAAAATATTTAGCACCTTTTCAGACATTTTACCTCTGGCACATTGATGTGATGGTTTTATAAAGCAAGTTTTGACTTGTAAAGTGAGGTAGCAAAAGCATTAGGAAGTAAGCAGAACAGAAACATCACATAGTAACTGGTGAATAAATACGTGTTTGGATAGTGCCATTGTGTGTAAGCGATGGCTTTGCTGTGCCTTTACCCATGATGCTAGAATGCAAAGCTCCCTCCATAAAGAATACTTAGCATTATGTAAAGCGGAAAGGAGCTATGGACTCAAGTGTTCAATTTACAACATTCATTTTGCATTTAGCAAATGTAACCAAACCCTGTACATTTGTTGTATGTTGTAGAGAGGCAAACATGACCTATTACTGTAACAAAAAACCTAAAAATGTAGAATACAGTATGGCGGAAGAAAATCAAAACTTGCTAGAAGTATGCAGTTGGTTAGTGATCTTCACATAGCACAAAAGAGTTCTGGTCTGCTACAAACAATCAATAGAAAAAGCATATGTCTGAGGAAAGCAGACATAAAGACATTCCACCATGTTGTGTCATTTATCTGTTGCTGGAGTGTCCTGTTCATTTACACTGAAGACTGGTCCCAAACCTAAAAAGAACGTAAAATGAATGTCAGATTTTATCCTACAGTATTTGAGTCACCATAGACCAAAGCTAGTCATACACATGAAATAACTAGGACTGGACAGATGTGTATATAGGAGCTCTCCCATATATTTCTTAAAAAAAAATTGACATATGACTGAGCTTAAAGGGAAACTGTCAGACGGATTTCACACCCACAAACTATATGCACATGTAGCTTTCAAAGTCAAATTCAGCAAACCCTTTCTATGGCCAGTCTGTTTTTAAATTACTGAGGAATCTGTGCTTGAGTTGATATGGAAATTAGGGTGTCAATCTGAAGCCTCTGTCACTCCAGCTCTATTCCTCACTCAGCACTGCCTATGGCTGCTTGACTGAGGACTGAAGTCACACCACATAGAGGCTGACAGTAATGAAGAAACGGACTGGACATGCAAAGGTATTGCTAGACTTGACTTTGAAAGAGCTACATGCACAATAAATAGTTTGCCAGGTAAAATCCAACTGTCAGATTCCCTTTAAGGTGCATGATAAACTCCTCCCCCACAATCAATAAAGTGTATTGATCGTATCATACATGCAGATATACAATTTAAAGATCAGATGCTTGTAATTCAATGCTTACAAGGTCACTACATATAAATAATATACAAATACAAAAAAAACACCACTTCATATTTTCCCCTTGGACCTGGATGGGAGGGGGTCAGATCACCAGTAAGGAAAGGGATAAAACAGAAAAAATGCTGCACAGCACTCAAAATATAGTGTGAACTAGTGCAAGCTGCGATGCTGGAAACAACAACCTGGTTGTTTGTTCCAGCATCACAGCTTGCACCAGTTCACACTATATCTTGAATGCTGTGCAGCTCTTTTTCTGTTTATGTCTAATATGTGGAGTTGATGGCTCCACAGCTACACTTAGCACCCTCATTGCCCCCAGGTGGTCTGAGATTGAGATGGTGTTCACCCACTTAGAAGTCATCACTGCAATTCAGATTATCTGACTGACTCTATGGTATGTGCATGACCACAAAGTCAAATTTATGACATTAACTCATGGAGCTTCGTTCTGACACTAGGTGCTTGCAGTATAAAAGCCACTTTCGGGACAGAGACTGTAGTGACGTCACTGAGCAGTGGAGCAGATTAGTGCTGGATTGCTGAGAAAACGTTAGTAAGTGACTATATTATAAATAGAGAGGGGTGCACAGCCTTATAAACTAATTAAATGGGGTTGTTCAAGTACCAATAAACAAAGCATATAAAAGAGAGGATGAAAGTATGGTACATATGAATGGAGTGCTCAACCCAGAATATCAATAGTAAGCAAAAAAAAACTTTATTGGTGCAAATAAACATTAAAATATTCATTTAAAACCACCATCACACATATACCAAAGATGCTCACATAGATAATAGTACAAAAAATGACAACTGATTCTACCATAAGTAAAGCATAAGCTAGGAAATAAAATAAACCCCAATCTTAGAAAAATCCCTAGAAGCAAAGCACAAAGACATACTTAGTAACCCGTTATACATAACAGGAAGAGCATAATGGATAGTGAGACCTGATCCCACTCGTATCGCTTCAAGAGGACCTGTCACCCCCTGGTGCATGGCAAACTAAATGCAGCACTGAATGGATCATGTCTGCTACATTCAGGGAAGGGGTCCCTCATGGCTCTAGCCTCCCTGTAAGCTTTAAAAATAGACTTTAGGAATCTTACAGTTAAGAGGTCGTCTGGGTGGGATCAAATCAAGAGATTCTAGCTGCTGGCAGAGCCCTCCCTGCCTCCTCCTTGTGTATTCCACCCCCTCTATGGGTCTGCTGCCGCCTCCTCTTTTGCTGGGTCTGCCATACTCTTCTGCTCCTGACGTCACACAGAGCAGGAGCAGAAGAGAAGGGCAGACCCAGAAGAGGAGGCGGCAGCAGACACATAGAAGGGGTGGAACACACAAGGAGGAGTCAGGGAGGGCTCTGCCAGCAGCCAGAATCTCTTAATAAGATCCCACCCCGGCGACCTTTTAACTGTAAGGTTTCTAAAGTCTTTTTTAAAGCTTACAGGGGGAACTAGAGACATAGGGTACCCCTTCTCTGTATGCAGACATGCTGCATTCAGTGATGAATTTAGTTTGCCATGCACCAGGTAGGTGACAGGTCCTCATTAAAGGAAATCTGTCAGGTCAAAAATCCATATGTAACGCTATTATTTTCTAATTCCTTTCTCTAAGCTCTCTCTATTGATGTAATTCTTTTACTTATATTCCCATCCTATCTTCTGTAAACTTCAAATAAAGAGATACACCCCATCTGTCAATCACAGTGAGTGATCCACTAAAGGACCTGTTACACATAGCGATATCATTAACGACATCGCCGCAATGTCACAGGTTTTGTGAAGTAGCAGCGACCTCACCAGCGATATCGCTGTGTGTGACATTTAGCAACGTTGGGTTCCCCGCTGGAAGATCGCTGATCGTTAATGAATGGCCTGGACCATTTTTTGATCAGTGATCTCCGGCTAGGCATGCTGGATCGCTGTGACACGGGCAACGACCAGCGATACCCATTCTGCGGCCAAGAACCTGACAGATTTCAATGACCGTCGGGTTGTCGGCGCATTGCTGGTAAGTCTGCCTGTATGGCATCTCACCAGCGACCACGTAGCAACGCACTAGCGATCCCGGCCAGGTCGGATCATTGTCGGGATCGCTGGTGCATCGCTACATGTAACGGGGCCTTTACTTCTCTGCTATCCACTCCCCATATGATGATTATGCATGTCACATTACAGCACAAGAGATCACTGGTGGGGAAGCTTGGACAGGCTGTATTCTCTTCTCTGCTCTCTGTATTTTCAGCAAGAAAAGACACAACTCAGAAACTGTCACAGCAGGGATGCCTGCTTACAGAAACAAATGGAGTCTAGATAAGATAAGGCAGGCCTGCAATCACTCTCTCCCTATGTCCTCAGCAGAATAGATCTCCTGAAAGTGAAACCACAGTGCCCGGAGAGCAGAGGGAGGAGAGAACTGCTGAGAGGGAGTGCATAATTACATGACAGTTTAGCACAGCAGGACTAATCGTCTCTGCTTATAATGGACAGGACTAATGCAGCAGCTCTCTGCAGCATGTGACAATGCTGATAACATGGAGTCTACAAAGGGTATAATAATGATTTTGCACGTTTTTAAAATGTCTGCCAAGGCCCCACTCAAAGGTAATATTAGCATCATACTGAAAAATGACCTGACACTGTCCCTTTAAGCTTCATCATTCTCCTGTTCATTCTATTTGTGTATCTGAATTTTTGCATATTTTAGAAAGATACTGCCTGTCTTATTTATACTGTGAAGTATTCTATTCTGCACTTGACCCTTTTTGTACTATTGTTATCTATGCATGCATCTTTGGTTTACGTCTGATGGAGGGTTTAAATGTTTTTAATGTTTGTTTGCACCAATTAAAGTTTTTTTTGCTTACTATTTATATTCTGATATGAGTGCTTCATTCATATGTGCCATAATTTCTTCCTCTTCTCTATAAAAGTGTCTTTATTAGTACACACACTACATTACATGCACATATTTACTGAAAAAAAAATATTCTAAGGCAGCCGTCTTTAATTTCTTGACATAGTGAGAAACACACCTGTCTCTATTGATTCATTATAGTCTTCATGAAAATCAAGAATTGAAAAAAAAAAGACACACTATCGTTGCAAATTCATTCCTTTTATTCAGGCTTCACTACGTGGTACTCATAAAAGAATGATCTTGCAATTATAGTGAGTGCCGGGATTATTTAATCTTGGATTTCTGTTTTATGTGCACCACATTAATGAAGGTGGAGTGTCGTTCACTTGTATATCTTGATTATTAAGGAAAATCAATGTCTGTTCTCTGAAATGTCCCTAAACATTGGATATCCAATCAGCTCTAATAATTTCATATGAGAATACTGGCTACAAATATAACTTATTTAAAAAAATCTACATTAGATTACTATTTGACCCACAAGTACCAAAGTATTTTTTTACTTTATTATACCTTATTGACTTGAGAAAGCGGAGTTCTTACACCTCCTGCAGGTACACGACCTCTGCTGCTGTCTTCAAATAGTCTTCCAGGTGATCTTTCTCTTCTGGTGCTTAGTAACCTACCAGGAGACTTTTCTCTTTCTAGGGGTCGCCCAGGAGACTTGTCCCTGCGTATCTCTGTCCTTCCTTCTCGATAACGATGTGGTGTACTGGGTTCACGAACCAGACCTTGAACTTCTCCTGGTACTGGACTGGCTGCTATTCTTTTTGTTATATGATCATTGTATGAAGGTGGACCTCTCTTATTTGGACTGCCACACAAGAAAAAATTGTAACGTTACTTTAAATACCTGTCACAATGTGTACCAACAAAAAATAGTGCTTAATACATCCTCTTTCGGTTGCGTCATTATAGGGATTGGTGTTTTGATAACACTGCTGCCCTACAGGTTCCCTTATCACCACTTGAAATCTCTAGCTCTAAAAAAAAGTCTGGTTTCATAAACGCTTCCCTAAAGCAGACTACAGGTGGTCCATCTATTCTCTCCCTGCAATCATCTCTACAATCAGTACAAGGAGGAAATATGAAGCCATTAGTACTCCTGCTTTGAACTCATGAGAGGAGTACAGAGAGCAGTATAGATTCCAGGAGTCGACCTTCAAAAATGTCATATGCTCATCTATCCTGAAAGGTCACCCACCTGTTGGCAGGGTCATAAAAGCACTATAACATATCTACACTTTTAGTGGAAGTGTGAAGAAATAGATCCATCTTAGCCCCACACTTAGAAATTCCTCAATGAGATTTGTTGTTATGGTAGGATTCCCAATGGAAATTCTGTTCCTAAACATGTTATCCTCCTACCGAGAGAAACCAATGCAGACACCTCATGACTTTGGCAAAATCTTCAACCCTAGTTATCTGGACGTGTATGTCTCTTACCTTAATTACACTTTGGTTATCACAGCAGGCTTGCATGGAGAAACTATTCCTTAGAACTTTCTACCCACCAGTCTGAGAAACAATGGCAACCCTGATTTTTGCATAATCCCATAAAATTAAATCTACTCCAGTTTCTTAGCCACATTCCCGCAGATACACATTCACTCCTCTTCAGCTCATCAACCCACTCATCTGACTACCGCAGACTAATGACAGAAAGAGACTGGACTCAAATTGGGGACAGCAAACTGAGGTTTGCCATCAATTTCCATGCACCCTTAGGTAAGCACTTGTGCTCTTTCTATATAGCTGTTGCAAAAAAAATAATAAAACCCACCTCCGTGTAGTGGAAGGGGCACGATGGAGATCGTTTGCATTGTCTTTCACTAGATTGCCCTTACAGCAGATCACTCGGAGTTTGTCCTGGTACACCGACGCCAGATAAATGGCCCCAGAAGAGATGGCTGGTCCCAAATAACGTGGGTTTGGAATATCCAAATGAGCTCTGGCTGGGGCCCTGCAATGTGAAATTATGAACATTTACAATGACACACTCTTGTTACGAATGAACTGGATATAGGAAAGGACTTACCCAAGAGCAGCACGTCCCTGAATTTCAACAACTTCCAAGGAGTTAAAATGAGTCACAAATAAGTATGGTTCCCGGTATGCTAAAAAGCAAACAAAAAGAAAATCCAATGCTTTAAAATTAATAGTATTTTTTCCTTTCACAGGCTGCAATGTTTATTACAGGAGAAATCATAATGAAACCTAAGAAAATCCTAGCAAAGGACTAAATCCCGGCAAGGATTATAAAGAGCTTTGTTCTTTACCAGTGTACAAATAAACAACAACTATGAACACGTTACTAATAAACCTACCAAAAGCAAGAGGCAGCCGGCTCCATTTTAGATCATCAGTTCTACTCCGTCTTCCATACGAGTCGACAAACACACCGAACTCTACAAGATAAAATTATAGACATTGTTTTTTTCCCTTCTAGAATACCAACTGCATGATAAGTCAAAAGTAACAAAAAAACATTAAAGTCAAGTTGTTACCATGGAAACACAGTAAGTACTCTTCCCTCTGTCCTGTGCTGTTCACCTGCATTATAGCAATAGGGAAACTATTGGATGAGGAGGCAAACACCGCAGAGGCCAAGGAATGATCATTTTTATCCAGAAATTCTAGACAAAAAGAAAACAACAAAAACAGTAAATTATTATTTACATTAATATTGATGTGTATCAATTTGGATCATGGTGCTACTGAATATGTTGCTGCTATATAAGCAAGTGTGATAAATAAATAAGTGCTGCATCTTGTATGACTCTCAGGTATTCTGATGTAATATAAACTCACTCTTTATGAGCTGTCTACATGTGTATCTTAAAGCATCATATCGGGTGGCTTTTAATATATATATTTCACCGTCGGAGTGGTATCTGTCACGAGTTGACTGCTCTGCAATCTGTATTTTAAATGTGGTTAGTTAAAGGTTAATGACAGTTTTTTTTCCCCTTTGCTGCTGTGTTAAATCAGGTGATGTGGTTAATGACCACTCCTCCACCCTTTAAATAGACCCATCACCTGATGTTATTGATAGAGTTCATAGTCTGCCAGGCCAACCTGCTTTGTGGTAGTATTTCTCTGCTTCTGAAGCTTTCCTAAAGACCCTCCCTTTTCTCTGCCTTGGAGTTCTGCAGCTGATATCAAGTATCCATATTGTCATTTTCCATTTGTCTTTACTTACCATATTTTTCACTTTATAAGACGCACCTGATTATAAAACGCACTCCCCAAATTTGGTGAAGGAAAAAAAAAAAAAGTGTATTAACGTAAATGGGGTCTGTCTTATATACTAAAGGTAAGATGGACACCATCATTATATGTCCCTCATCCTAGTATATACCCCCTATCCTAGTACATGAGCCCCCCATGCTGGTGATGGTACATGGCCCCTCATCCTGGATATGGCCCCCAGTGATGGTACATGGCCCTACATCCTGGATATGGCCCCCAGTGATGGTACATAGCCCCCCATCCTGGACATGGCCCCCTGTGATGGTACATAGCCTCCCAACCTGGAAATGGCCCTCTGTGATGGTATATAGCTCCCATCCTTCTTATGGCCCCAGTGATGGTGCATCACCCCCCATCCCTTAATATGGCCCCCAGTGATGGTACATAGCCCCCCATCCTGGACATGGCCCCCTGTGATGGTACATAGCCTCCCAACCTGGAAATGGCCCTCTGTGATGGTATATAGCTCCCATCCTTCTTATGGCCCCCAGTGATGGTGCACACCCCCCATCCCTTAATATGGCCCCCAGTGATGGTACATAGCCCCCCCCATGCTGCACAAGGCCCCCAGTGATGGTACATAGCACCCCACCTTGGATATAGCCCCCATCCCGATTCCCCCCAGTCACTCTATATGTCCCCATGCTGGCACGCACACAGTGAAATAATAAACAGCTGATAACTTTTACTCCGCCGCTTCGTGCTCACAGCTCGCCACTTTCTTCCTGTCTCTGTGGTGCTCGGTATCCAATCATGTGACCGGAGCCCACAGCAATGACATCATCGCTGTGGGCCCCAGTTACCCAGTCACATGATCAGAAGATGCCGGGCAGAGAGACAGGAAGAAAGTGGCGAGCTGTGAGTATAGAGCGGCGGAGGGTAAGGTGATTGGTGATAAAACAGACTGTGTCGGTTCTTCCGGACAGTGGAGCCGGGGTCAATCTGATGAATTCTCGGTTTGCTCATATCCATGGTCTTGCTGGTAGTGCATTAGCAAGATCCATTCCTATCTCTGCCATTGACTCAACTCCTCTCATCCAGAAGGCTCTTTCCTAAGTCATACGCAATATGAATATATGTATAGCGATGCTTCACAAAGAGTTCCTGTCTTTTACATCTTGGAGAATCTGCCTACGTTCATTGTATTGGGCCTTCCTTGGCTGAGAAAACATAACCCGGTGATTGACTTGAAGTGCAGAGAAGTAGTTAGTTGGGGCAATTTTTGTTAAAATAATTGCCTGGGTACTATTGTTTCTGATGTATTGGTTAAGTCTAGTCCTACATCCTCAGCAGAGGTGGTTAAAGGACCACCGGACAAAAGGAGTGAAACTTGATCTACACCCCAGTTTAATGCTAAACCTTGGCATCGTCCTGCGGAAAGTGGCTGGGGAAGCGTGGTGATTCCCACTAAATACCCTGTGGGTAAGAGTCCTAAGACCCTCTGAGACACCCCTGTTGTCTGTCCTCCTAGAAATGAAACCTGTCACAAACCATATGAATGGTAATAAACATTCAGGTCCAGACTTGTGTGTGGATGACTATGCATGGGCATTCACTAAAAACATCAGGTGGAGGTGTGCATCTGGGGAGCTGGGCTCAAAGGTTATTGGTCCATTTAGGGTAACAGCCATCAGCAACCCTATGTACTTTCAGCTGGACCTATCTACCTCCCATACTTAAATGTATGTAATATATTCCACAGGCCTTCACTAAGGAGGTTTGTCGTGGCCTGAAAGTCAATTTTATGTTCTTTATCTCATGCCAGCATTTATGGGGATCAGATGTCTACGGAAGTGAAAGCAAGGGAAAAAGAGAATTTTGTTTACGTACCGTAAATTCTTTTTTCTTGAATCATCAATGGGAGACCCAGACAATGGGGTTTAGGGCACTGCCCTCCGGAGGCCACACTAGGTACTACAAGAACTGTAGACACCGCCCCCTCCGCTTATAAACCCCTACCGCAGGGAACATCCTCAGTTTGGTCCATAAGCTGCGAGGAGACAACAGAAAACCACACCCGAAACCTCGGGAAGACACCGTGAACAGACGGGTCAACAACCCGGATAAACTGCCCCAACAGGGGACAGATCAGCCGTAACATACAACGGAACACTGGGTGGGTGCTGGGTCTCCCATTGATGATTCAAGAAAAAAGAATTTACGGTACGTAAACAAAATTCTCTTTTTTCTGATCATCATAATGGGAGACCCAGACAATGGGGATGTCCTAAAGCAATACCCCAGGGCGGGAAAAAGTTCCTCAAAAGACGTTTGCATACGCGGTCCCCGTCAAAGGTAGGCAACCGCCGCCTGGAGGACCCGCCTGCCCAAACTTGCATCCGCAGAGGCATGGGCATGCACCATATAATGCTTAGAGAAGGTGTGCAGGCTAGACCAAGTGGCCGCCTGACACACCTGCAGAGCAGAGGCGCGATGTCGCAAGGCCCAGGAGGCACCGACAGCTCTTGTCGAGTGTGCCTTCAAGCCTACCGGGAGAGGCAAACCAGAAGACCGGTAAGCCTCTTGAATGGGTGCCTTGATCCATCTGGCCAAGGTAGATTTTGACGCCGCTGACCCCTTACAGCGACCTGCCGTAAGTACGAACAAGGAGTCCGAACTCCGGAAGGAGGCAGTTCTGGACACATAAATGCGTACAGCCCGTACGAGGTCCAGAGTATGGAGGTCGCGTTCAATCTGATGAACAGGAGCGGGACAAAATGATGGGAGCACAATCTCCTGGTTCAAATGAAAAGTGGAAACCACTTTTGGCAGGAATTCCGCCCGCGGGCGTAACACCACTTTGTCTTGGTGAACCACCAGAAAGGGTGACTTGCACGATAGTGCCGCCAGTTCAGAGACCCGTCTCAGGGACGTAATAGCCACCAGAAAAGCCACTTTCTGTGACAAGTAAGAAAGAGAGACTTCTCTCAATGGCTCAAAAGGTGGTTTCTGCAAAGCCGCCAAGACCATGTTGAGATCCCAAGGGTCCAGAGGCCGCCTATACGGCGGAACCACTCGAGACACCCCTTGGAGAAATTGACGAACCTTTGGGAGGAGCGCCAAGCGCCTGTCGAACAATACAGACAGCGCTGATACCTGACCCTTCAGAGAACTGAGGGAAAGGCCCAACTCCAAACCTGACTGCAAAAAAGCCAATAGGGTCGGGATCGATAAGGGCCAAGGTACATGTCCCCCAGAGGAGCACCAGGCGAAAAAGACTTTCCACGTTCTGTGGTAAATCTTCCGTGACGTGGGCCGTCTAGCTCTGTTCATGGTGGAAACCACCGCAGGAGAGAAACCCTGGATGTTAAGAGCCAGGCCTCAAGAGCCATGCAGTCAATCTGAGGGCCCTGGAATTGGGGCGGAAGAAGGGGCCCTGCGCGAGAAGATCTGCGCGGTCTGGAAGAGCCCACCGGCGTCCGCCGGACAGTTGCCACAGATCCGGATACCAGGACCTCCTCGGCCAATCCGGAGCCACTAGAATGGCTGTGTGACATTCCGTCTTGATTTTCCACAGGACCTTGGGCATCAGCGCCAGGGGCGGGAAAACATATGGCAGGCGAAAATCTGACCAACTCAGGACTAGAGCATCTGCCCCCAGAGACTGAGGGTCCCACGATCTCGCCATGTATTGTGGCACCTGATGATTCAGCCGGGAGGCCATCAGATCCACATCCGGGGTCCCCCATCTGATGCAGATGTCCCGGAAGACGTCCGGATGGAGAGACCATTCTCCGGCGTCCATCCCCTGTCGGCTCAGGTAATCTGCCTCCCAATTCTCGACACCTGGGATGTAGACTGCGGAAATCAAGCAGTTGTTGGCTTCCACCCATGATAGAATGCGGTGGACTTCCGCTAGAGCCTGTGCACTCCTGGTTCCTCCTTGGTGGTTTATATAGGCGACAGTCGTCGCATTGTCGGACTGAACCCGAATTGGTTGTCCGGATAGGAACACCCGAAAGGCCAGGAGAGCCAGATAGACCGCCCTGAGCTCCAGCACGTTGATCTGCAACGTCGTCTCTGCACGTGTCCAGAGACCTTGAGCTCTGTGGTGTAAAAACACCGCGCCCCAGCCCTTCAGGCTGGCGTCGGTGGTCACCACTAACCACGATGGCCTCAGGAAGGATCGTCCCTTTGATAAGTGACTCGGCTGAAGCCACCACTGCAGAGCATCCCTGGTCGGCTGGGAGAGGACCACCAGCTGATTCAGAGAGGACGTCCTCTTGTCCCACCTCTGGAGGATTTCCAGTTGCAGAGGACGGAGGCGAAACTGTGCGAAGGGCACCGCCTCTATTGCTGCCACCATGCGTCCCACCATCTTCATCAATACCCGTAGGGATGAATGAGGTGATCTGAGGAGATCCTGCACTCCTGACTGGATGGCCAGTTGTTTGGCTCGTGGTAGGGACACTAGAGCAGAGTCCGTGTGGAATTCCATGCCCAGGTACGTCAGTGACTGGGTTGGAACCAGGGTGGACTTCTGGATGTTGAGAAGCCACCCGAACTGCTCCAGAGACTGCATGGTCGCCTGCAGGCTTCGCTGACACAGGTGTTCCGATGGCGCTCTGACCAGTAGGTCGTCCAAATAAGGAATGACGGCGTGTCCCTGCGCATGCAGTAAGGCCATCATTGATGCCATCACTTTCGTGAACACCCGGGGAGCCGAGGCCAACCCGAAGGGCAGCGCCACGAATTGGAAGTGCTCCTCCCCCACCGCGAATCTCAACCATCGTTGATGAGACGGTGCAATGGGTATGTGAAGGTAAGCGTCGCGAATGTCTATGGACGCCAGGAAGTCGCCCTGCGACACAGCCGCGATCACGGAGCGCAGGGATTCCATGCGGAACTTCCGAACCAACACATGGCGGTTGAACAGCTTGAGGTCCAGAACCGGGCGGAAGGAGCCGTCCTTCTTCGGGACGATAAAGAGGTTGGAGTAGAAACCCCTGAACCTCTCCCCAGTGGGCACTGGGACCACCACTCCGTCTCTGCGGAGTCCCTCCAAGACCAGATAAAAAGCCTGAGCCTTTTCTGGAGATGGGACAGACCGATGGAATCGGTGTGTGGGTTGTGATGACAGCTCTATCCTGTATCCTCTTGAGACTACGTCTCGAACCCACTGATCTTGGATGTGGAGGCGCCATTTGTCTTGAAATTGAGACAGGCGACCTCCAACCTGTGGGGAGGCAGGAAGAGAGAGCGAGTCATGCTGAGGTGGGCTTGGGAGCGGCAGCTGTTGTACCTGCCGACTTCTTCTGGCGACTCTTGGGGCGCCATTGCTGAGAGGGCTTGGCCCCACGGTCCGCACGAGCGGAAGACGCTGACGGCTGTGAGCTGGAACGAAAGGACCACTGTTTAGGGTTCCTTTTCACAGTATACCTAGGTTTAGGTCTATTCTGTGGGATCTTGGACTCCGTAGAGTCTTTGATCAACTTGTCCAGCTCGGCACCAAACAGCCTGTCACCAGAGAAAGGAAGATTCTGCAGAATCTTCTTTGACGTGGCATCTGAGTCCCATAGACGCAGCCACAACAATCTGCGGATCGCTATCGCATTGGCCGAAGCCACAGCCGAGCGAGTGGCAGTCTCCAGGGACGCCGTCCTAGCATAATCTGCATAGGCCTTTGCCCTCTCTGTAAGTGCCAGGACTTCAGAGTTAAAACCTGCCAGGTCAGCAATCCCATCCAGACAGGATGTGATCGCCTGCAGAGTCCAGACCGCAGCAAAACTCGGGGCAAATGAAGACCCCACAGCCTCATAAGACGACTTGGCGAGTTGTTCGACCTGTCTGTCTGTCGCATCCTTCAGTGAGGAGCTATCAGAGGCAGAGAATAGGGAGCGTGCAGCAATCCTGGTCATGGAAGCGTCCACTTTCGGGGACTGCGACCACTCCTGAAGCACCTCCTGAGGAAAGGGAAAGCGGTTGTCCTTGGATTTGCGGACATAACGCCGTCCAGGGTGTACCCTGGGAGCTCTAACCACCCTTTCAAAATTAGTGTGGTCCAAAAAGGAACCACACGGTCTAGCCTCAGGTCGTAACCACTGGTAGACCTCCTTCGGGTGCACGGCTGTCTCCTGAGGGAGTAACCCGAGACGTAAAGTCTCGTTGATGGAAGACACCAGATCCTCCACCCCTTCAGCTGTTCAGACACCGACCCGAGAGTTGAACCCCCATCATCCTCGTCACCCTCAGAGTGACGATCCTCCTCAGAGAGGATCTGGAGCTCGGGTGACTCATCACGGCGAGCCCGCTTAAGGGGTCTCACGGTGGAAGATGGAGACACCCGGGGGTAGCTTGAAGGAGTAGCTGGAGCATCCAGTCTCCTTGTTAGTGCCTCCAGGGATTGCGACATGGAGGACAATTGGGATAACAGAGAGGCATTAATCTCGCTTTGTTTTTCCCATGGCCCTGGGATCACTTGAACCTCAGGGTAAAGCACCGGAGCTGCTGACTCAGCAGTGACAGTCCGGGCGTCTGGGCGTCCGCAATTATTGCAGGACCCCTCCACCAGTGTCCCGTTGCATGTAGCACAGACAGGTGTGGTACTGGCTGCCTTAGCAGCACCTTTCTTCCCTGAGGACATACCCACGGTAGAGGAATATCAACACAGGAGAAACTTCACCGGAAACCGGTGGCTTACCGACCGCTGCACAGCGGTGGTGAAGGGAGCGGTGTGTGTGTGGCCTCCGCGAGGAAAGAAGACCTGGTCTCCCCTGGAGTGCAGCAGAGCAGTCTCCAACGATCCCAGCAGGAAAGTGAGGGGAAAAGATGGCCGCCGCTGTAGAAGCAGAGGGCGGGGCCGAAACACGCGGGAAGCACACACACACGCCCATCCAGGTCACATGGGCCGCTCCACATCTCTCCCGGCCGCCATTACAATAATGTAAGCGCCGGAGCCCGCAGCGCGGGAGGTATTAAACATAAATACCCGGGCTCACAGACAAAGTCTGAAGCCCACAGCCGCAGCCCCTGTGTCACACAGGGCGGTCAGCCAGGGTGACCCCAGCACAGGGTACACCGCCAGAACCGCGGACCCTAAGGCAACGCGCGGTCTGAGTGTCATAAACACATCAGTGTCAGACACTACCCCCAGGCACACCGGAGACACCGGAGTATCTCAGTGCCGGTCCGGTCTGTAAGCACCATATCATGGGAGGCCTCGGACGGGGGTTCAGCACCAGTCCGGTCTGTAAGCACCATTTAGGGAGGCCTCGGACTGGGCTGGCTCTAGTCCGGTCTGTAAGCACCATGTAGGGAGGCCTCGGACAGAGCTGACTCCAGTCCGGTCTGTAAGCACCATTTAGGGAGGCCTCGGACGGAGCGGAGCTGTGCAAGGCTCCTATCTCCCACTTCTCAGAGCCCCCAGGAGGGATGGGAAGGAGCACGGCAGCGTACCGGGAGACACAGTGTGCCCAGGCACTAGGCCCTCCGGTACCTCGACCTGCATGTTCCCCGAAGGTAAACAGGGAGACTGCCGGAGGTCCCTGACTGGGACCTTCTTTACCTTGTCTTCATACGCCATCACGTAAGCTGTGAGAATGCGATGAGTGCAAGCAAAGCGTGTGGTACCTCCGAGCACACTAAGTTTAAAACTGAGGATGTTCCCTGCGGTAGGGGTTTATAAGCGGAGGGGGCGGTGTCTACAGTTCTTGTAGTACCTAGTGTGGCCTCCGGAGGGCAGTGCCCTAAACCCCATTGTCTGGGTCTCCCATTATGATGATCAGAAAATTGTGTGTTCCGACGTAGGTCCTTTCCCGACAAGTTTGGGCTTAAGAGTCCTGAGGCCCCTCGTAGAGGGGGGGGGGGTCCCTGCCTGTTGCAAAATACCAGCCACTGTCTTCTACTGTTCTTGATGCCACTCCAGGCTTGTCTCCTGCTAGTTGGGACCAGCCTGATTGCTCAAATGCGTTTCCTGAGCGGACCAAAAGTGAGTTCTCAATTTCTCAATATAAGTCTATCAAAGTCACAATGAGGCTGTCAAAAATTTATATTGAGCAGGGAATAGCGATCCAGACCTTAAAGTTCAGTGTTTGGACACAGACTTTACAAAAAAAATAAATCAGTGTTTGGATAACGAGCATCACTATGCTCAGGTACACTTGGTGCTCGGCTCAGTGCGAGTCACTTACACTGTTTGAATGGCTCACATTGGGGGTAAAATCACAGTTAACAGATGTACTCTGTACAAAAAAAATATGACAAAACCCAGCTCTCCCTCCCCTGGAAGTGCTTTATTTATGGCTATCTGTATGTGGGTGGAGAGCAGAACTGCCCAATCAATGACTTTTAATGAAGTTCAAATCAAGTTTGGGTCCAGAACAGAACATTTTTTTATTATTATTATAAAGTCCAGCTGATCCCCCAGAACTTCCACGGGTTCGCTCATCTATTATATGGAGAATGTCACAGTTAGCTCTCACTTCCGGTGTCAGGAGCTGTGGTCACAAAATGGAGTAACTGGACCAGAGCGGTGCCAGGAAAGTCAAAAGACGACAGTTGGTATTGTATTGGTAGCAGGGACCAGACATTAGCGATACCACTGCGATAGTGAAATTGAAAAAGAAAAGAAAAAAAAAAAAAAATGAAGTGGTGCTTTATAGTAGCTCCACATCCTTCTAGAGTTGCAATTTTATATAAAATGTTACTATGAATCACTATTTCTCACTCGATATTCTAATAACAGCCTGTTCCAAAACCCAATTATCTAACACACAAAAGAATTGCCTTTTACTAAACAAATAACTATCACAGTTCAATTATTGCTCCATAAACATCCAATGAAAAATATACCTGGACACATACATATTATTATGGTTAACTAGTTGCCAACATATGAAACCCTAGGCCATTGTTTCCCAATCATGGTTCCAAAAAAACATAGTAGCAATAAATATTTTTGCGGGATAGCTCATGGCGTCACCTGCTCAAGGATTTAAGGCAAAAGATTCATGACTTGTAAGACACAATATAGTATTTAGGATTCTAAATTGTGTTACCACCTCCCTACACCAAGTATTTTGTGGTTGGTATGAGGCTAGAGGGTTTCCCAGATGTAAAACGAATTATTCAGGAAATCCCCCATACTAATATGGTTGAAAATAACTTTCCTGAACATTGTTTGCATCTATGAATAAGTCACGATTTAACTCCTCACCCTCCAGAGTGTATTGTTTCATCTCAATCTCATAGAATTTGTTGGTTCCAATAATGATGCTGTAGCCGGTAAAATAGATGCAACTGCAGGGCTCCGACGTCTCAATCTCCTACATTGCAACAAAATAGTTTAGGCAAGAATTGGTAAAGCAGTTTAAAGGGTTCAAAAACTTCTAAAAGTGTCAAAAGGCAGGGAATATGCAAAAATAAGAAATATATGGTACTTGGTTTCTTTGCTACAGTGAAGACTGACTGCATCCTGAGAGTGCATTTTGATTCTGCTTTTGGCATAGATGGTAAGTTTTTTTGATGCTGCTTTTTTCTAGTAGTTTTTGTACAGTGAAGACATGCCTGAACACCCCTCTAAATGTTGCACTGAACATCCAATCACGGCCGAGGCCATTAACTGGATGCACTGGTCAGATCGGTCTACAGATGATTCATTACTGCAGCAAGTAAGCAAGGACAGTCAGAGACCACCGGAGTATTGGGAATATAACATACTCTTCTGTTACAGATACTGGAAAACTCCCTAAGACATAATACAGCCATTATTTCTGCATTTACTATAGATTTCTATTTTTTTATCAACAGCAATGCAAAATATTATGGGCCTGATTATTGTATTTTTGCATTTAGTCTAGTTTTTTTTTTGGCTTTTCAGGTATTTTTAATTTGCACCTTATTTTTCTTTTAATTTGTGCCTTTTTAAAGTCTACTCTACATGTGCTGCCCTTTTTTTGTGTGTGTAAATGTTTTTGGGCTGATGTAACAATTGCTACTTTTTACAAAGTCACAATTGTTTTTATTATTGAATGTCTTCCGGTTTACCCTTACGTAACCTCTTCCTGGAGTGTTATGTATGCCTGAGATTTTTTGGCACAAATTTTGTGTCATTTTACCAAACTATGCTAAAGCAATGCAAAAAATAAAGAGCATGTTTTATTTTGTACTAGATTCAAGAACCTCATTTGCCATTTTTAAGAATTTGATGCAAAGAAAGAATTGTCAATGAAGACCAAAAGACAAAGTAAAAAGATGTTGCCCCATCTCTCCAAATCTAGCAAAATCTCATCGTTTATAATAAGACCACCAGTACTTTACTTGTGATTAGGTCACAATGCGAGACTTTTTATATTTGACCTCACGGCACAAGCTTTATCTCGGAACAGTCACTAAAGTTATGACACATTTCTGCCTTAAGGTACCGTTACATGCTTCACGAGTTTGTCATCATCAGGCGGACTCCACCTGATGAAGATAAACACGTTGTCGAAATGCGTTGTGGGAAGTGAGGGGCAATAAGGGTCTGTAACCTTATATCCTGGTTAAGATTTATTTTGCTTAAAGGGAACCAACCACCTCAGATCACTCTAATACACAGTTAGTACATGTCCCTGCACCCTAAGGATACCTTTCCAGCACTGTTTTTGTGTAAAATCTTGCATTAGTATAACTGATATAAAGACTTTATAAAGTTACTAGCCTGGTGACTTCTGGGCGTATCCCTCCTTCTGTTATACTTCAGGGCTGTGTGCATTGCATGGCTGTGCTCCCCCTCCCTCTGTGCAGAGGAGATAACGATCACACCCATCAGGGCAGGGCAGCAGGCACGGAGGGAGGGGGAGCACAGACATGCAATGCACAGCCCTGAAGTATAACAGAAGGAGGGATACGCCCAGAAGTCACCAGGCTAGTAAGTTTATAAACTCTTTATATGAGTTATACTAATGCAAGATTTTACACAAAAACAGTGCTGGAAAGGTATCCTTAGGGTGCAGGGACATGTACTAACTGTGTATTAGGGTGATCTGAGATGGTTGGTTCCCTTTAATACCCTAGCGCTCCTTTAAGACCGATCCATTCCTTTCTATGTGCCTTGTTCCCTAGCTGAGTGATAGCCGGCTGGAGCAGCTCTGGGTTTAAATCACCTCCACTGAAGGGTCAGGTCAGCATACATCGAATGTTGAATGACCTGCCGTGACGCTACCGCTAACCCGATCATGTGACGCAGGGGGAATTCACCGTCGTCTGGAGAAGACGCTCTGGACCAGAGCGGTGTCCAGCGTCCATTGAGCTATAACTGGGGATGTGCAGAGTTGCACAACCCCAATAGGTGAGTGGCCTCAGCCCCCCCCCCAATTATTGCCACACTGCCATTAGGAGCTTCACAGTGCGGCCCTATTTTCTTTGTTCTTCTAAAGATTATTTCTAAACATGTTCTTGTTCTGCTCTGTGTAAAATTTATAATATTTTCCTCCAGTCCTGCAGTTGTATAATGCTCCTTCCTATGAATCCAGTAATACATATATACACAACTGTGTTGTGTTGTCTCAGTCGGTGTCCATTTTAGTGGAGTCGGATTCAGGGAAATTGAGGAGTCGGATGTTTTGGTCCACAGCCCTGATACACATATATGTGTATGTGTGTACATGTACAGTGCCTACAAGTAGTATTCAACCCCCTGCAGATTTAGGTGGTTTGATAAGATGCAAATAAGTTAGAGCCTTCAAACTGCAAACGAGAGTAGGATTTATTAACAGAAGCATAAATCTTACAAACCAAAAAGTTATGTTGCTCAGTTGAATTTTAATACATTTTAAACATAAAAGTGTGGGTCAATTATTATTCAACCCCTCAAACCACCAGAATTCTGTTTGGTCCCCCTAAAGTATTAAGAAGTAGTTCAGGCACAAAGAACAATGAGCTTCACATGTGTGGATTAATTATCTCTTTTGCCAGCCTTTTCTGACTATTTAAGACCCTCCCCAAACTTGTGAACAGCACTCATACATGGTCAACATGGGAAAGACAAAGGAGCATTCCAAGGCCATCAGAGACAAGATCGTGGAGGGTCACAAGGCTGGCAAGGGGTACAAAACCCTTTCAAAGGAGTTGGGCCTACCTGTCTCCACTGTTGGGAGCATCATCCGGAAGTGGAAGGCTTATGGAACTACTGTTAGCCTTCCACGACCTGGACAGCCTTTGAAAGTTTCCTCCCGTGCCGAGGCCAGGCTTGTCCGAAGAGTCAAGGCTAACCCAAGGACAACAAGGAAGGAGCTCCGGGAAGATCTCATGGCAGTGGGGACATTGGTTTCAGTCAATACCATAAGTAACGTACTCCACCGCAATGGTCTCCGTTCCAGACGAGCCCGTAAGGTACCTTTACTTTCAAAGCGTCATGTCAAGGCTCGTCTACAGTTTGCTCATGATCACTTGGAGGACTCTGAGACAGACTGGTTCAAGGTTCTATGATCTGATGAGACCAAGATCGAGACCTTTGGTGCCAACCACACACGTGACGTTTGGAAACTGGATGGCACTGCATACGACCCCAAGAATACCATCCCTACAGTCAAGCATGGTGGTGGCAGCATCATGCTGTGGGGCTGTTTCTCAGCCAAGGGGCCTGGCCATCTGGTCCGCATCCATGGGAAGATGGATAGCACGGCCTACCTGGAGATTTTGGCCAAGAACCTCCGCTCCTCCATCAAGGATCTTAAGATGGGTCGTAATTTCATCTTCCAACAAGACAACGACCCAAAGCACACAGCCAAGAAAACCAAGGCCTGGTTCAAGAGGGAAAAAATCAAGGTGATGGAGTGGCCTAGTCAGTCTCCTGACCTTAACCCAATTGAAAACTTGTGGAAGGAGCTCAAGATTAAAGTCCACATGAGACACCCAAAGAACCTAGATAACTTGGAGAAGATCTGCATGGAGGAGTGGGCCAAGATAACTCCAGAGACATGTGCCGGCCTGATCAGGTCTTATAAAAGACGATTATTAGCTGTAATTGCAAACAAGGGTTATTCCACAAAATATTAAACATAGGGGTTGAATAATAATTGACCCACACTTTTATGTTTAAAATTTATAAAAATTCAACTGAGCAACATAACTTTTTGGTTTGTAAGATTTATGCTTCTGTTAATAAATCCTACTCTCGTTTGCAATTTGAAGGCTCTAACGTATTTGCATCTTATCAAACCACCTAAATCTGCAGGGGGTTGAATACTACTTGTAGGCACTGTATATACAGTGCCTACAAGTAGTATTCAACCCCCTGCAGATTTAGCTGGTTGACACATGCGGAATTAACTTGTCATTGTGACATTTGGACTGTAGATCAGCCTGGAAGTGGGAAATGCAGTGCCACAAAAAAACTTTTTTTTTTTTTTTTTTTTTTTTTTTAAAGCGTTAAAAGTTAATTCAGAGGGTCATTTATTATTCAACCCCTCAAACCACCAGAATTCTGTTTGGTCCCCTAAAGTATTAAGAAGTAGTTCAGGCACAAATAACAATGAGCTTTACATGTGTGGATTAATTATCTCTTTTGCCAGCCTTTTCTGACTATTTAAGACCCTCCCCAAACTTGTGAACAGCACTCATACATGGTCAACACGGGAAAGACAAAGGAGCATTCCAAGGCCATCAGAGACAAGATCGTGGAGGGTCACAAGGCTGGCAAGGGGTACAAAACCCTTTCCAAGGAGTTGGGCCTACCTGTCTCCACTGTTGGGAGCATCATCCGGAAGTGGAAGGCTTATGGAACTACTGTTAGCCTTCCACGGCCTGGACAGCCTTTGAAAGTTTCCTCCCGTGCTGAGGCCAGGCTTGTCTGAAGAAGTCAAGGCTAACCCAAGGACAACAAGGAAGGAGCTCCGGGAAGATCTCATGGCAGTTGGGACATTGGTTTCAGTCAATACCATAAGTAACGTACTCCACCGCAATGGTCTCCGTTCCAGACGAGCCCGTAAGGTTCCTTTACTTTCAAAGCGTCATGTAAAGGCTCGTCTACAGTTTGCTCATGATCACTTGGAGGACTGAGACAGACTGGTTCAAGGTTCTATGGTCTGATGAGACCAAGATCGAGATCTTTGGTGCCAACCACACATGTGACGTTTGGAGACTGGATGGCACTGCATACGACCCCAAGAATACCATCCCTACAGTCAAGCATGGTGATGGCAGCATCATGCTGTGGGGATGTTTCTCAGCCAAGGGGCATGGCCATCTGGTCCGCATCCATGGGAAGATGAATAGCACGGCCTACCTGGAGATTTTGGCCAAGAACCTCCGCTCCTCCATCAAGGATCTTAAGATGGGTCGTAATTTCATCTTCCAACAAGACAACGACCCAAAGCACACAGCCAAGAAAACCAAGGCCTGGTTCAAGAGGGAAAAAATCAAGGTGATGGAGTGGCCTAGTCAGTCTCCTGACCTTAACCCAATTGAAAACTTGTGGAAGGAGCTCAAGATTAAAGTCCACATGAGACACCCAAAGAACCTAGATAACTTGGAGAAGATCTGCATGGAGGAGTGGGCCAAGATAACTCCAGAGACATGTGCCGGCCTGATCAGGTCTTATAAAAGACGATTATTAGCTGTAATTGCAAACAAGGGTTATTCCACAAAATATTAAACATAGGGGTTGAATAATAATTGACCCACACTTTTATGTTTAAAATTTATAAAAATTCAACTGAGCAACATAACTTTTTGGTTTGTAAGATTTATGCTTCTGTTAATAAATCCTACTCTCGTTTGCAATTTGAAGGCTCTAACGTATTTGCATCTTATCAAACCACCTAAATCTGCAGGGGGTTGAATACTACTTGTAGGCACTGTATATACAGTGCCTACAAGTAGTATTCAACCCCCTGCAGATTTAGCTGGTTGACACATGCGGAATTAACTTGTCATTGTGACATTTGGACTGTAGATCAGCCTGGAAGTGGGAAATGCAGTGCCACAAAAAAACTTTTTTTTTTTTTTTTTTTTTTTTTTAAAGCGTTAAAAGTTAATTCAGAGGGTCATTTATTATTCAACCCCTCAAACCACCAGAATTCTGTTTGGTCCCCTAAAGTATTAAGAAGTAGTTCAGGCACAAATAACAATGAGCTTTACATGTGTGGATTAATTATCTCTTTTGCCAGCCTTTTCTGACTATTTAAGACCCTCCCCAAACTTGTGAACAGCACTCATACATGGTCAACACGGGAAAGACAAAGGAGCATTCCAAGGCCATCAGAGACAAGATCGTGGAGGGTCACAAGGCTGGCAAGGGGTACAAAACCCTTTCCAAGGAGTTGGGCCTACCTGTCTCCACTGTTGGGAGCATCATCCGGAAGTGGAAGGCTTATGGAACTACTGTTAGCCTTCCACGGCCTGGACAGCCTTTGAAAGTTTCCTCCCGTGCTGAGGCCAGGCTTGTCTGAAGAGTCAAGGCTAACCCAAGGACAACAAGGAAGGAGCTCCGGGAAGATCTCATGGCAGTTGGGACATTGGTTTCAGTCAATACCATAAGTAACGTACTCCACCGCAATGGTCTCCGTTCCAGACGAGCCCGTAAGGTTCCTTTACTTTCAAAGCGTCATGTAAAGGCTCGTCTACAGTTTGCTCATGATCACTTGGAGGACTGAGACAGACTGGTTCAAGGTTCTATGGTCTGATGAGACCAAGATCGAGATCTTTGGTGCCAACCACACATGTGACGTTTGGAGACTGGATGGCACTGCATACGACCCCAAGAATACCATCCCTACAGTCAAGCATGGTGATGGCAGCATCATGCTGTGGGGATGTTTCTCAGCCAAGGGGCATGGCCATCTGGTCCGCATCCATGGGAAGATGAATAGCACGGCCTACCTGGAGATTTTGGCCAAGAACCTCCGCTCCTCCATCAAGGATCTTAAGATGGGTCGTAATTTCATCTTCCAACAAGACAACGACCCAAAGCACACAGCCAAGAAAACCAAGGCCTGGTTCAAGAGGGAAAAAATCAAGGTGATGGAGTGGCCTAGTCAGTCTCCTGACCTTAACCCAATTGAAAACTTGTGGAAGGAGCTCAAGATTAAAGTCCACATGAGACACCCAAAGAACCTAGATAACTTGGAGAAGATCTGCATGGAGGAGTGGGCCAAGATAACTCCAGACATGTGCCGGCCTGATCAGGTCTTATAAAAGACGATTATTAGCTGTAATTGCATACAAGGGTTATTCCACAAAATATTAAACCTAGGGTTGAATAATAATTGACCCACACTTTTATGCTTAAAATTTATAAAAATTCAACTGAGCAACATAACTTTTTGGTTTGTAAGATTTATGCTTCTGTTAATAATTCCTACTCTCGTTTGCAGTTTGAAGGCTCCAACTTTTTGGCATCCTTTCAAACCAGCTAAATCTGCAGAGGGTTGAATACTACTTGTAGGCACTGTATATATATATATATATATATATATATATATATATATATATATATATATATATACACACATAGAATAGACAGACATATATTGATCGGTATGGCCTACAGCTCCATATTCAACGTTACGGTCGCTGCCTTATAATTCCATGAGACACGGCTGCAGAAAACTTGAGTCAGACTCTATCCTGCCTGACTGCTGTCTTGAACGAAGGTAGACATATACCCTATTGCTTAGCATCCTTTAGGCAACAATTTTGTAAAAATCTTAAAATTTACGTTCAATGACAGATCAATCTTTGGGAAATAGTTGTTTCTGGATTCTTCCCTATTTTAATAGAACCATTAAAGTAGTTGAAGTGAGCTTGTGATTTATTAATCCATTGATATAGAGTTACGACATTACACAAGCACTGGCCTGATTAATTTATCACATTCTCACATAAACCTGTAAGGGATTGAAGATTTACCTAATCCCATAGATTTTATTACTCCTTGAACTTTCTCTAATGTTCTTTTTTTTAATTAAGTTTAACTCTTTGATATGGTGTAATTCTAAGGCGGGTAGTATATTTTACAAATAGACTCCTATAATGTCACATATTACTTTTTGAAATAATTACATATGTTTTGATTACTATATTAATCCTTCATCACTCATTGATTAGTACATATAAAAACGCATTATTTATTGTATTTAATTTGATACCACAAAGCCCCTTCATGAGACTTTATCAGTTTTTTGCTACCTAATATGAGCGCAGCACGATGTAGGGGCAGAGACCTTGATTCCAGGTAGGATCCAGCTATAATGATAATTAAAACACCCTTAGCTAGTGGGTGGTGTGCTCAATCAGAAGAGAGTATACCACAAATATAAAAAAAAAACTGACCAACACATCCAAGTATTGGCTGGATCCTACCCGCCTTTTAAATTGTAGACTATTAGCCCAAGTGAAGCTATTTAAGGATAGTGTCCCAACAACTAGGGACGGCTTGACGTTCACTATTGAGTTTATAATGAATTGGCCAAATTGTGTACCAAGTACCTAATTTTTTACTTCGTTTCTATGACAGTAATGCAGTTCAAAATTCCTTATATTCAATGGTTGCTTAGTATAGCATTTCTGTGAGCAATATTTTTTCACTGACAGCATCTTGCCTTGCAGTGAAAAAAATTGCAGAGCCCTGACATCCGCTGTAACATTTAGATGCCACTCACTCATTCAAGTCTATAGATGTGTGGAAAACATCAGGCTGCAATCGGATAACATCGGTGTGCAGTTTGATTTCTGCAGACAGAATGGAGAACATGCAATGGTGGAACAAGGAGCCGTTAGCTTGGGGGGGCTGTGAGGGCCCTTATACTGTGTGGCGGTATCATAAAGTGAATGGGAGGCATCTTTGTTGGCATCATACGCCGCTATACATTTGCCTTCCTGGCAGCCTCAGGATTTCATACACATGGGTTGCACTGGCACGGTTTCAGTCACTCCTCAGAGCATAGTGAACGGCAGCTGTAACAGTCCCCCCCGAACTGACTGACAGCTGGCACAGCATTCAATCTGGCTATCAGGCGCTGCTGCTCACTATGCAAAGAGCGGTGACTGAAACCGCGCCTGCGCCATCCCTATAACTGAAAATCTGAGGTTGCTGGGAGGAATACAGTTCATTTCCTCCCAGCAGCAGAGCATTCTGTGTGGGTGTATGCATTGGGATGGTTGTACATTTCATTTAGAGGAACAGACAGATGGAATTCATGTGCATGAATCGCCTTCCGTTCTAAAGACTGACACAAACCAAAGCTCTAACTGTTCCTATAGTAATCACTGCTTCCATTTCCATTTTGTACAAGAGTTCACTTTGCCTGTTCCTCCAAATGGTATAGAAATGGAATGTGCACACAAAAATGTGAGCTTAGTATAACTTGGAAAGCGCCATCCTACCAATTCACCCAAGGAGCTTCCATTTTGATTTTAAAGTGACTGTTACATGATCTAAAATTATTAGAATTAGGGCAGTAAGCAGCGCTTCCCGAATGTTCATATAGGACCTCTGCCTATTGTTGTACCTGCACCGTTTACCTGCTGACTCACAGGAAATTCAAGAGAAAAACTAAAAAGAAACAATGCCATTTTTCATTTTTTTTTTTCTTATTGATCTAAAATGACTATATCCAAATATGTGACAATAACCCAAAAATAAGGGGTCACAATTTAAGGAGAGAACAACATAAAATGGGCACGTACCTTTCTTATGCAGAATTTGCTGAGGTTATCATTGTACCGCAGTATCACAACTTTATTTAGCATGGCAGCACAAATGCACAATCCATTCTCAATCTAAAACAATACAGAAGCGTTACTAAGACCACAATTATATTCCTATTATATTACAATTATATTCCTATTACATTGATCAAACTTTTCTCATCAGGGAGCTGGCTGGGGCGTGTGCTGACACAGACCCAGGGCTGCTTCACGGCCTGGGCCCGGACTCAAGCCTACTAAAAAAATAATGCAGCAAAATCTTGAAAAAGGCAACTTGGAATCACATGACCCTGAGGCAGCACACCACATCTGTGTAGATCAGAGGGCGCTCTGCTGCCTCAATACAGTGCCAGGTTCCCCCTGCATGGTTATCGGGCAGAATGCCTCCATGATATTATGTTTTGGAACTTGCCATGCTTTTTTCAGAGTCTCGCATAACAATGTGGGCTCATAGAAGTCTATGACGTCGTACTACAGGTCCATGCCACCTTCTGGCTCCGGTAATTTTCATACTGTGAGCCTTACTGTACGAAATTATCTTTTCTACATAATGACTGTTTCGACAGAAGCATATTTAGTGCCATAAACTCTATCATAAAGAAGTTGTGATGTGGTTTAGGAAAAAAAAAAATCTAGCAAAGTTTCCTTCAGCCACAGCATTAAAAAAACTTTACAAGCACGAGATGTCTGCATGTTGGTGTGATATTACTGCAGTAAGCATTTATACAATAGGTGAAGGGTAGTAATACATTATAGGGTATCTACATAAAAAAATAAAATGAAGATATTTTTTACATTTATTGTACCTATAGGACTATTAAAAAAAAAAATCACCTCGCTGTCCACCCTTATCCATCAGTGGGCGAGTCTTTAGTCCTTTTCACTAAATTTAGAGATAATAATAATAATAATAATAAAGCTTTATTTATAGCGCCAACATATTCCGCAGTGCTTTACAATGTAGGGTACAGAAAATATACAGTAAGTAATTACAGTAGAGAACAAATACAGTACAATAATTGGATACAAAACAATAGGCATAGAATCAATGTAAAAAAGAAAATACAAGAAATGAAGGTGACCCTACTCAAAAGAGCTTACAATCTACAACGGGATAGGGGTTGCACAAGGTACAGGGGCTTATTGCACTGATGGTCCAGGCATCTTGAGGAAATGGGGCATAGAACTAAGCTTACATGGATGGTCATTATACAGTCTGTGTAGACCTTTTTGGTTTGGTGGAGTTTGTAGAAGAGTAATGTCAAGAGAGATAGCCCATTCACTGTCTACAGTACAAAGGGCTTCTATTAGGGAGTATAATAGGCCGCCTTAAAAAGATGTATTTTTAGGGATCGTCTGAAGCCATGCAAGTTGTGGATAGTCCTGATTTCTTGAGGTAAAGCATTCCAGAGGATTGGTGCAGCTCTGGAGAAGTCTTGGAGCTGGGAGTGGGAGGATCGGATTAGTGCAGATGTTAGTCGAAGGTCATTTGAAGATTGTAGAGAACAGGTGGGGTGATAGACAGAGATGACGGAGGATATGCAAGGGGGTGCTGCACCGTGAAGAGCTTTGTGGGTGAGAACAAGCAATTTGAATTTGATCCTGTAGTGTATAGGCAGCCAGTGCAATGACTGGCACAGAGCAGAGGCATCTGAGTAACGATTGGCCAGATAGGTGATCCTGGCTGCTGCATTAAGGATCGACTGGAAAGAAGAAAGTCTGGTGAGGGGGAGGCCGCCTCCAAACAGAGAACAAAACAACCCTGGCTCACACCACAAACTCGATTCCTCCAGCGATGCTCCAGGAGTGCTGAACGTCTATGGAGGAAAACTCGCTCACCAGGAGACTTTATCCACTATAAATTCATGCTAAAAACCTACAACTCTGCCCTTCACCTTGCCAAACAGACCTACTTCACCACCCTGGTCTCCTCACTATCCAACAATCCAAAAAAACTCTTTGACACCTTTCACTCTCTCCTCAGTCCGAAAGTGCAGGCCCCCCATCACTGACCTCTGTGCTGATGACCTGGCTTCCTACTTCATGGAGAAAATAGACAACATCCGCCAGGAAATCAGCTCTCAGCCTCCAAGCGCTGCCACCCCCATTCTTCCCCACATCTTCTCCGGTTCACTCTCCACATTTGACCCAGTCACAGAAGAAGAAGTCTCCAGGCTCCTTTCTTCCTCTTGTCCCACCACATGCACTACTGACCCCATTCCCTCACACCTGCTCCAGTCCCTCTCTCCAGTCGTCACCACTCATCTAACCAAAATCTTCAATCTCTCCCTCTCTTCTGGCATTTTCCCCTCCTCCTTCAAACACTCGATCATTACTCCATTATTAAAGAAAACCACTCTCGACCCAACCTGCACAAATAACTACAGACCAGTCTCCAATCTCCCCTTCATCTCTAAACTCTTGGAGCGCCTGGTCTATTCCCGCCTCACCCGTTACCTCTCCGCTCACTCTCTTCTAGATCCATTACAGTCTGGTTTCCGCCCCCTTCACTCCACAGAAACTGCCCTCATCAAAGTGACCAATGACCTTCTGACAGCAAAACGTAATGGCGACCACTCTCTGCTTATTCTTCTTGATCTCTCTGCAGCTTTTGACACTGTCGACCATCAGCTCCTACTCTCCATGCTGCACTCCATTGGCATAAAGGACACTGCTCTCTCCTGGCTCTCCTCCTATCTTTCTGACCGCTCTTTCAGTGTGTCTTTTGCTGGCTCCACTTCTTCCCCTCTTCCCCTCACTATTGGAGTCCCTCAGGGTTCAGTCCTTGGCCCTCTCCTCTTCTCTCTCTACACGGCCCCGATTGGACAGACCATCAGCAGATTTGGCTTCCAGTACCATCCTCATGCTGATGACACACAACTATACACTTCAGCCCCTGACCTTACCCCTGCGGTAGTAAAGAACACCAATGACTGTCTAGCTGCAGTTTCCAATATCATGTCCACTCTCTATTTGAAACTAAACCTTTCCAAAACTGAACTTCTTCTGCTCCCCCCATCCACTAACCTCCCTAAATCGGACATCTCTCTCTCAGTATGCGGCACTACGATAACGCCTAGGCAGCAGGCTCGCTGTCTGGGTGTTATGTTTGACACCGATCTCTCCTTCTCCTCCCACACGCAATCTCTCGTCCGCTCCTGTCGCTTACACCTGAAGAATATCTCTAGAGTCCGCACCTTTCTCACCCTGGAAACAACAAAAACCCTCACCGTGGCCCTAATCCATTCCCGCCTTGACTATTGTAACTCTCTATTAAGCGGCCTCCCCCTCACCAGACTTTCTCCTCTCCAGTCCATCCTTAATGCAGCAGCCAGGATCACCCATCTGGCCAATCGTTACTCAGATGCCTCTGCTCTGTGCCAGTCATTGCACTGGCTGCCCGTATATTACAGGATCAAATTCATATTGCTTGTTCTCACCCACAAAGCTCTTCACAGTGTAGCTCCCCCCTACCTCTCCTCCCTCATCTCTGTCTATCACCCCACCCGCTCTCTACATTCCTCAAATGACCTTCGACTAACATCTGCACTAATCCGATCCTCCCACTCCCGGCTCCAAGACTTTTCCAGAGCTGCACCAAAACTCTGGAATGCTTTACCCAAAGAAATCAGGACTATCCACAACTTGCATGGCTTCAGACTATCCCTAAAAACGCATCTTTTTAAGGCGGCCTATCATACTCCCTAATAAGTCCATTGTACTGTAGACAGTGAAGGGGCTATCCCTCTGGACATTACTCTTCTACAAACTCCACCAAACCATAAAGGTCTACACAGACTGTATAATGACCATCCATGTAAGCTTAGCCCTATACCCCATTTCCTCAAGATGCCTGGACCACCAGTGCAATAAGCCCCGGCACCTTGTGCAACCCCTATCCCGTTGTAGATTGTAAGCTCTTTTGAGCAGGGTCACCTTCATTTCTTGCTTTATTTATTGCATTTTTTTTTTCACATTGATTGTATCCAATTATTGTACTTTATTTGTTCTCTATTGTAATTACTTACTGTATTTTCTGTACTCTAACCCTACATTGTAAAGCGCTGCGGAATATGTTGGCGCTATATAAATAAAGTATTATTATTATTATTATTATTAATAGAGAATTGCAATAGTCAAGGCGGGAATGGATTAGGGCCACGGTGAAGGTTTTTGTTGTTTCCATGGTGAGAAAGGGGCGGACTCTAGAGATATTCTTCAGGTGTAAGCGACAGGAGCGGACGAGAGATTGTGTGTGGGAGGAGAAGAAGAGATCAGTGTCAAACATAACACCCAGACAGCGAGCCTGCTGCCTAGGCGTTATCGTGGTACCGCATACAGAGAGAGATGTCAGATTTAGGGAGGTTAGTGGATGGGGGAGCAGAAGAAGTTCAGTTTTGGAAAGGTTTAGTTTCAAATAGAGAGCGGACATGATTTTGGAAACTGCAGCTAGACAGTCATTGGTGTTCTTTAATACCGCAGGGGTAAGGTCAGGGGCTGAAGTGTATAGTTGTGTGTCATCAGCATAAAGATGGTACCGAAAGCCAAATCTGCTGATGGTGTGTCCAATCGGGGCTGTGTAGAGAGAGAAGAGGAGAGGGCCAAGGACTGAACCCTGAGGGACTCCAGTAGTGAGAGGAAGAGGGGAAGAAGTGGAGCCAGCAAAAGATACACTGAAAGAGCCAGGAGAGAGCGGTGTCCTTTATGCCAATGGAGTGCAGCATAGAGAGTAGGAGCTGATGGTCGACAGTATCAAAAGCTGCAAAGAGGTCAAGGAGAATAAGCAGAGAGTGGTCACCATTACGTTTTGCTGTCAGAAGGTCATTGGTCACTTTGATTAGGGCAGTTTCTGTAGAGTGAATGGGGCGGAAACCAGACTGTAATGGATCTAGAAGAGAGTGAGCTGAGAGGTAACGGGTGAGGCAGGAGTATAGCAGGCGCTCCAGGAGTTTAGAGATGAAGGGGAGATTGGAGACTGGTCTGTAGTTATTTGTGCAGGATGGGTCGAGAGTGGTTTTCTTTAATAATAGAGTAATGATTGAGTGTTTGAAGGAGGAGGGGAAGATGCCAGAAGAGAGGGAGAGATTGAAGATTTTGGATAGATGAGTGGTGACGACTGGAGAGAGGGACTGGAGCAGGTGTGAGGAAATGGGGTCAGTAGTGCATGTGGTGGGACGAGAGGAAGAGAGGAGCCTGGAGACGACTTCTTTTGTGACGGGGTCAAATGTGGAGAGTGAACCGGAGGAGATGTGGGGAAGAATGGGGGTGGCATCGCTTGGAGGCTGAGAGCTGATTTCCTGGCGGATGTTGTCTATTTTCTCCATGAAGTAAGGAGCCAAGTCATCAGCACAGAGGTCAGTGATAGGGGCCTGCACTTTCGGACTGAGGAGAGAGTGAAAGGTGTCAAAGAGTTTTTTTGGATTGTTGGATAGTGAGGAGACCAGGGGGGTAAAGTAGGTCTGTTTGGCAAGGTGAAGGGCAGAGTTGTAAGTTTTGAGCATGTATTTATAGTGGATAAAGTCTCCTGGTGAGCGAGTTTTCCTCCATAGACGTTCAGCACTCCTAGAGCATCGCTGGAGGAATCGAGTTTGTGATGTGAGCCAAGGCTGCTTTGTTCTCTGTTTGGAGGTTCTGAAGGTGAGGGGCGCTACTGAGAGAGTCAATCTTGTACACCCTTTATGTAAAAACACATTACAAAATCTGTAGTCATATAAAATTGTGACTTACCTTTCCAGCAGCAAATAGATGACAGCCTTTAACAGCCTCAAACACGGTGAGAGCAACCTCTGGCTGTGCCGGCAGATGGGCCTGGGCCAGAGACTGCTTCACTTTCTTCACATCAATTAAGCACAATGCACGCTCTTCTCCTACAAACACAAGGGACATTCAAGAGTTAAATAAGTAGGTTGCTGGTTACTGCTACAGTTATTGCTGATTGGTTGGAGTGGGGGATACTGGAAAGGAGTTTTCCACCAATATGATATTGATCACTTAACAGTTGGATGGATCATCAATACCAGATTGGTAGGGGCCTGACACCAAGCACCCCCAGTGATCAGCTCATTGCAGCACAGTCAGAGGCCGGATATAACAGTTTATGCAGAAGAACCGTGTCCCTGGTCTGTTGCAATCGGCAATGGCCACTAAACAGATTGTGAAGCTAGGATGTTCTGCTACGTACACAGTATACATGCGGCTCTGCCGGTATACTCTGCTCCGTACACTAGTTACATCCGCCTGCCAAGCTAATAGACCATGATAACATGTGTCAGATCCCAATCAAACTGATATTGATGACCTATCCTAAGGGCAATTCATCATTATCAATGTGGTGGAAAAGCCCTTTAATCTGTCTTAGCACCAAATCCTTTTCCACCAGATACACGGTCACCTAACATTTACAGAAATACAATATCCTACTTTTTAAATATTCACTGGTTAACATGCTTCATGGTTTTTAGTACAATTGTGAAGGGTGTCATAATTTCATAACTTCCAAAATGGATAGAAGATGCCCACAAAAAACTTTTAACCCACTATTTACTAATGATGGCTGAGTCTATTAGGGTTTTGTGTAGATCAGGCTGTTTGATTCATTTAACCTTGATTAGGTAACTATCCCTTAAAAAACATTTAGCTCAATGTAACTATCCCTTTAAAAGGCAGTCAGTAGATGTATAAATGGATAATGGCTTATAAATCAGGTCACACCCCGAGAAAGCACTAAATTGATGGAACAGAGGAACTCACCTGGGTGAGATGAATTCAATAAAAAGTCTCTAGTCTAGGAGCATCTCTCCCCTCCTTATCTTTAGCAATTGGTGGTGCAAGTAACATGCTACTTATATTGTGGTCTTTAACTGCAAAATAATTTGCCACTGGCAATCAAAATCCAGTAGGTGCAGCTTTTTTGTCAATTTTGTCATAGTGACCAATTTAACAGTCAATAGATGTGATCCTCATGGTGAGCTAGATAGCCATAGCTTTACTCTTAAAGGGATTAACCAGGTCTATTTTTTTTTTACTATGGACCTAAGAATTAACAGGCAGATGGTTTCTAACTACCTGCCTGTTGTGAGCGGCACCTGACTCTGACGACACAGTGTCTTCTGCTGACCTCACATTGACAGAGCAGCGGCTTCTCTTATGGTGGGTTTACACACACCAATTTCTGTGTCCAATATCTGAACAGATCTCTGGTTGCAGTGAAATCATGGACACATAGTTCCATTTTGTGGCTGTGTACAAAATGGAGCAATGTGTTCATGATTTCACTGCAACCAGAGATCTGTTCAGAAGTTGGACACAGAAATTGGTGTGTGTAAACCCACCATTATGCTCAGCACTGTTGAAGTGGAGCACCTGAAACACAGAAGTAATCAGTGATCGCACTAAGCCAGTGCCAGGTGGAAGAGGCTGGTAGTTAGCAACTACCTGTCTTTTTTTTTTTTTTAACTGTGCACCTAAAAACTAAGTCCTTGATAACCCCTTTAATCCTGAAAATTTGGAGATGAAACAGATCTGTCGCTAGATCTCACAATAAACACTGCACACATTACTATATACATCTTAGACAATAAACACTGCACACATTACTATATACATCTTAGACCTGGTAAGGCTCATGTACTTACTTTGACAATCCATATCTCTATGGCTAAATAATCCTGATATGAAGATTAAACATTCAGAATAGATTATACAGCCATTCTGAACAAGTATTCAATGTAAGAACAAAAATCTCAACAGGTCTTTGAGCTTTATGTAATAATGACTGTTGTTTGTATTGTGAACCTATGGGGCCTGTCACACATGTGACGTCGCCGAAGATGTCGGCAGCGACGGGCGGGAGCATGCACGTTTTTGGCGCCCCGCCAGCGTCGCCGTCGCATGTTTACATGCAGTGACATCTCTGGCGACACACCGGCGATCTGACAGGCGGCATCGCCGCTGGTGTGTCTGTCAGATCGCCGTCCCAGTTACATGGGGCGATGTCTACACATCGCCCCTGAGTGCTCGCCTGGTTTTAGAGCACTGATATGTAGCGCCGACGTCGCCGCTTTACATTAGGCGACGCAGGGGCAATATCGGCGATGATGGGCCACGCCCCTGCGTTGCCTAAGAAATCGGCGGTGCTGTCGCCAGGTGTGATGGTACCCTAAGAGAGTTGAAACCAAATTTAGATATTCTTTTATTTCCATTTTTAAGGAATATAGCAGTATCAGAAATCTTATATATATATTTTAATTGTGCATTACCTGCTATAAGTAGGAGTTTCTCCAGCTCTTTCACGATATGAACTTGGAACACTGCCCCGACTCCAGGAATGTGAGTGAGAGAGTTCTTTAACACATTCAGAGCATACAGGCCTTCCTCGGCTCCGACCAGAACTATCTGCACTCAAAAAGAAGGTAACGCTTATGCTGTATGATACGAGAGTGTATATACATCTACATACATACACATCTTTATATATATGTATATACTGTACATAAAAACTACAAACTCACACGCACATATACATGTACAGGTATACTCGGTCTATTTATCTGTCCTGAGGGATATTTTGCATGAAGCCTGATTTGGTATAGTATATGCAAGCAATGCAGAATGTACGATAATACGAAGGCGAGATGACGTAATACAGTGGTGTCACTGGTTAAGAAGAAAATATGATGTATAATATACAGTAGGTGTTCCTTGCTTATGTGGGTAATTTTTCTGGCTCAGTGTCATGTTAGGAATTATTCTGTATTCACGCCTACCTGCTCTGTTAGAGGAATAGTGCAGTTTATGTCGAGCCGATCCTCCCCTTCCAGTTTTAAAAGGGAATTTCCAAGTAATTTCTGTGGTCGTAAAAAGAAACAATATGACATAAGTCCACAGAATGCCATGATCTAAATTTACATATATACTGTGCCTGTGTAATGCAAGTAACATCATTCAAGAATGAGATTTAAAGAAAAAAACTTCCATGCTACTTTCACATTGATATTTCACCAATAGGGTGGGACACAAAGTGACAGTGACACATAAGGATAGTGAGTAACGCAGCAGCTAGTGTAACGAGAGGTAACAAACACAACAGACTTGTTTCAAGACCATCTGTGTGATAATTACCTTTTCTACAAAACATGTCACCTCCAAAATACTCATCCTGATGTCATGAAAAGAGCAACATACAGTTACATACTAAACTTATACAAGGGGGGTAGCAATTAGAAGCAATCACAAATCTATGCTGTCTATGCTAGATATACAGAGACTGTAGAGTTGTGGCAGCCATTCAAATAATGTCCGCTGAATTGGACATACTAAAGTCAGTCTTTGTGTTGCCATACTACCATGTTTCCCTGAAAATATGACATCCTCCGAAAGTAAGAGCTAGTTGGGGATTTGCCCAGGCTGCTAAATATATAACCTTCCCCGAAAATAAGACCTAGCAAAATAAAAATGTATCAGCTGCATGCCTGTGGAACAGAGAAGCAGGGCATGCAGCAGACATGTGAGGTACCAGCACTGAGCCCCCGCCTCTGCCGCTTTACCATATGCTTTTCACATCCTCCTGTATGTGTTGTACGGCATTTCTGGTGTGTGTGAGATGGGTGCTGCAGGGGGATGATGGGTGCTGCAGGGGAATGGTAGGTGCTGCAAGGGGATGATGGGTGCTGCACGGGGATGATGGATGCTGCAGGAGGATGATGGGTGCTGCAGGGGGATTATGGGTGCTGCAAGGGGATGATGGGTGCTGCAAGGGGATGATGGATGCTGCAGGGGGATGATGGGTGCTGCAGGGGGACGATGGGGATAATCGTTGCTGAAGGGGTATGAAGGGTGCTGCAGGGGAGGATGATGGGTGCTGAAGGGGGATGATGGGTGCTGCAGGGGTATGATGGATGCTGCAGGGGGTTTGTGATGACAACTACTGTACAGTATATAATAAATGTTAATTTTTTTGGTTCAACAATTTTTGTGAATTCTTCTTCAGGTAAAAGTAAGACATTCTCTGAAAATAAGACCTAGTGCATTTTTGGGGCAAAAATGAATATAAGACATAGTGTTATTTTCGGGAAAACAGGGTAGTAGCCTTATAAGCATTTCAGAGAAGCTTTTTCATTATAAGTGTGTTGAATGACAGTGTTTGACCTATCATGTAAAGACGTAAAAAATGTTAAAGAGAAGACCCTAAATTAATTGGTTTGCTCAGAAATGCATAAAAGGGATTGTTTTTTTTCCCCAAAAAATTATGAATTATCATGAGATGTGTTTTATATTGCTTCCTGATATCCACTTATTGGAATAGCTGCCATACTAGATACATCAGATGGACAAGCAAAGGAATGGGGAAAAACATACTCCTCTCAGCCATTTCTTAATTAATAACACTGGTCAACACTGAAATTGTTACACGAATATGACCATGAAGAATTTTATTGGCTCTCATTTTGAAGATATTTTATATAGTACATTTTCTATGTTTCACGGTGTACGTTTATCCAGTTGAACTGTAACGACATCCTAAATAAGCCTAGAATGATGTGATTTTGCATCACATATCATCATGCACACACCATCCAGAGTTTATTGGATAATTTTCTGATGAAAAAATACAGTACTACTGCCAGGCGCCGGCTGAAGTAAGCTGTCATCAGCAGTGTACTATATATAAAGCCCAGTCAGAAAGGTTGAGTATTTAAAATATTTCAGACTTCTTGGGATACAGTTTATCCTACTGTTACAAAAAACTGTTATCCTTTTATCCACTTAGTTACAATACAGAACACTAATGCCTCAAAAGTTTTTTCAATTTTTGATATATTTGTAGAGAAGTGACATTTGCCAACCAGAAGAAAAGTAACACTTTTCAAGTTAAGAAGTAATATCATCTTTACTTCAGATACAAGATAGGCAACCAGGACAAGCCTTGGGCCCTGCATATGCAAGGGGCTGCTGATAAGTCTTTGGCAGTGTGTTCTTTTTTCATTTCTATAGTAACTAATGTTACATCACATGAAAGCCTTATGTGTCTTAAGGGTACTTTCACATCAGCAGTTTTTGCCGATCGCAGCAGATGAGGTGAAAAAACCGCATCTGCCGCGATTACCGCATAACCGCTGCACTTGCGGCACAGTTGCGGCAAGCCCCATGCGTTTTTTTTGCGGCCGCGCCTGCCGCAAGTGCCGATACCGCACTTGCCGCAAGCCCGCATAGACATTATATGGGGCTTGCCGCAACTGTGCCGCAAGTGCAGCGGTTATGCGGTAATCGCGGCAGATGCGGTTTTTTTCACTGCATCTGCCGCGATCGGCAAAAACCGCTGATGTGAAAGCAGCTTAAGGCCCCTTTCACATCAGCGGTAATCGCTGATCGCGGCAGTTGCGTTGAAAAAGCCGCAACTGGCGCGATTACCGCATAACAGCCGCACGTGCGGTTCACCTGCGGCAAGCCCCATGCAATGTCTATGGGGCTTGCGGCAGGTGCGGTACATTTGCGGTTTCGGCACTTGCGGGCAGATGCGGTCGCGAAAAAAACGCGGTCAGCCGTGGTTTTCTCACGGCCGCATCTGCCGAAACCGCACTTGCCGCAAGCCCCATAGACACTGCATGGGGCTTGCCGCAAGTGAACCGCAAGTGCGGCCGTTATGCGGTAATCGCGGCAGTTGCGTTTTTTTCACCGCAACTGCCGCGATCAGCGATTACCGCTGATGTGAAAGGAGCCTAATATAGGTTTTAAAAATGTTGTGTTTGTAGCTTATGGCAATAGTGATCTAGGCATGCACAAAAAAATGGCGGAGTGTCAGGCGATATTCACAGCAAATGGGAGCAGAGGAATGATAAAATTCTTGTTTCTGCAAGGAAAGTCTGCGCAGGATATTCATGGTGATATGTCATAGACATTAGGGGATCAATGCCCTTCATATTCTACAGTTAAGAACTGGGTTGCAAATTTAAAACTGGCCACTTCGGCACCAATGAAGAGGAGCGTCCTGGACGACCTAAAGTGGTTGTTGTTCCAGAGATCATTGAGGTTGTGCATAACATCATACTGGAGAATCGGCGAATTTCAGATAAAGGAATAGCAGACATCATGGGTATTTCTTGTGAATTTGTGTGTCATTATCCATGAACATTTGAAGATGAAGAAGCAAAGTGGGCCCCCAAATGTTTGACAACAGATCAGAAAAGCATGCGAGTGGAAATGCTGACAAATGGACTGAGAAGTTTTCAGATGATAAGAACTTCCTGGATCGACTGGTCACTATGGATGAGACCTGGATTTATTTGTATGACCCTGAAACCAAGGAGCAGTCAAAAGAGTGAGTCACAGTGGGGTTCTCCTCATCCAAACAGTTCAGGGTGCAAAAATCAGCCACTAAGGTGATGACGTCTGTGTTCTGGGATAAGGAGAGCATGCTGCTAGTGGACTACCTTCAAAATGGTTTCACCATCAATGCAAGGTATTGCACATTGCACTTTTGGACCAATTGAAGGCAGCTCTGAAGGTGTGGCAAGCTGTCCAAAGGAATCTTGTTCCTGCAAGACATTGCCTCCGATCACCCTGCACTAGCGACTACGACAAAGCTGGTGGAGCTAGGCCTCCAGCTGGTTGACCACCCACCTTATTCACCAGATCTAGCTTCCTCCGACTATCATCTGTTTCCAGACCTGAAGAAACACCTCAAGGGTACCAAATTTCACACCATTTCTGATGTCATGGCTGCTACTGGTTTGAGGCACAACCGAAATCCTTCTTTTTACAAGGCTTACAGAACTTGGAATACTGATGTAAGAAGTGTATTGACATCAGTGGAGACTATGTTGTATAAATGTACAGTTTCATCTTCCTATCTCGTTTCTTTCTGGGTAAAGCCAAATATTTATCAGCAGCCCCTCAAACGCTCTGCTACTTGTGCAACACAGCTTTTATCTATGTCTACAAACTTTCTTGTGTTAATATTAGGGCAGAAACCTATAACGAATTAATAGAAGAGATGCTGATGCAATATCACAAACTTGGCTGCAATATGTCTGTTAAGATCCACTTCCTTCATTCCCATCTGGATGTCTTTCCTGACCCCTGTGGTAAGGTTAGCGATGAACATGGCAAACGTTTCCATGAAGATATTGCAACAATGGAACAAAGATAGCAGGCAAAATGGTCCACTACCATGCTGGCTGACTACTGCTGGACACTCCCCGGAGATGCTCCCGAAACGCTGTACAAGAGACAGGCAAAGAAATCTAAGTCAAGTCTATGACTTGATTTTTTTACAGGTATTCACCATAGGCCTATTACTATTGGCATGCATTTTGTGATGTATACAATAATTACAGATTACAGAAAAAAAAAAAACTAGAGCCAATTTAGCATTTTGACTCATATTCGTGTTGAGCACATAAAAATTGATAAGAAATGACTCATTTTATTTCAGTAACATTAGTTTTGTGAACATTTGTTGACCAGTGTAATTAAAGGGGTGTTACTGGATTAGACATTTCTTGTCTAGGGGCTCTACCTTGTAATCATTAACTCTGCGCTGCTGACTGTTTCTAAAGTTATACATTATATACGTTGTTCAGCAACATGCAAGAGTATTATTACATTACTAGACACATTTGATGTTCAGCAGTCAGGGAATGTAGTGCCAAAACTCCTAGGGGAGCTGAAATAGCAGCCATACTGGTTGATGTTCGCCATAAGTAAAGAGAACCAACTACCAGAATTTAGTCCTATGCGGCAGGTGACTGATGCATGCAGCATGACATCACTATTTGTTTTTGTGTTACTCACCTGGGCTTTTGTCTTTCAGCTGTACGCCGAACCCCTCCCCCCCATCCAGACTTTCATTTTACTTTCACTATCCTCCAGTAACTTGACAGTGAAAGTAAAATTAAATGCTGGATGAGGTGGAGGGTCAGCTCACAACCAAAAGACAAACCCACAGGACAGTAATCAAAAACTAAACAAATAGTGATGTCATGCTGCACACGTCAATCACCTGCTGCACAGCGCTACAGCCTGGTGGTTTGTTCCCTTTAAAAGCATTCCGTATATAAAACTAAGAAATTAACTTTTACAACCAGGCACATTAACTAAGGATTTATGGTGACTTATTTTATTTCATGCCTCTAAATATTTTTACTTTAGAAAGGCTTATAAATTAATCTTCAGTAAAAGTACAATAATTTGCGACAAAAGTAACAGATACCTGTTACTTGTGTAATATTAAAGAGGTTAGCAGCTTTATGCTTATTTTAACAAATAAGCTGGAAAAATGAGTGCTGCTTAGCATAGTTAGATTAAGTCAGTGAAGATTTCTTACTTTGTTAAAGGGAATCTGTCAGCTCGATTTAGCCCCCTAACCTACCACTACCTGTCCCTGCACCTTGCTAGCACATCCCTAACCATCCCTATCTGACCTAAAAGTAGACTATAATGTTTGTAAAAAACGACTTCGATCTTACATATTTCCATGGTAGTGAGGCATCCAGTCTACGTCCATAGACTCACTTGAGCGGTCTCCAGGGCTCAGTCTCCCCCACTCCCTGCTCTTATCACGCCCTGCTGGGCATCATCATTCCTTCTCCTGCACACCCCCGGCTCTATGATTCAAATCTTCCCCCTCCATGTGTATGATGCAGTTCCGGCATAATTTCCACATCTGCGCCTTGTGAAGTCTTCCGGGGTGCACTGAGCGTCTTCATAACGCTCAGTGTGTACGCTCAGCAGTCCTACCTGACGGCTTGGGCCTTCTGGCCTTGCAAACTGAACGTAATGAAGCCGCTCAGTGCACCCCGGAAGACTTCACAAGGCGCAGATGCGGAAATGACGCCAGAACAGCGTCATACACACAGAGGGGGGAGATTTGAGTCACAGAGCCAGGAGCGCGCCAGGGAAATCAATGATGAGGTCCAGCGGGGCGTGATAAGACCAGTGAGGGGTGGAAACAGAGCGCCTGAGCCAGCCCGTGTCAGTCTACGGACGTAGACTGGATGGCTCATTACCTTGGAAATATGTAAGTTACTAAGTTGTTTTTTTACAAACATTATAGTGTAGTTTTAGGTCAGAGAGGGATGGTTAGGGATGTGCTAGCAAGGCACAGGCAGTGATAGGTAAGGAGGCTAAATTGAGCTGACCGGTTACCTTTAAGCCAGCTGCCCTTGTAAGTAAATCCTTCTCCATGGACAATGTGGCACTCCCAATCCTGACATGGCCATTGCTGAAGGAGTCCTGACACATCCAAGCACAACCTCTATTGAAAACTGTGAATGGGAAAATAGTGCATGTGCAGTGTTCAGACACTTTCTGCAGTTCCTGCCAGTGAAGGTCACATGTTCCTCCATCAACGACTTTGTCAGGGTGGGCAGCTTGTGAAGCCAATCTCAACAAGTGGGCATGGCTTCACAAAGTAACTCTCTTTTAGTATGATGAACATATTCGGGTTTCCAACACATTTACTGAAGTTTAAAACAAAGTGGCCAACCCAATACTCATATACTGCACATAATGCTAATGCCACTGGAGCTTTTTCCAAATAACAGAAACAGCTAACAAGAAACACACATACACACTAAACTAGTGGAAAATTATACCATACATTCATGTTTAACCTGGAGTCACACTTGCGGGTGACTTCCGCGATCCTCACATTTCATTATCCGGCATGGCCGCCCGCTCTCCAGATAGGAGAGTGCAGCCGCATAGAAATAAATGCCACCGACATGCTCCTGTACAGAGAGCTTTAGGCTGTGCAGAGTGATGTGAAGCTCGTGCAAGTCACAAGCAAAGGTGACCCCAGCCTTACATATAAAATGTCATATTTCTACGATATTTCACATATTCACCTATTTAAAATTTTGAGGAATATATACCACATTTAAAACTTTTTTTATAGATATTTTAGTCCTCTAATACCTAAGTGCAGCTTATGGTCCAGTGTTTTCTATTGTCCCAAAAATATGGTAATTATTTTGTATTTGTTATATACTGATCTGAGTATAATACAAAATAATATTGTTGTACCGTGTTAGCCAGAAAAATCGATGTAAATACTTAAGTCCCAAAAAAAGGGGTTGAGAAAAGTATTATAGGAGTGATACCTTTATTGGCTAACAAGAAAAATTATATTTGTAAGCTTTCAGAGCTCAAGGCTCCTTCATCAGACAATATCACAAATGAGTTACTGAGACATTTAAATACAAAATACAGTAGGAATAAGGAAAAGGAGGTGTGTTAAGGAAATGAAAATGAAGTCTTTGTTAATGATGTAGATGACATGCAATGGTCATTTACACATCAGAAGATCTTCTTGTGGAAGTGTTAGTTGTGTCTAGGTAATGAGTCATAAATCCAGGTGTCAAATTAAGTCCTTTTGTTAAGGTTTGGAACATTCTTATGAATTTGAATTCCCAGATTTTACGTTCTCTGTCATTTTTAAAGTGACCTTTCAATATCAGGACTGTTAGGTCGGCCATGCTGTGTCCAGGCTCAGAGAAGTGAATTCCTACAGGCATGTCCAGCTTATGTTTTATTGTATGTCTATGTAAATTCATCCTTGTCTGTAGCTTTTGCATTGTTTCCCCAATATACATTCCTGTAGTGCACTTTGTACATTGTATCATATACACCACATTGGAGGATGTACATGAAAAGAAGTCCATGATCTTATAGTCCTGGTTTGTGTTGGGTATAGGGACTGTATCTGTTGATATGTGGGCACAGGTCTTGCATTTCTTGCTGTTACAGGGGAATGTGCCCGTCTGTGATGGTGATGTGAGGACACTTCTGACAAGGAGATTCCTTACATTGGGGGGCTGTTTGTAGGAGAGCAGTGGCAGTTCTGGGAATATGACTTTAAGTCTGTGGTCTTTGTGGAATATGGGCTGAAGATCAGCACCAATTCTCCTTAGGATGTTCATATGAGGATTGTATGTGATCACAAGAGGCGCCCTGCTGTTGTCCTCCTTCTGTTTGTAATCCAGGAGGCTGCTTCTTGGGACCCTTGCAGCTCTGTGGATCTGTTCATCTATTACCAGTGGATGGTATCCTTGGTTTAGGAATGTTTTCCTCAGTGATAATAGTTGTAGTTCTCTGTCTTCATTGTTTGAACAGATCCGAATGTACCTCAGAGCTTGACTGTAGATTATTGATTTTTTTGTGTGTCTTGGATGGAAGCTGTTCCATCTCAGGTATGCCGGACGTCCTGTGGGTTTATGGTAAATAGACGTTTGTATGGTATTGTCTTTAATGTATATGGTTGTGTCCAGAAAATGTATTTGTGACTTTGAAAAGTTGAGGGTGAGCTTGATAGTAGGGTGAAACTTGTTGAAATTGTTGTGGAAGGTAAGCAGATCATCCTTTGAGCCTGACCAGATTATTAGTAGGTCATCAATATAGCGCTATATTGATGACCTACTAATAATCTGGTCAGGCTCAAAGGATGATCTGCTTACCTTCCACAACAATTTCAACAAGTTTCACCCTACTATCAAGCTCACCCTCAACTTTTCAAAGTCACAAATACATTTTCTGGACACAACCATATACATTAAAGACAATACCATACAAACGTCTATTTACCATAAACCCACAGGACGTCCGGCATACCTGAGATGGAACAGCTTCCATCCAAGACACACAAAAAAATCAATAATCTACAGTCAAGCTCTGAGGTACATTCGGATCTGTTCAAACAATGAAGACAGAGAACTACAACTATTATCACTGAGGAAAACATTCCTAAACCAAGGATACCATCCACTGGTAATAGATGAACAGATCCACAGAGCTGCAAGGGTCCCAAGAAGCAGCCTCCTGGATTACAAACAGAAGGAGGACAACAGCAGGGCGCCTCTTGTGATCACATACAATCCTCATATGAACATCCTAAGGAGAATTGGTGCTGATCTTCAGCCCATATTCCACAAAGACCACAGACTTAAAGTCATATTCCCAGAACTGCCACTGCTCTCCTACAAACAGCCCCCCAATGTAAGGAATCTCCTTGTCAGAAGTGTCCTCACATCACCATCACAGACGGGCACATTCCCCTGTAACAGCAAGAAATGCAAGACCTGTGCCCACATATCAACAACAGATACAGTCCCTATACCCAACACAAACCAGGACTATAAGATCATGGACTTCTTTTCATGTACATCCTCCAATGTGGTGTATATGATACAATGTACAAAGTGCACTACAGGAATGTATATTGGGGAAACAATGCAAAAGCTACAGACAAGGATGAATTTACATAGACATACAATAAAACATAAGCTGGACATGCCTGTAGGAATTCACTTCTCTGAGCCTGGACACAGCATGGCCGACCTAACAGTCCTGATATTGAAAGGTCACTTTAAAAATGACAGAGAACGTAAAATCTGGGAATTCAAATTCATAAGAATGTTCCAAACCTTAACAAAAGGACTTAATTTGACACCTGGATTTATGACTCATTACCTAGACACAACTAACACTTCCACAAGAAGATCTTCTGATGTGTAAATGACCATTGCATGTCATCTACATCATTAACAAAGACTTCATTTTCATTTCCTTAACACACCTCCTTTTCCTTATTCCTACTGTATTTTGTATTTAAATGTCTCAGTAACTCATTTGTGATATTGTCTGATGAAGGAGCCTTGAGCTCTGAAAGCTTACAAATATAATTTTTCTTGTTAGCCAATAAAGGTATCACTCCTATAATACTTTTCTCAACCCCTTTTTTTGGGACTTAAGTATTTACATCGATTATATACTGATCTGAATTATACATTTTATATTATATACGCATCTACAGCAACTGTAGTGAGATCAGATTTAACAGCCTGATGTTATACTTAAAGGAAATTATACCTTCCCGGAGAACTGCAATACAGATAGTCTAAAAAACCTCAGGTTGACAATTGCATATGGATTCTTAGGCTACTTTCAGATCTGCGTTTGTTTTCATTTTTTCAGTTCTGGCAGATCGGGCATACCTGAACTCTTGAACTTCAAGTTTTTTCTTTCATTCAGATCTGCGTTTTTGCAAATCCAGCAGAATTCCACCTTTTTTTTTTTGCAAAAAACGGATTTGTCACACTTGCACCAACATTGAGTTCTATACAATGCATTTTGTATTGGCGTTCTGGATATGTGCAACACTTAAGTTTTACTCAAGATCTGGTGCTTCCGGCACCAGATAAAAGCCGCCGCTAACTGCAGTTTGAAGACAAGCCTGAAGTGCCAGATTTGTCGGATCCAGATGAAAACGCAAGTGCCGCACATGTCCAAAACGCCAATACAAAATGCATTAGACAGAACGCAATCTTACCACAAGTGTGACAGATTTGCAAAAATTTATATATTATTATTATCATTATTATTATTTATTTATATAGCGCCATTAGGTTCCATGGTATCCTTAAGGAGCTAATTAAAAAAACTAAAAATAATATCACATTCTCTTGCAGTCTTGTTTTTATTCAAAAAAATGTGCAAAGGAATAAGCAATCCCTTGAGAACGAAGCCTGTTTCTTGTCTATTGAAAGTCCAACCTCAAGCGGTCAACTGAATATAAGGTATGTCAGCTCTACAGCACAGTGAAAAAACACAGCCGGTGAGCACTGGTGCCAAGACAATGAGGCATGTAACAGATGAGTAATGGTACAATTGTTATCACACTCCTAGTCTTTTGCCAAGGTTTGGTAAGGAATGATGGCTGTCTTTAATAGCTGATTCTGTGGCAACACGACCAACATAGAACTGGTAGATCAGATTCCATAATAATTAATCAGCAAGAATCAGACCTCAAATTGTTCACCTAGATGATCTACTGGTATGTTAAAGTCGCACGGAGCTAGGCTGTCAGCTCTGTATATCGGTATATGAGAACACTGAGCCCCAAGGTCAAATACACCACTAGTCGTAAAGGAAGCAGGTTTAGGAGGTGGGTGGAACTCCCCCCATTCCAGAACAAATTTCCATGGATGCTGAGGGGAGTAGTGTGATTCACCATGCATCAACAGCTCTGTGGTTAGCACTGTAGCCTTGCAGCAATGGGTCCCGACTCATATCCCGCCGAGGACAACATCTGCAAACAGTTTATATGTCCTCCCCATGTATGCGTGGGTTTCCGCCAGAGTCCAAAGACATACTGATAGGGAATATAATCGAGTGAGCTCCAATAGGGACAGGGTTAACGATGTCTGTAAAGGGCTGAATAAACCTCCTCTCATTCCTCATGTCCTCCTGTAGCCACACTAATTGGAGGGCATCCATGGCCAGAACAAACAGGGAGGGTGTGGTGCTTTACTAGACTAACCACCCTATACTTCTGCCATACAGCTTAATGCATCAAGAAATCTTCTTTCGTGCTTCGTAATGCACAGAGAGAATTTCTAAGCCCAGACACAGAAACTAGTGTTTTTGGGTAACTTTTAAAAAAAATTATATAAAATAAATCACCCGATATTTTTGGCATAAGTAAACTTCATGCATTGCTTTACTTAATCTGTTAGAAAAAATGTTGACTCCTGCGTTCCAACAGTAACGCTACAGTTAGTACTGATAATTCATATCAAATTAAGAAGCCCAAAATTGAATTTTACAGTCATGACTGTCGGTGAAGATTTCAATGACCAGTTGGAAGAAAGTACCTAACAAATATTTCCTGCTATTCAAAAGATTGTCTGAAATTAGTTTACATTTTTTTTTTTATCATAGGTAACACATGGCTAGTTCCTCTATGTGGAAGTGATCCAATACCTACATTTATTGATGTGCTAAAGATGATAAATTCAGTTTTAAAATGAATTACTGAAGAATCTAAAAAGCATCAGTATCACTAATAATTCACTATCACTGACTGCAATATTAATTCAGTGTTTTCCCCAATTTTGGAGGGAGAATTTTCTTTAAACATAGGGGCAGATTTTCATTGTGTTTTAGCTAGCAAATAAAATTGACAGAAATATGCCTGCAAAACACGACAAACATCTCACATCAAAGTGGTAAGAGCAAAAAATACATAAATACATTTATTTTTAAATGACATGTTTTAATTGTGATTCTTCTACTTACAGCATCAGCTTCTGCTTTCTCTCTGGATACTCTCCCACCAGCGACCACCGACTCCAAGGCAGTGACCCAGCGCTGCTTATCAGGAAAAGTAGGTGCTAACAAGTAAAGAGTGCGTCCCGGCCAGCAAGTAGTATGCGGGTGAGACTCCACCTTCATCACGTATGGCACATCTGTTAGAGCATTGTAACACAACTGTTAAACCACACAAGCTGGAGTATGGCCAGTGATTACAGGCCGGCGTAACATGCTTTCTACATATAGATTTCATCATTTATGGACACTTTCAGAAAGACTACTCTCACTCTACAAGCACATCTTCCCAGAGAGATACTTTGGGATTGTCTATTTTTTTTTTTCTACCTAGCAGTGACAATTCAGAATAAACTGCAGAATAACTTGTTAAATCAATTGTGCTGTCTGCAAACATTCCCAATATATCAACGAAATCAAACAATGTGCGATAAAGTAACATCCCAGGCAAGTATGTGACAACCTCAGGTACAGTGCCAATAGGTTGCTTAGCCAAAGGGGCAAAAAATAGAAAATAATATAGTGTCATTTAGACTTCTGTGCTTCATCAGTATTTTGCATTGAATTTTATTTTATTTTTTTTTAAAGGGTTTATTTTCTATTTTTTAACACAATGAAAGTATTACCAATAGCAACCATTAGACACATACAAATGATGTAATAAGTATCATCAATGCCCACTAAAGCCAGTTCAATATCTAAATTTAGATCAATGTTTACATAGTAAAGAATTAACAACTAAAAAGTCATATACGTATACTCAATAAATACAACACTCACTCAAACTGATCACCTCCACCAAAGATCATTAACCATCTTCCTAAAACAGGATGAATAGGGACATCCTATTTTGCAGTGCGTTCCCACAAATGGACGTACTGGTACATTCTAGGGATTATGTGGGTACTGGATTTGTGCCCGCACAATCACTGCTGGGAGCTTGGCTTAGGGAGCTGTCCACTACCCCCTTGGTCAACCCCTTCTCATTCAACCGGTTTGCCTTGGGCAAAATAACACTTATACTCACCTTTGGTGCTAACGCCGTTCAGAATCATGCAGCAAGAGGAAATTAGGACTGCAAAGGACTGCTTGCTCCTTCTTGATGTCTGATATGTTCTAAGGCTGGTGAAGTGAACTTAGCGATTGGATGCACAGCTCGTGTGACATAACAATGTCATGTGAGCCCCGGGAGAGTAAGTAGCGATATTGAGGGAATGGCATCAGAGTTTAGTATAACTATTTTTATTTTACAAGGGACAAACATAATGCACCACCACCTGGCTGTTTAATCCTCTAAATGTTGCAATCAATAGCAATTTAGAAGATTCATAGAGGGAGTGGGGCTCCCAACCTATCAGGCAACCCCAATTTTGATCACTGGACTTGATGGTTGTCATGGCAGTCGGAGGTCAAATAATGACCTCCTGGTCTGTCAGCTACAGAGACCTGTTAGACCATACCTTGAGCTGGGGGTTTCGAAGGGATTTTCTCAGTGACCGGTCAGTGTCAGACTGACAGGTCTAATGTATTGCAATGCATGAGTACTGCAATACAGTAGACTAGTGGTCAAACTAATTAAAGTCCCATAGGGAGACTAAACAATTACGACAATAAACACATTTATGCAAATTCTAGTTATGTATACAAAGTGGAATAAAATGTGATCAAGAAGTCAAATGTGTATATACATGGTATTCCTGAAAACGTCATCTTGTCCCTCAAACACAAACAAACTCCACATCAGTTCCGTCAATGGGATAAATTAAAAACATATTGCTTTTATAATATAGTGATGCAAGAACAGTTCATTTTTACAGTGTAAAAGCAGAAAAACATTAAATAAATAAATAAAAATATTGTAATGCTGTAATTGTACTGAGCTGAAGAATAAAGCAAAGTTAGCAGCGATGTATGGACAAAAACTGAGGCATTGACGAAAACAGAGACACATTTTTCATTAAAAAACTTGACAAAAAATGAAACCAACAATAACCGTGGTGAACAAAAACTGAGGTATCACTGTATTTTAAATATGATCTTCTGCACTTAGATGTAGGTCTCTCACCTGATTTTGCAGTGTTTACAAGCTCTGTGGATCCCACAGCTCCATGAACAGTTACATCACCATCAGGAAGACAGAGCTCAAACTCATCCATAGGTCGCTGTCCTCCTGTGGACAATAATTCAAAGAGTCAAATTAATTAGAACGTTAAATGGAATAATCCTAAGCAGTGTATAAGTGTAAAAAAGAAACAGCCATCTAATATATAATTGTCTAAGGCATCTGTCGGTCACAGAAATTGCGCGCCAGACAGAGGCCGCTCATTGAGCACACGCTATGCAAAAGACGCGCAAATTCAAAGTTCGAATTTCGCGTCAATTTGCAGCCCGTCATCAGCAGCACGTTAGCGCCGCTGTCGCCGGGATACACGGCTCCGGTCGATGGTGGCCTGCCTGCGCTCCATACCTCGCGCTTCCCCTCCCCCACTCCTCCTGTCCTGCCCTCGCTCCATACCCCGATCCTCTGCCCTGTCTGCACTCCCGCACCCCCCCGCGCCCCCCTGCTCCTTAGGGCTACTTCTTTAGTGATTTGATTTCGCAGTGCATTATACACTGCGAAATCAAATGTAAAATAAAGAGAAATGTATTAAAAATAATAAAGATTGTTATACTTACCTCTCCGCCGAGTGTTCATTACCCGGGAGCAGTAGCAGGCAGTGTTCTGCTAGGACCTTGCATGATGTCAGAATGACATCGGCGTTCAGCACTCTGATTGGCCCGCTCGCTATGCGGGTCACATATCACATGACCGCGAGCGGGCCAATCACGTCATTCTGACATCATGCAAGGCCCTAGCAGGACACTACCTGCTACTGCTCCCGATTGCCGAGCACTGCATCCTGCTTCCCCCCCCCCATCGGCTCCATACTGCCCTGTATCCTGCCAACCCCCTCCCCCCCCCGCCAGCTCCATCCTGCTCCCCCTTGCCCTTTCCCCCGGCTCCATCCTATCCTGCCCCGCCGGCTCCATCCTGCCCCCCCCCCCCCGGCTCCATTCTGCCCCGATCGCTCCAACCTCAACGCCCCACATCCCCCATCCTGCCCCCCACCGGCTCCTTCCTGCCCCCCATCGGCTCCATCCTGCCCCCCCATCCCGCCGGCTCCATCGGTTTCCCAGGCAACGACAGGTCTTAAAGGCCTGTAGGACCTAGAAGACGGAGGTGGAGCGAGCCGGCGGACAGGTGAGTATCCTTACTGAGGATTTTTTTATTTTTACTGTGGAGGAGCGGGGGGCCGCAGGGTGCGGAGTATCGCCATATACCATAGTGCTGCTATACATGTACTGTAATGTACCGCCATATACTATAGTGCTGCTATACATGTGCTGTAATGTACCGCCATATACTATAGTGCTGCTATACATGTACTATAATGTACCGCCATATACTATAGTGCTGCTATACATGTACTGTAATGTACCGCCATATACTATAGTGCTACTATACATGTGCTGTAATGTACCACCATATACTATAGTGCTGCTATACATGTACTATAATGTACCGCCATATACTATAGTGCTGCTATACATGTACTGTAATGTACCGCCATATACTATAGCGCTGCTATACATGTACTGTAATGTACTGCCATATACTATAGTGCTGCTATACATGTGCTGTAATGTACCGCCATATACTATAGTGCTGCTATACATGTACTATAATGTACCGCCATATACTATAGTGCTGCTATACATGTACTGTAATGTACCGCCATATACTATAGTGCTACTATACATGTGCTGTAATGTACCACCATATACTATAGTGCTGCTATACATGTACTATAATGTACCGCCATATACTATAGTGCTGCTATACATGTACTGTAATGTACCGCCATATACTATAGTGCTACTATACATGTGCTGTAATGTACCACCATATACTATAGTGCTGCTATACATGTACTATAATGTACCGCCATATACTATATTGCTGCTATACATGTACTATAATGTACCGCCATATACTATAGTGCTGCTATACATGTGCTGTAATATACCGCTATACATGTACTATAATGTACCGCCATATACTATAGTGCTGCTATACATGTACTGTAATGCCCCGCCATATACTATAGTGCTGCTATACAAGTGCTGTAATGTACCACCATATACCATAGCACTGCTATATGTACATATGTAGTTCACTCACGTTGACTGAACAAGTTCTGTCAGTCACAGTATGTCAACTACATACATATTCTAGAATACCCGATGCATTAGAATCGGCCCACCATCTAGTTCTGTATAAAAGGCAGTGATTTACATGTATGGGATTTTTTTTTTTAATGTTATGCAATGAATACCTTCTTTTACTTCATTATCGTGGATTAGTATCTTAGATCCCTCTAGCACAATGTATTTTCTGTCCCAACCTTGTTGCCCACGTTTGTTGTTTCTAAAAAATGAAATTGCAGATAAAGAAAATGCTAAAATATGGAGAATAAGAAATTATCTCAGTTTAGCACACTAACGATAAAATCAGAGAAAAACACAAACAAGGCACAGATGTCTATTAGACTCCTGCCAAAAGCAGGATCTAATAGGCTGCCTGTCAATAGTACAGTTGACAGACACAACAAAAACCAACATAAAAACAAAAGAACAAAACCTATTTCCAATATTACTGCTTTTTGTTTATTCAATCGACATCCCCAAAAAAAACCCTGCAATAATATGGTCAATAAACTTGTATGTGTCGACTAGTCCAGAAAAAACTATAAAAGAAAAGCCTTTGTACAGCACCAATTAAAAAAAATAAGACTGTTGTGTCTTTAAAGGGGTTTTCCCATGAATAAAGGTTATCTTAATCAATAGATCTTGGAATAATAATAACTTCCACAATTGGATGTGTTTATAACAAAATGTTCCTGTGCTGAGATAATCTTATATATGTGTCCCTGCTATGTAGTTTCATTTTTATTTCTGACCGTGCACGGAACACGATCTGATCATACCACATCTCCTGGGCAGGGGAGGAAGGATAGAGAACATACAGACATGACAGCACGGGATTACAGATGATTCTTTTTGTGCGGTAAAACATTTTAAAAAATGCGGTAAAAAAGAGAATTTTGTTTACTTACCGTAAATTCTTTTTCTTCTAGCTCCTAATTGGGAGACCCAGACATTGGGTGTATCGCTTCCGCCTCCGGAGGACACTCAAAGTATTACACTTAAAACAAAAAGTGTAGTCCCTCCCCTACTGGCTATACACCCCCTCTTGGAGAAATTCCATCAGTTCTTAGTGTTGAAGGAGGCACACTCTGCACTCATCCACTCTCACTTTTAGTCTTACGCAATCTCTTTGGAGAGTGTCGGATGGAAGCAAAGAGGATCCATAGGATCCCCAGCATGTCTCCTTCCTCACCCTCGGGCAGAGGCGGTTGAGGTACCTTTGAGGTACAACGGGCTGGAGCCCTCATGCTGTTTTTCCTTCTCCATCCCTTAGGGGCTCTGGAGAAGTGGGATCGTCACGGGCTCCCAGGTCATCTGGAGCTCAGACTCCATCCACAGTCCCTATGAGAATCTGCTGGCTGGAGTTGTGGACCCCCAGGGATCGGCCCCTGCACCTATTAAGGTACTCTGTGGGGGTTGTGCTGCTGCTGCAGCCCGGTCCATCCACCTGGGGGTGGTCGCTGGGACTCCCCTGGGTCTCTGGGGTCCAGTCCCTGCAGCGCCACGGGTTTTGCGGTGCTTCCGTGATGTACCGCGCTCACCCGCTTCCAAGCGCCGGCCGCGAAAATTGAGGCCCCGGCTTCACTGCGGCCTAGTTTTTTGCATGGAGCCCGGGCTCCACTGGAGGCGGGTTCGGCCGCCTTTGGGGGCGGTCTTAGAGCTCCGGCAGCGCCCATTTAAAAAAATGCAGTAAAATTTTTTTTACCGCAAAGAAACAATTATTTGTGGTTCTGCGCTGTAATGTCTGTATACTCTATTTCATCCTTCCCTGCCCAGGATCAAACCAATGCTCCGTGCACGGTCAGACATTTTTTTACAATTTTTTTACAGACAGGCAGAGAAATGTTTTACCGCACAAAAAGAATCATCTGTAATCCCGTGCTGTCATATCTGTATATTCTCTATCCTTCCTCCCCTGCCCAGGACACGTGGTATGATCAGATCGTGTTCCGTGCACAGTCAAAAATAAAAAATTACACAGTACATAGCAGGGACACATATATAAGATTATCACAGCACAGGAACATTTTTTTATAAACACATCCAATTGTGGAAGTTATTATTATTCCAAAATCTATTGCTTAAATTGAACTTTTAAATTAACTTTGTTCATGGGAAAACCCCTTTAACTACACCAATGTAAAAAATAATTACCGTATTTTATAGGGAATCTGTCAGCAGGTTTTTGCTATGTAGTCTGACAGCTGCATGATGTAGCAGCTGAGACTCTGAATCCAACGAAGAGTCACTTAGCTTAGGCTGCCTTCACACTAACGCTCCCCACTGCAGCGTATTGCGGCGGGGGAAACGCAAGCTGAGCGCAGGCACCGCAAGTCTCTATGTTTAACATGGGGATGCAGGTGCCTGCGCTCTGATGCAGATTGGCGTGCGCACCCTGGTGTATGGTTTGCACGCATGCGGATGCTTGCGCACAGTCATACATTCTCGTCCGCACCAAGAACGCGACATGTTATGATATGTGAAGTACACAGCTGAGTAAGTGACATCACTGGCGTTAGAGTCTCAGCTCCTATATCATGAACTTTTAGAGCACTTAGCCAAAACCTCACATCTTGTAATGGGCAGTATAGCTCTTTTTTTAGTGGTCTCGATCACTTGGCTCCAATCACCAAAAATGACCCAGCTCTTTTTGGATCTAAAAATGATCCATATTAATTTTGTGCTAAGTACATGTGAATAACTATTTAACATGAAATGAATGATGCCGAAACTCTGTCCACCTGTGACTGACACCCCACCTAATTGCTGCTAGCCAATGAAATCTATGAGTGGACAGGGTTTCGTTTAGGTGGGTTGGGTTTTGGACTCCAAACGTTGCCATTTTAAACCAGTGAGAGCCATTCAGAGACTTTAGCCCTCACTTTGGTGCAGGCTTCATCCTTCCCAGCCCTTCTCTACTGCGTGGCCCGGTCCCCTGGAGGTTTTAAAAGAATGTTTTTCTCCGAAACACTGCAGTATTTCACAGTAAAATATACATAGCTGGAATCATACAGCCAGTGCCCGATACCTGCTGCTTGTTGGTTGAGCAGAATTTATAAGCTGTCAGGTTCCCGTTAATGTCAGGACAACATCATATTAGATGGATTACCCAGGGAATAGGCCATTTTCTATTGTAGGATATGAAATACATTTTTTCCTTGAGATATTACAATCAGCATTTAAGTGACATACCGTGGGATCTTCATCCAGCCTTCCAAGCGAAGAGCGCCAGTCATGTCCTTCATTTGCATTCCAGGGGAATTCATCTTCTCTCTACAAAAGGCTTCGGTGAAATGTGTAGCATATTCTGCGGGGAGGCCACATGTAGCTGGGAGGCAGGAGGAACACTTTGGGTGACACATGACCTGACATTCTTATAGAAAAACAAATAGAAATGCATATTAAAACTTCTGCTCAGAAAGTGATGAGTGTGTCTATAAGCCCTTACCAATGTCACATGTGTTATGGTCATGTAAGATATTAAAATTCTTCTTACCTAAACACTTAGCTCCCTGGCGCCCAAAGTGCACAGTGTCCAGGCATACAGAACATTTGGCTGCCCGCATAGTAAGACCAACGTTAAATCTGTGCGGAATATTATGATGCATTCGTTCTTTAAGGCGACGGCTAAATTCTGCAGAAACCAAAATAAAAGGGTTGGTTTTTTTCCATGATAAACAACATTTCAGTAATTTTAAGTCAGATGATTCAAGGTGGAAAATAGGAGACTAGACTGTTGTCATGAGCAGTTACTGGGACATTTACTACACACGTTTTCACCTTCAGGAGCAGAGGATTCTTTCCTACGACTGGACTGAGGAGCCAACAAGCTGACAGCATTTGGCTGATGCTCTGGAGACCTGACCAGTGCAGACATAATAATCTGCTGCCTTGCTGTTCCCGGTGTAGATGGAAGAGGATGATCAACCACTTTCAGATGTGCAGCTGTATAATAGGGAAAACAAACTAATACTCCATCCACAAATACAGAAATATATGCAGTTATCGGAAGATACACTCGTCATAAATATTAATAGGTAAACTTCTATAGGTACTAGAGACAGTTCACTGTCATACTCAGAGAACTTAAATATGTTTTACATATTTAGACAAGAAATAAGACCAAACCTCTTTTCTAGACCATTTGTCTCTCCAGCCCTCACTTTGAGCACTATGAGACAATGGTTTCCATCCCATTTGCAATGTTGGCTTTGGTAATCCATTATAGAAGCCAAGAGAGCTCCTACTAATCAATGAGGAGTCTTACCCTCCTCCCTGGCAGACCGCAGCTCTATCCTTGTTTTTTGAAGTGCTTCCTCAAGTTCTGCTGTCCGCGCCTTCTCTTTCTCCAGTGCCACCTTTAACTCATTGTACTGCAAAGGTATTTGTGATGCTTGATTGGGGTCGTCCCTGCGCCTGCCAAATAAACCCTGCAATACAGGCAACTATTTTTGTAAAAATGCTTTAAGCTGATTAAAAAAAAACATCCAAAAAGTACATGCTTAGGCCGATTTCACATTAGCGTTTTTATACGCAGCGTGGGCTGTGTACTTATTTTGTAAAATCCGCAGGCGTATTGAGCACCTATCTGTAACATGGTATGCGCAGGTGTATGCAGGGACATGCATTAGGGTCAGTATGTGTGCGTATGTGTTCCTGTGTGTGGTTTTGCGGCGGCCGGCGAACCCAACATTTTGCATTTTTTGTGCGTTGCTGGCTGCTTGGTTTATACGCAAGCAGTCAGACGCGCACAGGGAATGAATGGAAGTGAATCTTTGTGCATTGCCAAGTGCAAGGAACGCAGCGCATGGTGACGTAATGGACTGCTCCTCCCAGCATGTATCCTGTTCTGGTCTCTCTCTGGTCTTGGCCGCTTCATAATGATTTCCAATGGATGGCAATGCATTCCTATGGGCAAAATTCTGTGAACGCATGCAGACAAATCACGCTGCGTTCACACAATTTTGTCTGCCTTTTAGCATGCGTTTCCACATGCGCATCATATGCAGCGTTCAAAAATGCTAATGTGAAAGAAGCCTTAATGAACAATATTGTACACAAATGCTCACCTTTTTCTTCTTAGATGGTTGATCCATTTTTGCTTGTAAGAAGTCAATGAGTTTAGTTTGTTGAGAAATGGTGCCTTCCATCTTTACTTTTTCATGGGAGTAGAGAGCCTAAGGGATAAAATACCACATGTCTTCAACCAGAGGATTGACCAATGATAGCTTCAAACTAAAACACTAAATATCCTTACCTGCATGTTCTCCAGCTGATATTCCAAATCACTTCTCTCTGTCTTCAGCAAGTCTGCTCGGTCCAAAGCTTCCTGAAGTCCTTGGGTCAAACGAAAGATGTGATTCTTTTGAAGGTCCATTTGTTGCTGAAGTTTAGATTGCTGCTCACATAAAACAGGACATTTTAAGAGATTGACTATTGAAAGGCTCAGACATATATACGGAGAGAGGCCTCCTACCTCTTCGAGGAGTCTCTGCTTCAGTTCACGCTCAGTCTCAAGTTTCTGCTGCAAACTGCGTGCATTCATTTCCAGCATTGCATGTTTCTTCTCCAGATCATTTAGCTGTGTGATTGATGAAATTGTCAGTGTTTTATTCTCTGATATATTATTGTTATTAGGGTGGATACTCACATTAGTTGAACCAGTCAACCATTTAAAATGGGCATGTTGGAATTCAATATGTTCCTTCCTTTGTATACAATGGGCGATGGATATCTAATTTGTATGGCTTGCTACATATAGTGTAACTGTGTAATATATTACAGTGAAAGGATTAGTAGAAGATATGTGCACATTGTTAAAGTGATCCTAAACCCAGAAACTGACCCCCCCTTATCTTTAGACCTGTCCCTGCACCCCCTCTTATCATTTCTAGCCATCCCTTTTGCATCAAAAAATCGCTTTTGTAAAGTTAGAGAAAAGGATATAATAGTTTGACCTGTGTGAGTTCTCCGTTTCTGTTGGAAGCTGCAAATAGGCGTGCCTGTCTGCTGGTGCCTGGTAATTATTCACGCCCTTCTCTGCTTGCTGCCTTTGTGAGTGTGTGGCCGCGTCATGAAAGGGGGCGGGGCTCCGGCATACCGCGGTTTAGCCCCGCCCCCTTTCATGACGCGGCCACACACTCACAAAGGCAGCAAGCCTGCCCCAGTATATCCAACCAGCCCCCTTCCTCGTGGGGAATTCCACCACCTCTATGGGCATTGATTTAACCCTACTATATAATAAAATAAAGGATATCCCGACAAAGCAAGATATGGAGCATTACATCATGCGCCTGGAATCATCTTACAACACAGAAATTTCCATACTTAAAGATGACATCCAACAATGTGGGGAGAAAGTAGAATCCCATGACCAGCTTCTGGCTTCCCTGACTAATAGAATGGAAGCTCAAGAGGCAGCTATGGCTGCTCAGGCATGGTTGATGCAGACCCTAGCAGAGATGCTGGACGATTCCGAAAACAGGGGACGCAGGAATAACATCCGGGTTAGGGGTTACCGAAAACTGTGCCCCCCAGGAATTAGACGGAACCCTACAAGACATCTTTAATTCGGTGTTGGAAAGACCCCGTGACACCCCACTGGAGTTGGACTGCGCCCATAGGGCGTTGGGCCCACGGCCATGTGAACAAGACCCACCGAGAGATGTAATTTGCTGCGTCCATAGGTATCAACTTAAGGATGCGGTTATGGGAGCGGCCAGGCGAACGAGACCTATAAACCATATGGACTCACGTATACAGCTTCTGCCAGATCTGTCACGAAGGACCTTACAGAGAAGAGGAGCTCTCAGACCCCTACTGGATATATTACGTCAACATGACCTCCCCTACACTTTGGGGTTTCCGTTCTGTCTGCGAGTCCAGAAAGGAGACAGAGTAAATCTCTTGAGCCACCCCAGCGGTATCCCAGAGGTGGACATCCCTGACTGGCCGCCTATGCCAACCTTCTATAGAGCTGATGCCCATCGCAGGGGGCAAGTCCCTCAAAGACAGCGGAGGCCCGGCAGACAACCTAACGGACATAGGCGAGAGAATCCAGAAGAATTGGGAGCTGATTAGAAAACCTGAATTATTAAATTTGGGATAGCTTTCCTACCTTTGGGTGGGGGACAGGGATTTGGGGCCTTTTTTTGTTGAAAATAAAGGACCCGAATGTCATGAATCGCAGGACTACGAAAATTCTATACATAACAGTGGCAGGATAGTTCTAAGTACTTGACACCCCCTTCCCCATGTTCATGAAAGACCACACACAAGACACCACAGCTATGCCAATTAAACTGGAAACCCTTAAGTGTGTCCTTAGAGGAATACTTATTAAACACGGTTCTCGCCTAAAACAAATGAAAAATAGAGAAATTACAGAACTGCTTGACAGAATACAGACCCTCGAGGCGACGCACAAAGTGGATCGGTCAGCGAGGGTGCAAACAGAACTGATTAAATGTAAAGACAACTTGAAATCTCTATTGTCTGAAAAGTCTCTTCATCACCGTAACCACTTTAAAATCGTACTATACGGCCAGGCTAATACACGTGTACGCCTGTTGGCCCGATTTCTGCACCCTCATAGCCAGACTACTTACATTCCCTCTCTCCAAAGACAAAATGGCCACAAGACGTCAAACCCAACGGAAATTCTCGACTTGATGAGACGTTATTATCAGAAACTATATAACATTAAATGGAGATAGGCAAACCCAATCACCACTCGACACTCAACCCCACATGGAGACATATGTATCTGACACCGCCCTCCCGACTTTAGATATGGATCTGACGATGCAACTAGCGGAGGACTTTACAGCCACAGAAATTGATGAAGTCATTCAAAATACCCCAAAATGTAAAAGCCTAGGCCCAGACGAGTTCTCCTCTCATTTTTATAAGCTGTTCCAAGAGCAACTCGGACCCATTTTGTTGAAGGTTTGTAATTCAATCACGAATACTTCCCCATTTGTCCGCAATCCCTAGAAGCTTTCATCACAGTCCTGACAAAACCTGACAAAGATCCCACAGTGGTAACTAATAATCGCCCGATATCCCTTATCAATATTGATGTAAAGATCTACGCGAAGACTCTGGCCAACAGATTAGCACCCCTTTTGCCCTTGGTTATCCACTCAGACCAAGTGGGATTCATACAGGGGAAAGAGGCGAGAGATGGTATAGGTAAAACTCTCATATTGGCGGCGCACGCAAATTCAAAGCGTAAACCAATGGCATTGTTATCTATTGACGCTGAAAAAGCCTTTGACCGTGTACATTGGGGCTTTTTCTTTCCAGCACTTAGACAGATGGGCTTGGGATACCGCTTCCTTCATAGTATCACGGCCTTGTATTCCGGCCCTTCTGCAAGGGTTAGAATTAACGGAGCGGTGTCAGATTCTGTCACCATAGGCAATGGCACAAGACAGGGTTGCCCTTTGTCGCCCCTTCTATACACGGTGGTTATGGAACATTTAGCCGTGGCGATAAGGAAGAACCCCAATGTGCACGGTCTGGTGGTGGACCGCACTCATTATAAAGCCTCTCTATACGCTGTTGACCTCCTCCTGTACATATCCCAAGCACACATCACCCTCCCATCATTAATGTCTGAGTTTGCAAAATATGGAGAAGTCAGTAACTTTAAAATTAATTACCACAAAACTGAAGCTCTCAATAAATCCATGGGAAAAGATGAACTAGAAAGGACCATAGGGAACTTTCCCTTCCGTAGGCAATCTGGAGCTATTCAATACCTAGGTGTCCAAGTCCTAACTGACATGACAGACGTTTACAAACTGAATTATATACCTCTCTTAGAAAAAACTCTGAAACGTATGTGAGAATACAGACAGAAGAATGTCTCATGGTTTGGAATGAATACTCTTAAGATGGACATACTTCCTAGGTTCTTTTACCTGTTCCAAGCATTCCCAATTGTCATGCCGAAGACATTCTTCCAAACCATCAGATCGGCTCTGATCCACTTTATCTGGAGAAATTCTAAACCCGTCTGAAGAATACACTCTTGACCACACCAAAATCCAGGAGTGGTGCAGGCCTCCCTGATCTGCAAATTTATCACCAGGCCTCTCTATGGATGCGCATGTTTGATTGGCAATTTCGCCACTGCTTTAAACAGTGGGTTCAATTGGAACAGATGGACTTTGACGTCCCTTTGCGGCACCTTGCATGGATGAGACACACGGAGACCGCTGCTGAGAGGGATGGAGGTTCCGCTGGCGTCTTGGCACGAGAAGCATTACAGCTATGGGACCGCTTGAAAATCAAAAAGAAGTTGATCAGTTGGATCAATCCATTGGCACCAATTTTCGGGAACCCAGACTTCCCCACGGGCAGACACCGGGACAGATTCATGGGCTGGCATGTCAGTTCTGATATACGTTTGGGGCATATTAAAACAGGGGGAGACTTCCCATCTTTAGAAACATTACAGGAGAAATTCCCAAATAGGGTGATTTCTTGGCTAGAATACGAACAATTGAGGTCGTTCGCCAGGGGGGGGCTTGACTGGCCGCACCTCCCACACCTCCATGACTCGACTGGAACACTTCTGCAGAAGACACCTCCTTCCCATCTGATCTCCCTTCTGTACAAAGAGTCCACCACAGGTGATCGGCACATGGCCCCGAGTTACATTTGCGCATAGGAGGAGGATATGGGCTATGAATTCTCTGCAGAGGACCTCGATAGGGCCTTTCTCTTGACACACAAACTCTCTCCAGCTGGGAGTGCACAGGAAAAGAATTTCAAGATATTGATCTATCCCCTGTCAGATTGAGGGCCATTTTCCCATTGATGGATGATAGATGTTTGCGCTGTGGAACCGAGAAAGGCACATTACTCCATGTATGGTGGCAGTGCCCTGCTATATGAACCTTCTGGAGCAACGTGTTTACGGCTTTTCACATAATCTCTGGGGACTTTGTCCCCTCCCCACAAATAGCCATCTTTTCGATCCTCCCGGGACCCATATCTCTATCACAGTAGCCTGGATGGTTATTCCATGCCACTGGGGCTCAGCAGTGCTGCCAACTATGGCGGAATGGGTGACGGAATTTGCAGACATATTCCGCATGGAAAAGCTGATGGCTGAAATAGAAGGAGACAATACCCGCTTGATCTGTACGTGGCAACCATGGATAATTTTCAAGGAGACTACTGAATTATCAAAATTGATCGAGGAGGTCCCATAGAAACCGGCGATGGACCGGCACCCGCTTTCCCTGCCATCCCCTTCCCAGTCCTAAAACCAAGGTGGAGTGACTCGTCACTATCACCTACTCCCATCTTCCCCTCCCTATATGTTCTTCTCCTAACTTTTCTCTTATTTTCTCTATTTCTAGTTTTTGACCGTCATTGTTAAATACGGCATAATTATATTACGCTCCTTATTTAAAGCTAATCACTCTTAGTAAACTGTCTCCATGTATAGTTATTATATACTGTATGACTTCAATTGGGAAAGAGCAGTACCCCCACTATTCCTCTCATTTGTTACTTGCTAATATATTTGGAGTGAACATGATGCATAGACTCAGTGGCCTAATTATCCCAACAAGTTGGACTGATTACTATACACGGTCGTGTATAAGGACTCATTACCAGAAATTCGCCCCAACAGGGACATGTGGGCATTCAAGGCCACTGACGGCGAAACAGTTTACTTATATTATTGATCAAAAAAGGTTACCCCTGTTTATTTTTTATTGTCAACTTTTGTATGTTGTCTCAATTTTACTTTTTTAATAAAACAGTTTCAACATAAAACAAAAAAAATGTTTTATTCCTCACTACAGTCACTAATGCATCTTGTGTCCAGCCCAGCATGAAACATTTGGTGAAAGGTCCTATTTCGTTCACTTACTATTGCCTAAAAGTAATTTGTGCAATATTATAGTAGAACTACTATGGACCATGTGGTTTTCTGATCTTCTAATATAAGTCTGTAGTGATTCTATGTGAATCCTGACAACATGTAGTGTGCATATAATCAGAAATTACCAGTATTAATGGTGAGAGGAAGCGATCAAGTGGCCCACAAGTATGCGATGTGCATACTTCCATTCACATTCCATCTGGACGTGGCTGACCTCTCTCAATTTATTTCTGGCTGGCATGTGACCACATGTATAAAAATCACATGGCAATTCCGGTGTATCGTGATAGCATCAGTCCTCTCCTGAACTATTGTCTAAGCAGCTTTCTGACCACATCGAAGTTCAAGTTTCAATTTGTCATATAGCAATTTTGAAAACTGCAAAAGAACTTGTTTTAGGGTCACAAATCCTGAAGAGCTGACAGATTACCGGTAATTATTAATTAATTCTGCAGCCTGCTATGTATTTTGATACACATAGGCTGCAGAAACATTTTTAACATATTTGAAAAAAAAAAACTTTTAGCCAAAAATAAATACATTTAAGTAACAAAAATGCTGTTAATCCCACAATCATACATAAATAAATACCAAAATATGACACTGACTTTATCAGATAGACTCTCAGTCTTCAGTTTTTGATCCTTAAGAGCTTGCTGGAGAGCCAATATCTCTGCCTTATGTTCTTTTACTGCGAGTTCCACCATTTGACGAGATTCTGTACTGCGTTGGTCAGCTCGAGCTCTGGAAAAACAGAGAAATAAGTACTACAAATCAATAGACCAAAGTTTCAATGCATCATCACAGAAACTTGTCTCTCGTAAATGGTTTCAGTGGTGTTCATTGAAAAACACATTGGGCCCGATTCATTAAGACTAGCATTTTGTATGCCAGTTTTAATTAAGGCACCGCTAGAGTAAAAAATGTCTCTCAGTGTGGGGGAGCTTGCTGGGACTGGTGTAAAAGAATATAAACATGTTTGAGCAACTTTGAGTTGCATAAGAAATTAACAATATTTTACATCCAAAAACTGGCAAACCCATCTTGATGACTCTAATCCCTATATGTTATGAACATATTGCACATCAAATTTGTGCAAAAAATTATTGGTAATATTGGCTTCATTATTGATGCTATATTCAACAGCAAGCGCTCCTTTTTGGAGGAGACAATACCTGCAGTATTTTAAACAATGAGTTTGGTTTTGATACGGAAGCCATATATTATTAGATATACAGGGACAATTGCTAATGCTGCTGGAATTACTGGAAATACATAGTCAATAATTTTATCAAAGTAAAATGTCTTACTCAGCCATACATAATAAGTTTAGTCACATCTATGGCCAAGGTGACATAAGCTCCAGCACCCAAATGATCTGACCCTTCCTTTTTTTTTTTATCACAATGATTACTTCCATAATTTACTACTTGACCTTTTCCATGGTCTAATGATTGACCCAAATGGGGCAATGGTCCAAAGTATAATTGAGGATTGTGTTTGACCAACTTTGCACAGGTACGTTATTTAGAGTGGAGTGTCCAAGTAAATAGAACTGGGTTCTCTGGGATGAAGTAAAAAACACAAAAACTACTTAGACTCACATTAATTTCTATAAAAAATAAGTGTAAAGTATAAAGGGAAATGGAGCCTTAATATAAGGGGAATCTTCCATTTGTAACAGCTAGCTGTGATCAGCTAAATGTAGGGGACCTGCTTAAATAAAAGGGCATGACCAGAATAGAAGGATTTTACTAAATTTTGTCATAACATAGCTGCAAGTGATAGCACAGAAACAAATGCTATTTATGAAATTACATCTTAATTAAATTATAATTAGAAATAAATCTCCAGAAATGTTTCAATAAAGCAGAAGATTATCGAGTACACAAAACCACCAGAATAAGATAATTACGGATGTATACAACATTTATGTAAGAGGATGACAATGGTGTTGATACATGACAAGCTATTGTTGAACATGGCTTAAAAAATGGTTATTTGCTAAAAAATAAAAAGGATTCATAGTGCATTAAAACAAGAAATGGAAGGATGAAAAGATCTGTCTTTTGGGATACGTTTCACTTTAAAATGTTCCAAAGGAAGGAAGATACAAAGAGGTAATTGGTAATAAGTAAGGAGCATTATTACAAATTATGTGTCTTACTCAGGAGGAAGTGCAAAAGCTTCTTAAAAGATGAAGAACGATAAGTCTCCATGCCCAGATGGCACATGCCTGGTCGGTTTCCAGCAATTAGGTCTTGTAATATATAACACAATGACATATGTTCCTTAAATTTAAGCACTCAGTGATGGCATTTCTCAAGATGACTGATATTAAAGGGGATGTCTCACAATGAAATATTACAGTTCTATGCTAGATCATGAAAAAAAATGTGTTAGAATCATGTAACCATAATCTGCTTCTCTATATCACTATACATTTCACCGCCAATACATGAAAATGAATGTAAATATGTGTGTATATTTTATTTACTTATATATTTATCTATCTACCGTGTTTCCCCGATAGTAAGACCCCCCGAAAGTAAGACAGGGTGGGGGAGGACGGGGGGTCTGCTAATGTAAGACCCCCCCCCCCCCCGAATGTAAGGCAGGGTAGGGGGGAGGGGGGAGTCTTACTATCGGGGAAACACGGGGGGGTGTACATACATACATACACACACACATACAGACACAAGCATACACATATATACACACCACATACACAGTCACACAGACACATAGCACCGCTTCTTACCGGGTCCGGTGTGGGGTCCCCGATGGTCCTGTGCCGTCCTCTGTGCTCCGGTCCGGTCCGCGAGATGATCCGCTGCCGTCCGCCGTGTTCCGGTGCCGTTTTGCACCGGTATTGCCGGTCCTAGGCTCCATGGTCCCTGATCTTCCGGAGTTCAGGCCGCAGCTCCGCCCAGGTCATAGTGTGGGCCAATCAGCATAGCGGCGCTGACGTCAGAGGCAAGCGCCCAATGACGCTTGCTTCTGAGCGCCGCTATGCTGATTGGGCTGAAAAGTCCCCCCCTCGGCTTATACACGAGTCATATACTTTTGTGTGAAGTGGTGGCTGTGTCCAGGAGCAGGAGGAGGTGGGGGAAGGCTGTAATATGAGCGGCTCGTGAGGTGGAGCCGCTCATAACTTATTCATGATATGCACTGCATCCCTCGCCCATCCGCGGGGGGAACAGTGCATATCGCATTAAAGGCTCCCCATCACAGTATGGCGCCCCCGCCACAGTAAGGCATCCCCATGCTGCCGCTGCTCACTGTACAATAAATAGTGTTATTAGCTCTCACCCTCGCTCCTGGCTCAGTGTATCCTCCCTCCTCCCTGCGTGTCATGTGACCGGCCGGTGACGTCATCGCCGTGAACCCCGGTCACAGGACAAGCAGGAAGGAGGGAAGATGCACAGCCAGGAGCGAGGGTGAGAGCTAATAACACTATTTATTGTACAGTGAGCAGCGGCAGCATGGGGAGGCCTTACTGTGAGGGGGGGCGCCATACTATGCGGGGGGGCTCCTGTATACTCTGTGCTGGGAGCTCCTGTATACCCTGTGCTGGGGAGCTCCTGTATACCCTGTGCTGGGGAGCTCCTGTATACCCTGTGCTGGGGAGCTCCTGTATACCCTGTGCTGGGGAGCTCCTATATACCCTGTGCTGGGGAGCTCCTGTATACCCTGTGCTGGGGAGCTCCTGTATACCCTGTGCTGGGGAGCTCCTGTATACCCCGTACTGGGGAGCTCCTGTATACCCTGTGCTGGGAGCTCCTGTATACCCTGTGCTGGGAGCTCCTGTATACCCTGTGCTGGGAGCTGTATACACTGTGCTGGAGTCCACCCTCGGCTTATACGCGAGTCAATAAGTTTTCCCAGTTTTTGGGGGCAAAAGTAGGGGGGTCGGCTTATACACGCGTATATACGGTAATCACACATGCATTGCTCAGGTGTGATTTTGTGCCATTCCTGGACACAAACACTATTCACATCCTTAAGGTCCCATAGGCCCTTTCTACAAACTCGAAGCTTAAATTCCTTACATAAATTTTCTTTTGGAGTCAGGTGATTGGTTGGGTCATTCAAGCAGCTTTATTTTCTTTCTCTGAATCCAGTTGAGGATTTCCTTGTCTATGTTTAAGATCATTGTCTTGCTGAAATTTCCACCCTCGTTTCAGCGACATCAGCAGCACATTTTTATCAATAATGCCTCGGCACATTTGTCCATTAAACCTTCCTTCAATCACATGATGTTTGCCAGTGCCATATGCTAAAAAACAGTCCCAGACCATGAGGTTCCCACCTTCAATCTTTACTGTTGGTATGGTATTTTGGGGGAGGAATTTTTTTGGGATTCAAAGAGATCAGTTTTGGTCTCATGTGACCAGATTATAATCTGCCAGTATTTCACCAGCTTCTCTAAATGTTGTTAAGCAAAAATTAAACACGACTGATGTGCTTTTTGTTCAACAATGGAGTCTTGAATGATGAGTGTGCATACAGGCAATGGAGGTTGAGTACATTACTTATTATTCTCTTTGAAACAATTGTACCTGCTTATTCCAGGTCTTTCTTTAGCTCTCCACAGGGTGTTCTTGGCTTTTAGGCAAGATTTTATGTTTTCACTTGTCTGTTTGAAATCTTGAAATAAATTTCTCTCTATCTCGGATTATGACAATGTAAGAGCTTAATGAAAGCTTCAGTAGTTTTCAATATCTTCTGTAACCAATGCCATCAGGGCCATTCCGTGTCAAGGGGACCAGTGGTCCCCACTCGACGTTCTCCGATTTTGCTGAAAATTTATAAGGATGTACATGTATGTTTGAAAAGAGGTTCTGTAAATTTTTAGGGCCAGATCTCAAATACATTGGGCACTGTTGACCTTTCACTGGAGGCCCCCCCCCAAGCCTGCGGCTTCAGCTAAGAGGATTTTGCAAACTTTAGCACATAGCCATTAGAGTTCTATACTGGCTATGATGCTGAAATTTGGCATACTAGCTCAACTTTTGCTGCGATAACACGATAACATTATTACCGGCTATGACAAAACAATATTTCGGCCGCAATTTTGTGTCAAAGTAGCTTGCAAAACGCGTCGCATAAAATTTATGCCAAACTTTGCCCATATATAACGCAAGACCAAAAACCAATAGGAACTGGTGCTTTACCCTGTACAACAAACATCTACATGACTTTGCATTGCTGCAATATCACGGTCAAAGCATATGTATTTGTGGAAATATTCACACCCACATATGATGAAAAACTTAAAAAAAAACGAATTTTACCTATTTTAGGTCAAATTTCCCAAAAAGGGTACCCCTAAAATATATTAATTCTGTTATCATTAGAAAGAGCACATTTTTCTCTACAAGGATCATTGTTTTTTTTTTTTTTGGAGTTTCTCCGTTTAAGAAAAGAAAAATGCCACTGAACATGATGCCATTTATTAATACGCAATGAATGGTAACTGCACTATTCAAACCCTTGCGTTGGTCCATGGTGGTTATACCACAACCAATTCCCTAAGAATTGGTATTATAATCCTATTAAGAATCTTTCGAGAATTGGCAGCCCCATCGCCCAGGAGCCATGGCCGATAGCCGTGCAAGGCAAGTCGCAGGTGGTCTCTTTATCTCAGGTTCCGAAGCCTGAGGGTGGGTGTCTTTGCCTAGGATACCAAGCCTAATATTGGGTATCTTTTATCACTTCCTCAGAAACATATGCAAAATGGTCTGTGGAATTGAATCCAAGGACTGTATGCTTGGCCGTTGTGATAAATGCCCGGGTCCTGAAGTTTTAAAAGAATTTCTAGTCAATGTGTTTGTCAACAGTGACCCTGAAGATATTATTGAGTTCAAACAATGGATTCACACTGATCGAGACACGCTTGATACCAAACAACTGACTATAGAAGATTTCATTGAAGAATTGGTTTTGAAAATTTCTAAACTTTGTAGCCATCACTACATCGTCAAGCATCAAAGTTGCTATCTGAAATCGTTGAAGGAAAATCTGAGACCTGGAGAGCTTGTGATCCTTATGGACTTTGCTGAAAATTACTCATTTATTGTTCAAGATGCCATTCAAGGTTTCCACTGGGAAAATAGTCAAGCTACAGTACACCCATTTGTAATTTACTTCAAGGAGTTAAATGGTGAAGCTGCGCAGAACATCAGCCTGTGCATAATCAGTGATTGCTCACGACATGACACAGTTGCAGTCCACACTTTCTTAACAGTAATTGTGGAGTATCTCAAGACTCTCATCTATGGGATTCGTCATATCCACTACTTCAGCGATGGATCTGCAGCCAAGTTCAAAAATTCTAAAATTTTCTCAACTTGAGCCACCACAATGCTGATTTCAATATCAGAGCTGAATGGAATTTTTTTGGTACCAGTCATGGAAAGTCGCCCTGTGATGGGATTGGAGGGACAGCAAAGAGGTTGGCAGCTCGTGCCAATCTTCAACGCCCAACTGAAAACCAAATACTGACCCCGGTGGATTTATTCAACTTTTGCAATGAGCAGCTGCATGGAATCAAGTGTTTTTTTTTGTTCCAAAAAAAAAAAATTGACGAAATACGGGTAGTTCAAGAGGAAAGGTTCAAAGATGGACATACAATTGCTGGAACAAGAGAAAATCACCAGTTTGTGCCAATTGATGACAAAAAGATTCGCATTTCAAGGGTGTCAAATGACCCTTCATCTTTCATTGACCATGTAGATGGATCTGTCAGATCAGAAATGCCTTTTGTGCCAATTGCAAACCTCCAGCCAGGGCAATACATTGCCTGCATTTACGATAGGAACTGGTGGATTGGAAATATTTCTGAAATTTCAGTCGATGACCATGATGCATTAATAAATTTTATGCATCCTCATGGACCAGCTAGCTTCTTTCACTGGCCTGTGAGAAATGATACATGCTGGATTCCCGAGCAGTCAATCATTGCAATAATTCCAGCACCAGCTGCAACAGCAATGGGCCGACAATACAGCTTCCCTGAACCAATTATGCTGCAAATTCAGCAACAATTCCAGACCATTTAGACTGAACATTATGGCTTGGGAACCAACAAAAGATACCCAATATTAGGCTTGGGATCCTAGGCAAAGACACCCACCCTCAGGCTTCGGAACCTGCGATAAAGAGACCACCCGCGACTTGCCTTGCACGGCTATCGGCCATGGCTCCTGGGCGATGGGGCTGCCAATTCTCGAAAGACAGCATTATTACAATTCTTAATAGGATTATAATACCAATTCTTAGGGAATTGGTTGTGGTATAACCACCATGGACCAACGCAAGGGTTTGAATAGTGCAGTTACCATTCATTGCGTATTAATAAATTACACCATGTTCAGTGGCATTTTTCTTTTCTTAAACGGAGAAACTCCAAAAAAAAAAAACAATGATCCTTGTAGAGAAAAATGTGCTCTTTCTAATGATAATAGAATTAATATATTTTAGGGGTACCCTTTTTGGGAAATTTGACCTAAAAATAGGTAAAATTTGTTTGTTTTTTTAAGTTTTTCATCATATGTGGGTGTGAATATTTCCACGAATACATATGCTTTGACCGTGATATTGCAGCAATGCAAAGTCATGTAGATGTTTGTTGTACAGGGTAAAGCACCAGTTCCTATTGGTTTTTGGTCTTGCGTTATATATGGGCAAAGTTTGGCATAAATTTTATGCGACGCGTTTTGCAAGCTAATTTGACACAAAATTGCGGCCGAAATATTGCTTTGTCATAGCCGGTAATAATTTTATCGTGTTTAGCAGCAAAAGTTGAGCTAGTATGCCAAATTTCAGCATCATAGCCAGTATAGAACTCTAATGGCTATGTGCTAAAGTTTGCAAAATCCTCTTAGCTGAAGCCGCAAGCTTGGGGGGGGCCTCCAGTGAAAGGTCAACAGTGCCCAATGTATTTGAGATCTGGCCCTAAAAATGTACAGAACCTCTTTTCAAACATACATGTACATCCTTATAAATTTTCAGCAAAATCGGAGAACGTCGAGTGGGGACGATTTTTAAAACTGGTCCACTTGACACGGAATGACCCATCAGTATGTTTTACAACAATAAGGATGCAAAGGTCTTGAGTCAGCTCATTGGTTTTACCAATCATGAGATGTTTATTGTGAGGCACCTTGGTAATGAGACACCGATTTATAGACAATCAGTTGAACCAGCTGATATTTTTCAACAAATAGCAACTCATAGCTTTCTAAATTACTGATAGAATACAATTGGTGTCATGACTTTCCATGTTTTTTTGCATCTTTCCTTCTGCATGTGTTCCATACTTTTGCCCTGTGTAATATCTCATGATTACACATAATTGATGGACATCAATGTTTTGATTTTTTTGCCTGTGCGTACTGAATGTGTTGTTACCGACATCTGGTGAGAACTTCATATCAATAGCACCTTTAGAAATATATTTACTTAGTATATTGGTGACACAAATTCAATACTCATGTCACTCACTGTATTTATGAGTGTGTAGATAGATAGACACTCCTCAACATTAAAATTGCATCACCAAGAGAGAAAGGTTATGGAGTTATGGAAATAACAGAATGTATACACAAAGTTAATATTAAAGAGGACCTGTCACCCACCTGCTGCATGGCAATCTAAATGCAGCACTGAATGCAGAATGTCTGCTGCATTCAGGGAACGGGTCCCCCATGTGTCTGTGGGCTGTGTACCTCCAGACAAAGCCTTAGGCAAACTCACTGTTAAAAGTCAGAAGGACATTCCCTGGTGCTGGAGTCAGCTCATTTCACGGGGGCCATTCCCTCCCCCTATGCCTTTCTGTGGCGCCTCCTGCTATGCTGTTTATGCTTTGTTCAGACAGCAGGGCAGGAATCTGGATCTGACGTCCGGACAAATGATTTGCATGCTGTGTGAGGCAGGATGAGTGACAGAGAGGAGGAGGGCAGAGCCAGCACAGCAGAAGCAGCACAGAGAGGCATGGGGGAGGGAATAGCCCCTGTGAATCAAGCTGACTCCTGCACCAGGAAATGCCCTCCTGACTTAACAGTGAGTTTGCCTAAGGCTGTATCTCGGGGTACACAGCACACAGACACATGGGGGACCTCTTCCTTGAATGCAGCAGACATGCTGCATTCAGTGCTGCATTTAGATTGCCATGTAGCAGGGGGGTGACAGGTCCTTTTTAATAATATGTAAATAATATTTATGTTGAAAAATGGAATAAAAATATTCAAAGTATCTAGATTTATTCGGTATCGAGAAGGAGAGCAATGAGCAGAAATACAATACATGCAATTACACATCTTGGCATGTAATTAATTAACTTTTTAATAGTTGCCTGAGCAATGCTTTGCCACACTCATTAGGCTTTTGACATAGGAATCATCAATATCACCTGCTGGCAGGGACAATTCCAATTGCCAACCGATGTCTTCTCAGATGTGCTAAATCGGAGACAAGTCCAGAGATGCTGCAGACCATGTTAGCACAATGCCTGGAATTGGTGTGTTCAAACACTGATCCTAGGACAGTACCAGTACCAGTACCACTGGTTCCACGACCAAATCAATGTAGTGCCGAGCTGTTGGTACCTGGACTGAAGACTAGAGGGATCTGGCTACCATGGATTATGCTACCCACACACCATATTCCAGGGAGTAGAACCGGTGTCACGTTCATTTTTGAAAGCCTCTTTATGGCGTTGAAATGTTTTAATAATATTGTTTCCATTTTTTCAGCATTTGCACATCATTAACATGTCTATAGATCCTGTGAGTTCCATAACTTCATGATTTCTATTATTCCTTCATGGTGTTGCAATTGTAATGTTGAGGTGTGTGTGATAATTCAGGTAATCTGGCTGAGCTGCTGAAAAGAAACAAACACTACACCATGAGAGCTGTATCCTACAAAGTATTAAATTCTGATTGATCGTCTTATATGACAGTGCCATATTTGATGCCTAGTATACCAGTGCCACATTTGATACCAAGCATATTAGTGCACTACCTTATATCAAGAATGCGAATACAATATATACCAGAATCACAGTGGATTCCCAGAAAATCAGTGACGTTTGATCAATAAAACGTATCACATTCCTCCAAAACTGCCACAGAAATGCAATGAGAAAATATTATGATGAAAATAGAATTTTCATAGAATCTAGAATTTAGTTAGTGATGTATTTAATACTAATTTTGCCTTTTATCAGTGATGATCCACTAAAGTTATGGCCTGTAATACCAGGTTTGTTCACTAGCAGTGTTCTTGTTCAATCCTATCTATATTATTTAGATTTGTACCAGATTTGTTTTTTGTAACTTTATGTACGACTAAAGCTCTATTACCGCCAACACTGAGTGTAGGCTTTAAGTAATCATTTAGTAAAAAACAAGAGCTATTAACAATATAACATTCCCATCAGTTTCTATAGATACAAGGTGCAAGCTGATAGAGTGCCATAAAAGAGAACAAATATGTCTCAATTGCCAAATAACCCGTGAATAAAGTTATCTGGTTTGGACAACTGGAAAAAATGGGAAGCACTGAAAAACCTACGGAAAACGTTTAACAGCCTGGATTGGATTTTTGCTAGTATCACCTACATGATACTCCGAAATACCCATTTGTACATTTGATGATGATGTTAATGCTAGAATGGTAAAGTAAAAACAAGTCTTATGGTATGTATGAAAAGGTTGGCTCTGGGTAAAGCAGTGCTGGGATCAGAAATAATAAAATGTAAATTCTGGTGTCCATTTTTTTTTATAGAAAAAGGAAAAAAGACAAGTACCTATTTAGCCCAGAGCCTGTAAGATGTTGTCTCTCCGCTTGGCGCCAACTGCGGTACAGAGCAGGAGACACTGAATGTTACGAGCCAATAATAACCTCACAGAATTATAATCTTCAGGCTATTACAGTCTGAATACACATCACTTTCACTCCCGTCTGCTACTGAGTTGTGACTGCTAATAAATGAAGAAGGCCACAACAAAAGTCACGGGTCTAGACATATACAGATGTTAAAAGTAATCCCTACCACATAATCTACTTAACAGATAAAAGTAACGAAGAAACCAAGCATGCATGAAAAATGCTTCAGTGCCTGGCGTACCCCCAAAGTTACAACCCCAGACTGCAGCTAATATTACAAAAGAACAGGTCAAGAAATAAGTGACGCCTCTTTAGCTATAGGAAAACTGGAATAAGCATTTTATAACATATTTCTTGTTAAAGGGGTTGTCCAGCCACAAAGCAGGATGTAGAGTGACCTGCGGGGACCAGTAAAGCAGAGGAAAATAATGTTAGAGTCATAGAATGGTAAAGTTGGAAGGGACCTCCTGGGGTAATCTGGTCCAACCTCCTGCTCAAAGCAGGATTCACTAAATCATCCCAGACAGATGTCTGTCCATCCTCTGCTTGAAGACCTACATTTAAATAGGACCTGTCACCAAACCAGGCATGGTGATCTAATTACAGTACTGGATGCAACATGTCTGCTGCATCCAGGCAAGGGGTCCCCCAGCCCTAGAGTTCCCCTGTACCCCGAAATAATACACTTTTAAAACTTACATTGTGGAGCCAAATAGGAGGTGGCTTGTGGCTGGAGCCAAAGGGCAGTTTCACACCCCCTGCATGTTTAATCTGCCCACCACTGCCTCCCTGATGCCAATCATGGTCTCCCTCGCCTGCAGCATAAGACAGAGCTTATTGCAGTGATGGCCACTTTGCCCTGCCCCCTGCGGTGATGTAACCGCTTATACCCGCCCTGCTCCATGGTTAACATAGAGCAGGGCGGGTATAAGCGGTGATGTCACTGCAGGAGGCGGGGGGTCCGGCCTCCTGCTCTGACATCACCGCCTTTCTCCGCCCTGCTCCATGTTAACCATGGAGCAGGGCGGGTATAAGCGGTGACATCACCACAGGGGGCGGGGCAAAGTGGCCATCACTGCAATAAGCTCTGTCTTATGCTGCAGGCGAGGGAGACCATGATTGGCATCAGGGAGGCAGTGGTGGGCAGATTAAACATGCAGGGGGTGTGAAACTGCCTTTTGGCTCCAGCCACAAGCCACCTCCTATTTGGCTCCACAATGTAAGTTTTCAAAGTGTATTATCTCGGGGTACAGGTGAACTCAAGGGCTGGGGGACCCCTTGCCTGGATGCAGCAGACATGCTGCATTCAGTGCTGTAATTAGATCACCATGCCTGGTTTGGCGACAGGTACTCTTTAAGGGGAACTCGCCACCTCTCATGGCAGCCTGTTCCACTTGTTGATCAGCCTCACTATCAAAATGTTTTTTCTCATATCTAATGAGTCTCTCCTCCCATTCAGTTTCAATGGAGAAGGGGATAAGTATTACTTCCTTTATCATTTTATATCACTCCAGGATTTTTGGGGAAAATTTTGAGTGGCCGGAGAACCCCTTTGAGGCGTATGAAAGGTGCTTAGAATTAAAATAGCCTATGATGAACTGTAGCAACATGTCACCAATGATGCAAACAAGGATCAGCATATATTTACAGATTATTGGCCTGAAAATGGGCAGAAGGTCCAGTGATAAAGTCTATGCAAGGCACATATAGGAAGACTTAAAGAGAAATATTAGGTCTTTACCTGCCCTGTTTTTCAGTGTCCAGAAGTCTTTGCACTTCTCGGAGTCTACACTCAAATTGTGTCTTCTCGTCTTCTAGTGAACTTCTCCAGCTCTCCCACTGACGTTCCTTTTCTAAAAGCTCATCATTCAGTGCCTCTAAATCCATTACCTGCTCCTCCAGCATTGTGCATGTGGTTTTAAGAGCTTCCATGGTCTGTAACGATTATAGCACAACTTTAAAATGAATTTTAACAAATCGATATTTAGAAATGAATTGCCTTACTGCCTACGAGCGTGTACATGGTGTGAAAACCTAACATACAAGTTGTTCTAAAGGGTTGGAGTTAATATAGAGTGGGGTCATTAGTTTGAACCCTCATCTCTTGGCTGTAGTACAGAGTGGATATAAAGCGTAGTTTTCTCATTTTGTTGGATCTCTTCTATATTACACAGATATCCTTTGTCTGAGGTCTTATTCAGACGTCTGTTTGTTTTTTCCTCATACGAGAAAAATAGTCCTAATTTCATTAGTCATTTTGTTCAGCTTCATCAGTCTTTCTTGGAACCAAAGATGAAAGAAATAATCTTTCTACCTTTTCCTATCTAGAAATCTGTGAAAAACAGACAGCACTCGAATGGAATCTACAGCACGCCAATGGATGTGGTGCAGCCCACGAAGATCCGAAGATCCTGTGTCTTATCTTCCTATATTCAACTGAATTCATTTATTATAAATTCATAGATTATATATACTATTATAGGAGGAAGGTTGGAGTTGCTTTAAGGGCATTGTGAAGGGGGCACAGTATGCAGAGGAGCAACGTGGGACATATTATGGAGCAGGGCGAAGAGTGGGGAAACATTATGTAGTGGTACAGGGTGTGGAAGGAACATTATAGAGTGGTACAAAGTGTGGAAGGTCATTATGGAGTGGTGCAGGGTGTGGGGAACATTATGGAGAGGTGCAGGAAGTGGGGAACATTATGGAGAAGTGCAGGCTGTGGGGTACATTACGGAGCAGTGCAGGCTGTGGAAAACATTATGGAGCTGTGCAGACTTAGGAGAATATTATGGAAGACTGGGGGCTTGGAGAACATTAAGGAGTGGTGTAGGGTGTGGGAGGACATTGTAGAGCGGTGAAGGAAGTGGGGGAACATTATGGAGATGTGTACGGTGTGGTGGACGTTATGGAAGAGTGCAGGGTGTGGGGAGACATTATGGCTAGGTGCAGGATGTGGGCAGATGTTAAGGAGCGGTGCAGAATGAGGGGAACATTATGGAGATGTGCAGGGTTTAAGGGAACAATATGGAGAGATACAGAGTGTAGGGGAACATTATGGATATGTGTAGAATGTGGGGGTCATTATGGAGTGGTGTAAGATGTGGGGGAATATTATGGAGATGTGCAGGGTGTGGTGGACCTTATGTAATGGTGCAGGGTGTGTGGGAGGAAAAATATGGAGAGAAGTAGTGTAGGGGGGCATTATGGAGTGGTGCAGTGTGTGTATGATATTATGGAACGGGCAGTGTCTATCTCGTGGGGGGATATATTTTTGAGATGGGCTGTATTGGGGAGTCATTTTTGAGAGGTACAGAGTATGGAGAGGTTCAGTGTGTGGGGATAATAATGGACTGGTTCCCTGGGAGGAAATATTATGGAGAGTTTTAATGTGTGGGGAATCTTGAGAGGAGCAGTCTGCGGGTAATATTTTGTACAGGAAGCACAGTGAAGATATTTATTCAGGGCCACACCATAGGACATGTTTTTACTAATGGGGCGGTATAATTGTACTTTTATTTTTAAGGGCACCAAGTTCTGCAGAAGATGGCGAAGAGGGAAGTGTGCAGAGATGAGCTCTGGACGTGAAATCTCATCATGGGGTTGGTACTATTACAAAAGGGTTTGAGAAAAAAAAGAAGGGAATGACTCCAATTTAGAGAAGATAACACCTATAAGGAACCTAAATGTAAATATTTCATTGCAATACTGACTACTTCACAACAGTGCTGTGGTTCGTGTATGGCCCCTAGCCTGATAATGGCTGAAGACAATAACTCCCAGCATCTCCTTAGCATTGTTAAGGAAATTAATCAGATTAAAAAGAATGGGAAGCAAAAAGCGCAAACAGGGTCTTATCTCGGAGTAAGGTTTTGAAAATTAGAGTTATCAAGGCTCACCTTGTGTGGTGTGATGAGTCAAAACCACTATAAAAGCGTATCACAGCAGTAGCAGACCCCAGTGAGATACATGTGGACCAATGGTAGGATGAAGGATTAATGACCATGCTGCCGGACTTCAGAATACATCAGATTCCAGGAGACATTAAACGTATATTGGTCACAGATCTCTGGTTGCAGTGAAATCATGGACACATTGCTCCATTTTGTACACAGCCACAAAATGGAACAATGTGTCCATGATTTCACTGCAACCAGAGATCTGTGACCAATATCTGAACAGATATCTGTGTGTGTAACGTGGCCTTTAGGCCCCTTCCTCACGACAAACCAGCATACTGGTGATATGCTTTGACAGTGGTTGTGACTCATCACACCACACAAGGTGAGCCTTGATACCTCTAATTTTCAAAACTTAACTCCCAGATAAGACCCTATTTGCACTTTTTTTTAACATTTTTTTCTCAACATTTAATACCTCCTAGAATCCAATGTCTTAGTTTTGAGCTTATGAGGATTTAGTTAAGTTACTGCTCCAAAATGTAAGGTGGGTGTGTTCACACTGATTTTTTTGGGAACAGAAACTCTCCAGATTCTTATTAAATATTTAAGATGTGGTTCTGCTGGGAGTTCACCAGAGAAGAAGCTTCTTAGGACAAATGTTTCTCCCTAAAAAATCACTGTATGTCATGGGTAAACAGCATTTTTGGGTCCAAAGGCCACAAAATTGTAAATGGGCACTTACATTAATACATCAGTCTGTGCTGACCGAACAAGTTTAAGAGAAAAAACTGTTAGACAAGTGCTAGAAACACACAAAAATGAATGATGCTTTATTATGAGCAACTTAAATTTCAGAAAGAATTTACATTGTTTATGGCATACCCCCTCACTGTTTGGGTAATAACAACGCCACAAAACCTTAAGTCAAAAAATTAACATAGGGAAAAGCATGTGAAGTTAATGTGTTACTGCATTGTCCGTGAACTGCAGAAATGACAAAACTACCTGTTTCTGACTAGTGAGCTGCATCTCCCGCTCAGTAATTTCTCTCCGTAGGTGGTCCACTTCACTACGCAGTTGTACTATTTCTTCCGCAGCTCCTGAGACCTCATTTAGCTGTTTGGTTAAATAAAAGTTTTGATTGTTCAGCTCTGCATTCTCTTCACTCATACGGTTCAGCTGATCTTCTAGGTCTGTAAGAACCTGCGGACAAAGAATATTCAGGCTGTATCTAAGGGTACCTTTACATGTCGCAACATTGCATGCAATCTCACTTGCATCTTACTGGTTGCAGTGAAATCATGGACACATTGTTACATTTGTACACGGCCACATGATGGAACAATGTGTCCATGACTTCACTGCAACCAGTAAGTTGCCAGTAAAATTCCTAGAAAAGTTGCCGCGTCTAAAGGTACCCTTAGAGTGACCACTAAACAAGAAGTTGGGCGTATTTCAATTTGACACAGCGGCAAAAAAAAAAAAAAACACTATGGGGATTCCTCTTTTTCACAGATAACTACTTTAATACACATGTGAAATGTGGAGGCACTGTGAAATATTTGTGCTCTGAAAAACACCACAGATTAGAAACCCAGTACAGATGTATTTTGTCACATTCGCTTTGGAACACTTTTCAGAGCGGTTGCTAATTTGTTTAAAAAAAAAAAAAATAGCAGATATGTAAAATTAGATACATGAAAAAAGAAGCAAATGATGAGATCAGCAGAGATGAGCAGCGGCTTCCAGGCTGTATTCACATTGTGCTTCTTTCCTACCTGTCCTCCTTTTTATGGCATCACCGTTAAAGTACCACTCCAGCGTTTTGGTTTGTTTCTCAGAACTGGAGTGGCGCTTTAAATGTAAGTTCCCTGTCTCCTGTGAAATACTTACCATATAGCTGCTTCATTTTTCACCAACGCTCCAGTCCTGCAGCACTATTTTGTGCCCACAACTTTCACCAGACCAGAAGTCAGAGTTACGTCACAAGGTCTCAATACAACTCTAAAGGTACAGTTACACGAGGCAACGTTGCTGCGATGTTGCTGGCAACTTCACGGGAGCGCGCACGTTTTTGGCACTTTTCCAAGATTGCCTTGTAGATTTTCACACGCAAAGATATCGTAGGCAACGCAACTAGGAATTGAAAGCAACTTTCGTTCGTTGGGTTTTGTTCAACCCAGTGAGCGATCCTTATCAATGTAGTGAATAGAGGAAGTTGCTTTTAACATCGTTATTGCTGTGTCACACAGAGCAATACTAGCAGATCGCCTGAGCAACATTGCCAGGTTTCAGAACATGTTCATAAGTTGCTTGAGCGGGGTGCCAGGTTTATCACAGTGAATCGCCCTATCACACGTTGCAACGCACTAGCGATTTTAAGGCAACAGCGATGACTATGTCACTTTTGGGCCATGTTGCCAGCGATGTTGCCTCGTGTAATGGTACCTTATGAGAGACTGACCAAAGGGAAACAATCACTAAGATCTCATTCACACATGAGCATTTTTGGTCAGTATTTCATCAGTATTTGGCAAAACCCAGAGTGTCTCCAAAATACAGAACAGGGGTCAATCTTTCAATTATAGTTTTTGTCTGTGAGGTTGCTTTCACACTGTTAAAATTTTGGAATCCGTGGGCATACAGGAAATCCCTGTATGCCTACAGATGCCCACGCAAAAGGCAAACTGGATGCTACAAGTAGCATCAGTTTGCATACTGTTCAAGGATCCATACCGACACGTCCCCTAGAGGGCGTATCATTACCAACTGTGTCATGCGCATGCCCTGTGTATGCGCAGTTCATGCTTTCAGCCCGGGATCCGTACTGTCCGTGGCTTTTCCGTGCACATAGGCACCTGTTCTTATTTTTCACATGGTGCCGCAGATTCATGTGGATCTGTGGCATCACGTTACTTTTCACGGAGACCAAAAACGTATCATGATCCATGGCAAAACGGTGACACCACAATGCCCACGGAACTGGTTTCTGTGCCCATTGAAAGACAATGGGGCCGAAAACTGATCCGTGGGCATCCTGCTTATCACGGATTCACATTGATGCAGAAATCTGCCAGTGTGAAAGCAGTCTAAGTCTCACTCCTGGGTCTGGAATACAAACACAGATGCAAAAATACTGATGTGTGAATGAGGCCGACAGGGTCCTAAAGAAATGGAGCGAAAATCATGAGGAATGGAGATCAGGACTTCTATTTTAGATTGTAGGGATATCGCTATGAATAAGTAAGAAAACTGCTAGTGAAAATCCCTTAAAAAGTAAAAGCAATATTAAAAACCTCCCAGCATGATTATCATCAAGGTACAGTTTACTCTAAAAAGCCGCAGAATTTCAAGGGCAGCCAAGTTGATATTCGGCGCGGCTCCCAGCTGTCTTGCCCTGCCTTGCTCTAAGGGACTGACAGGTATCTCACACTAGAGAGGTGTGTCAGTGCAGAAAGGAGCTTTTAAGGGGACGCGCTGCACATCTTTTATAGACCCTGGCCTACTTTTTAAACTATATTTTCTCTTAGACACCTCGGTGTTCTGCAGTAAAATATACTTGGTTACAATCATGTGTTCAGGCAGCATGAATCTAGTTATAGGTTCACTTTAAAACTACAAACACACTGGGGGTTGGGGGAGGGCAAATTATCTATAATAAATTAACTGTCTGTGCACCAGAAAATAAATTCTTATACATTATAGGTACATTTGTAACATCGTATATTACTAAGCACTCCCATTTTAATAAAATTCACAGAACTGGGACAAGGGTATAAAAAAAAAGTAAAATGTGTGTGCAAAATTAATTGATAATTTTTGTTTAGGAGGTAACCTGTCATGGGGAAAAAAAGCTATTTACCTGCAATTATGGGGTTAATCTGCAGGTTAATTGTGTTCTGAAACCATGTGGGTACCGCATCGAAAGCCTGTTACCCAGATGAAAAGAAATTTTATTTCTCCCAGCAGCCTTGGGCTTTCAGTCCTAGGGGCGCAGCCGCAGCAGTATCATTAACCACTCTGAATAGTGAGTGGCAGCTGTAACCTCGACCGGCAGTGACTGACAGCCTGCTCTGCTACAATGCTGAGCCTGCTGTCGTCAGTGCCTAGAGTGTGGTTACACATGCCACTCACTATTCAAAGAGCGGTGACTGAAGCCGTGCTGGCCGCGTCTCTATGACTGAAAGCCCAAGGCTGACGGGAATAAAGTTATTTTCTTCCTTGTCGTAGGGTTCTCATTATGGCAGCCGCACAATGCGTCAGAACACTAGTTACCTGCAGATTAACCTCATAACTGCAGGTTAATACACTTTTTTGTTCCATAAAAGGTTCCGTGTAGCATAGGAGTTATGACATATTCCTCAAAATGAGTTCAGCGTTTGCATCAACAGGTAAATACGGCTGCCATAAGTGTGTTTTCATATACTGCTGTATTGAGCCATCATGATAGTTTAACAGAACAGATCATTTAAAATGATCAGAACTCACTGAACAGCTGTCCCGTAAGGTGTCAAATTTACGCTGGATTTCATCTCTGTGAGACTGAAATAGAAAGAAAAAAAGATTTTCAAAGACATATTGAATTTTACAGTAAATTAGAAGCCATCACGGCTGGGGGTTTATTGTACCCTTAAGGCTTGTATTTCCTCCTCAGCTTCTGCAGTGGTGTCCTCTAATTCGGTTTTTGCTTGGTGCAGCTGGCTTTCTAGAGCAGAACGTGCTGACTGTAAAGAGGCAATTTGGGATTCCCTTTCCTGTAAAGTCAGCTGCAGCTCGGTTAACTGCCTCTTCAACTCAAGCTTCTGCTCTTCATGTTCCAGACTAATCTACATGATAAAAATAGAAGAGCCATCAGTGGAGTAAGACAGATCATACTTCTTAAAGCACTGGTTAAATAGTTAGGAAATAGTTGATTGCAATAGTCAAAATTAGCATCAGCAAATTAATAAACCCTACAAAACTCCCTCAAAGTCATTCTGACACAAGACATTGCCTTCCTGAATGGCCATTTTTGTTCAATTGTCCTTTTCTTCTGAGACATATAACTCTTTCCCTTCTCCACACTTGGTATGCTATATTCCTTAGGGGATATATTGGCACTTAGGGCAGGCAGTGCTGTTGATGCCTATATAATGTGATATTGGGTCATTTGTGATCATCTGTACTTTCTTGCACTTTCTTCATAGAACTGAATGTTAGACAATGTATTGGTTGATGTGTTACAAATGTCTCACTTCTTGATGTATTTCCATTGTGAGTTTATGGCATTGTAAAGCTTACTGTCTATGTTGTCCTAAGTGTTTATTTTGAATTACTATTGGGGTTCAGGGGGTGATTGTCCTCTGCACCACCAGCTTCAAAGATCTTTATCCACTAAGCCTTATAGCCAGTGGGCGGAAATAAACTCTACAATTGCACTGATCCACTCTTGTCCTCTTCATATGTTTCTAAATCTGACATATGCTGGTCGTCAGGGAAATCCGTCTTCAGCTCCATATAAGGGTGGGGGGCTGAAAGGTTTTCTTCCAGATTTTACTTATGAAGTATAGTTGACAGTTTATTCTAATCACTTGCTCTATATTATTACTAAATAAAACATTTAAATGGCGCTTACACTTGAAGTTGTGAAAAACAAATATGGAAAACAAAAAAAAAAAAATGTTTGTGTCAACATTTTCCAACACCTGTTTTCATAGCATTTTGTTTTTTTCTCACTAAGGCATTAAAATATCATGTTAGTTAATTTGATATTTTAATAGGTCAGACATTTATCGATGCAGAGATATAAAATAACTTATTAATCAAAATTAAAAAAAGTTATTTTAAAAGGATTCTGTCAGGTAATTTTTCAGTATGATTTCAATAATACCCTTGAATAGTGTCTGGGAGCAGCCTTTCAGAATATCTAAAAATTGTTAATGTACCATTTGTAGTTCTCTTGATATAATCATCTTCACACCCAGCAGGCAGCTGCTTCACCAGTCCGGTCCATTACTTTTACTGCTGAATAGTCCGCAGTATGCTTATGTTCATTTACTATTAAATCCTTCCCAGGTAGCTATTCCCTCCCTTCTTTCCACCCTCTATGTCTCACTTTAATTTTAATTTTCCTGTGATGCTTCTGAGGAGGGGGAGAGATTGAAGGCACATACCTAGCCTAGCTTTCAGATAAGGCAACCTACTTCATCTGTTGCTCTCAGCAGAAGCCCGCACTGTCTGTGAGAGATTCTATGTGTTTACTTGAGTTTTGCTGCATACAAGGAAAACAAAGACAGAAGGATACAGCCCCCTCCATGTGATTTCTACTGAACTTTCTTTGTGTACAGTGCAGTGATGTCACTAATGAATATTAATTTCCTGTGGAGTGGGCAGCAGAGAACTAAGTGAACTAACTCACTGTGATTGACAGATGGAATGAATCACTTTATTTGCAGTTTACAGATGGTGGGGTGGAGTATAAATAGAAGAAATATATGCATTGAAAGAGCTTCACCAGGGGAATTAGAAAATTATATCAGTTACATATGGATTTTTGACCTAACAAATTCCCTTTAAATGGCTGAAAAAGAGGTGATTCAAATTTTTATTTTCTATGTATACATATATTTTTTGTATTTCAATGTATTTTTTTTTTTAGGGATTTGAACCTTTGATTGCCCAATCACTTATACCAGGTGTCACCAACAACGTCTGCGGACCGGGCTGTGGGGGTCTGTGTGCCGGTCCACGCCGTCGCAGACCACCACTACACAGAAAGTGTGCTCTGCGGCGGCTCAGAGCGGTGGATGCTGCCCATTTCTTTGTCCCAGTGAAACGCCCCCGGCCACCGCGACCTAGCCCCTCTGAGCTGATCTCTGCCTCAGCTGCGTGCGTAGATGTACAGTACGAGCGCAGCCCGTCAGCTAAACACAAGGAAGCAGCCAGACCCTGATTGGCAAGTGGCAGCTGCGCTGTTATTGACCGACGACTCCGCTCGTACTTCTACGCAGCTGAAGCAGAGAGTGGAGCAGCAGCAGTGAACCGGTGAGCTAAGTGTATGTCTTGTTGTGTTGTGGCTGTATGTCTGTGTGTCTGTTGATGGGGGCTGCAAGGGGATAGTGGGGATAATATAGGCTGCTGCAAGGGAATGATGGGGATATTGTGAGATGCAAAAGAATGATGAGGATGATGGGGCTGCAAGGGGATGATGGGGATATAGTGGGTTGCAAGGGGATGATGGGGATATTGTGGGTTGCAAGGGGATGATGGGAATATTGTGAGATGCAAGGAAATGATGAGGATGATGGGGCTGTAAGGGGATTAGGGTATATTGTGGGTTGCAAGGGGATGATGGGGATATTTGGTTGCAAGGATGATGGGATATTGTGGGTTGCAAGGGGATGATGGGAATATTGTGAAATGCAAGGGATATGGGGATGAAGGGGATATTGTGAGATACAAGGGGATGATGGGGATATTGTAGACTGCAAGGGATATGGGATATTGTGAAATGCAAGGGATGATGGGGGCTGCAAGGGTGATGGGGATATTGTGGCCTGCATAGTGATGATGGGGATATTATGTGATGCAAAGGAATGATGGGGATACCATATAGGGGGCTGCAGGAGGATGGAAAAATAAGACATCCCCTGAAGATAAGATGTAGCGCATCTTCCAGGGGAAACAGGGTACTAAACGCCACCCCTTCTCCATAGCCCCACCCTCTGTGCCATCCCACCCTGCTGGGCCCCAGAAAAAATGTCTTGCATGAAGCCAGTCCCCGGTGCAAAAAAGTTGGGGACCACTTACTTATGCTATATAATGCAATACTATAGTATTATTATATAATGATTGCCAGACACAAGCTGGTCTTCATGGAAGCACCATTATGGGGGGTATTTAACAGATCCCCAGCTTCCAGAGCAACCCATTGGTAACCCACAATTGTGTTGCAAGGGAGTCCGATAAGCTTTTGGAAGGGTGCACCTCCTGGTTTGTGTGCACTAAAGGCTGAGACCAGAGACTGAGGCTGCATCTGCCAACAATGATGCATGCTCAGCTCCTCACATATGATGTACATGTGTCATATTTCAGGAAGGGGTTAAGGGCTGCATATTTTCATGACAAATCTGATCAATTACTTTATCAAATGGGGCATTCAATTATTCTTTCATTTGTATAATATCCACTAAAGCTGGTCATACATAGGATACCTGTTGGCCGAAAGTCCATTCTTCAGCCAGCTATATCACCTAAATTAGTCATACGTATGCACACTCAGCTGACCGTGCATGTATTTTCAATGAGATAGGAGAAAGCCACTGCAAAACACCACTGGGAGCGGCTTATCTCCCCTAAAAATTAAAAGGATCAGAAATTGAAAATTGTAAAGCCCCAATGCTTCTCTTTCTCTCTCTAATACCATTTGTTAGAGAAAGGTCAGGTGGCCCCCTATAGACATCAGATAGGATACAGATAGCATAGGTTTCTTTATTAATACAGGACTCATAAATGTATCAGCATTACTCTGAGTACGGCACAATAATATTTTGCGCACTTTCATACATCATAATCTGGGGACAGGTCAGCTTTAAAGAGGACCTGTCACCAAACCAGGCATGGTGATCTAATTACAGCACTGGATGCAGCATGTCTGCAGCATGCAGACAAGGGATCCCCCAGCACTTGAGCAGCCCTGCACCCCGAGTTATACACTTAGAAAACTTACATGCTACAGCCACTAAGGAGGTGGCCAGGGGCTGCAGTCAAGGGCAGATTCACACCCCCTGCCTGTGTAATCTGCCCACCGCTGCCAATCATTCTCTCACTGTCTGCAGCATTTAAACAGAGTTTTTTTTTCTCTCCCGTGTAGCCCCCCCTCAGGGGCTCAGAACCTTATCACTCAATGTGAATCATATATTTTTGTAATATTGTATGAATTTTTACAAAAGTGATTTATATTATATCTACTAGTGCAATATATTTATCTGTTTATATCAAGTTAGCAGTTTTTAGTCCAGTATTGATATAGTTAAAATGAAAAGACTGCTGAAAAGCAACTTATCCAGATCTTAATTAATGGTGAATGATGGCACATGTGATAGGGGGATGGTATAAATGCTTTTAGTTTCTCTATAAATATGTGATGTTCACATTTGCAAGCATGCCTAAGACTAATGGTGGGTTTACACGCTTCAATATCGTTGCGATAACGCAACTCAATGGCGCGGGAGCGCGCAATTAGTGCACGTTTCTCCCGCATCGCATTGGATTTTACACGCTGCGATATCGGAATACAACGTCCGTGCGATGTCTACGCCTCCCAACCAGGATCGCATACTTAACATGGGAGTGAATGGGTGACGTTTCAAATCGCATCGTAGTTGGGCGTTTACACAGCACGATCAGGCTTCAATCACTATGCAATATCGGAGCATTGAATACCACGCTCATTCAATCCCCGATATCGCATTGACATCGTTCCTGCATTGTATTGGACGTTCACACCATACAACGCAGGAACGATGTCCGCTCCAACGATTGAACCACGTGACTTTTGATTGAAATCGTACTACGATATCGCAACGTGTAAACCCGCCATAAGGATTTTGTATCCGAAACGAGTCAGGCATGGAGTTAGGGGGCTGCGTACCCCACTAATGCTTTTAATGATGTCTGAATAAAGATCTGGAATTTTAACTGCAACACGTCTGGTGCCGGAGTTCCTTTAATATTTGTTCAAGTGAATGGGATCCCTTGTCTGCATGCAGCAGACATGCTGTATCCAGTGCTGTAATTAGATCACCATGCCTGGTTTGGTGACAGGTCCTCTTTAAGAAGAAAAAAGTATAACATTATTATGGAAATATATAAGCAGCAGCTACTTATACAGTAGCAAAAAAAAATGGAATCAGATCGCCACAACTTAATTCTAATAAAAAAGTGTACACTCAACAATGGTAAAAAGACTAGAAAGCTACGATAAATTATTAGGCTATGTTCACACAGGGTGGTTTTGGTGCAGTTTTTTTTAACCTTGGTTTCATGCACATTTTTGCTTTAAAAAAAAAAAAAAAGCGTTTTTCATTTCCATCAAAACCTGTGAGACTAAGGAAAAGTCATGTACACACATTGGCTTATTTTCCTGACGGAAATTAAATCCGGCCTGGCTTTTGCAGCTCTTTTGAAAGAATGAGCATGTCAGTTTTTGGTTTGATTTTTTTTTTTTTTGGTGACAGGATGAAAATCAAGAAGGCAGTTAGGAAGAGAGTGAGGCAGAGAGAGGGTGAGAGAGCACAAAAGCCGGGGCCTAAATTAATAATCCAGGCTGCCGGAGGGGGAAGGGGAAAACGCGGAGCGCAGCGCCAAAGGCAGAGCACAGGCAGGAACCCCCAGGGGGACCCCGGAGGACAGCGCAGCTCCTACTTGAAGACGGCTCCCCACCCTGGAGCCCACAAGGGACAGGGGCACAGACCTCCATCCCAGAGCAGCTCCATCTTCAATGCTGCTGTGGCCAGAAAACCAGGGAGAGAACCTCCTACAACCCAGAGCCCCACCTGAGGGGACTGAGGAGGGATGGTGCAGCGGTCTGAAGGAAACTCGATGAAGAGAAAATAACCAACAGTGTCTACCTCCTAAGACACTAAGCAAAAAACTGGCTGAACTGCGCCAGTCAGGGGTTTATATACTGCTGGGAGGAGCCACTGTGCTTCTTTTTTGAATAGCATAACCCATCGTCCTGTGTCCCCCAATGAGGCGACAGAGAAAAGAAAAAAATTGTGCGGTGTTTGTTGGAGCGCTAAGGCCCACAAGGGGCAAAGATTAGAGTGTTTAAGCGAAAACCTTTAGTAAAGGCTCAGTATACGCCACAATATGTTTCAATAGGAAACTATAGTCGCTATCTTTCTGAGGTGGTATAGGTATGATATAGTATACTACCTGAGGAAGATAGCGGTTGGCTAATGAAATATGTTGTGGCGTATACTAAGCCTTTACTAAAGGTTTGCGCTTAAAAACTCTAATCTTTGCCCCTTGTGGGCCTCAGCGCTCCAACAAACCCCTCACAATCTTTTTCTTGTTTCACATACAGTTTTCCCCTTGTGCGGGTGAGTGGTGGGAGCTGCTTGATGGCACCGTTCCAAATCCGGAGTCAAGGACCTGCTGTGACCTCAATAGGAAAAGCCCTTCTGGTCACACGGTTGGGAGGATCTCCGTGCTTTGGCATCCTGGAGCGTTCCCTCAACGCCGGCTCTCCTCTAACTGCCTTAACCGAAGTTGTGTAAGGTTGCACAACCGTTTGGTGAGTAGCCACACTTGTGGCAACTTTAATCTTAATCTCAGGTCCTTCTCATGGTGCGCTCGTTTTGTTTTTCTTCCATGTAAAAACGCCACAGATCCAGATGGAAAACCTTACACAAAACCGAAGGAAACCATGTGCCAGGGGATTTGGCTTAAAACCCTCAGGTGTCAGGATTTAATGCAGTTTCGCTGCAAAAAAAAACACAGCAAACACGTCCTGTGTGAACACAGCCTTACAAAGGATCACTGCTTTAAAGAAAAAAAAGTAGTAAAATTTATTAGAACGCTAGCGACAACTTTTAATATCAGTTAACTGAGATTTCTGTTTGACCACAATACATGTATTCTGTAATATTGTCTTCACCTCTCGTAATCTTGTCTCTAGTTCCAGGAGCCGGTTCTTATCAGTGTGTTCCTGGTTATTAATCCTCTCTAATTGTTCTTCAAGCTTCTGGTTATGAGCCTCTATTTTTCCAGCCTGGGTTTCTAGGTAAAATTTTTGCTGCCTTAGTTCCGATATCATCTCCTCCTGGGCTTTCCTAAGAAGAAGAAATGTGCACCAAAATGTGACAAACCATTTCCAGTAATGAACAGGCATCTGCGTCTGTCCAAGCCACACAAAAGCATTTCACATCAGATACTCACATGTTTCTTTGAGTGAATAAACTGCTATTTGCTGCTAGTTTATTAGCTTCAGACAGTTCTGCTAATCTTTGTTCTAAAGACTTGATCTTTGACTCCAAAGCATTGATCATCTGGAAGATTTAAGGTATCATAAATTCCCCATTAAGCTGAATGGTTTTTCGGATAAAGCCCATTTAAAGTTTTGTGAACACAATGTCCTTAACAGGCGGACTTCGTAAGCCGCAGAAGTGCTCCAAAAATAAACAAAGCAAAACAATGTAAAAACAATATGTACACAGGTTCCATCTTATGTAAATTCTTTTAACCATGTCAGGGTTCAGAAACCCTGAAATGGTTAAAAGAAACAATACGTCATTCCGTCGGCAGATTCCGCTTCAAATTTGCCCGCTCTAGTTTAGAGAAAGCCACGCCGGCAACGGAGCACCACAAGAACGATGGCAAACCGAGGTGAAAAGAGTTTTCTTGGCGTGGGCTTCACCTGGGAAAACTAAGCAGCTGCACCAGCGTCTCAAAGACGCCGTGTGCACATAACTTAGCTCCTACAACAGGTCTCTTTTTTCCAAATTTAATTTATCATTTTTTTAATATGTGAACATCATAAGAAACATACTGCTTTCTGTTCACTTAAGATTCTGCTCTTCTCACACATTTCTTCCTCATTTTTGATACGAAACTGCTCACGAGATTCATTTTCCTCCAAATCCTTTTTAATTTGTGCTTCAAGACTCTATAAAAGAAAGAAAAAAAACAAAATACTAGCTAACAATACATAGAAAACTAAATAAAGCTGTCATTAAAAGCACATGGGCACAAATTAATGGCTGCTAAGCTCTTTTAAAGGAATTTGTTGCCAGTTTTTTGCTCCCCCATCTAAGAGCAGCATGATATAGGCGTAGAAACCCTGATTCCATCCATGTGTCACTTACTTAGCTGCCGGCTGTCATTTTACTAAAATCAAGGTTTTCTCTGCTGCAGATGAAGCAGTTCTCTGAATGCTGAGCTCTGTATAATCCGCTTACACCACCGAATGGCTGATATCTGTGAACACCATGCTTTGGCAGAAAGCTGCTAATCAGAGGTGGGTTGGGGTTATACAGAGCTCATGAATATTTTTGACTATGTAACAGTAGGGTTTAGGCTTTCTCTAGCGAGAATCTGATGATAAAACAGTGATTTTGTCAAGCCTACACTAAGCAGCCCAGCAAGTGACATGTCGGTGGGATTATGGTTTCTGTCTGTACATTATGCTGCTCTCAGATTAGGTAACAAAATCATGGTCACAAATTCCCTTTAACCCCTTCATGACCCGAGAATTTTTCATTTTTCATTTTAGTTTTTTGCTCCCCTGCTTCCAAGAGCCATAACTGTTTTATTTTTCCATCAATATAGAAATGACGGCTTGTTTTTTGCAGGACGAGTTGTACTTTCATATGCAATAATTCATTTAACCATATAGTGTACAGGGAAATTGCAAAAAAAAATTCTAAAGTCAGTGAAATTGCAAACAAAGTGCAATAACACACTTGTTTTTTGGGTATGCTAGTCGCTATGTTCACTATATGGTAAAACAAACGTGACGGGGTGATACCTCGGGTCGGTACGAGTTCGTAGACACCCAAGATGTATACCTTTACTGGTATCTAGGTGATGAAAAAAAATTCAGAAGTTTGAAAAAGAAACTAAATGGACTTTTTACGCCATGTTCTGCGACCCGTAGCGTTCTCATTTTTCAGGATCTGGGGCTGTGTGTCTTTTTTGTGTTTTGAGCTAACGTTTCTAATGATAGCATTTTTGGGGGGGGATCTGCAGTTTTGCTCGCCCGGTATTGCATTTTATAGCATTTTATGTTATGGCCACCAAACAAAAGGAATTTTGGCGTTTGGACCATTTTTTTCCGTTACAGAGTTTATGGCTCTCATTAACGGATTTAATACAATAATAGATCGGGCGATTCTGAATGCGGCGATACCAAACATGTGTATTTTATTTTTTTAATACCTTTATTGTGATTGGGGGAAAAGGGGGGTGATTTAAACTTTTATATATATATTTTTTTTTACAGGTTTTTTAAAACTATTTTTTTAATTAATTCTTATTTTTAGACTGCCTCTTTAAGAGGCACCTTGCTGCACAGTCCGATCGCTTCTGGGAAATACAGATGAGCTGCAGCTCATCTGTTTCTCTCAGAATCGCGGACCTGTTGTGGTTGGCAGCGCCTGCCAACCACAACATGGAACTGCTCTGTGACAGCATCTGGGGTCCAGCCAGGACCCCGGGTTGTCACGTGAGCGCCGAAGATACTATCGCGGGATCTCCGGAGCAGGCGGGGAACAGCGCGTTCCCTGCCGATGGCCACCTTGGATCCTGCTGTCAGTGATTGACAGCGGGATCCAAGGGGTTAACAGCGCCGATCGGATCCCAGATCCGAACGGTGCTGTTACCCTGACATCTCAGCTGATGAGAACAGCTGAGATGTCGTGGCTTTGATGTGAGCTCCGTGCCGGAGCTCACATCACACACCTTTACCAGCCCATGACGTCCTCCTACGTCATAGGTCGGGAAGGGGTTAATGCTTATTTTAAAAATGAACAATAGAAGTGAGGCTCAATATTGACAGCTGCAAAGAAATTGTAAGTTGGCTTATGAGTTTCTCATTGCTACTATTTCTTGCAGGGTTCAGGGAGGGGAGTTTATCTTGTGCATTTTTTGTTTTTGGCCTTCAAGACATTACATAAGTAAATGCTAAAAAGATTTATTTACTCGGACTTTCTCCTCATAGACTTGTTCATTTTGCTTCAGATGAACATCCAAATGTTGGGCTCCAATTTGGGCCTCTCTGTATTTTTCTTCAAGTTCCTAGGCAAGTATACAAACACAAATGGATCAAGTTAGGTAAAAATAAATGCATCCACTAAAGCTGACCATACACATTAGAATGAGGTAGGTCAATAGTTAAACTGGTTTAATTACACATGGTGATGGATGTTTAGGGAAGGTTCTTTCCATATGAGAACTTTCACATCCAAGCAACTATCAAACAGAAATTTATACATGGCCAAGGTATCATCAGTTGTCTCAATCGTGCTTTATTGGTAAATTTCTCCCAGTGAATACATAGTCTGGAGAGAATCATGTGTTTTGATCAGCTATAGATTAATGTGCATTGCCACCTTAAGGCTCTGACTATACCATTATTTTATCAGCCATCTGTTGAATTTGTTGAGATTTGGTCTGAATGTCTTCTTTTAACTTGTTTTCTCTGCGCTCCACATTCTCCAGTCTCCTAACCTGGTTTTCCAAGGAATGACGTTTTTCCTAAAATTCAAACGTAAAGTTTTGAAACAGCTCTGGTTCACATCGACAAATCGGTCCCTGAAAACTCTAGACAAAAAAATTATATCCATATATTATATATATATATAATATAACCAGAAAAAATTTCTCTGCAGCACTCAGCTACTACCAATAATGCACACATGCTAACAAGCGGTATATGAGGAAAAAATTAAAAACTTACTTTTTTTTTTTTTTTTTTCAAAAAACTCAATATTCTTATTTATTTTCTGAGGTTCTTGGTACATACATTGGCTAACTAATCACCTAATCACTAACTGACAACAATATAATATATTATGAACTGGACTGTATTGCTATCATTTGCAGCATTCTGTGGATCCTGAAGCCAATCCATTCAAGTAAAAAAAAAAAAAAAAAAAAAAGACCCCCCCACCCAGAACGTGTACATATTATTTAATGAATATGGGAAAGAGGAGGTAAGACAAATCCAATGGACAAAGGACCCACCTCAGCCTCGAACAGTTTTTTCTTTATTCCATCATTTGAGTCCTCCCGATTTTTAAGCTTCTCCAGCTCTTTCTCTGCTCGCTCTTTAGCCTGTCGAATGTTTTGGAGTAATTCAGTAGCTTCAGAACTGGCCTTTACTGCCTGAGGACACAGAAAATATAGACTGAATCAAAATACACAACATTTCATGGCTTTGAATATGAGCGAAACTGCTGTGTACAATGTGGTCGTGAGCCCTGCAGCAGGGAAAGAAGTAAAAACTGGTGACTGAAAGGCAATGCACAAATTAACTAACACTTTTTTCCTATTATAAGTGTGAAGTGGCGTCTGCACACAGGCATTAAATAAAAAATACCACCTGAACTTTGTTTTTTTTTAATTAAAATGTACAAGTACGTCTCAATTAGGAATATCATCAAAAAGTTCATTCTTTTCCGTAATTCAGTCCAAAAAGTGAAACACATATATAGAGTCATTACAGAGTAATCTGTTTCAAGTGTTTATTTCTGTAAATGTTGATGATTATGACTTACAGCCAATGAAAACCCAAAAGTCATTAGCTCAGAAAATGAAAGTAGGGAGGATGAAGGGTCTAAAACCGCACTGCTGTATTCCATAACACATCAAAGGAGGAATATAATATTTATTTATTAGTCAACATGTTTCAGGCCTCCCTGAAACATGGCAATATGATATTGATTTGTCCTGAGGAAGGGGCCAGGGAGCCCTGAAATGCGTTGATTAATAAATCAATATTATATTCACCCTTTGATGGAATACGTCAGCACGATTTTTAACCCTTCATCCTCCCTACTCTATGTGCACCACGCTGGGGACTGCAGCAGCCATGATATGCTTTTATAGTAGTTATGACTCTCACAACCACACAAGGTGAAGCGCCTCTGATACCTATTTAGGTAATATTTTATCTCTCAGACCCTTCATCCACCCTACTTTAAATTTTCTGAAATAATGACCTTTGGGTTTTTATTCGCTGTAAGCCATAATCATCAACATTAACAGAACTAAACACTTGAAATAGATCACTCTGTTTGTAAAGACTCTATATATGTGTTTCAGTTTATGTATTGAATTACTGAAATAAATTAACTTTTTGATGACATTCTAATTCATTGAGATGCACCTGTATCTATCATCTATCTATCTAGGTCTCTGTCATATGTCTGTGTATCCATCTACTCATTACTGTAATTCATTGAGATGCACCTGTATATTTTCATATTGAAGATGCAGTGGTCTTAAATCCCTACTTAGTTATATTAGTCCCCTCGATGGGTACTGTATATGATTACCATTTAATGCAACTTAAGAAGAAGAAAAGTGTATTTGAAGAATGACTATGCATCTCACGGATTGTTACTTGATTAACATATTGTTGCAAATAACATTGTATTGTAAGGTGCTGACACGTTTAAGAAAAATAATTTATTGAAAAAAAAAGTATATATTTTCAGATAAAAAAGGAGATTTTTGTGTACTCACCGTAAAATCCTTTTCTCTTAGCCTCTAATTGGGGGACACAGACCGTGGGTGTTATGCTGCTGTCCACTAGGAGGCGACACTAGGCAGAATCTGCAAAAGAGTTAAGAGACTCCTCCTCTGCAGCATTACACCCCTGAAGCAGGAAGTGATTCTCCAGTTTTGTGCTAAAGCAGTAGGAGAGTTAACAGATAATAACAGTGACACAGGAAGTCTACACAGGCAACCTGTGTAAACAAATATAGTCAACAAGGTAATAACAGTGTAACAAGGCCTGAACCAAACAGGCACGTGTGTAAACAGTTAATAGTTAGAGTAATACTAGTACCACAAGGCCTGTAACTAAGCAGGCGCATGTGGAAAACAGTGAAGCGTTAACAAAGCAATAATCGTACAACAGGCCTGTAACTAAACAGGCTCACAGTACTACAAGGCCTGGAGCTAAACAGGCACAAGTTTAAACAATCAGAGTGATAATAGGCAACCATGTGTAAACATGTCAACCATGTAACAGCTGAGAAGCTATGTGATAACTGTATAAAAAAAAAAAAAAGGCCCACCAGGGCAATAGGGTGGGTGCTGTGTCCCCCAATTAGAGGCTAAGAGAAAAGGATTTTACGGTGAGTACACAAAAATCTCCTTTTCTCCTTCGCCTCATTGGGGGACACAGACCGTGGGACGTCCCAAAGCAGTCCCTGGGTGGGAAAGAACAATGGAACTAGTGACACCGAGCATGGTCAGTGAAGAACTATGCCCCGACAGGCAGACCTGCTGCCGCCTGGAGGGCACGTCAAGCCCTATAGTGGCTTGAGTATGTGCGTAGACTGACCCCTTTTGGCTGTCTACACACTTGTCGGACTGAGACCTGGTGCCAAATGGACCAGGAAGTCCTCACGGCCGTAGTAGAATGTGCCGTGCCGCTGCCGGAAGGGATGAGATTTTGACGGTATAAGCGTCTTGGATGGTTAAACGAATCCACCTGGTTAGAGGAGCCTTAGAGGCTGATATGTCATTAATTCTGCCTTCTGGAAGAAGGGAGAAAGAGAATCCGACCTGTGGAGAGGCACTGGTTGTGGGTACTCAGATGCGTAGGGACCTGATAAGGTCCTGCATATGTAGGTCCTTTACGACCAGACAGACTGGAGTCGGTCACAGCGATGACAGAGAGACGTCTTTAGTGAGGTGGAAGGAGTATACTGCCTAAGAAGGATGGAACCAGCCGTAGAACAGTCTTGTTCAGGTAGAAGACCAGAAAAAGATGGTTTACATGAGAGCGCTGAAAGTACCGATACCTCTGCAGAGAAAAATAATTTGCCACCAAAACACATTACTGTTTGGATGAGAATTCTAAGGATAAACCTATAGACGCTCAAAAGGTGGATCTTGTAGAGCCATGAGGACGAAGATCAGGTCCCACAGGTGTAGACCTGTGGTATGGAGACCTTAAATGGGAGACCCTTTGAAGGGAGGATTTTCCTAGAGACCTGGTGGCAACACGTTTTTTTTTTTTTTTTTTTTTTTTGGAAGGTGAAACAGGCTGAAACCCTGCTGTGTGAGAGACCCCAAGGACAGACCTGAGTCTAGGTCTGAGTGGAAGAAACGAAAGATCCTTGCATGAAATAGGGTAAGGGGAATGACCCCTAGAGGTGCTCGGAGATAAAGAAAAACAAAACGATTACACTCATGGTATATCGTCGATAAGGCTGGTTTACTCGCTGCGACCATGGTCGCTACAACATCCAGGGAAAAGACCCATGGGTAAATTCCAGGTCTCAAGGGCTACGCCACTATTTTCAGAGTTGAGGAATTCCGAGGGAGAGCAGGTCTGAACTGTCCTTTTAGTTGTCCTGGTACTGCTGGTATGAGTTGGACGAAATTTTCGTCCAAGCGCATCTGGGCCAGTCTGAAAATACAGGGAGATCTGGCAACCGTCTTGTTTGACCTTCCGCACTATCCTGTTAGTGTGAAAGAATATAGGGAGACGGAGACAGGTCCCATCTAGGACTGGTATGTCTGTCCTATTGACTGTAGGTTCTAGGACCTGGCCAGAAAGGATGGAACCTTAGCATTGGACACGTGAGGCCGTCAGGTCCACATCTGTAGTCTCCTGGCGCTGGCCGTCTTGACAGAAGACATCTGGATGAAGGGGCCGCTTCCCTGAGTCCGTCCCTTGGCGGGTTAGCCTGGTATGAGAACAGCTGACAGTACAGCGTTCAAGGATTCCACTCGGGGAAGGATGTGGCGAACGTCTGTCATCACTTGGAGACTGTGGGTTCCACCCTGGTGGTTGACATATGCCACGGCTGTGGCATTGTCTGACTATATCCTAACAAGACCGACTGCCAGAAGATCACTGAATGATTCCAGTACTAGAAATACTGCCCGAATCTTTGTAGATTGGGGGCATCCTCGTGTGTGGGCGGGACTATTGGCACGTGCATTGTGATGGGAGTACATCGCACCACATCCTGTTTCTGGGCCATGTCTAAGCATGGATAGTTGAAGAGGCCGTAGGTGCAGCTGAGGCTATGGAACTGTCTCCCATGCTGCCACTATCCTGTCTAGGACTCTTATAGCCGTTGTGAAAGATTGAGGAGACCGCTGAAGCGAATTCCCAGACGAAGAATCCGTGCCTTGTCTGGGAAAAACAAATATGGCTGATACTCCATATGTGATGCTGCAGCATGTGGCCATCAGGAAGACATATAGGACTCCCTGAGTTTGTGTGCTGTGTTGGAACATGTGCTCTGGCATTGTGGTAGACTCATGGAGGGTGATCCGCCAACCGAGTCTTCTTAACGTGTCCAGTGAAATCGACAGCGTTCGCAGACTCCGAAAATCATGCATTGATGAATAAGTCGTCCCGATATGGGAGACTCCTGAGATGCAGTATAGACATTTCCAACTGCAGGCTGCATTTATGAGCTTTAGGTCTCACGGTAGTCACTTTTAACTCCTGAGACGAGAAGGGACCGACTGCATGGAAGAAGGTTCAGGCCACAGCCACATGGGAGACCGGAGGGGCCCATCCATTGGGTTAATGCATTTGCGAGTCTGCGAGGTCCTGCTTCGAAGCAGACTGAGCAGAGGGCATTACGCGTGTTATCTCCACCCAAGTACCTAATATGGGTACAGTGAGGAGATTGGCCGCTGGGCTCGTGTTCCACGTTCTGCAACATAGAGTTTCGTTTTAATAGTCCGGGGATGGAGGCCGGGTAGACCCTGTGCGGCCCCAACTTCAACCCTAGTCCCCAACAGTGGGGAGGCGAGGAAGGAGTATGCTATGGGTCGTAGGTTCCCGAGACCCTTATCTCAGTTCCCCGTGCCACTGCGGATCACGGTGTTTCAGCCTGTGTCTTTTGAGACTTGGCTGTCGTCACCGCCAACCGGAGCTCCAGCTGTGGGGTCTGGAGAGAATTGGTGAGCAGTCCTGGGACGCCTTACTGTTGTCGGGTAATTGCAGGTTATATCAGCTTCAACTGGGCTCTCCAACAGTGGGGGGCCTAGGAAGGAACCTGTCAGTTAAACCTGAAGGAAGTCCGCCACTAAAAAAGGTCCCTGCGTGGCGACCGATCCCTTGTCAGACTTAGCCTAAGCTCCGACCAACCCTAACGCTTCCGAAGGACCGGAATCAGTGATGCCAACGGCGGATAAAAAACCGTCCTGATGTGTTCTGGGGGTGGAAAACGATCTTTGCCTCCTTAGCGCTTGAGGTGTACAGAAATTCTCCAAACAGGTGTCTAGTGAGGCATAGGAGACCTGTGATGGCCTCCTTACGACCACTTCCGCCTCCCATCCACATAACCCGATGCCACGTCTACTGGCGATGGCAGTAGACGCTGTTATTGCAGAGCAATTGGCAGCGTCCAGGACTTATGTATCAGATAGTCCTGAGGTAACGACTCGAGCCGTCTGGGCCACAGAGTATGATCGGGGGGCAGGAAACAATAGTGCCTGACGGAAATGAATCCGTATCTTGATTACCTTACAGTTATTAAACCGGTATCGGGACGAAATCAATGATTTTTGGAGAATGTCATAAAAACGACCTACGTGCTGTCTGTGCGTCAATATAGAAAGCAGAAGCATGCGTAATGTCTGGCCAGTAGGTGTAGTGATAGGTGTACTGTCAGGTAACTTTAATACTGTAGGACAGGGCAGTAACTGATCACCTGACGTATTTACACTGCCCCTTATTATGACATCGTTCCTTGCACGTGTGGCGTGAGCAGGGGCGTAACTACAATAGGTGCAGGGGAACTAAAGATTTGCAATAATTGGGGGCCTCGTTGGAGCTTTCGCATCGGGGCCCCGAGGCCTGAAGATACGCCACTGGGCGTGAGGACTAAATGCAGCAGGACATCATTGTTGGTTGTCATGCCGTCGCTATTGGGAACTGGCACAGAGCGAGGCTCTGTAGGCCTTTTCCGGAACCCCTGGAAGCGGCCTTAGAGATGTATTGCCGCAGGCAGGGAGCCCTGCTGGGTTCCTTGACCCCTGGCTCCAGCTGCCCGTCCTGAGGGCTGCCGCAGGTGGGCTGCCTGAACTCCCTGACCTTTGGCAGCAGTGTCCTAAGGGCTGAGGCAGGCAGGAAGCTCTTCCTGAGCTCCTTATCTGGTCCTGCACTGCACATATTCGCTGGCCCAAGTTCACTTTCAGCCCTGCAGCAGGGATGAAGCCCTGTCATGGCCATAGTACTTGGTACCAATGAGGAGCTGTGCCCAATCCAGCCTTAGTTTGGCATTAAGGGTTGTGCACACGGTGCTTTCAACCCTGCTTCTACTGTGCCCTGTGGATAATGGCCGCCGCTGCTAACAGCAGGGCGGGACCAGAATCCTAAGGCGTGCCATAGGCTTCGCGCCAGTTATCCTCTGTCCCGCCCCCTGCTTTGCTGTGCAGCTCCGGCCCGCCCTCTGTTATGACGCTGTCCGCGTCATTCTCGTCATCCGGGGGCGGGCCGGGGGGCGGTGATAAGGCGGCGGCTTTGCGCTAGGCCGAAGCCGCGGCCTCAAGTAAACAGCGAAGCCGCAAATGACGGCAGGCCGGCGCGGAGGTCCGGTCCGGGACCGAAACAGATCTGGACCCGGCCGGACCCCAGGAGCTGTGGCCACATGCGCGCTTGCCCAGCGCAGCCCCCAGCAGGAGAACCCAGGGGACTGGGTCTCCTGGATTCAGGGGTAGGGTGGCTGCTCCCATCAGGAGATCCCAGAAAACTGGGTCTCCCGGCATCCAGGGACTGTGGGGACCCTGCAAGGAGCCCGGAAAAACCGGTGCTCCCACTTGCAGTATGGGCTCCCTTCCCTCTCAGGAGAGAGCAGCAAAAGCTGATCTCCTGGAGTTACACGGACGTTTTGCTGCAGCCTTTAGGGGACCCCCAGGGAACAGTCTCGTGGCGGCAGGACTGGGGCTCTTGGGGAGTAGTCATCCAGGCTGAGGTCTCCTGCGTGTGCTGCGCAATGCAGCTGACCCTTTAGCCTTGTCCCCTGAGCCCTTTAGGAGCACTTAGCAGAGCTGAGGCTCCTGGTGCTGCAGTCTGGCACAGTGCTGCAGCCCGTGCCCATCAGAAGCATTCAGCAGCACCGATGCGTCTGGATTGCGACCACGCGGCACGTTAGTGCCCTACCTGCGGTGTCTCAACCTATCAGCCCCATGAGGGGTGGTTAGGGAGGGATGCTGCAGTCCATCATCCAAGGGCTTCTGTGTAGCCTCGACCTCAACCCAGGGTCCCCAACAGTGGGGAGCTGGAGAAGGAAGACCATCATCTCAACCTCAACCAGGCACCCCCAACAGTGGTAAGCCGAGGAGGGAGCGGCATGTGGGGGGAAAAGTCGACCTCAACCAGGCGCCCCAACAGTGGGTGGCCGAGGAGGGACCATGCCGGGAGTCTCGTTAGAGACCCACTTTTCTTCTTCTTGAAGTAAAAAATTCAAAAAGTAAAAAATTTTAGGAGCAATAAAATTTGTGTGTGCCTCCTACAAGACACTAAGCAAAAACTGGAGAATCACTTCCTGCTTCAGGGGTGTAATGCTGCAGAGGAGGAGTCTCTTAACTCTTTTGCAGATTCTGCCTAGTGTCGCCTCCTAGTGGACAGCAGCATAACACCCACGGTCTGTGTCCCCCAATGAGGCGAAGGAGAAATAACTTTTTATTAAAAATTGTATGGCTTCCTGAAGGTCGCTACATTATTTGGAAGCTTCTCTTTGCGCCTATCTTCTAAATCTTGGTAATGTGTAGGTCCAAAATTCCTCTCATATTCTGTTCTTCCTTAAGGTAGTGCGAAACCTAAACACTGCGATTCTCTTCATAGGGAGAACTTTAATCTCTGTCTCTCTGATGTCATCGATAGGCTATCACTAAAAGAGGTAAATTGCCATTTCCCTGCTAATTGCCCATACCATTAACTGATTAGGTCTTAGATACTATATGATCTATGGGAAGGTGGATTCACAGAGAAAGCTTTCAATTTTTATTCTCACCGCCATAGCACCAAGACAAGAATTATTTTTGTTGAAAGCAAGCACACACCCGTCACTACAGAACTAAAAAGTGCCATACCAACCTGTCATGGAGACTCAATGAGTTTTTAATAAAAACTTCTCTCAACAGCCTCCTTAGATAACCACTTAAAATCAAATGACTTCCATCAAAATAAGGATTTCACTTACATCCCTGGGTATACTTCAGAAACTACATAAGGCAGTTATGTGGGGTCACTGTATTGCAGGGGCCTCTAGCTTAACAATGGAGGAGGACGCTTTTACTAACATAATCACAGATGCCAGAGGCCAAAATTGCTACTAGCTCTGCTTTTACCACACTCAAGGCAGTTGAAGGATTACATTAAAAAATAAGCTCTACAAAACATTGAAAACCTGCTGCTCTACTCTAAACAAAACTTCTTCAAAAAGGTAAATGGAGCTCATACCATCTTAACTTGAGTACTCCAAGCCCAAATTGAAGCAACACCCCTTAAACCCTCAAAATCATATCTGGTCAACAAGTCCACCACCCCTCTGAGATCTAACTTCCTTAAATATGTCTACATCTACAGACGATGACTTACGAGAAAAGACCTTCCTTTTATGGCAGGGGTGGGCAAAGTGTGGCCTGCAAGCGACATGTGGCCCTCTGGTTGTTCCAGTCCGTCCCACAAACCAAGACAGCCAAAGGATTAAAACTAGTGGCCTGCACGCTGCATCGTGCCATCTGCCGCCAGAGACATGTGTCCATATATCGCCAATAATTGCATCACAAGGATGCAGATAGTGCTGAATAAATTGATGAATGATGGAGCCATCAGATATGTCTTCCATAAATCACCGTGTATGACTGAGACAGTGTCAGTGCACTGGAAACCAGAGCAGAGTGCAGTGCTGGGAGTTCAGGATGTGATTTTTTTTTTCTATGTGAGATTTGTGTCTTTACATATTAGGGCTGTGTGGGGGCTCATACTATATATAGGGGCTATTAAGGAGCACAATATGTATATAGGAGGCTATGTGAGGGCTCATATTGTTTATGAGGAGGTTTTTAATGCATATAGGAAGACTATTTAGGGTCTCATACTATATATAGGTGCTTATACTGTGTATAAGGAAGCTATGCTGGGGCTCATACTGTATATATAGGGGCTATGAGGGGGCTCATACTGTGTGAGGGCTCATACTATATGGGGGGCCAATACTGAGATGGGGGCTATTTAACTGCTCATACTGTTTATTGTGGGTTTCTGGGACTCATACTTCATTTAGAAGGATATGTGGTTGACTTACTGTATATAGAGGAACTGAGAGGTGGCTCAAAATGTGTATAAGGAAGTAATGTGTAGGGGATAATACTATGTATAAAGAGGCTTTGTGATGGCTCATACTGTATATAATTCAAAGAAAAGGAAGGAAGGTCCAGCAAAAGGAGAAATTCAATTTCCACAGGTGAATAAATAAAATTTCACTTTTATTGGAATATTTAAAAAAAAAAAAAAAAAAAAATGCCAGTGCATTACAGTGGTCAGACTGATACATAGACTTCTTAGTGATGAAAGAAGCTATGCGTTTTGGCTACAGCGTAGCCTTAATCAAGATGTCAAGATCATGACTAAGGCTACATTATATTGCATCAGTCTGACCACTGAATGCACTTGCGTTATTTAAATCTAATATATAAGTCGTGTGTGTGTGCGTATGTGGCAAGCCCTGCCCTCTCCACATGGCCATGTCCGCTTCACATGACCACACCCCACTCCACAGCCACGCCCATGTGTGTCAAGGTCCACCCACTCCAGATAGTTACGCCCGCTCCATATAGCTACGTCCCTTCATTGTGATGTCACAATAAATTGTAGAATGTTAGCTTATAAAATTCCATGTCATGTCACTGCCTGATCATTCTGATCTTATGACTCATAAGAAAAAGAATGTGACTGCATGATTGTTGTCAAACGCTAAGAAAAAAGCTGTGTAATGCCTCAATGAGCAAGAAATGGAAGAAAGGGAGGCAAGAATTAGGAGAAGTTTCGGGGAGGGGGAGGGGTAGATTTGGGGGAAGCGTGGGTGGATGGGGCAGGTTGGGGTGGATGTGTGTGGGGGCAAGATTGATATGTATAGTGGACATACATACACACAGACATACACTCAGCTTATATCTAAGAACAGTTAGTTACTATGCCCATGCAGCGCCGGGCTCTACAGCTAGTATTCCAATAAAAGTTAAATTTTATTTATTCACCTGTGGAAATTGAATTTCTCCTTTTGCTGGACCTTCCTTCCTTTTCTTTGAACTATATCCAGCTCTAGCTGTAGAGCTCAGCGTTGCCTGGGCATAGTAACAAACTGTTCTTAGTTATATGCTGAGTGTGTGTATGTGTATGTATGTCCATTATACGCATCAATCCTTTCCCACCATACCTCCCCCAACCCGCCTCACCCACCCACACTCCCCCCAAGCCTACCCCTTACCCCCCGCACCCTCAAACTTTCACACCCCTCCCTTAAAAAATGCCCCCCCCTCACCCCACACCCCTCAAACCCAATACCCCAAAAAACACCCCCGCACGAACCAAACCTGCACCCCCACACCATAATTTGCCCCTCAAATCCACACCCCTCTACAAACCCTGAGTCAAATTGGGTGTGTGTGTGCAAATTTTTGTGTTTGTGGATGCAATGGAGCAAATTCCTTTAGTGGACATACATACATACATACATTGTGAAGGAGGCCGGGCCATAAAAGTGTTGGAGCTGTGAAAGGGTGGGGCTATGTGAGGGGTTTGTGGCTATGTGGAGGGGGAGGGGTATAGTATTTTATTTGCAACTCATTCAAGAGCCTTTCTATAAACGACATTCTCGATTTTCTCTCTGCTGGGATGTTTCAGTGGCCCTTGGGAAAGCAGCTCTTGCCTCCCTTTCTTACAGTTCTGAACTTATTTCTGTAATTCTTTCCTCCCTTTCTGTAAGTTTTGCTCACTTGAGGCGTAATACAGCTTTTCTCTTAGCGTGTAATGACAATCATCCAGTCACATTCTTTTTCTTATGAGTCATAAGATCACAATGATCAGGCAGTGACATGACACAGAATTTCATAAGCTAACATTCTACATTCTATTGTGACATCACAATGGAGGGATGTGGTTATGTGGAGTGGGCGGGGCTTGTCACATATACACACATACATATACTCTGCTTCATATATTAGATGAGGCATCACAGAATTTTATAAGCTAACATGCTACATTTTATTGGGACACCATAATTGAGGGGTTCGTGGCTATGTGAAGTGGGCGGGGCTTACCACATACATACACTCAGCTTTATATATTAGATGAGCCATCACAAAGCCCCTTTATACATAGTATTATTCATCTCTGGAAATGGAATTTCTTCTTTAGAAGGCCTTCCTTCCTTTTCTTTGAATTGTTAACACTGCCTGCCCACCGTCCATGCTGGAACATGGAGGAATGAGAAATAGTCACAATATAGTAAGAAATCCAGCGATAAAGATGTTACAAAATGAAAACATGCTTTTATCAAGCAATATTAAAAACTTAACAGTCATGCAATCTATGTAACGGCGAACGCATTTCGACAGATCGAGTCTTACTCATGGAGACCACAAGTAAGATCTGTAGAAATGCACTGGTCATTACATGGATTGCATGACTATGATAAATTTAAAATATTGCCGAATAAAAGTATGTTTTCATTTTGCAACATCTTTATCGATGGATTTCTTCCTAGATTGTGGATTCTTGGCCCAGCACAAGGGTGTATCCAGGCGGATTTGTTCCATGTGGTGCAGATAGTGGACTACATAAGCGAGCTGCTTTCTAATTCTCCTTACCCTCATTATATGATGACTGAAAACTGGTGTTATAGGTGAGCTCACTTGTTTTGTATTTTATACTGTATAAAGGGGGACTGAGTGGGGGCTCATACAGTATAGAAAGAGGCTGTGTGGGGGCTCATACTAGTAATAGGGGTGCTTACACTGTATATAGGGGGCTCATGCTGAATATAGGAGACCTGTGTGGGCTCATATTGTATGCAGGGTCCTGTGTGTGGACCCATACTGTACATAGGAAGGCTGTGTGTGGGCTCATACTGTATAAAGGGGTGCTCATACTGTCATATAAGGGGGGCTATGTAGGACTTATCCTCTGTATAGGGGACATGTGTTGGGAGTAATATTGTATATAAGGGGAGCTGTGTGTGGGCTCATACAGTATACAGGAGGATGTCAACATACCCAATTCTGCTCATTAAGTGATACAATTAATATCAATATAAAATAAAATAATCCATGTGTTAATATTCATATTCAGCCCTCCACGGCAGTCACAAATTGATTGCTCACCCCTACTTTAGAGAAAACCCCAGGCCCAGACAGCTTTATATACACAGTTCTACATATTTTCAAAAGTTGGCAGGTTTAGTTATAAAATGAGCTATTTCTTAATGATTTGAATGCAAATCTGACTATGAAACTTTTAGGGTATGTGCACACTGGCCGGCGGGTTGGTCGGCGGTGGCTGGGCGGACCCGCAGGAGGCTCCGGAGCCGTCCACCGGCATCCTGGCGGGTATGTGCGGCGGGTGACGGGCGGGTGCCGGGCGGGTGGCCAGCGGGTTAGCGCCGGCGGTGTTGCGGCGGCTGGAAGCAGTACATGATTCTGCTTGCAGCCGCTGCAGAACCGGCCGGATTATAGAACATGCTCATTCGTTGCTAACCTGCTGGGAACCCAGCGGGTTAGCAACGGATTGAGCATGTGTAAACCGCCGGTGTGTGGACACCGGGTGTCGGTTTACATAGGTTTTAATGTTAATCCAAACGCCGGTTTGGATTAACATAAATTTACATGAAATTTATGTAAACCGACCGGCGGTTTACACACCTAAACCGACCCTAACCCGGCCAGTGTGCACCTACCCTAAGGTGGCTTTTTTCTATGATATCATTGGGTTTTACTCTTAATGCTAAACAGTAATGCATAATAGTTTTAGTACATTAACATTAATTATGAAAACATTATTTTTGCAAATATAAGGATGCAGAATATTTTTTTAAGCAAATTTTCAGATATTTATTTAGAGGAAACTTAGCAACAATTCAAATAACTAAAATATGTCTAAACACTACTACAAATTATGAATAGTTACAGAAATTGCACAACAAAATTTGGTCCTGCTTCAGTGATGTCTTTTTTTTATTTTCTTTTTTTTTGCTCCATCTCTTGTGCTCCTGCATTGGATCAGCTCTTACATTTATCCAACAGTAATCTGAAGCCTGTTCCCATACATCCACTGAGTAAGATGTGATGCACCTCAATTGCAGCCCATGTGTGGAGCCCAACTCTTGTCCTGATCTCCTATTCTACTGCCAAAATACAGGATTTACACTTTCCTTATCATAGTAGTCACATTTCACATTTTGAGACACAAAATTGACTTCTTCGCATATATAACAAAAACTATCCACTTTGGTAATGTACGAATAAGGCATATCTGAAATAACATATAATGCCATGTCAATATGCTAAGAAACTAAACTAAGAAGTCCTAAAACTGTATACCTTACACAGAGAGCATTTATATAAGTAGGTGTTGCAATCGTAATTAGGATTATGTCATCGGAGATGAGTTGCCGTTATTTGATTGATCACCTTAAGATGATAGCATACTGAAGGGCTCAAAAGACTAAATATATGATGTTATAATAGACTAGTTACTAACAATGCAATAATGATTATGAAATTTAAAAGGCACGATTTTTCAATAAGCCTGAATGAAAGTTGTTATAAGTAATTACGACCTTCTAAGGATCTTAAAAATAGAACCACTCAGCAACACAAAATTAGTTAAGGTAATTTATTTTAGTCTCTGAACCACTTTGGGTGTAGAACAGTGTTATCTAGTATTCCACCCTCAGGATCTACCAATTGTGCATGTTTTCCGGATTTCCTTAATATTGCAGAGGTGATGGATGCATTGCTGTGCATGTGATGATTTCATGACTTGTGCATTACTAAGGAAGTCCTGAAAACATGCACTGTTGGTGGCTCCTCTATATTATAGAACCTATTCGGGTTAAAAAACAAATACATATCCTACAACAAAACTTCCATTTACAATGGAAAGCTAATGCCTTGAAGTATTTAGGTATTCACCTCTCCCTTTATTACTTACCATATGTAAGCTAAACTTCCTAAAGTCTTCTAAGAATTAAAGGAATTAAAAAAAACAAAAAACAGAAACAATTCAAATTTCTAATTTGGGCCAAATATCTGCCATGAAGATGAAAATACTACCAACACCACTCTACTCACTGAAAGCCCTCTCAGTCAGTTTCCCTTGGTGAATAAGGGTATGTGCCCACATAGTGGTTTAGTGACGTTCAAACCGTCAGTAAACCAGTGGAAATTGCAGGAGCCTAGAGTTCTGAGCTCTGAAGTCTCCAGCTGTTTCCCAGCAGTTTCCCAGCGGTTTTTTTCAGCGTGTGTCACAGCGTTTTTCAGTCGGTTTTTCCGGCGGTTTTCTATGGAGGATTTTGTTCATGAAAAGCTCAAAAACCGCTGAGAAGAATTGACATGCTGTATGCTGCTAAACCGCTAGGAAACCGCTCAACCTCTGGCAGATCTGCTCACATAAACCCACTATGTGTGCACAGCGTTTTCTAAATTACATAGGGTTACTTGTAAGTCCTAACGCTGCTTAGGATTTACATAAATTTAAATAAAACCTATGCTAAACCGCCGGCGGTTTTCGCTGCTAAACCGACGTTAAACCACTATGTGGGCACATACCCTTAAAGGCCTCATAAATATCCATTCTTAGATATATCTAGGTAAGGGGCATACATAGCATTTGAAAAAAAATGAGTGTGGCACCCCTGCACTTGCTACACCTGCCGCACACTTAAGGTACCGTCACACATAACGATATCGTTGCGATACGTTCAAAGTCACGTGTTTTGTGATGCTTGAACGATGTTGAAACAACATCGTTGCGTGTGACACTACAAACGATGAACGATCAGTCGGCTCATCGTTCATCGCTTGATTTGAGGTCCTGTCCTCAAATCAATCGTTGGTCAGCCGGTGGACACGCAGCATCGCTGCGTGTGACATCAGGAGACGACCATTAAGCCAGCTCCCAGCGCCTCTCACAAGCGCTGGGAGCTGGTATCCAAGGTAAACTGCGGGTATCTGGGAGCGCGCGCTGCCTAGATACCCGCAGTGTATCTTAGATACCAGCCGGTGAGCGAGGAGGCTGGTAACTAAGGTACACATCAGGTATCTAGGCAGCGCGCGCTGCCTAGATACCCGCAGTTTACCTTGGAGACCAGCCTGCTCCCGCTTTCCGCAGGCTGGCAGCGAGAGCAAGACATCGTGGAAACGATATTTAAATCGTTTCCACGATGTCTCTGGTCTATTGATCGCTGGTGAGTCTGTCTGTGTGACAGCTCACCAGCGATCTGACGATATTGTTAGCAATCGCGCGTGCATGTGATCGCTAACAATATCTTTCATAAAATTGACCCGTGTGACGGCACCGTTACCGCAAGCCCCACAGACATTGTATGGGGCTTGCCGCAAGTAATCACGTTTTTTTTCTCCGCAACTGCTGCCATCAGCGTTTACCGCTGATGTGAAAGGGGCCTGAGACTGCTTTCACACTGGCAGTTTTGAAAAAATGCAGCAGATCCGGTAAAAAAAAAAACGCAGCTGCCGCATTTTTCACCTAACGGCTGCACTTGCAACACGCCTCATGCATTGTCTATGGGGCTCGCGGTAAGTGAGCAGCAGACGCGGCAAGTCCGGTTTTGGCAGTTGCGGCCGCGAAAAAACGTGGTCAGCGGTGGGTTGTTTTTTTTCGCGGCCGCACCTGCCGCAACTACTTTAGACAATGCATGGGGCTTGCTGCAAGTGCTGTTGTTAGGCAGATGCGTTTTTTTTTTAGTTTGTTTGGATCCGCCTGATCCGGGCAAAACCACCAGTGTGAATGCACCCTAAAATCTATTTACCGTATATACTCGTGTATAAGCGACCGAACCCCCCCTACTTTTGCCCCCAAAACCTGGGAAAACCTATTGACTCGTGTATAAGCCGAGTCCCGAATACAGTATACAGGACTCGGATTGTTCCTAACTCGCTCAGAATCGCTAAGACTCACTCAGAATCGCCAAGAGACTCGCTACTGACAGCGGGTATCCGAGTCTAGCGAGTGAGAAAAAGTAAACTCTGACAAAACTAGGACTGCCATTGACTTGCATTGGACTCGTTACTGTGCGAGTAATCGCTGGGAAACTCGCAGAGTACCAACTCCTGCGAGTTTCTTACTACTCGCAGAGTAACGAGTCCTAACGAGTAGATTTGCCCATCCCTAATACAGTGACTCGCGTATAAGCCGAGGGGGGACTTTTCAGCCCAATTTTTGGGCTGAAAAACTCGGCTTATAAGCGAGTACATACGGTTCTTCATGTACCACTAAAGGCAAGGGCATTTAATCCTGAAGACAGTCCTTTGCATACCTTAAAGCACCACTCCAGTTTATTTTTTTTCAGCACTGGAGTGGCACTTTTGATATAAGCCCTTGTCATATGCTCATATTCCAACTGCTTCACCTTTTACAGATGCTGTTCTGGTCCTGCAGTGCCATCGTCTACCCATCATTTCTGATTGACTGATATTCAGAAGTTACATCACAGGCGCTCAAGGCAGCTATGAGAGCCAGTAATTAGATACAATACAATAAGTATTTAGATCACTTAAGGTACCATCACACGTAACGATAGTGTTGCTGATATCGTTCAAAAGTCACGTGTTTTGTGACGCTTGAACGATGTCGAAACGACATCGTTGCGTGTAGACACTACAAATGATGAACGATCAGTCGGCTGATCGTTCATCGTTTGATTTGAGGTCCTGTCTTCAAATCAATCGTTGGTCCCGGTAGACACGCAGCATCGCTGCGTGTGACACCGGGAGACGACCGATAAGCCAGCTCCACATCTACAGCGCTGGGAGCTGGTATCCAAGGTAAACTGCGGGTATCTAGGCAGCACGCGCTGCCTAGATACCGAATTATACCTTAGTTACCAGCCTCCTCCGCTCCCCGGCTGGTATCTAAGGTACACAGCGGGTAACTAGGGTCCCTACTTTACCCGCTGTGTACCTTAGATACCAGCCGGTGAGCGGAGGAGGCTGGAAACTAAGGTATACATCGGGTATCTAGGCAGCGCCGCGCCCTAGATACCCGCAGTTTACCTTGGAGACCAGCCTGCTCCCGCTTACCACAGGCTGGCAGCGGGAATAAGACATCGTGGAAACGATATTTAAATCGTTTCCACAATGTCTCTGGCCCATTGATCGCTGGTGAGTCTGTCTGTGTGACAGCTCACCAGCGATCTGAACGATATTGTTAGCGATCGCGCATGACATGTGATCGCTAACAATATCGTTCATGGTATCGCTGCAGTGTGATGGCACCTTAAGGGCGCTTTCACATCAGCGTTTTACGCTGATCGCGGCAGTTGCGGTGAAAAAAACGCAACTGCCGCGATTACTGGCTCTCTGGTCAACTGGCTCTCTGGCTCTGGACATCTGGCTCTCATAGAGATGTATGGAGATGTGATATCCTGCACTCTCCATAAAACTACAGCTGCAAGCAGGTCACAAATCGTCGGAGACCGACTGTAGCAGCAACAGAAGATGAAGCTGCAGGAAGGGGAGAATAATATAAGGAGAAGGGAACTTGGATGTAAAGATTCGTTCCACTGGAGCAATAACAAAAAAATAAAACACTGGAGTGGTGCTTTAAAATTGTTCAAGAATGGTCTAAGAAACATGAAGATAATTTGGCCTGCCAATTCCCTAACACAATCTAAATGAGATGGGATGTGCTGGAAAATGAGGTTCAAAACAAACAGAACCTGCTTCACAATTTACAGGACTTAAAGGATCTTGTTGGTGTTAGATATTGCAGGATATTTCAGAAGTGTTGTTGAGTTCATGCTTCAATCTTTTAGCACTATTTTGGGAGCAGAGGGGATGGTCTACCCATTAGACAAATTATTTCATTGTTATGTCTAGTCATTGTATGTGTCTGTATGCATACAGTCGTGGTCAAACGTGTTAGCACCCTTGAAATTGTTCCAGAAAATGAAATATTTCTTCCAGAACATTACTGGAATTACACTTTTTATCATACACGTGTTTATTTCTTGTGTGTGTATTGGAACAGCACAAAAAAGGCAAATTGGACATAATTTTTCACAGAACCCCCAAAATTAGTCTGAACAAAATTGTTGGCACCATCAGCTTATCATTTGGTTGCACTCAGTCTGGAATAAACTGCAATCAATCGTTTCCTACAAGCATCATAAAGCTTCTTACACCTCTGAACTGGAATTTCAGACCACTCTTCTTTTGTAAACTGCTCCAGGTCCCTCATATTTGAAGGCGCCTTCTCCCCACCGCAATTTTAAAATCGCTCCACGGGTGTTCAACAGGATTTAGATCGGGACCAATTGCTGCCACTTTAGAAGTCTCCAGAGCTTTGTTTCCATCCATTGCTGGGAGCTTCTTAAAATATGTTTGGAGTCACTGTCTTGCTGGAAGACCTAGGCCGCAAACCCAGCTTTTTGATATTGGTCACTAGTATTGCAGCCCAACATCCTTTGGTAGTCTTCAGATTTCATGATCTATTGCTCACAGTCAATGCACCAAAACAACCCCAAATCATCTTAGAACTGCCACCATATCTGACTGTAGGTACTGTGCTTTTCTTTAAAAACCTAAAAACATCCCCCATCAAACAACTTCACCCTCCCCTAGTTGAGGAGGTATGGAGCAGTAGGTAAAAGATCCAGACCATTTATCAATGCAAATTCAATTTATTATAAATACTAAAATTATCAGAATTTACACAAAAGAGACATGTAAGTGACTAGAAGTGGCGAACCACAACTGAGGAACAATAAAAGACAACTGCGGGACTTGTTGGGAGTAACTACATTAACTGTCAAGCATAATGTGCTAGTAGTAAAAGTGCCGAATCCTAGGCAGTATATTCGCTTAGTCAGCGTGACATGATATATATTAAGATAAACAGAACAGTGCCCGTAAAGGGGGTGTCACACGCGTCAATGTCGTCAGTGAGATGATCGCTGACGACATTGACGGCTGATCGCTGGTGAGCTGTCACACAGGCAGACTCACCAGCGATCAATGGACCAGAGTCATCGTGGAAACGATTTAAATATCGTTTCCACGATGTCTTTGCTCCCGCTGCCAGCCTGCTGGAAGCGGGAGCAGGTTGGTCTCCAAGGTAAACTGCGGGTATCTAGGCAGGCGCGCTGCCTAGATACCCGATGTGTACCTTAGTTACCAGCCTCCTCCGCTCACCGGCTGGTATCTAAGGTACACAGGGACCCTAGTTACCCGCTGTGTACCTTAGATACCAGCCGGTGAGCGGAGGAGGCTGGTAACTAAGGTACACATCGGGTATCTAGGCAGCGCGCGCTGCCTAGATACCCGCAGTTTACCTTGGATACCAGCTCCCAGCGCTTGTGAGAGGCGCTGGGAGCTGGAACATCGCTACTCCCGGTGTCACACGCAGCGATGCTGCGTGTCCACCGGGCGACTATCGCCAGGTTTTAGAACAGATTCTAAAACCTGGCGATCATCAACCAGCGATTTATCGCTGGTTCATTCAGTATGTCACACGCGTCAATATCGCTGCAAACGTCAAGTGCAACCGTGATCGTGCAGGCGATATTGAACGCTGTGACTACCCTTAAGTCTACTAAGGATATTACCCAGAGATTTTAACACTATGCATAGGGATCAACAAAAACCCCTGCTGTTATTCTATCACCTCCTGCCGTTATTACAGGGTCCTCACTGATCTATACAGTTATTGCTGTTCACATACTGTACATACCCTGGGGAATAGGACTTTCTCCCACCCTATAGACCAGGGGTGGGCAATTAATTTTCCCATTAGGCCACATGAGAAATTGGGATGGTTTTAGAAGACCGGACTAATATAATTAACAAATTTCTACCCAATACTGTGTATAATATATACTATCCCTTCATAAATAAGCAATAAATAAAACAATACAAAGATTCAATGAAAATATGAAGGACCTAATTACATCATTATTTAATGAAGAGATGATGAACTTTAATGAACCTGTGATTGTTCACTTTAACAAATGTCAACTTTCACAGTATTTAATAACTTAGATCAATTTTGATCTAAGTTAACAAGTTTTTCAAAGACCGGCATTAGTTAAAACTTGTCATTTTGAGATTGAATTCATGTTGTTACATATAGGTGCGCAGTGCCATATTATATTACACTATTTTATCACTCAGTGTGAACACAATCTAACCCACGGTTCACATGGCACAGATCTGCCAGAAAGTAAACTGGCCCTGGATGAAACACAAGTACTTTTCCGGCCCCATAGACGGGCAGTGTAATTGATGCGGCAACTGTGCGAGTATTTCCTGGAGTCGGTGACAGGGACAAATCCTCCATTCTCCAGGATCACCCAGAATCTGCATCGGTGTGAATGCGGCCATAGGTCCATACAATATCTGTGTCTGCCAAACCCAGATGCCAGGACAGGGAATAGATACAGATCTATAGGACAGGGGATGGACACAGAACTATAGGACAGAAGGAGGAGGATGGCACAGATCTATAGGTCAGGGGATGGACACAGATGTATAGCACATTGTGCCCAGGAAATGCTGTCCCCACAGCTGGTAGCCCTGTGCCCAGGATCATACACAAGTGGAGGGTAATTCCCAGCTGACAGGGGCCAGTACAGACCGGACATTACCCCACACAGACATGGCCCAGGCCCAGCCGCCCTGCTCTCCGCCCCCCTTCCACGGCCATCAGCAGCAGTGTGACGCCACTGTGCTCGAGGCCCGGCTCTCACTCACCATGTTGGTGCTCGGTCTCCTGGTGAGTGTGAGTGGTGCTCTCCACTAGGCAATCTGCGATCTCGCTCACGAGCACTGAGTCTGCAGCATGCGGCATGTACGCGGGCTGAGGCTGGGACTGCGCCGGGGACACAGCCGGGAAGAGCTGTGACACACAGGGGGCAGAGAGAGGGTCAGGGCAGAGCCTGGCCAGGCGAGCCGGTCAGATGCAGTAGGCGGGCCGGATGCGGCCCGCAGGCCGCCACTTGCCTCAGGTCTGCTATAACCTACTCAGGTATATACTTAACCTTTGAGGCATTCATCAAAATACTGCATTACAATTGTAAATAGACATACCTTGAGACATATTAGTAATCAGGTAAGTGGGAATGGAGTACACCTTAACAGTCCCGCAGAACTCACCCTCAACGCATTTCACCGCAACAAGCGGCTTCGACGTTTTGTTAATCCTCATGCATAGTGTTAAAATCTCTGGGTAATATCCTTAGTAGATTTATGGGCACTGTTCTGTTTATCTTAATATAAATCATGTCACCCTGACTAAGCGAATATATTGCCTAGGATCCGGCGCTTATTACTAGCACATTATCTTAACAGTTCATGTAGTTACTCCCAACAAGTCTCGTGTTGTCTTTTATTGTTCCTCAGTTGTGGTTCGCCACTTCTAGTCACTTGCTTGTCACTTTTGTGTAAAATCTGGTAATTTTGTAATTTTTGCATTTATAATAAATTGAATTGGCATGATAATGGTCTGGATCTTTTACCTACCGCTCCATACCTCTTCAACTAGGGGAGGGTGAAGTTGTTTGATGGTGGGTGTTTTCAGGTTTTTAAAGAAAAGCACAGTACCTACAGTCAGATATGGTGGTGGCTCTAAGATGATTTGGGGTTGTTTTGGTGTTTTTATAGTTTCTGATCCACTCAGACAAGTGAGTCCATTTGTAGGTTATAATATAACTGTGCTTTTATTTGTAGGCCTCATTCCATTTTCAGTAAACAGTAGAATGATGTCTTTTACCAAAAAGCTCTGTCTTGGTCTCATCTCTCTACAAGATGCTTTCCCAGAAAGGATTTGTCGTCTGTTTTTACATATGTGTCAGCAGTTGGTTTCCCTTGATCTTCTGTATAGCATTTCCTTTCATTCAAATAGCGACAGATAGTTCGCACTGACATGATGCACCCTGAGCCTGCAGGACAGCTTAAAATTATTTGAAACTAGATTGAGGCTGCATATCCACAATCTGAACTATCCTGCATTGTAACCTTTCATCAAATTCTCTGTGCAGGGAAATTACTACAGTGCCGTGGGTTGTAAACATCTTTATTATGTTGCGTGCCATTAACAAAGAAACACAATGCAAAGATTAAGACGTCATCTCCCCTTTCTGCCTGATTTCAGGTGTGATTTTCATATGGTCCACACTTGTTACTTGCCACTGGTGAGTTTGAAAGAACATAACATGCTTAAAAGTTGTTTTCACACAATTTTGGAAAGATGACAACATTTCTGGCAGGCCTATTTTGGGGGTTTTCTATGAAACTATGTCAAATTTGCTTTTTTTTTTTTTTTTTACATGTGTATGACAAAACGTATAATTACAATAATTTTCTGGGAGAAATACTTAATTTTCTGGGACAATTTCCATAGTGCCAACACTGTTGGCAATGACTGTATAAACACTATGGTCCTGATTGAAAAAGATGTTTACATCAGAAATCTGGTGTAAAACACTCTGAAAGTCACTAAATATTTGACCAAAATAGAGTTGTACAAAAATTTTTGTGACTTTTGCCATTTTGGGCAATTCTGCCAAATCTGATGGAGCTGTGGAGAGGCAGGGCGGGATAGGGATGGTATGTTATGCCCACCCTTCAAACTTATCAAAGGTTGCAAATTTTCTTCAGCCAGAAATGTTACTCTAAACCAGAGGTCCCCAACTCCAGGCCTCAAGGGCGCCAACAGTGCAGGTTTTCAGGATTTCCTTAGTATTGCACAGGTGTTAATGTGATCATCTGCACAGGTAATGATTCCAAGCCCTGTGCAATACTAAGGAAATCCTGAAAACCTGCACTGTTGGCGGCCCTTGAGGCCTGGATTTGGGGACCTCTGCTCTAAACCCTAAGTAAAGTAACATTTCTTTAATATACCGTCTTATAACGCCTGGCAGTATCAACCACTGAATATCAAACACAACACTTACTTTAGTAAGCTTCTCCTGCAGCTCCTGAATTTTATTCAGCTGCTCGGCATTGATCTGTTGATATAAACGAAGACAAATTAGTAACTGAACTGTGGAGAAGAATGCAGAAATTGCACGCTAACAGTACATATGTCATTTCATCATCAAATATTAACTTTTAAAATGGTCACATTAAAACTCTAAAATGCAGCATTAAAGAGGACCTGTCACCCCCTGGTGCTATGCTAACTGAATGCAGCACTGAATGCAGCATGTCTGCTGAATTCAGGGAAGGGGTCCACTATGTCTCTAGCCCCCCTGTAAGTTGTTAAAAAGGCTTTATAAAGTGTACAGATAAGGAGTCCGGGGGAATATACTCCTGCTCAGCCTAATGGATTTCACTCGTATGTTCTTCTGGGTCTGCACGCTGCCGGGACTGACTCGTGCACCAGCATCATCCTGATCACATACGGGTAGTAACAATGAGAGGGCTGGAGGTGGCACAGAGAGGCTGGAGGCGGGGAGGACACCAGCAACAGCATGACACATACAGGAGGCTGAACAAGAGAGGGCTGGAGGTGGCACAGAGAGGGCTGGAGGCGGGGAGGACACCAGCAACAGCGATGACACATACAGGAGGCTGAACAAGAGAGGCTGGAGGTGGCACAGAGAGGGCTGGAGGCGGGGAGGACACCAACAACAGCGATGACACATACAGGAGGCTGAACAAGAGAGGACTGGAGGGTGGCACAGAGAGGGCTGGAGGCGGGGAGGACACCAACAACAGCGATGACTCATACGAGAGGCTGAACAAGAGAGGCTTACATTACAGAGAGGGCTGGAGGCGGGGAGGACACCAGCAACAGCGATGACACATACAGGAGGCTGAACAAGAGGACTGGAAGTGGCACAGAGAGGGCTGGAGGCGGGGAGGACACCAACAACAGTGACGACTTCATACTGAGTAATTCCCTCGGGACTCGTTATCTGTACACTTTATAAGGTCTTTTTAACAACTTACAGGAAGGCTAGAGACATGGGGGACCCCTTCCCTGAATGCAGCAGACACACTGCATTTAGGTAGCATAGCACCAGGGGGGTGACAGGTCCTCTTTAAAATGGTAACTAATTGTTAATAAAAATAGATTGTATCTGATTTTTGTGGACAGTTTTGAACCAATTACCACATTGATACAAAATGCCCCAAGAGTCTGACATCTTAAAGGAATTAGGCCACTTTAGCGTTATCCATAAATGGTTTTTACAGCGTTCACTTCTCTTCAGAAGGTGGGCAGCGCCAATCACATCGCATCTATGCTTACCTGCCTGAATGTGTGTGGGGGTAATAGGAAGAAACCTGTCTGATTCATTTGACGCTGAGGAAGCAAATACACGAAATGTGTGATGGGGCATTGCAGAGTGAGACGGACCATCTGACAATGGACAAATATTCTTTATAACGTAATGTATATGTTGACCAGTAGGATATGATTTGCCAATGATCTGTATATAATATTACATCTGACAAGTGTGGATTGTGGAGTGCACTGTTCCTTTATTGACCCCCAACCACTTCTCTGTGTTTCTGTGTACCCTTCGCTGTAATGTGGAGTCATGTTATATGAACGCCAATATAGTAAATGATGTTAATGCTTTAAAGAAATTGCAAGTATGGCTTTAGTGTGGATTTATTTAGACAAAAAGAGAAGAATTTCTTTTTTTACGTAGGCATACAAACAGAGGGAAACAGCTTACAATGAAACAATCTATTATTTATAATTTATTTGAGCAGCCATGTGACTGTTTAGGAAGGACAAATAAATAGGCTGAAATAAATTCTGCTCAAAATTATTATTCACTTATTATTTGACATTAGTATTAATTTTATTGTTTAATATTGAGCAGAATTAAGTCTGCTGACTAGCTGTAACGCTAAAAAGTGTTGTGATGGGGCTTATTGTTACGTGTATTCTTACCTCTAGTAGCTAACCAAATCCATATAATTTAATGGTTTTTTAGTAAGTTTATAGAACAAAATAAATCATACTGCTCCTCTTATTTATTAGACAGAATCTGTAACCTGGTTTTGCTGCCCAAGCTGAGAGGCCCAGATTCCAGTGATATGTCACTTACTGACTGCTTCATGCGGTGATCATAAAATCCCTGTTTTATCTGCTCCAGATATGGCAGTTATCTGAATGCTGATCTCTGAGTGGGGATATACAGAGCTCATGAATATGGAGGACTTCATGGCTGTAGTTTACTAGTCCTCTAATGATAAAAAAACACTGTTTTATCAGCAGGAGATTATCAAAACCAGGGCTGTGGAGTCAGTGTCCATTTTGGAGGAGTCAGCATAAAATGGACTGACTCCGACTCCTAATATATATATAATAAATTGGGTACAGTAGTTCAATGCAGAATGTGCTAAATATTATTATATCTAGTTTGATTATTGCATCACAATCATGATTAATAGCCTGATGCTCACATTGTACTACAATAAATGTATCACTTAAACATGATCCATGTATGAGGGAGTCGGAGGTTTGGTTTTACGACTCCACAGCCCTGAATTCAAAACTACGACAAGCAGTCCAGTAACTGATACATCAGGGTCTCTGTCCCTACATGATGCTGCCCTTAGATTAGGTGGCAAAAACCTAGTTACAGATTCCATGTAAGAAAATATAATAAGTATAGATGTAACGTAATCAACAGCGTTCCCCATTTTTCAACCAAACACAAATTGGAGTTCGCATAGGCTAAAAAAAAAATCACATTTTCTATTTAGTACAAACAATAAAAGGCATTTTTTATACAAATACAGAAAAAAAAAACCCTTTCATTAAACGAGGTTTTGGACAAAATGTACAAAACAGGACGGGATCCATAAGTCAGTAAGGGAACCCACGCATATGGGCAAAAGTCTTATGTAACATACAGACACCTTATAAAATTTCTGGGTTGAGAACCCCTGGTGCAATTGTACAATAAATGGATAAATGTACAAAATAGGATTTTATAGTAATGTTTTCAATATATTATACCACGCAGGGTACACAATATTGCGTACAAGTGTCAAATGAGTCAAACATTGACCACAAGCGCTGTCGGCCAATGTGCTAGGTATAATTACCACAACCCACATGTATCTGTGTTATAATGTGAAAAGTGGCATATAGTAACCTTACCTATACTCAAGGTGTTCTTCCCCTTGGGGCCTCACACAGGTAATGCCAAGCCAGACATGCATTTCGCGTACTTCTTGAAAATGCTTCGTGACTCCCTGAAGAAGCATTTTCACTAAGTACTTGAAGCACACGCCAAAGTTGGCATTACCTGTGTGGGGGCCCAAGGGGGAGAATACTTCAGTATGGGTAAGGTTACTATATGGCACTTTTTCACATTATAACACAGATATATGTGAATTGTGGTAATTATACCTAGCACATAGTGCATTGATTGACAGTGGTTGTGGTCAATATTTGACTTAACTAGTAAAAAGGCCCGATGCAATTGCATCGGGAGCACGGTGAAATGAATTGTGTGTATAGAGGCGGCTGTGTGGGTCTCAGAGCATAGAGGCGGCTGTGTGGGTCGCAGAGCATAGAGGCGGCTGTGTGGGTGGCAGAACATAGAGGCGGCTGTGTGGGTAGCAGAGCATCGAGGAGGCTGTGTGGGTCGCAGAGCATAGAGGCGGCTGTGTGGGTGGCAGAGCATAGAGGCGGCTGTGTGGGTGGCAGAGCATAGAGGCGGCTGTGTGGGTGGCAGAGCATAGAGGCGGCTGTGTGGGTGGCAGAGCATAGAGGCGGCTGTGTGGGTGGCAGAGCATAGAGGCGGCTGTGTGGGTGGCAGAGCATAGAGGCGGCTGTGTGGGTGGCAGAGCATAGAGGCGGCTGTGTGGGTGGCAGAGCATAGAGGCGGCTGTGTGGGTGGCAGAGCATAGAGGCGGCTGTGTGGGTGGCAGAGCATAGAGGCGGCTGTGTGGGTGGCAGAGCATAGAGGCGGCTGTGTGGGTGGCAGAGCATAGAGGCGGCTGTGTGGGTGGCAGAGCATAGAGGCGGCTGTGTGGGTGGCAGAGCATAGAGGCGAGTATACAGGCAGCTGTGTGGGTAGCAGAGTATACAGGTGGCTCTGTGGATAGCAGAGTATGATGTGGCGGGAGGCTGGAGGGGTGAGGAGAGCAGAGGCTGGAGGGGTGAGGAGAGCAGAGGCTGGAGGGGTGAGGAGAGCAGAGGCTGGAGGGGTGAGGAGAGCAGAGGCTGGAGGGTGAGGAGAGCAGAGGCTGGAGGGGTGAGGAGAGGTGCAGCTGGAGGAGGGGTGAGGAGAGGCGCGGCTGGAGGAGGGGTGAGGAGAGATCAGGCTGGAGGAGGGATGAGGAGAGGTGATTCTGGAGGAGGGGTGAGGAGAGGTCAGGCTGGAGGAGGGGTGAGGAGAGGTCAGGCTGGAGGAGGGGTGAGGAGAGGTGAGGCTGGAGGAGGGGTGAGGAGAGGTGAGGCTGGAGGAGGGGTGAAGAGAGGTGAGGCTGGAGGAGGGGTGAAGAGAGGTGCGGCTGGAGGAGGGGTGAGGAGAGGTGCGGCTGGAGGAGGGGTGAGGAGGAGCGGCTGGAGGAGGGGTGAGGAGAGGTGCGGCTGGAGGAGGGGTGAAGAGAGTTCAGGCTGGAGGAGGGGTGAGGAGAGTTCAGGCTGGAGGAGGGGTGAGGAGAGGTCAGGCTGGAGGAGGGGTGAGGTCAGGCTGGAGGAGGAGCGAGGAGAGGTCAGGCTGGAGGAGGGGTGAGGAGAGGTCAGGCTGGAGGAGGGGTGAGGAGAGGTCAGGCTGGAGGAGGGGTGAGGAGAGGTCAGGCTGGAGGAGGGGTGAGGAGAGGTCAGGCTGGAGGAGGGGTGAGGAGAGGTGTGGCTGGAGGAGGGGTGAGGAGAGGTGCGGCTGGAGGAGGGGTGAGGAGAGGTCAGGCTGGAGGAGGGATGAGGAGAGGTCAGGCTGGAGGAGGGGTGAGGAGAGGTCAGGCTGGAGGAGGGGTGAGGTCAGGCTGGAGGAGGGGTGAGGAGAGGTGCGGCTGGAGGAGGGGTGAGGAGAGGTGCGGCTGGAGGAGGGGTGAGGAGAGGTCAGGCTGGAGGAGGGGTGAGGTGCGGCTGGAGGAGGGGTGAGGAGAGGTGCGGCTGGAGGAGGGGTGAGGAGAGGTGCGGCTGGAGGAGGGGTGAGGAGAGGTCAGGCTGGAGGAGGGGTGAGGAGAGGTCAGGCTGGAGGAGGGGTGGAGGAGAGATCAGGCTAAAGGAGGAGTGAGGAAAGGTCAGGCTGGATGGAGGGGTGAGGAGAGGTCAGGCTGGATGGAGGGGTGAGGAGAGGTCAGGCTGGATGGAGGGGTGAGGTTAGGCTGGATGGAGGGGTGAGGAGAGGTCAGGCTGGATGGAGGGGTGAGGAGAGGTCAGGCTGGATGGAGGGGTGAGGAGAGGTCAGGCTGGATGGAGGGGTGAGGAGAGGTCAGGCTGGATGGAGGGGTGAGGAGAGGTCAGGCTGGATGGAGGGGTGAGGAGAGGTCAGGCTGGAGGAGGGGTGAGGAGGGGTGAGGAGAGGTCAGGCTGGAGGAGGGTGAGGAGAGGTCAGGCTGGAGGAGGGGGTGAGGAGAGGTCAGGCTGGAATGGAGGTGTTGAGGAGAGGTCAGGCTGGATGGAGGGGTGAGGAGAGGTCAGGCTGGAAGAGGGGTGAGGAGAGGTCAGGCTGGATGGAGGGGTGAGGAGAGGTCAGGCTGGAGGAGGGGTGAGGAGAGGTCAGGCTGGAGGAGGGGTGAGGAGAGGTCAGGCTGGAGGAGGTGTGAGGAGAGGTCAGGCTGGATGGAGGGTGAGGGAGAGGTCAGGCTGGATGGAGGTGTGAGGAGAGGTCAGGCTGGAGGAGGGGTGAGGAGAGGTCAGGCTGGAAGAGGGGTGAGGAGAGGTCAGGCTGGATGGAGGGGTGAGGAGAGGTCAGGCTGGAGGAGGGGTGAGGAGAGGTCAGGCTGGAGGAGGGGTGAGGAGAGGTCAGGCTGGAGGAGGTGTGAGGAGAGGTCAGGCTGGATGGAGGTGTGAGGAGAGGTCAGGCTGGATGGAGGTGTGAGGAGAGGTCAGGCTGGATGGAGGTGTGAGGAGAGGTCAGGCTGGATGGAGGTGTGAGGAGAGGTCAGGCTGGATGGAGGGGTGAGGAGAGGTCAGGCTGGAAGAGGGGTGAGGAGAGGTCAGGCTGGATGGAGGGGTGAGGAGAGGTCAGGCTGGAGGAGGGGTGAGGAGAGGGTCAGGCTGGAGGAGGGGTGAGGTGAGGTGCGGATAGAGGAGGGGTGAGGAGAGGTGCGGCTGCTCCCGGTGGCTCTGCAGGCTCCCGGTGCCTGCAGTGGTCTTCTATCTACTGCAGTCAAGGACCTGTGGTGATGTCAGAGTCACGTGACCCGAGATTTGCCTGGAGTAAGCTGGTGTCACGTGACTCTGACATCACCACAGGTCCTTGACTGCAGTAGATAGAAGACCACTGCAGGCACCGGGAGCCTGCAGAGCCCTTGGGAGCCTAGCGGAACACGGCGGAAGACGGCGGGAGACTCCGGGGGCTCGGGGAGAGGTGAGGATTTTTTTTTTTTTAACTGTAGAGCGGCTGCGGCTCGTGATGACGCTGCGCGTCATCACTCGCAGTGCCGCTAAGGAGTCTGGGATTGGGCTACAGTGCCCGAAATCCCAACTCCCGATTATATAAGTAGATAGACACTTCTATGTAATATTATGCGCCCAGCGAGGCAAAATATATTGAAAACATTATTGCAAAACCCTGTTCTGTACATGTATCCATTTATTGTACAATTGCCTAGCACATTGTCCGACAGCGCTTGTGGTCAATGCTTGACTTACTGGATACTTGTACGCAATATTTTGTACCCTGCGTGGCATAATATATTGAAAACATTACTGTAAAATTCTCTTTTGTACATTTATTTATTTATTGCACCAGGGGTTCTCAACCAGGAAATTTTATAAAGTGTCTTTTTTTTTTAACACGTGTCTTATGCCCATATGCGTGGGTTCCCTTACTGACTTGTGGATCACATCCTGTTTTGTCCGAAACCTCACTTAATGTAAGGGTTTTTTTTCTGTATTTGTACAAAAAACACTTTTTATTCTTTGTACTAAATAAAAAAAATTTGATTGTTTAGCCTATTCGAACTCTAATTTGTATTTGGTTGAAAACTGATCTTTGCTTGGAGTAGGCCTCATATTATATAAAATTAAATGTCTTGAAACAAAGTGGCAGCTTATTGTGCCTATTCATGTTGTATCACTAAAAGTATGATGCATAATGCTCCTGTCACACACCAGTCACACCCAGTATGATGGCCCGTACTGTCAGGGATTATACTGCGTGGCGGACCATCATACTGTGTGTGTCTGGGGGGGTGACAGGAGCTTCATGAGTGCTGAAGATGGACAAAAAAGAACTTATTTACCTTCTCCAATTTAGTATGCAACTCTCCAAATTCAGCTTTGCCATGATCTTTAGCCTGCAGTGATTACAAAAAGCAAAGTTGTAACTATTATTATGTATAGTTTACAAGCCAAATCTACCAAAACTGCTGTTAGGTCTAGTAATATATTAATTAATGGTGAAAATGATTACACTTAGTATTTGAAGTAGGTGAAGACAGACCACCCTGATGCGTGACAAACCCATAAAAGGAAAGTAACAAAAAACAAAAACAAAGTTCACACGTTGCGTTTTTGCTGAGCTTTTTTAATTTGTTGTGTTTTTATGCAAGTTTAAAAGCTGTTTTCTACAATACCAGCAAATGTTGAGGGAATCCAGAACACAATTGTTTTTTTTTTTTTTTTACTGAATTGGAAGACTGCTGTGTTTTGGAAAACTGCAACATGTCTTTTTTTTCTGCCTGTTTGCAGTGTTTTTCTAACCATAACAACAATAAGGAAGTGCAAAAAATACTTCAAAAATGCAACCATGAGTTATGGCTGCTTTTCTTTGAGAATAAAGCTAACTTTATAGTACTATAGACAAATAAGATATGTAACCTGCACCAAAAAAAACCACTAAATCTCAGCAAAATTTTGCTTTTTGTAACAGTTGCTTTACTGCCAAAAAAAAGCAGCGTGTGAACACAGCCTAGGAGGTCTTGCAGCAGAATGTCTGCCTCTGCCATTCCCCCTCTCATCAGCATAGAATCTGATGAGCAGACTCAATCCTCTCCTATCCCAGTAATACACAGAAGATAGATTTTACCTATGGATTAGGCGGCCGTCACACGTCTCGACATCGTGAACGATATTGTAAGCGATCACGTGCACGCGCGATTGCTAACAATATCGGTCACATCGCTGGTGAGCTGTCACACAGACAGACTCACCAGCGATGTGGGGCAGCGAGATCGCTGGTAACTATGGTACACATCGGGTTACTAGGCGCCGTGCGGCGCTTAGTAACCCGACGTTTACCATAGATACCATCTCCCAGCATAGGCTCTGCCGCTGGGAGATCGTTCATCATGGTGTCTCACACACCACGATGAAGCAGATTGTTAAATCGTTCAGCGCTAGATATGAGCTCCGGCTCTCATATCTGCGATGTCACGATCAAGCGATTTTACATTGTAAAATCGCTTGATCGCACGTAGCGATGCACAAATGATATCGCTTAAGCGATCAAAAAGCAGATCGCTTAAACGATATCGTGCAAGACATTGAAGCGTGTGACGGCCGCCATAAAGTCAATAATCAGTCCAAGATGAGGATTTATCAGATAAGATACACCACAAAGTTTCCTACTTTCCCTTGTTCTATTGTTGCATATAAAAAAAAATTATGGTTACTATTTAACAGACATATGTGTTCTCTTCCTGTTAAAAAAATAAACAATTCCATAGTAAAAATGTGTATTCATATTATATAGAAGGAACTATATAATATGGTGAATTACTTTCAGAAGCTTCTGTTGACATTCTGTAGCTTTGCGCTTAAACTCTTCTGCCATCGATCGGGACTCCCTTAACTCTGTTTCGTACAGGTCACTCCGATTTCGTGCAGCGGTGAGGTCTTCTTCTAACTGCTGCATCATCAACTTCATCTCTTCTAGTTGGGCTTGAAACTCCTGAAGGGAATGACATCAACTAGTAAATAGTAATTCATTTTTCAGCACAAATGCACGCTATCATTTCACAGTATGGCAAAGAATTGTTGTCAGTATAATTAAAAAATCCACGACAGGCAAGATGCACTCTCATTGGAAGTTACTCAGAATTACTCGAATATGCAAAGTTCAGCTAAAGAATAAGTTGGAAAAGGGTTCATACATCAAGGCTACGTTAAAATCCCCTACCCAGAAGGCTTCCAAACTAATTAGCAGAGAGGACAGAGCTTACCTGCTCCTTAATGTCTTGCAGCTTCCGGCTCTGTTCTCGGATATCATGAAGGAGCTGCAGAGCCTTGTCATCCTCCTGGGAGACCTCCATCCGGGCCTGCTCTAGGCTGCGCTTTAAACTCTGCAGCATGGAACATTTTAAATGTAGAAAATATTTGATTAGTAAGGCAGAGACGAAATATCTCTTACCGACATTAGAAACTAATGGGAGTGATGGGAGTAGAGAGGTTGGGAACAGTATGCTGACAAAACCCATCAAAGCAACATTACAAAAGTTTATATCAACACAAATAAGAGCAGCAAGGTATCCACCCTCGACTGAGCCACTTTTACTGCTACTTTCATGTTTTTGGCAAGTAGGTAGTGCCGATAACGGCCACTTACTTTTCCCAGGACATGTACATGCATGGATAGTACTTCAAACTCAATTGTTATCCTGGGCAAAGCTTCTTTCACACAATAGACAGACAGAAATGAATTAAAGTTTCAAGGAGTTTTTATTGAAATAAATTTTCTTTGTGCATGTGTCTTTTTTTAATTTAATTGCTAAGTTAAATGTCTGTGTCTGATAAATACCTCTCCATTACTAACACAAGGGCTTCATACCAGCTTATGCTAAACAGCTGACAGCAACCACATAAAACATTGCTCAATTGCCAATGCAGCTGGGCAAACATGAAAAACCAGAATTGGCGTACCTTACATGTGATTTGCCGCTTCTGGGGCTGCTCACGGCTGGTATGCTTAGGCTCGTAAGGGCCCCAATTACCTTTGCTGGGAACTCCACAAACTTTTTTCTTTTAATTATCTACTTATTTGGTTAATAGCTGTAAAATTGCTATCATCTATTGATCCCTATCATCTTTGCACCACACATAAAAATCTTTAACTTCTTGAATATATTTAAATATGGTCCAGGAGACACAGCTGTCATCTGTGTGCTGTATGTTTTTTTCACGGACCCACAGACTTCTACACTCCCTCACAGAAGTTATGTCGTGTTATGTAATAAAAGTTTATAACCTGACGTTAAATTCATCCATTGATTGTATAAATTACTCATTTGAAAGCTGAAACCCTCCCAAATGTGGTTTAGGTTAGGAAAATAAATTGGCTTCAATGCTGAAATATTGATAATTTAATGAACACAAAAAGATCAGATTTTAGCAAGACAAAAGTTTTGTCGCCTGGTCATATAATGTACCCAATCCTAGTTTACATCCTCACCTGTGCTCAGTAGATGATTGGTTAATTAGTGAGTGTATCTAAAATGAAACCTAGCACTGCAGACCTTCACTTGAACTGCAACTTGAGCTCTGACAACATGCCAAAAATCCACCCTGCGACCAAAGCCTTGATTATCAAGAGGCTGAAGACCAGATCCACTGCAGAGGTGGCTGGCACCTTTAATGTGTCTCAGCGTCAAGTACAAAGAATTAAAAAAAGATTTGAAGAGACTGGAGATGTGTTTGACAAGCCCAAGTCCGACAGAGCCCGCAAGACAACTGCTAAGGAGGCACGTTTGTTGGTTAGAAAATCCAATGCAAGCCCCTCTTCCACTGCAGCAGAGCTCCAACAGGCCTGGTCACCTCAAGTCCCTGTGTCAACTAGAACAGTTTGTAGGATTCTGTCTCGAAATGGCCTCCATGGGCGATTCAGTGCGCAGAAGCCAGCACTAAACAAAAGGCAAATAAAAAAAACTGTGTGGCATTTGCAAAGTCCCACAGCCTGCTAAATAGATGGATGCTGGAAAAGTGGCAGAAGGTGGATTTCTCTGATGAAAACTTCAGTAGAATTACACCACAGTCTGGATCCAAAATACACCCAGAAAAGTTAAATTTCGTGGTGGAAAGATTATGGTCTGGGGTTACATTCAGTATGGGGGTGTGTAAAACATTTGCAAGGTAGAAGGCAATATTAATAGCCTAAAACATCAAGAAGTATTAACTACCTCTTATATTCCATATAAAAGGGGTAAAATTCTGCAGCTGAATAGTGCTCGATCTCATACATCCATCTCTACAACAAAGTTCCTCCAGGCAAAAAAGATCAAGGTGCTCAAGGACTGACCAGCCCAGTCACCAGACATGATCATCATTGAGCGTGTTTGGGGTAGGATGAAAGAGGAAGCTTGGAAGACAAAACCAAAGAATCTAGATGAACTCTGGGAGGTATGTAAGACTGCATTCTTTGCTATTCCTGATGACTTCATTAATACATTTTATTAATCATTGTTGAATCACATGGATGCAGTCCTTCAAGCTCATGGAAGTCACACAAAATATTAAATATGACTCATAGCACCACAACTTCATTCACCAATGTTATGCAACATATATTTGTATTTTAAGTTAATTAATTTTTTTTTTTTTTTTTTGAAAATCACATTACTTTCTGTGGGCGACAAAACTTTTGTCTTGCCAAAATCTGACCATTCTGTGTTCATTAAATTATCAATATTTCAGCATTGATGCCAATTTATTTTCTTAAACTAAACCACATTTCGGAGGGTTTCAGCTTTCAAAAGAGTAATTTATACAACCAATGGATGAATTTAACGTCAGGTTATAAACCTTTATTTACATAACATGGATAAGCGATATAACTTCTGTCAGGGAGTGTATTGGCCCTTGAACATGTTACATTGGGATCACACAGACACATGTATGGTTCATATGCACACATGGTCAACACCTATTTTAATCAGTATGCGCGTGAACATGTCTCCAGTACGTGTAAAAATGGACACTACACGTACTGGAAACATGGACATGTGAAGGGAGACTTAAGGAAAGCCCAGCGAAGATCAGGGCAGCTCAGTGGTTAGCACTGTTCCATTGCGGCGCTAGAGTTCTGGGTTCAAATCCCACCAAGAACGACATCTGCAAGGAGTTTGTATGTTCTCCCGTTTGTGTGGGTTTTCTTCAGGTACTTCAGTTTACTTTCACACGCCAAAGATATACTTATTGAGAATTAGATTGTGCACTCTCACATCATTACTGTGGGGTCTGTAAAAGGCTGTCGAACTAAAAAGTCTATTGCAAGAGTATGATTTTAGCACAGGTTGCTACATGTTCCTTGCTGCACTGAAAAGACCCTTTAATGCTATGTTCACACATGGCAAAAAAAAATTTTCAGCACATTTGGCTTCAAAAAATATATGGAAAAATCCTAACAATTTTGAATGTTACCTAAGTGCATTATAAAGCATTGCAAAACCGCTCAATGTTATCATACTGTAAACTGAAGTAGATTTGAGGTGTGAAATATACCTCACAAATCCGTATTGCGTGGACTTAATCTCTAATAGGTGTGAACCACCCCTCTCGTTATCCCTCTCTGTAGAATGTGGTCCTGTGACCCTGTTCGCTAATTCACATTGGCATCCCTCCTCACAGAATGGGGGTCCTTGGTCATATGACAATGCTCATTAAAGGTCAATATTAACTTTTAGGATTGTTACTTTCAATTGTTGGCACTAGAGTTCAAAGACCCCTTTCAAGAGGCAATTTGCATATCCCCAGAATGAAACAGACATCGAAGTCTATGGGAGTTACAGGGAGGGTCGAATAAGCAGGCGGAAATGTGCAGAATTGGAGGACTACAAGTGGACAAGCAAGCATGGACTTTGACTGTCAAGTAACAGCAACCAACACAAAAGTATGCATCTGTAGTTACACACTAACATGGAATCTATTGCTCTCCCTATGCGTTATTCCAGGTTTCGGAGTAGCTTTCTGTAGTGTTCCTTAAAAAGATACATTGTGAATATTTGCTACCTATGATGACAACTTTATATGACATTTCTCCAGTTCTAAGAAGCCCCAGCAGCACTTCCATACATGTATGAGAAGCAGCTTTCTACTTCACTACTCCTTTATAGCAACAGTCTACAGCCCCTGGACCAACATTATTCTGAGAAGCACTACTTTGCGCAAAAAGAGCTGTCATTACTAATCATATCAGACATGTACATCATTCTAGATAATGTGACACTGCAAATACACGTACTGTTCTGTAGAGAAGAAGCAGCAAGACTATGCTATCGGGTAAAACATGCCACATTACAATGAGCAACCCAATCTAACTCCATGTCCCCGTTCTACTTATAGTTTGGGAAATTCTATTTACAGCAATTCTCTCATATATACCTATTAGGTGAATCACTCCTTACAAGTGGGAGTAATAGAGCTAACAGGGTAGAGAAAAATCAGATTCCTTGCGGTTGCTTTCCCGAGCATTGTTAAGAAGATACAGGCATCTCTTATTACTTTTGCATTCTGCAGAAAGCATATGTTAGAGTGTTACTGTACATGCAGAACCTGTGTTTATTAGCTCTCCAATGCTATCCAATATGAGGGTAGGAGCGGAGAGCGCGGCATATGCTGAGCCGTGGAATACATTATTATTTGCATTCAGTATTTCTCTTCTTCCATTGTTCATAGAGAATACATGCTAATCCTTCTACCTAAACACTGAACACAATCAACATCCATTCCTGTATACATCTTTATACAGGAAAATCGTAAGTCACTTTTTGTGGACATTCTCTATAGGCTTTAGCTGCCTTTTACATGACAAGACTGGATAAAAGCTACATATCTCAGGTTTTAGCATCTGCTCTTCTAGCTTATGGTACCCGCTCCTACTGCTAGAACATCTTGTTAAATTATCATTTTGTATGTTGTTGCTATTTCTTTATTTTGCCCCAAACTTATTGTAATATATAAAACACTAGATGGTGCCCGATGCACAATGCATCGGGATTCTAGTAGAGCGAGTCTGCGACTCGCAATGGCCGCTTCGCGCCAATGCTTCGCGGTGCTAAGGCGACTCGCCATGCCCGCTGCGCGGGCATAGCGAGTCGCCTTAGAACTGCTCGCAATGGCCGCTTCGCGGCCATGCTTCGCGGTGCTAAGGCGACTCGCCATGCCCGCTACGCGGGCATAGCGAGTCGCCTTACAACTGGTCGCATGGCCGCTGCGCGGCCAATGCATTTTTCGTATCCACATGACGACATTGTCGCATGGTGTCGCATGCGAGTTTGGTGCGCGAAATCCATTCGTAATTATATAATAGATACTGTGTTGTAAGCCTTCTCTCAAAAGGAGTAATTTAGCCAAATGTTTATGTTAAAGGAGTTGTCCAAAAAACAAAGATCATAAAAAAGGCTTGGATCAACAAAGAAGCATTGGCACTGGTTCTTACAAAGTGAACGAGCGTAATAATAGAGAATCCAATGGGAAGGAATGGAAAGTATAACATGTGTGAAGATAGTGACTGGTGACCGAGCTATAGCTCCACTGTACTGTAACACTGCAGACAATGACATCTTCCACTTAAATTGGTGAAGGAGGGGTTTGCTGCACAACATGCTGAACTTTAAAGTGGAAAACTCAATAAATGTACCAGTTTATGTGAATGCGCAAGTTATACAATTCTATATTTAAAGGTGTGATTGGGTCAAATAATATTGATGAGTTGCCATATTCTCCAGCAGACACTAGATGACAGCACTTTGAATGGAGGGGAAAAGCATGGTGCCAGGGCACATATAGTGGCCGTTGTTAGGTGCTGCAGAACACGCCCTATTCTTTTGGGAGGAGCCATTCTGCAGTAACAGGCAGCAATGACAGCACAGTGAATGGAGTTAGGATTTCCAGCTCTGTTCAAAATGTTTACATCCAACATAGTTTGCAAATGCTAATCAGTGGGGTACCAGACAAACACCATCCCGATATTGCTGACAAATCCTACAAATACATCAAAATTATTTGACTACACAACCACTTGAATTAAGGGCAATGACATTAAAGAGTCAGTCCGAGGCCAGCAACATTTTTCTTAAGGTCCCATCTAATTTATCCCTATAATGTTAACTTTTGTCTAATATACTTCCTTTAATAATTCCCTCTGCACTAACAACTATTGTTTTGTTTCTCTATTTCCTGCCCGATGACGTACCATGTGAGTAACCCCAGTGCATCCCTTCTTCTCCCCTCCCCGTAGTGCTGTGCCTCAGCCCCCTTACCTTCTTCTCCCCTCCCCAAGTGCGGTGTCTAGGCCTCCCCACTCATTCTTGCCCAACATGCTATCTCCTGTGCGATCACAAACTGTCAGACCGGCCGTGCAGGAGGACATAAGTACCACCCACAAATGAGATCAGTGGAAGCTCCCTCCTCATCAATATGCATATGCTCCAGGATAGACCACTGACGTCCCTTATGTCCTACTGCATGGCTAGTCTTCCAGTTTGTGATCGCACAGGAGAGACACAGCATGTCAGAGAAGATGTGACACCGCACCAATGGGAGTGGGGTAAGAATGGGAAAGCCAAGACGCAGCACTATGGGTAGGGGAGATGGGGGGACCAAGACACAGGGGTGCTGGAGACCTTTTGAAGATCTTTGTGAACACAGAACTGACAGCCTCACCCCTGTAAATAGTGTCACAGTGACGTCACAGTGACGTCACAGTGACGCTTTGTTTTAGGGAGGGGCTGAGGAAGTGCCTGAGGCTTGTCAGCTCAATGATGCACTGTGTGAAGATCCCAGGATGCACTGGGGGGCACTCACACTGTATGACATCGGGCAGGTAATAGTTTATAATAAAAAAAAAAAAAAAGAATACAGTTGTTAGATATTGTAGAGCAAGAACCGTAGGGAATTGTTAAAAGAAGTATATCAGAAAAAAGCTTACATTAGATGGGACCTTAAGAAAAAAGTTGTTGGCCTCGGACTGACCCTTTAACTTTCATACCAGTCAGAGCAAGCAATATTGGTCTGTTTGGATACCAGCTGAGAAGGTCCAATACAACAGACTCATTCTTCCATTCTCCTCATCAGTGATGGCAGCCACTCACAGAGAGTCACAAGGGGCCGGGGAGCGTTCTGTATTTGTGTATAAGTATAGCAGAACATAAAACATCTGCAGTTGAGTTCCATGCAGCCAGTCTGCTGTGTCGATACTCTCAGTTTGTGTGCCAAGGGTAAAATCCCCTCTGGCACTGTTAGTTTTTGCACATTTCAGAAACCCAGCAACTCTATGCAGCGGCATAATCTGCATTATATTTTCATTAACTTTTTAATTTTTTTATTGTACACACTATGTCTGATAACTCTCATTTTCCCCCCCAGTGTGAGTCATTTAAACACTGCAAGCGGCTTCCACTGGGCCAAGCACTGAGTGTACCCAAGCACAGCGATGCTTGCTCAGCGTTTGCTCATGTAAAGCTCTCACACTCCAAATTTTGACATTTTTTGTAAACTCTGTTTGGTACGAACACCGAACTATAAAGTTTGGTTCGCTCATTTCTACTCAAGACGTTTTTATTTTTCCATTGATGGAGCTGTGTGAGGGCTTATTTTTTTTTATTGCTAGCTGAATTGTTTAATTGATATCAATTTGAGGTGTGTATGATGTTTTGATCAATATTGGCTATATTTTTTTTAGGGGGATGTGGTATTGATGGATCAATTTAATATATTTATATATATTATAAATAATATATTATGTTATTTATGTTGATAAACCACACTTTTAGGAACGATATTAAATATGTTAATTTCTTATTTTAATAATGAAAAGAAGAAAAGAGTTGGTGAGTGATTAAAATTTAAATTTGTCACATTTTTAGAGTACTTGAACCTGAGATCATCAGGTAGCGGATACTATATACTGCAAAACCTAAAGTACTGCAGTACATAGTGAAAATCGCAGTCTACTATATGAAGATCACCCTGAGCAGAGATGAGCTTCACAGAAAAACCAAGATGGCAACTAACAGGGCCTTCAGCAGGACACTGGCTGTAATGGTAAGCTTCTAATGCACTGGCCATCACATCATAGGAGGGGGGCGGGGATGGAAGCTGGTGTGCTATATTTAAAATGCTGCTGTCGAAAATTGCAGTGCAATCCCCAAGAAAACTACGGCAGAATAGGTATCAAGTGATCTGTTTCATTCAGGAACACAGAGGATTAGCACCAGTGAATGGGGCTACTCCTTGAGCCAATACGTTGCACAACCACAGTAGAGCCATTGAATAAACAGGGTGCCTTGAATTTCTACTATGGTACTACACAATGGATTTTAAAGGGAATCTGTCAGCAGGACTTCACCCCACAAACTATTTAGATGTGCATGTAGCTCCTTCAAAGACAAGTCCAACAATGTCTTCACATGGCCAGTCCTTTTGTCCGTTTCTAAAAAGTCACAAAGAATAGAAGCTTTCAGTCAAGCAGGAAGAGGTGGCGCTGGGCGTGGAATAGAGCTGGAGTGACAGAGGTTTCAGATCTACAGCCTTATTTATCAATTCAAATGCTGATTTCTCATTAATGGAGTAACAGACTAGCACTATAGAGGCATTGCATTGCTGGAATGGCCTTTGAAATAACTACATACAATAAACAAATTGGAGTGTGAAATCTTGCTGAAAGATTCCCTTCAACATAACTTACTGTAATATTGAGCAGAGATCAGCCACTGAGGAGCATGCCAATGGGCAGGCCACTAGTACTAGCCTCATTAAAGTACATTGGAGGCTCAGATATGTAAAATCTAATTGGAGGAAGAAGGAATCGTTCCTACAGATTAATTCCTGATTTTAGATCAGTATATTCCTCTTGCAACCTAAATTGAATGAGTGTAAATAGCAGAGCTTCTGTGGACTTGAGCTGTGTGCTGTTAAACCAGTCTTAATTGGTATTGTTAAATGCAAGTATGAAGGGTGTGCATGCCAAAAGTGGTCAGAGGATAGGCTTAAACAAGACGCCAACTCAAGTTATGTGACATAAAGATCACGATACAATATTACAACTAATCGTTGGAAATAGTCTTTCAGCTGGCAACATAACCGAAGTCTAATGCTGTGTGCTTATTGGTCACTTGTCAAATGGGACTTTACTAGAACACAAGCCGCAGGTAACTACAACTGTCTTGCATCCGCTCTGCAATTTAGTTGGCTTTGCTACAGCAAAATAGCAATTCGAAATATATTGTACAGTAGGAAAATACAGACAAATTAAAGTCAAAGTTACCCCAGTTGTATTCTGTAGACCATAATGACTTAGTCATTTCAGACGCCTCCACATGTAACAGGACAATGTACAAGAAGCTGTTCCTACCATTCAAAATAAGATGTATTCTTGTATAGCAGTGTTCCTCAACTCTCATTCCTCAAGGGCTGCAACCAGTGCATGTTTTCAGGATTTCCTTAGCATTGCACAGGTGTTGGAGTCATCATTTGTGTAGCTGGTTAAATTATCCCCTGTGTAATACTATGAAAATCCTGAAAATATGCACTGTTGGTGGCTCTTGAGGAACACTGTTGTCTAGTTTCATGTAATAACCAATTAATCATCTTAAGTGCAACACCGACTACTATGCATACACATAAAGCTATATACATTTTCTCCTCTACTGTGTTATTGACTAAGCCCATCAAGTGTAAGGGCCCTTTCACATCAGCGTTTTTTTAAATTTGCGGCAGATGCGGTGAAAAAACCGCATCTGCCGCAACTGCCGCATAACGGTTCCACTTGCGGCACGGTTGCGGTTTTTTCCATAGGAAGTATAGGGGCACTTGCGGCAGATGCGGCAAGTGCGGTATTGCACTTGCGGCAGGTGCGGCAGAGATAAAAAATGCGGCTTACTGCGTTTTTTTCTCTCCCACCTGCCGCAAGTTTTCAATACCTACTTGCCGCATCTGGCGCAAGTTGCCCTATATCTTCCTAGGGAAAAACCGCAAACCGTGCGCCTGAGGAACCGTTATCGGCAGTTGCGCAGATGCGGTTTTTCACCGCCATCTGCCGCAAAATTTAAAAAACGCTGATGTGAAAGGCCCTAAGGGTAAAAACTGTCAAACATACTGTAGCCAACATGCTTACACCACTTGAAGATCCCTGTGCCTCATCGTGAAATAAAATATAGTTGCCGCATCAAAAACCCTTTTAGTTGATCTGAAACTTTGAAATCCTATTTTAATGTTGGTGTTTGTTTGAAATAGGAGATGCAGAACACATTTTACTATGAGTTTTAATGGTTATTGATATTCTGGGACTTCCTATAAGGATTTAAACATTTGTTCTCTGTTTTAACTTATTCATTGACCTTTCCTGTCATATACCTCCTATTTTAATCTGCATAAATGATGAATGCACCTGTATGGTGCTGAAACATATCGCCTTAAAAATGTATTCGTACCTCTACTAATAAGCCTTTTTTCTCCAGCAGCACCCAGTAGTTCCTTGCTTTAATTCTGCACCACCACTATTTACAGAGCAACGACTGAACCTGTGCCGGCGCCGCCCCCGTGAAGCCGTAATGCTGACGGGAGGTGAAAGTCCTTCTCCTTCTCACCGCAGGGTTCAATTTTCAGGTGGTGAGCGGAATTCAAATTTTTTTAACCAGTAAATTAATCTGCAGGTTAACAGTGTTTTGGGACATGACAGGTACCTTTTACGCTTTAAGTCCCTTGAAAACTCCACCTTATATACATCTCAATCAGATTTTGGATACTTATCAAAATTTCAGAGAGATGAATAAAGCGGCACTCACCGGATTAGATGCTCAGTCACTTTAATTTGCGGTACATTTTACAATGGTGCAAGAAGGGGGAATTTTAGCGGTGGACAACGGCTTGCCATTTTGCGCTTACCAGGCGTTTAAATCGGGTCAACAAATATCTAATCCAGTGAGAGCCACTTTATTCACCTCTATGAAATTTTTATTACACAAACTCTTTTGTAGAAGCGTGCATACAACTCCAGCGCAGCAGTTGTCCAAGCCTGGCGGATAGTGGATGATACTGGACCATATTGTGGACAGTGTGCTAGGTAGTGGTGCCTGCTAATGTACCTTTTGCTTTTGGATATTTATGTTTATAAATATCAATCAGGGAAGTCTTGCAATTAGCTATGAGAAGATCTCCGCTTGGAGATTTTTTTGAGTAGCCCTACACAGATAGGAGGATACTGCCAGTTAGAGAAATCATTGAAGCTAGATGTAACACTAAGGGCCACGTCACACGCATCAATTTACTAACAATATCGTTTAAGTGAACTGCTTTTTTGATCGCTTAAGCAATATCATTTGTGCGTCGCTGCGTGTAATCAAACGATTTGTCTTTGAAAAATGTTTGATTGTTTGATCGCAGATTTGTGAACATGTTCACAAATCTATCATTGGTGGGCCGGTGGGCACGCAGCATTGCTGCGTGTGACACCGGCTGAGCAACGATACACGAGCTCACAGCGCCTGGCAGCCTATGCTGGGAGCTCAGTATCCATGGTAAACATCGGGTTACTAAGCGCCGCACGGCGCCTAGTAACCCGATGCTTACCATGGTTACCAGCGTTCTCGCTGGTCCACATCATTGGTGAGTCTGCCTGTGTGACAGCTCACCAACGATGTGAACGATATTGTTAGCGATCGCGCATGCATGTGATCGCTAACAATATCATTCAGTAAATTGAACCGTGTGACGTGGCCCTTAGATCAGTGTGCTTAGATAGGAACGCCAATATAGGGAAAAGAGAGAATCCCTACATGTAAGTATGATTACTATAAGGGAGGAGGGGACATTTTGATGTGCCTTCTGTGGAAAAGGTTTGGTTGTCATTATACTGGTAACTGGGGAATGGGGAAGGAGCCACTGCATCTTTCAGTACTGAATGTAGCTCTCAAGGGATAAATAATTTGGTAAATATTGTGCTAGGGCAACAAAACAGTATGATTTATGAAAGGTTATGAAAAGGAATTTATACTTCATTACAATATTTGTAATGATGCATATCTTCAATATCAAACTAAACTTACATTTTAGGACATCCTTTTTTAGTATACGTTTCTAATACCCAATGTTCAGTTCTAGGGTCTCTGCTCTGCTCCATCTACACTTGTCTGAGACAGCTCATAAGCCCCCGTCATACCTGGCGACGGGGCTGGGGATGTCGGCGGTGACTGGCGGGTGCGCGCACGTTTGTGGCACCCCGCCAGCGTCGCCGTCCCCCGTTTACACAGGGCGACATCTCCAGCCCCGCGCCGGCGAGCTGTCAGGCGGCATCGCCGACGGGGTGTCTGAAAACCTCAGCGGCGATGTAGGTCGCCGCGCGCCCGGTTACATGGGCGATGTGTGCACATCACCCCATGATGGTCGCCTAGTTTCAGAGCACTGCTCCGAAACCAGGCAACCGCCCGCACCGCCAAAATCGCCCCTTTACATGAGGCGACGTAGGGCGATGACGCCAGCGATAGGCCACGTCCCCACGTCGCTCTGTAATGGGCGGCGATGTCGCCCTGTGTGACGGGGGCTATATAGTCCCACAGTTTTTAGTATCATCTCTATGCGGACGACACACAGATCTACATCTCTGGACCTGACATAGCTTCCTTACTAACCAGAATCCGAAAAATGTCTGTCCACTATTTCATCTTTATTTTGTGCTCGATTTCTAAAACTGATCATGTACAAAATAGACTTCATCATCTCCCCCCACCCCCGTCTCATTTTACCCATCCAACAGATCTAACCATCAAAGTCAATGGCTGCCCACTCTCCTCAGCCCCACATGCTTGCTGCCTTGGGAGTTATTCTTGACTCTGCTCTCTGCTTCAAGAAACATATCCAAGCCCTTGCCACCTCCTGTCGACTCCAACTAAAAAAAACATTTCCCGGATAAATGCATTCCTTAACCAAGAATCTGCTAAAACGCTAGTGCATGACGTTATCATCTCCCACCTTGACTACTGCAACCTTCAGCTCACTGGCCTTCCTTCCAGCACTCTTGCACTCCTCCAATCTACCCTAAATTCTGCTGCCTGACTAAAGGTACCGTTACACGCTTCAATGTCGTTAAGATATCACCAACGATCTCACGGGAGTGCGGTCGTTAGGACATCTTTTTGACATCATCAGTGAGATGTCACACGTCTAGATATCGTGGATGACGCAACAATGATGTAGCGAACATATCGTTTGCACAACCCAGCGAACGATACTTGTTCACTGTAGTGAATAGGCGAAGTCGTTAACGACATCGTTATCACGGTGTCACACACAACGATGCAACAGGTTGGCTGATGGAGGATCGTTTGATGTGAGAACATGTTCTCAAATCTGCGATTAACGATCCAACGATTTATCATAGTCATATCTCTGTGTCACATGCAACGACGTCATAACAATGTCTTTTGAACGACTCCAATCCCCTGACGTATGAGCAATATTGTTCACGATCTCGTACCGTGTAATGGGGCATTAATTTACATGTCTACCCGCTATTCCCTGGCCTCTCTTCTCTGCCAAGCCCTTGCCCATAGGGTCCAGTTCAAAACCCTAACCATGACATACAAAAGCCTTTCACAACCTGTCTCCTCCGTACATCTGTGATATGGTCTTCCAGTACTCACCAACACGTAACCTGCGATCCTCACAAGATCTCCTTCTCTATTCCTCTTCTTCCCACAACTGTATACATGATTTTTCCCATGCATCCCCCATACTCCGGAACTCTCTTCCCCAACACATCAGACTCTCGTCTCTTGTGAAACCTTCAAAAGGAACCTGAAGGCCCAACTCTTCCAACAAGCCTACATCCTGCAGTGACCCCCTGTCCACTAAACCACTGTACGTCAATGAAACTGCCGCAAAATCGGCTCTACCCTCTCCCCTGTATCTTCACTTATTCCTTGAAGAATGTCAGTTCTCGCAGGCAGGGCTTGATAAATATTGTACTTGTCTATGCATGCCCCTTTTAAACATGTACAGTGCCATGGAATAAATGGTGCTATAACAATAATAATAATAAGAACCCGAGCTATCATCCTTGAATGAGTAGACAGTTGCCTACAGACTGTGGACTGCAGTTGGCCAATAACATATGCATTCTGATCTCTATTGCTAGTGGAGGACAGGCAGCATTGTTCAAGTCAATCACAATTTCCTACAGATCATAAGAAGATGATAACTTTCTGTATCCCCATAAACTCCTCAAAACTTACAATTCTGCTCTCCATCTGACCAAACAAGTATATTTTTCCACCTTCATCACAACTAGCTAACGACCCAAAACGACTCTTTAAAACCTTCCACTCCCTCCTGAGCCCTAAAGTACAGACGCTTGTCACCAGACTCAGATCGGGTAATCTGGCCACTTTTTTCTTACAAAAATAATCAACCATATCTGCCTGGCTATTTCTGCAAAATCTTCTCAGTGCCTGGATGCCCCCTGCCTCCTGCACCTCAAGCTCATTTTCCATTTTTGAGCCAGTTACAGAAGAAGAAGTTACCCAACTCCTTGCTTCTTTAAAGTCTACAACCAGCTCTACTGACCCTATTCCCTCACATCTCCTTCAGTCCATCTTACCAGCTGTCACTACCTATCTAACTAAACTATTTAACCTGTCTCTTTCATCTGGTATCTTTCCCTCTTCAGTCAAACACTCCATCATAATTTCCCTACTCATAAAACCATCCCTTAACCAGAACTGCGCGGCTAACTACCGATTTGTCTCTAATCTTCCCTTTATCTCTAAACTCCTGGAACGCTTGGTCCACTCTCGTCTGATCTGTTATCTCTCTGATCATGGTCTCCTCAATCCAATGGCTACTACTCCCTGCTGTTCCTCCTAGATTTCTGTGCTGCTTTCGACACAGTGGATCATCAGCTCCTCCTCACCATGCTCCGCTCATTTGGCTTCATGGACACTGCTCTCTCCTGGTTCTCCTCCTACCTCTCTAAACACTCCTTCACTGTATTTTTTGCTGGCTCCTCTTCCTCTCACTATTGGGGTTGCTCAGGGTTCAGGTCCCCTCATCTTCTCTACATATACTGCCCCTATCAGTCAAATCATCATCAGATTTGGCTTTCAATATCATCTCTACTCTGATGGCACACTCAATTATACACTTCATGCACGGACATCACACCCACATTAATGAAAAATACCAAGGACTGTCTATCTGCTGTCTCTAAACACTATGTTCTCCCTCTTTCCAAAACTGAATCTCTCCAAAACTGAATTTCAAATTTTTCCACCCTCTACTGACCGTCCGACACCCTACAGTCCCTGACAAAAATTACGTCGCTTATCTATGTTATGTAAATAAAAGCTTATAACCTGACGTTAAATTCATCCATTGGTTTTATAAATTACTCTTCTGAAAGCTGAAACCCTCCCAAATGTGGTTTATGTTAAGAAAATAAATTGGCATCAATGCTGAAATATTGATCATTTAATGAACACAGAATGGTCAGATTTTGGCAAGACAAAAGTTTTGTCGCCCACAGAAAGTAATGTGACATTCAAACAAATAATTAACTTAAAATACAAATATATGTTGTATAACTTTGGTGAATGAAGTTGTGGTGCTATTAGAGTCATAATTAATATTTTGTGTGACTTCCATGAGCTTGAAGGATTGCATCCATGTGGTTCAACAATGATTCATGCAATTTATTAATGAAGTCATCAGGAATAGCAAAGAATGCAGTCTTACATGCCTCTCAGAGTTCATCTAGATCAGGGGTCTCAAACTCAAGGCCTCGAGGGCCGCATACAGTCCAGGTTTTCAGGATTTCCATAGGATTTGACAGTTGGTAATTCAATGACCAACTGTCAAATACTAAGGAAATCCTGAAAACCTTCACTGTGTGTGGCCCTCGAGGCCTAGAGTTTGAGACCCCCTGATCTAGATTCTTTGGTTTTGTCTTCCAAGCTTCCTCTTTCATCCTACCCCAAACATGCTCAATGATGATCATGTCTGGTGACTTGGCTGACCAGTCCTTAAGCACCTTGATCTTTTTTGCCTGGAGGAACTTTGTTGTAGAGATGGATGTACGAGATGGAGCACCATTCTGCTACAGAATTTGACCCCTTTTATGATTTGGAATGTAAGAGGTAGCTAATACTTTTTGATATTTTAGGCTATTGATATTGCCTTCCACCTTGCAAATGTTTCGTACACCCCCATACTGAATGTAACCCCAGACCATGATCTTTCCACCACCAAATTTGGATCCATACGGGCTCCAGTAGGTCTCCTGCAGTATTTGCGGAGGCTGTGGTGTAATTCTACTGAAGATTCATCAGAGAAATCCACCTTCTGCCACTTTTCCAGCGTCCATCTGTTTAGCAGGCTGTGGGACTTTGCAAATGCCACATGGTTTTTTATTTGCCTTTTGTTTAGTGCTGGCTTCTTGGCACTGATTCGACCATGGAGGCCATTCCGAGACAGAATCCTGGTGGACCTGGTCTTGTCAAACACATCTCCAGTCTCTTCAAATCTTTTTTTAATTCTTTGTACATGACGCTGAGACACATTAAAGGTGCCTGCCACCTTTGCAGTGGATCTGGTCTTCAGCCTCTTGATAATCAAGGCTTTGGTGGAAGGGTGGACTTTTGGCATATTGATAGGAGCTCAAGTTGCAGTTCAAGTGAAGGTCTGGGGTGCTGGGTTTCTTTTTATACACACCCACTAATTAACCGATCATTTACGGAGCACAGGTGAGGATGTAAACTAGGATTGGGTGCATTATATGACCAGGCGACAAAACGTTTGTCTTGCCAATATCTAACTATTCTGTGTTCATTAAATGATCAATATTTCAGCGCTGATGCCAATTTATTTTCTTAACCTAAACCACATTTGGGAGGGTTTCAGCTTTCAAAAGAGTAATTTATAAAACCAACGGATGAATTTAATGTCAGGTTATAAGCTTTTCTTTACATAACATGGATAAGCGACATAACTTTTGTCAGGGACTTATATCTCAATTACCTTTGATGGGTCAGCCATAACTACCAAGCAGTAGGCTTGTTGCCTTAGGATCATATTTAATACTGAGCTAGCCTTTATTCCCTATATCCAATCACTTACTCGCTCATGTTACTTGAACCTAAAAAAAATCCAGAATTTGACCCTTTCTCACTCTTGAAACTACTGAAACACTTACTGTCACTCTTATTCATTCACGTCAGGACTAATGCAACTGATTGGTCTCACTCTAACCAAACTTTCTTTTCTCCAGTCCGTCTTTAACGCAGAAGCCAGGGTCATTTTTGTGTCCAGATGCTTTACCGATGCCTCCTCCTTATGCCAGTCGTTACACTGGTTGCCCATCCATTACAGGATACAATACAAACTTATCTCTCTCACCTACAAAACTCTCCACAGTTCTGCTCCCCCCTATAGCTCATCCCTCATCTCTGTCTATCACACTATCCATGCCATTCATTCTGCAACTGATCTCAGATTAATATCACCCATAATATGAAGCTCACACCTCCGTCTCCAAGATTTCTTTCGTGCTGCACCAGTGCTCTGGAATGCATTACCCCAAACATTGTGACTAATCTCTAGCCCCATGTTTTTAAGAATGTTTGAAAAACCTTAACTCCCTAGCATAACTTTCCCCTCTTCCCTGATCCACCCTTCTAAATGTTAAACACAACCTGCACTTTCCTATTCATCTATCTTTACATCCTCCCTAAAACTAATAGCACATAATTCCATACAGACAAAACTGGCTGACTGGAGCATCTAGCCTCATATGAAAAATCCTGATTCATGGCTGACTCAGACCCTACAAGTACATCCTACCTACTGTGTCCCCATATGTCCTTTTAGATTCTAAGCTTTCGAGCAGGGACCTTACTCCTCCTGTAACTGGTGAACTATGTAATATTTTGTATTGTCGTTATTGTCTGTACATTGCTCCCCACTCAATTGTACAGTGCTGCAGAATATGTTGGCGCTATATAAATAAAATGTATTATTATTATAAACTATTATTTTTTGACTGTAGAGCTCAATTATTGTAGAGTTTCAATTAAACAGCCATAGATGAAAAAAAGAGATGAATCTGGTTCACCAGTTCTATTTTAAATTATAATAATATTGTTCTATTTTATTATCCCTAGAATCCATGAAAAACGAGGTGGACCAATATTTTACAAATGGAGTGAATATTGCGAGCGTCATACATGGTAAATATTCACAAGTAATTTGATCAATATTTTACATTAAGTAAAATAAAAATATTTGCGCCATTGCATTTTTACTGATACGGATGTGTAATAATGACCAATTTACTGCGGTATGACATAACCTTACACTTTGTTGGAAGAAAAACTTCAGACATCAAATAAAAATTAAGTTTCTACCTTGAGTCATACAGCACCATAGATTTTACTTTACTAATATTGTTGCATAAAAATCCTTCATTAAAGGGAATCTGTAATCAGGCTTTTGCTACATCATCTGAGAGCTGCATAATGTAGGAAAAGTGACTCTGATTCCAACGATGTATCACTTAGTTTATTAGGTGTACTTAGATATAGCAGAGCTCAAAAAGCTAACCCCGCTCTCACCACAGCTCTCTATTTACATTATCTATTGACAGTGAGCTGCTGAGGATAGGGTGTCAGACAACTTGGCACAAGGCAGCTACTAACAGCAATGATACTGTCCTAGTAATGAAACCATCACTGTAAGGGTAAGTTCACACTTACCCGGCGTGTTTGTCGGCGGCAGCTGGCGGGACCCGCCAGGAAGCTCCGGCGCCGTCCACCGGCTTCCTGGCGGGTATGTGCGGCGGGAGCCGGGCGGTATCCGGCGGCTGCCCAGCGGGTTCTCGGCGGCGATTCTGCAGCGGCTGGAAGCAGCACATGATTCTGCTTGCAGCCGCTGCAGAACCGCCGGTTTTTAGAACATGGTCATTCTTTGCTAACCCGCTGGGAAACCTGCGGGTTAGCAACGGATGACGCTGGGTAACCGCCGGTGTGTGCACTGCCTTGGCCTGTTTACATTAGTTTTAATGTTAATCCAAACGCCGGTTTGGATTAACATAAATTAACATAAAACTAATGTAAACAAAACGGCGGTTTACACAGGTAAACCGCCGAAAACCCGGCCAGTGTGCACTTACCCTAAGTAAACAACCAAATGTAGCCCTCATGCCTCGTCATTGAAATCTGTGTTTCAGTCCCTATTTCCTGCTAGCTCAGATTGCATAACAAAAACCTGCTTACAGATTCCCTTTAATAGACAACATGGAAAATCCTCCAACTGGCAATCACATTTCCTATACAATCTCATGAGTGGCTTTGGGCCCTTTCACATCAGCGTTTATTTGAAATCGCGGCAGATGCGGTGAAAAAAACGCATCTGCCGCGATTGCCGCATAACCGCTGCACTTGCGGCGCGGTTGTGGTAATCCCTATAGAAAGTATAGGGGGACTTGCGGCAGGTGCGGCAAGTGCGGTTTTGCACTTGCGGCAGGTGCAGCCGCGAAAAAAACCGCAGCTGACCGCGTTTTTTTTCGCTGCCGCACCTGCCGCAAGTGCAAAACCGCACTTGCCGCACCTGCCGCAAGTCCCCCTATACTTTCTATGGGGATTACCGCAACTGCGCCGCAAGTGCAGCGGTTATGCGGCAATCGCGGCAGATGCGGTTTTTTTCACCGCATCTGCCGCGATTTCAAATAAACGCTGATGTGAAAGGGCCCTTACAGTGGTAGTGCTGGGTGGTTAAACTGCCATCAATGTAAATAATAAATAATATCATTTTGGTAGAATTTTCTTCCCAAATCCAATAGAGTATTCAATCCAATTTACAACTGTTTACACTATACCACGATTGCATACCCTGGAAAGTGCCGACTGTGTCTATTAAAGGGAACCTGACCCCTTAAAATCACTTCCCATCCTTTCAATACATGTCCCTGCATCGTAATTACCCTATTCTACCTATCCCTTTTAGTTAAAATTGTTTTTAGTGAAACTTTCAAAAAAGTCCTTTATTACCTTATCATTTGCGGCTTCTGGGCTCTTGAGAAGTCACACAGGGTATTCACTGTGGCTTCTTACCGCCGCCTCTAGTATAATTATTCACGCCCCGATTGGGTGTATTGAGGACTTTGCGATGCGCATTGCGCATCCGCAAGGTTGCTTTACGGCAACTTCGCTGTGATGAGCTGGCATAAAGTAACCACGCGCATGCGCATCGCGAGGTCCTCGATACACCCAATTGGTGTACCGACGTCATGACAGCCGGATATGACGCGATTAGCGTCATACCGGCTTATCTGGCAATGGAGGAGGCCGAGGAATATGCAAAACGATTATCACGCCCATCAGGGCACGAATAATTACACTACAGGCGATGGCAAGAAGCCACAGGGAACGCCCTGTGTGACTTCTCGAGCCCAGAAGCCGCAAATTATAAGGTAATAAAAGCACTTTTTGAAAGTTTCACTAAACAGAATTTTAACAAAAAAGGATAGGTTGAGTAGGATAATTAAGGTGCAGAGACATGTATTGAAAGGATAGGGGGTGATTTTTAGGGGTCAGGTTCCCTTTAAGCAAGTAAAGGTGTCAATACACATATGATGAATGTTGGCCAATCTGCTGATTGCAGCACAAACAGATAATGAGGATGGTGATTCTTTAACTCCCACAACAGATGACAGATGAATGAGAAAAGGGTCAGCCATACTGATCTTCAACATGCTCAATACTTCCATTCTTATACGAGATAGGCTGCCGCCATATGCCTGGCAGAAGTTTACATTCCTTTCCTCATGTATGCTCCACTAGAGGAATAGCTAACTAGAGGGTATGACCAGATTAAAATGAATAATTATCCATAATTATATTATGAGCTAAAATGATGCACTATTACACATATTAGAAAAATGTGGTGGGTTTGTCCAGCTCGATCCAAACAGAATAAAATTGTAATTTTATTTCTATTATTTAAAATCCATAGAAGAGTGGTTAGAGTATGCTGATCATCAACAACTTTCAAACGCTATGCGTGTTTGTATCATGAGTAACAGCACAAATGGGGCACAATTCTCCACAGCTTTTACGCAGGTATTATGGAGTAAAAAGCTTTGAAAACTCGCATAATTTTATTGCAGCCTCGAACTGTACCAAAATTATGTAACTATTTTATGCCATTTTGCCTGCCACTGACAAAATGAGTGGAGCTGGGGTAGGACGGTGGCATAGTGACTGACACTTCTCAAACTCGTAATGAGCGGAGGTGTTCATTACGCCAAAAATGTTAAGCACGGACAGGAATAGGATTTGTTGTGAAGTGCACACAGAGGTACACGCCAATTGTCTGGTGCTTCTGATTCATGAAGAGGAATCAGGAGCGTCTGACTCAAGTACACCTCTTCGTCAAGAACAGCATAAAGAACACCAATCTTGGCAGACCCAGTGTTTGAAATAAGTTAAAGGGTTTGTCCGGTCTAAACTGATAATTCTGCAGTTACTCTACATGACTGCAGATTTATCAATCCTCCCAGCGCCCGCACTGTGCGCTGCGAGGATTTGCTGGTATTGTAAGCCGTGAACGGACTGCAATTATGTGGTATGCATGTTCCCAGCAACAACACATCTAGCCTCTCTCAATATGTGTATGGAGCGGGCGTATCCAAAAAGTGGTAGAGGCCATCTAGTGGGCAAGGCCTTGCTTCATACACTTGTATTGAGTGAGGCTACGCCCACTAGTCGGGAGCTCTGTCCGTTCCCAGTTTAGAATCCACAAATCCTTGCAGCGCACAGTGCAGGTGCTGGGAGGATTGAGAAGTCTGCATTCACAAAGGGTGACAGCAGAATTATCGTTTTAGCCAGGATAACCCTTTTAATGATCATTATACAGTTCCTATACTTCTATTTGCTCAATAATCCATTGTGGGATTTAAATGTTTCAAATAAATTGCTTATTTTAACCTATTTAGATTGAGCTGGACAAACCCACCTCCTTTCTCCAATTGATCACCTCTTTCTAACCACTTCAGCTCCAAGCTTCTCAAAATTTATACATGGAAACAAAGGTTGCTGGGTATTTTTTATACAAGAACCAATAACTGAGGTGTACATTGAACACACAAGTATAACTATGGATAACTTGGCGCTCCACGTTATTACTTGTTATTTGATGTCAGTTAGAACCCTTCGGATTTGTACTATTTAACAACAGAGCGGATATTATTCCCAATGTAGAATATGATTTGATGCTCACGCTGCATTCTGTGATGTAGGTTGCCAGGTCTTGCTCCAGGAGAGATCTCTGTGTTTCAGATGCTTTTAATTCAACTTCTTTTTGGCTAAGTACAGCCTCCACCTCAGACACCCGACGATGTAGTCGAGTCATTTCTTGCTCCATCTGTAACATACATAAAAATGCAAAGGGTTTATACAGTTGACGGTAGGCAAATCCGTCTAAAGATAAGAACTTTTTATTGCCACAACTAGTGCTCAAATTAGCCACAGCGAGCTCACTTCTTCTAATGGTGGGCTCACAAAGTCATCCACAGGCTGGCTGTTCACATTTACACACAGTCCGATGAAAAAGCCCTCATCACGCAGCTTTCCGGTAAGATAGTCATTTTCACCTGTTTATGTCCCGTCAGTATTATCCCAAATCCAGATCTGATGAAAAGATGGTTTGCCTCATCATTATCACATATATTGTGAATAAAAAATAGGGGTCCTTCAGAAGGTGTCCAGTATCAAGGGATAATCACATTCCGGCCATTTTCTTTGGGCAGGACCATAGGTTGTATACAAAAGGTAACATAATATGAATTATATGAGTACAGAAGGTAGGTCTATCTTTCTGAAAACGCCACATAAGTATCTGATTATTATATCCATTGACGTAGTCAGCTGTCCTTGTCTCCCACACAAGACGTTCTCTCCTACCCTTGGTTAAGGTGGGAGATCCAGTGTAGTCAGTTGAGACTTGTAAAACTAAAAGAACTGTTAATCTGTGAGAAAATCTTTATGACGAACGCTTGTTGCTCAAGTGCTCTATGACCCAAAAGATTAAACCACTCTCTTGATCCCCAGGAACGCACTGGAAGGAAATTTCTGCTGCAAACAGGGAGGCCAAGTGTTGATTTAAATACCTTGTGGCATTTGTCCTGTGTATCCTGCAGCTCTTTGCTCTTGTGAAATAACTTCTTCTCCATGGAGCTTGTCTTGGCTGGAGAATCCAAGCCAGACACAATGGACCTGAATAACAGATGACACAACACTGTAAAAAGAAAGCCTAAACATACACATATTTACTAGAAATGTATCTGATCAAGTGAATATTTGTTCATGGAATGCACTGAACCATCTAGAAGGCGACACTGTTTTTCAGTTTCGTCATCGAAAACCATTTCTTAATTTGGTTGAATACCACTTTTCATAGATCTCCTGCTAACATCTCATTCCCTTACCACTCATACACCTCCAGTAATCATAGGCTACACATAGAAATGATAAAAGCAACCTTGCCATCCTCAACCAATTACTCATGTCTTGGGCTGCACAAATCTTGGTCATCATCACATCATATTGCCCTTCACATAAAGCAAGAATAATTTATAATTCTTTCCTCCTACCTAGAATAATGTCACGTAAGTGCATTCAACAATAAAGCACTCGTATTCATGAAACGAAAAGGTTGCTAAAAGCCAAAATCTCTGCCAAGAATCAAATAGCCATGAATGACAGATATTGTATGGCTTCCTGTTATGGGCCGACTGATACACTCCTAACAGGGGGCTCAAGTAATGTAGATTACCAAAGCGATGTGATAAGATTCACTAAAGCAATTTGAGAAAAACTGAAGACAAGAAAAAACAGATATGGAACCCCAATGGGGCCAGTGAGTGCTAACAATGTCAATATATGTTATATATGCGGTATATGTTGGCACTATATAAGAAAACATAGTAGATAAATAAAAATAAATTGTTGACTACTTGATCAAAATTAGCTGTCCAAGCAATGGGCCTCTCCTACAGAAAGGGTAGTATTTGATAGTAAAAACACATGTACTACCCATATAGGCAAGTAAAATTATGGAAGTGATCTACCACAAACACCTTGCCCAGTGCTGAGCTTATTAGGCCTCCACCTAAGGATTTAGACAATTCAGGCTCTTATATTTGCCCAAAAGGCTACAAGCCTAGGCCATACAGCAATGGTTTTCTACATTGGGTACACAAGACATAGTAAAAACAATTAAATCCCTAAAACTGCCATCTAGAAAAGCCTTACACCAATGATCCCCATCTTCATTTCTCAAGATCCACAAACAGATCATGTTTTCAAGATTTCCTTACTTTCCTCCAGATGATAATTTCATTACCTGTGTAATACTAAGGAAATCAGAAAACATGATCTGTTGGTGGCTCTTGAGGACTTGAGTTGAGGAAAATTGCCTTATACAGTAATGACTTACTCAAATATTAAATGTGATATTAATAGCTCACTTGACATCGTTAATGATTTTAAAAGCCCAAACCATTTGTGGCAAATAAGAAATGCAACGTGCACTGACTGATTGATTGTGGCACAATAAATACAGTGCAAACCCAATTTCCAATATTGGGATGCATCAGGCCAAGGCTGCTCCACAATATGAGGAGACCAGGAGTTTTGTGAGTCATTTCTGTCACATTACTTTAGACATTTCTCTTTTTGCTTAATATTTTCAAATGATTTCTGCTATTTGCTGGATATGGAACTGGCTACAGATTGGCCACTACATTTATAAAGATATTTTGTTACAAAATATCATTCCACGCCATTATACAGGAATGATTGCTTAAGCTTCAAATATTGGGTCAGGCAAGAAAAATCTGTGCCATCCATCTCCAAGACTTCTCAAAATAGAAGGGTAATTTAGAATGGAGCTCACGAATACATAAACCGCGATTGCATAACAGCAGCCAGGTTATTAAAGTACCCCTGATACAATGTAGATGTGTCACACTTCCACTGCTGCAGGAACTATGCAGATAAATTTGCTTGTAAGGAATATCAAACACTCTTCGGAGAAGCCTTGGTGTCCTTTCATCTTAAAGGTGTTACAACCTGAATATTCAAGGATTACCACCATGGAGAGTAACACGGTATCAGCACATCCACTAAGATCTAACAGTTTCATCCTGACATGTTTACCAGGGTCAGACTGTGAAACAGTGGATCCACCCTTTCTAGCTAAAGTTTGCAGAAAGCATTCCCATTTTACTAATTAAATAAATGTAGAGACGCTAAGTACTTTAATGCTAGTCCAGAAAATCTCTGCAGAAACCAGTGTGATGTGCCAGCAGGTCATCAGCCAGGCTATGAGATATATTCATTTATGCCATAGCCTGTTGATTTTCTGTGTTCTTTTCCAGGATTATTACATTTCTTTCTAGAAGGTATCAGAATAGACTTGGATCCTGCTGAGTAAGGTAGCCTTTTAATACTGACTTATCTGTATGTACATAAGAAAAGGGAAGAAACCATCGTGATGTATACGTATTCATTTCAGCAGGAGTAGTGTGATGCAGATAGCATACAAACAGCACTGCAGGTCACAGGAACCTGCATTCTCCAGCCAAGTCAGGACAGTCACACATTCGTTTTACTTACTCAGATTTGGTGAATGCGCCAAGAGCCTTGATGTATGAAAATCCCACAAACGGCAGCCCTTCGCCCGAGAAACTGGCAGCACTCAAGTGGCCCGAAGAGGGTAAAGCCCGTAAATTCTTCTCCGGTTCGTCAAAATTTGAGGTGTCATCGTCAGACTTTAATGTAGGAACGAATGGAGGAGGAGCTGGTCAGAATGAGAGAAATGAGGATTACAACCCAGGAACCCGCTTCATTAGCTGCACCAGCACTGCAGCTTGTGCTCTCTCAGGAACTGGCAGACTGAGTCACTGCTATGAAATCTATTACAGCAACAAGATATTAACCCCTCCGTCCCCTCCGAGCAATAACATCCCCTCTTCCAAGATTACTAGAGTTCTGGGATCAGTTCACCTGCTAGAACAAGTAGCCATTAGCGATGGTCAATGCCACCCCTTCAGGGGGGCATGCAGTTAGGAGGAGGTTTGCCCTGCTTTCTCATTACATTCAACCATCATGCTGATGTGATGACGGTATCTGTGCAAAAGGCAAGCTAAAATATTCAGAGGATGTGCAAGTGGACGGATGCCGGGGAATCGCTCAAACCTTCCTATTTTACAGCTGCTTTGAAATGCATGTTTAGCTGGAGACGTCTTCTGAATGGGCATTATTGATACAGAAACGCACTGCCCTTCTCAACAGTCCATCAGGCAGCTACTGAGATAGCAGGCATTGTGATATTGAAGATCCTCCCGGTTCCAATACTGTTACCATGGATCCAGAATAAATCTACTCTGGGCCAATAGGATATGGGAAAGGAAAAAAATATCCCACTCTACTGTCATCGAGCAGTGTATTCCAAAGCAAGCCGTTAGCGGAAAAAAAACATATGTGGCACATGAACGATACAGTAATTCAGCTGTGCAAACTGCCAGCATGACTGCAATATCACAGACTGCCGAATCTGCCTAAATAATGCAATTAGGGGTGAATTATTTAATACACATAGCGGATACTTCTTGCCAGTTCACACGGCGGCTTAGGATATTGCCTGTGAAAAATAAAGCCTTGTTTGCCGATTTCTTTTTTCCTAGGGTCACACAGGCCCTGGAATGCAGCATCTCATTTCTGCACAGTGAGCAGGAACAATGAGGGCGAGGGGCAGCGCAGGCAGAGAACAGGTCAATTTAAATTATAATAAGGCCACTGATTGCAGCCTCCGCCTTACACATCTGACACCCACCGCAGTGCTAAGCTAAAATTAGATGTATCTAATGAGTATGGATACAGGTGATTGGAAATGTATCATTTACTGATTTACTATCGGGACTAAGAAGTATTGTGATCCCAAGGGGAAGCAGCTAAGAAGGGGAATTGGAATACTGTGGTGTTGTTCAAATAACACAAATAATTAAAATAATTAAAAAGGTAGGTAAACCGTATATACCAGTGTGCACCTTTGATTTCGTGTGTGTGGATCTGACATCCAATAAGATGGGAATACATACAATTATATATTTATTTACGCCTACACATTGAAGCAGGCCTTGATATTTGCAGGTGTCAAGCCTTCCACATACCATACAATCAGCACACACCACAAATCTATTATATTGGAAGGCTTCTGATAAAAATGCAGTCATTTTCTCCAAGGCCTACAGAAAGCACTACCCTGCAGTGCAGGAATATATCACTTGCCACAGTTGTGTGCCTAGATATACATACACACACATATACATACACACACACACAAACACACACCATGTCTATTTATTACATTGTGCAAAAAGTTTTCAGAAGATTATCGCTGTGTGTTACCAATGCTTGGCAATTCAAGTCCAAGGTCAGCGCTCACATTCAGGTCCAGATCTATAGGTGGAGACTGACAAAGAGTGCAGAGGGTCGCGGGGCGGTAGTCACGGGCGAGGATGTCACTGCTGAGAGCAGTTATAAGAAAGAGGATCACAAAGTAGTGGAAACCCACATTAAGCACTGATGTCTACTGGCCCAATAAGCATTGCAAGAGCCAGCAAAATCTGTATATAACGTATTATAGGAGCCTCGAAAGTAAGAGTCGCACTCTTAGATTAGACAACAGAAAATGGGAAAAACATATTTCCAACTAATTAAAACTTCCTTTGTGGTATAAATAAGTGTAGGGGTCAATATCACTCATTTTAATGCATTACAGTAGAATAAATAGGTTAGGAATAAATACATTGTTGTTAGCGTTTCTCTGCTGTATGTGTATTATACACATATACAAGGGCATCTCAATGAATTAGAATAATTCATAAAGTACATTTTTTCAGGAAATCAATACAAAAATTGAAACTCATAATATTTAAAGGCATTACAACAGAGTTTTCAAGTGTATATTTCTGTAAATGTTGATTATGGCTTACAGCCAATGAAAACCCAAAGGTTATTATCTCAGAAAATTAAAGCAGGGAGTACCAAGGGTTAAAAACCATGCTGCCGTATTCCACGAGACATCAAAGGGTGAATATAATATTGATCTATTAGTCAACATGTTTCAGGGGAGCATTGTAACATGCCAATATGATATTGATTTGTCCTGAGGAAATGGCTAGTGAGCCCTGAAATGCATTGACTGATAAATCAATATTATATTCACCCTTTGATGACTCGTGGAATACGGCAGCGCAGATTTTAATCCTTCAGGGGGGACTGCAGCAGCCATGATATGCTGTTATAGTAGTTTGACTCTCACAACCACACAAGGTGAAGCTACTGATACCTATTTAGGTAATATTTTATCTCTCAGACCCCTCATCCTCCCTACTTTAATTTTCTGAGATAATGACTAGTGATGGGCGAGCAGTAAAATGCTCGGGTGCTCGATGCTCGAATTGAGCATATTGAAATGCTCGGGTACTCGACCCATGCACCGAGCCCAATGTTAACCTATGGGGAAACGCAAGCATTTTGCCGGCGGCACCCCTGACGCTCTGCAGAAAGCCTAATACTTTCACATTAGCAGCGTATGTGCAGCAGCTTCTAACTGCCTGTACATTCGCTGCTAAAGTGAAATCCAAATGAACAACAACAAAAAAAAAAAAATCATACTCACCTGTCCGCAGACTCCCTGGACACGTCCGATCGGCTCCAGGACCTGCCTGTAATCAGCTGATGCTGTCACCTGACATCAGCTGATTACCGGCAGATCCTGGAGCCAAGAGGACGTGTATGCAGAGGTGAGTATGGATTTTTTTTTTCTTCAAGATACATCAGCTGATTGTTTTAACCAGTTTTTAAACAATCAGCTGCTGTATCATCTCATTCAGGTCCTTGAACCTGATATTGATCATGTGATCGGTTTGCCAGCCGACAAACTGATCGGATGATATTGGATCTGGATTAGACGACCCAGGACTACGTCGGAGGAGAGGAGTTCTTTTGTTCAATAAAGATGGAGTCACTAATTGTGTTGGGTTTTATTTCTAATAAAAAGATTTTTTCTGTGTTGAGTTTTTTTATCTGATTACTAGAAATTTATGGTGGCCATTTCTAATATTGGAATGACACCATGAATTTCGGGCTTAGGGCCAGCTGATAATACACAGTATTTACACCGCCGGCTTTCCTGCTTGCTATTTCGTTTAAAAAAGGTGTCGAGAAAGCCGGCGGTGAAGGCTTTTCACTGCTGGCTTTCCTGCTCCCTATTTCAAATGAGCAGCTGATCCATCAGCTGTTCCTTTGAAATTGCCGGCGATGTCGTCGCAGAGTTCATGGGAGTTCCTGCTTGACAGCACAGTTCATGCATGGGAGTTCACGCTTTCCCACAGCCGTTTGCTCAGCTACATCTCGACCATAGATGTAGCTGAGCTAAAGAAGAAGACTCCTTTTGACTACATCGGAGGGGGAGGTTTTTCTTGACTAAAGATGGAGTCCCTAATGTGTTTTGTTTTTTTCTAATAAAACATCTTTTCTCTGTGGTATTTTTTTTTTTTAACTCATTGCTAGAAATTCATGGTGGTCATGTCTAATATTTGTGTTACCGCATGAATTTAGGCCTTAGGGCCAGCTGATAATGCAAAGCTGGCCCTAACCCTATTATTACCCAGCGGGCCAACCAGCACGAGGGCCACTGGAAGAGTTGGATACAGCGCCAAAAGATGGCGCTACTATGAATGCGCCATTTTCTGGGGCGATTGCAGACTGCAATTCACAACGGGGGAAAAGGGGCGGGGGCCCAGGAAGCTTGGGCTGACAGCATCAGCTGATTACCAGCAGGTCCTGGAGCCGATCGGAGGTGTACAGGGAGTCGGCGGACGGGTGAGTATGCTTTTTTCACTTGGATTTCACTTTTGCAGCAAATGTACAGGCAGCCAGAAGCTGCTGCACATGCGCTGCTACAGCGAAACTACATGTCACACAGGGGGAGGAACGAGCACAGCGCCGTCAGGTCTGATATAGACCCGATGACACTGTGCGGCCAGGCAATCACTGTAATGCCACAACCAACATGGCTGTGGCATTACAGTGTGTGGCAGCCAATCCCGGCATGTGGGCTGGCTCTGTAAAGATCGCCAACATGCATGGAGGGAGAGCCAAGCATCTGCCCGAGCATTTCGCCGTTACTCAGTGAGCTACGAGCATCCAGAGCACTGAGATGCTTGGGCGAGCACGCTCGCTCATCACTACTAATAATGACCTTTGGGTTAATTGATTGGATGTTTGATACATATTTGTATTTTTGGTATATTGGTATTTTTGAGCACTTTATACTGATATTAATTGATTGGATGCTTTGGTACATATTCAGGCAATGTATGCTGTTGGAAATAGTTTTTCTTTGTACTGGTATTTGTTTTTCATTATTTGAGCCCTGTATTTTGATATTTTTGCTGGGCTCTCTATATTGGAAATATTTTAGCTTTGTATAGTGATGTGTTACTGTGTACTTGTGATTATTCTGTACTTGGGAGTCTGAATTGTGTATTTGTGGTGTGTATTGCAATTTTGATGTCTGTATGTCTATGTATATATTGTGTATTTGTTGTGTGTAATTTGTGTGGATCAGTGATGTGTAAAGCCATGCTATCAGCAATGTGTTTTTCCATCAGGGATACAAGGCTTCAAATGAGGTACCAAACTAAGCACACTACCTAGTGCCAGCGTCGGCAGTAGGACGTTATGCAATGAGGCAGTTTGTATTGACAACATACAACTCTGATCCAGTGTGGCTCCTTCATAGAAGCCACATTACTGCATGAAAAAAAGACCTGGCTATCTACTTCTGTATTATTCCAAGAAAACTTGATTGAGAGTACAACAATTAAGTATATCGATACAGTGCCAGAAGATGAACCCCTAGGTTGGAAGCAGGACTGTGGAGTCAGTCTGCCAAACCCCCGACTCCTCATTTTCCCTGAATCTGACTCCACTAAAATGGACACCGACTCCAACTCCGACTCCACAGCCCCGTCAGTAAGCCAAACCTCTGCCTACAATTCCGACTTCTCAACTTACCTGAACCTGACTCCACCAAAATGGACACTGACTTTAACTCCACGACTCCGACTCCACAGCCCTGGTGGGAAGGCATTTAATAAGCTACTGGACAACAGCTGATGATCGCCCTGGGTATGATCATGTTTCCTGAATTGCCAGGACCAAAACCGCAAGGACATCTTGATGCTCACATCGCTTAGCCAAAAAAGGGAGATCAAAAGCTGCAGAGATATCAAAGTTTGGAACTTGGAATGTACGAACCATGAACCAAGGCAAACTCGACATCGTCAAAGCTGATACCGAACAGTACTCAACTCACTTGGAATTGGGAGGCTAAGATGGACTCAATCTGGACATTTCCAGCCAAACGAACATTGGGTGTACTATTTTGGCAGTAAATTGTCCAGCACAGTCTTGAAGTACAACGCAGTTAGTGATAGAGTAATATGTATACAACTACAAGGAGCACAAATCCGTGTCACACTCTTGTGTTTTAGACAAACTCCGAATCTAAAAAAACATCATTGTCAGAAGCACCCTGTCCTCTTTAACAGCCACAGAAACCTTTCCCTGCAACCAGAACAGGTGCAAAATCGGTCCATTTATTAGAACAACGGACAAGATAAAGATTCCCAGGACAAATCAGGACTATAAGATCCCAGGAACTTCAGTTGCACCACAAGCAATGTGGTGTATTTAATATGTACTAAGTGTCCAACATGTGGCATTGTGTGTAGGGAGACTGGACTACAGTTCAGAACAAGAATGAATTCTCATCGCCACTCAATAAAAGAAAGGCGTGTGGACCTACCTGTAGCAAAGCATTTTTGTAGCTTTGACCACAACAATGAAAACGATATAAGGCTGCTCATTTTAAAAAGTAACTTCAAATCTCAGAGAGAGAGAAGAATTTGGGAATACAAATTGATAACGACCTTTGACACATTCAAAACAGGATTAAATGGATCACATGGATTAATGGGATTTTATGTAAAATGAACAGACATTTGGGAATAGCAGATTCATGCATTTTTATATAACATGAAAGTGCATTTGGAGACATCTTGCAGCACACTCAAATTATAGGACTATGAACTATTGACACCTCTGTGAACTGTCTCACTTAGAACTCTGCTCTCCACAACTCATTTAAGTATTTTCAGGTCTCCATGGTTGCTAACCATTACCTAATACAATTTGCTCGCTTATTTAGAAATCTGGTTTCTCTGTCCTGCTCCTCCAACTCTCTTTAACCCTACTCGCTTTACGTCACCTTCTATTCACCACAGCATATAACACTGTTTTGCCTTTTTTTTTTTTTTCTTCTTTCGGTTTGCTTATGTATATATACAGTATAGTGTGTCTTCAGAATTTGTGTCATTACCAGCTGACGAAGGGGCCACAGTGTCCGAAAGCTTGCTATGTTACCATCTTTTCAGTTATCCATTAAAAGGTCAACCACTGAGGACCCTCAGATTGCAATATTTTTTCTATCTACTGGCTAACACAGTATAAATATTCTTTACTATATTCAGTGAGTCTGGAACTTGCTATCTACTTATGGAGAGAAGTTTTAGGTGGTGCCCACATAGTGGTTTAGTGACGTTCAAATCGTCAGTAAACCACTGGAAAATTCAAGGAGCCTAACTCCTGAGCTCAGAAGTCACCAGCGTTTTCCAGCGGTTTCTCAGCGTTTTCCACTTTTATGTGTGCACAGCGTTTAATCTCATTCCATTATGGGGGTTACATGCTAAAGTCAAAACGCTAAGATTACATGTTGTATTTAACCATGAAACCGCCACGCGTTCTCACATCACACCAGCTATGTGGCACAGGTTTATAATTACTAGGTTACTTGTAGCCTAAACGTAGAAATCGTAAAGAATTGACTGTTTGCGCAAACCACTAAACACGAATTATGCAACAATTTGCACCAGCGTTTATATAAGTAGAGACTTGCAAGCCAACCACTTTACACTCCATACAAACATAAACCGCTTAACTTAGGCCAACCTCTAAATTAATGCACTTCTAGAATAACTCAGCACACTTTAACCCTCAAGTCAAATCGCTTCCACAAATTTTTGATATGACTAAGGCCCCTTTCACATCAGCGTTTTACGCTGATCGTGGCAGTTGTGAAAAAAACGCAACTGCCGCGATTACCGCATAATGGCCGCACTTGCGGTTCACTTGTGCCAGATCAGAACCCCAAACTACAGACGCTGCATTTCGGGGTAACTGCCCCTCATCAGTGTAATGTGTGGGATATTCTGATCTGCTGTGTGAGAGGGCTAAGACAAGGTCTGGGAACTAGCCATCTACCTTATGGAGAGAAGTTTTACTGCAACCATAAGAAGACAGTTAAGTAGGTGAGGAGATTGCAGCCACATCCCTCCTCTAGGAAATATGCAAATTTGCACTTCAGTAAGGCAGTGGAAGAGCTCCAGCGCCACCTTTAAGTAGCTCCTCAAAGTCAATCGCTTTCCAACAAGCTTTTTAATATGACTAAGGGATTTGTGCCAGATCAGAAGGTGGTGCTGGGGTTCTTCCACTTCCTTACTGAAGTGCAAATTTGTATATTCACTGAGGAATATTCAGGTCTCCACAATCTGTTCCTCTTATCTCGGAATTTTGATTTTGCCTCCCCAGCTCCTCTCTCCCTCCTAAGACTGACTCTGCTTTATGTCACCTGTCGTATTTACTGCGTTGTCTTACCCTGCATATATATGTGTGTGTGTGTGTGACTTCAGAATTTGCGTCATTAGCAGCCTAATGAAGAGGCCATAGTGTCTCGAAAGCTTGCTTTGCTTACCATCTTTTCAGTTAGCCATTAAAAGGTATCAACCACTGAGGACTCTCAGATTCTAATATTTTTATATCTACTGGCTAACACAGTATAAAGACTTTTTACCTAATTCATGTCACAGTTATACAAGTCTACTCACCGGCAACTGATGCCGAGGTGGAGGATGTTAAACTATTTTGCAATCAAATGCAAACAAAACTTACTCATTATCAAAGGAAACTTGAATGGCAAAGTGGGCCACAGTAAATATGGAACTTTTGTTGGAAACTCTGGACTTGGAGGCTGGAGGGAGATTTGTTGACTTTTGTATGAAAAATAAACTGTCCATCATGACACCTTCTTCCAAAATCACAAATCACCGAATGGGACCTATAAGAATCAGATTGACTGCATATCTGCTCGCAAAAGATGGAGGTCGTGGATCATTACCGCGAACGTAAGCCCAGGAGCTGACTGTGGATCTCGTCATGAACCTCTGATAGCAAAAATTATTGTCAAGCTGCGAATTGAACCAGGCAAACAGGTCATTTCCAACTTTGATATGACCAACATACCTGAAGTTTTTTGGAATGGTCTGTATAACTGACATATCACTGGACACGGATAAAAAAAAAAATTGAGGAATTATGGATACAAAGAATATTATTACTAAGGAAGGCAGAAAGTCAAACAACAAGAGGCAGGAAAGACACCCTCCCCCTCCCACAGTCATGGGTAACAAAAGAGACCCTAAAAATCATCGAAGAAATACAAATGGCAAAAGCCAAAGGTAGAAAGAAGCACACAGACATTATCAGTAAAAGACTAAAGAGAGCCTTTTGAGTAGACAAATAACTGTATTACCAGAACATATATACAGAGATAAAAAACGAACATCTGAATGGCAAGACGTGGAAGGCATACCAAATGATCAAAGATATAATTATACAATGAAAGTTTCAATCAAGAGATGGAATATTGAAAGACGCCAACAGGAACAAACAAACTGAGCCAGAACAAATCAAGGAAAGATGAAAGAGTACATGAAGCACCTTTACAGGAATGACTAAGTGATACGGGAAGAAACTGAGAATGAAAATGATAGTGAAGCAAACATCTTGAGAGACAAAGTCTTCGCTACAATAAAGTTTCTGTCTGTCAAAATACAAGCACCTGGATTTGACAATATTCTAATAGAGCTAATAAAGTCTTCTTAAGTAGCAGTTTATGTCAACAGTTGCCTGTGTCAACAGATTTGAGCAACTGGTAAATAGCTAAAAGACTAGACAAGATTAGTGTTTATTCCTATTCCGAAGAAGGGAGATTCTATTGACTGTGGAAACTATCAGAACAAGAGATGTGATTTCTAACATGAGAAGGATAATCGAAAAGGCCAAAGAATATAACAAGCAGCTCTATTTTTGCTTCATCAAGTACAGGAAAGCCTTTGTGTTGATCACTATAAACTTTGGATTGACAAAGGATATGGGTGTGACAAACCATCAGATCAGCCTCACTAGGAATCGTTAAATTGACCAAGAAGAAACAGTCCAAATGGAATACGGTGACACTGCATGGTGTAAAGTAGAGCGAGGGGTCACTAAAGTATGCATCCTGTCACTGTTTCTCTTCAATTCATATGCAAAAACTATTTTCAGGAAGGCTTGACTTGCCAAAAATAGATAAAAGAATCAAAATTGCTAGATGTGTTATCAGCAATGTTAAATACGTAGACGACACAACATTGATAGCAATAAGCATAGATGGAACAAAGGACTTATTGTGCGGTGTCAAGATGGAATGCTTGAACATGGGACTCCTATTGAATACAAAGAAGACAAAGATATTGACTACTGCGAGGTACAACCGAGACATATTTAAGACGAATGGTGACTAACTGGAAGTTGTAAAGGACCTCAACCTACTCGAATCAATGATCACTCAAGATGCAGTAACAACACCAGAAGTCAATAGGGAAATAGCTTTGGTAACATTAAAAATAAAATAACTGGACAAGTTCTTCAAACCAAGGAACATTTCACTGGTGAAGAAGACACAGCTCAAAAAGGAGAATTTTGTGTACTCACCGTAAATTCCTTTTCTCTTAGCCTCTAATTGGGGGACACAGGACCGTGGGTGTTATGCTGCTGTCCACTAGGAGGCGACACTAAGCAGATTCTGCAAAAGAGTTAAGTGGCTCCTCCTCTACAGCATATACAGCCTAGAGCAGGAAGTGATTCCCCAGTTTTGTGCTAAAGCAGTAGGAGAATTAACAGAAGACAAGAATCACAGTAAAATAAGGCCTGTTAAGTAAACAGGCAGCCACATAATAACAGTAAGGTAAAACGTGTAACCGAACAGGCAACTACGTAATAACAGTATAAGCAGGCCTGTAAAATAAACAGGCAACTATATAACCTCTCAGGAGTAAGATGAGAACCTAGTTACGGCCCGAAACGGGCAACAGGGTGGGTGCTGTGTCCCCCAATTAGAGGCTAAGAGAAAAGGAATTTACGGTGAGTACACAAAATTCTCCTTTTCTCCTTCGCCTCATTGGGGGACACAGGACCGTGGGACGTCCTAAAGCAGTCCCTGGGTGGGAACAGCAATGGAAAATCACTACTGATAAAAATAACAATGCACCTACAGGTGGGCTACTGCCGCCTGGAGGGTACGGTGTCCCAGACTGCATTTGCCGAGGACTGAGAGCACTAAAGCGCTTGGTAAGCCTGTGCATGCTGACCGCGTGACTACCTTACACACTTGTTGTGCTAACTCCTGGTGCCTAATAGCTCAGAAGCCCAGTAGGTTTCGGTTGTCATAGTAGAATGTGCTGTGCCCGCAGCCGGAAAGGATACAGCACCATGGAAAAATGGTTCTGTATGAATAAATAGAAGTATAAGAATAATAACATTAATGATATATGTATGTATTTTTTTTTTTTTTTTTGTAATAACGTAATAAGCACCCTGGAAGGTGGATTTAAGCCATCTGATCAAAGTATCTGTAGAGCCCGGCCTGCCTGCTGCGTTATCCTTCTGGGAGAAGAAAAAGAGGTTTCTAAAGGAAACTGTTCTGGGCGAGGATATGTGCAGGGCTCTGACGGAGCTCTAGAAACGTCGAGCCTTCTGGCCCGATGAACTGGCGGGACTTAGCGCCGTCAGAAATATATATTCAGGTAGGCGGACAAAAAGGACACCCTCAACGTGGGAAAAAACCCAACTGGACGTAGGACAACCTTGTCTGGGTGGAAGACCAGAAAAAAAGGTGATTTACATGAAAACGCTGCAAATTTAAGACTCTGCGGAGAGAGGTAATTGCCATCCAAAAAACAACTCCCTGTGTGAGAAGACGAAGGGAATTTTCGTTCATGGTTTAAAATGTGGGTAGCGTACAGCCGTGAGAACGAAGGTCAGGACCCACGGTTCTAGTAGACTTTGATTGGGCGGAACAGGTCGGCAAAAAACTCCTTGAAGGATGTTACTTGAGGCCTGGTAGCAAGATGTTGTTGAGAGAGAATGAAAAGGGTTGAAACTTGTCCATTGAAAGGACATAAGGACAGTCGTGAGTGTAGATCCGATTGGATGGAATTGGGAACCCTTGGGAAGGAACAGTGCTAAGGTGAAAAAGACCACGAGAAGGAAAAAGATTTTCCATATTGATGGGATATCTCTTCTGAAACCGGTGTCCGTGCTCGGATTGAGGTCGCGACACCATTCTGTGAGCACCCGAGTCTCCAGGGTCACATCGTCGAATTTAGAGTCGATGAATCATGATGGTAAGACGGCCTTGAGGGGGCAGGTCTGGACAATCCAGTAGGTGTCATGGCACGTCTACTATGAAGTGGACGAGATCGGCATACCAATCGCGCTTGGGCCAGTGTGTGGCCACAAGAATGAGTTGCTGACAGTCCAGTTTGAATATCTTCACTAAATTGGGATAGAGGAAACCTGGAGCAAATGTAGTGGAGTTGGAATTGGGTCCAGTCCAGGACCAGTCAGTCCGCCATCCATGACTGTGGGTCGTGGGACCCGGCTATGAAGCTAGGAACCTTGGCAATGAGGTGTGACACCATTACGGATACTTCAGGAGTTCTCCAGTGATGTCAGCTTTGTTTGAAGACATCTGGATGTAGGAACCCTAATCTGAGGTAATTTCTCGGCGACGGAGGAACTGTTTTTCCTAATCATCTACAAGCGGTAGAGTAACAGCCGATAGTACTGAGTTCGTGAATTCCGCCCGCCTAGTGAAGAATGTGGTAAACGTCCTTCATTGCCTGGGAACTGCGGGATTCGCTCTAGTGAATCGACATATGCCACAGCCGTGGCATCATCAGCCTGCCTTCTGAAATTGGCGGGCGGCCAGAAGAAGAGATAAAATCTTCAGTGTTGGGAATCTCGCCCAAATCTCTGAAAGGATGATGGGTATTGCTGACCCGATCAGGACCAATCATTCCGAGTGTTGAGATGGAGGTACAGCGCACCTCATTCTGTCTGATTCATGTCGGTGAATAGTACCCTTCAACTTGGTAGAAGAAAATACTTCCCTGCGTACTAGTGAGTGGCTGAGTCACCGCAGGAGATACTACATGGCTGGTACTGGAAGATGACACCTCCTGATAACTGATCGTATAATCTTATCTCATGACGTGAGCATGGATAACTGGGGAGGCCTGAGGAGCAGGTGCATCAGAGTAATGGCTACCTGTGCTGCAACCGTCCTGCCTCTGACCGTCATGTCAGCTCTGGAAGGCCTGAGTTGAAGGAGAGTGTGGACTTCTAGTTGAAGTGCCCATGCCTATTCTCGGAGAAGTCTGACTATGGAAGTATTGAAACCGCCTTCCGAAAATACTAGAGACTGCAGTGAAAATTGGTGTAGACTTGTGGAGGATGACCAGCCAAACAAGTCTTAATAAAGTGTTCACCGTAATAGAAACGCTGCGTTCTTAATTTCTGAAGGTCGTGCGTTGATGGGTAAATTGTCCAGGCATGGAAGATTGACCACGTCCCTGGAACGCAGGAAAACCAGGCGACTGCCGTAACCTTTGTGACCTCTTCAGGAACTGTAACAAGCGTGGACGGAGGCGCCACAATTAGGATGGTCCTTGCAAAATGTAAATATGATAAGTGGCTGCAAGGGAAAACATGCAGGCATACATCCTGTATATCTAAGGGTACAAGGTATTCTCCGTGTTCCCTGGAAAATTATTATGGCGCGGAGAGAATCTGTGCGGAAAAATCTGTCCCAGGCATTTTGTCTAGCTGTTTCAGTCCAGCACAGGACGTACTGCACGTACTTGGTAGGGACTACAAGGAAATTGGAATAGAATGTTTAAGCGCGCTCTGCGTGTAGCACCGACATATGACTCCCTCAATTAAGGGGCCCGTGATGTGAGTTTGGATGGCCGTTTGCGATCGCTACATGTGCGTTGATCGAGTTTGTGTCCATCTAGACGATGATCCGCTAAATTAATTCCCAAAAGGTTGGAATCTGGATTGCTGACGGCGAGTGAGACACCGTCTGGTGCTGTGTTCTGTACAGCAGGACTGTGTCCCTAGGGGGAACCGTGTTTCATAGGGTACCGCACGAAACATGCCATGGAGTCCCAACTAACAAAACTCCCTTATGGTAAATGGGGCGCTGAGGGTCCCATGGGTACGGTCTTGCGTCCTGTGAGACACAGTTAAATGTTCGAAGTATCGAGCTTTCCTAAATATGTTGTCCTGGTGTCCTACCAGAGAGGCATAAAGGTCCGAGTCTGTGTTTGAATTGCGAAAACCCATCAGACGTCAGAGCCATCATCCTGCTGCATGCCAGTTTCCCATAAACTGCGACATAGCTGCAGACGGAATGACTGTCTATTTAGATGTAGCATTATATGCTCTGACAGGTACTGGCATCAGGGCTGACACGGTGTAAGGAAAAACCAGACCGTGCCTTATTAGTGTGTCACCCGCACTAGGCAGAGGAACTCTGCTCGCTGGTTGAGTGTCATAAGAGGGACACCTCCGATGTGGTATGACCATAGACGAAGTCGTGTCACTGCGACGACACAATAAACACATTACGTCCATAGTGCATCCAGTGGATCACGTCTCCCCTGTGCGTACTTGAAAATAATCTGACGCCTGTTTACTTCACTGACATTATGTATAGCTGTTGAAAATAAGGTTAACAGCAGCACAGAGTATGTCAGGAGAGCTCTGTTAGGGGCTGCACACTCATTGAGGACAGCGTCGTGCAGCGTTTTATACCCAACCCAGGTCCCCTCTGTGGGGAAGGGGGGGGGGCCAATGCGTTTGCTGGAACTCAGCACGCTAAGGATTAGAGCTGGGACCAGTGGCGAATCCCTGTACAGCGATTGAGGCCCCAGCCTGGCAGAGTGAGCACCACCGATAGTTCGGAACGCTCCGCAGTGACATAGGAATAAACAATAGAGGATTGAATTGTCTCCCGTGTTACAGGCACAGCATAGATGGAACATGTTCTGCGATGTTCTGCACTGCCTGTGAGGAGCATTGCACCAGCTCTCTGCAGCCATTTTTGACAGAAACAGGAAGGGATTGAGTTGCCTTCTGTTCTATGAGCACAGCGAAGATGGAACATGCAGTGCAAGTTCCATACTGCCTGTGTGCATATTGTACCAGCACTCTGTGTGTATGACAAACAACAAAGGCTTAAGGTTGTTCTGGCCTGAGAGCGCAGCATAGGTGAAAGCATGCTATGCAGTATTCCTTTGTAAAATCGTTCACATCCTGCTATACCAAGCAGGGTGTAAAGAGGGCTGTCATGGCGATTTCTGCACTGCTTGTCTGGAGGAGGAGGGGGGCGGGCCAGTGAAAAAACGCGGGCCAGCAATGGAAAGGGCGCGCAGGAGATCGCGCGATGCGGCCAGAGAAGTCTGACCCGCCCCCTTTGTGATGCGGCCGGGGCGTGGAGCACCCGCGCCGACATCAGCAAAAGGGCGGGCGGTAGGCGGGGAGGGGCGGTACTAGTAATGGTAGGCCGGAGCCGGGGCCTCAAGTTAATGGCGGCCCCGGGAGAGTGAGGGGGCCGGCGCGGAAGTCCACAAGCCCCGCCGGTTCCGCAGTGCGGGAACGCCGCCGCCAGGCTGCCCAGTGAGTCTCGCCGCCCCGGAAGCCTCCCGCTGCCACAGCAAGGGGCACAGCTAGGAGGTACTGGGGAGCTCTGTCAACCCATGTCCTGGCCCACAGTATTGCTGGGGATCGCTGCATAGTGTGCAGGGTGCCTACAAAAGGACAGAGCAGCGTGTCCTCAACCCAAGGCCCCTGTATGATAGGAGAGATGGGGAGGGTGATGATGCTGATACCACTAGAGGACTAGCAGTCTTCTGTAAGCTCTGGCTCTTTGCAGCAGAGGCTGTGAGCAGCCTTGGGGGGCCCTGCATCCGAGGAAACAGCTATGGAGCAGACAATGCTATGGAGGGGAGGGCACCTAAAGGTGGTATCTCAACCCACGTTCCCAGTCAGGGGGAATGGGGAGGGCGTCCGTTCATCCCATACTTTCTGGATGTTACCTGGTGCCGATAGGGAGATGTCTCCATTCCTCCATGGGAGCCGAGGGCCCCCTTTTTGCCGGTTTTCTTCCCCTCTGTCTTGCTGCTTGCGATGGGGACATGGAGCATTGCTGCGACCCAGAGCCCCATCTGTGGGGACTGGGAGGAATGCGGGCCTCAGAACCGGCAGGTCTGGAAATCGCTTTAACCCTGCACCTCCAACAGTGGAGGGCCGAGAAAGGAATAGCCCTTATCTGACAAAATAGCTCAACCCAGAAGCTCAACTATGGAGTCTGGGGAGGTATCTGTGGTCGACATGTCCCTTCAAAAAGTAAAGATGCAGCTTCAAAAAGTAAAAATAATGAAGAGATAGTAAGAACGTGTGCCTCCTACAAGACACTAAGCAAAAACTGGGGAATCACTTCCTGCTCTAGGCTGTATATGCTGTAGAGGAGGAGCCACTTAACTCTTTTGCAGAATCTGCTTAGTGTCGCCTCCTAGTGGACAGCAGCATAACACCCACGGTCCTGTGTCCCCCAATTAGAGGCGAAGGAGAAAAGTATTTTTCTCTGGTAACATATGGATGTGAAACCTGGACAATAAAGGAAAAAGAATCACAAAGTTACGACTTGCTTACTTTGGTCACATCATAAGAAGACAACAAGCACAGGAGGACATCATGGTGGGAAGAATATAAGGAACAATGCAAAGAGAAAGATCAGCAACCAACTGAATTGATACTATCAGGAAACCACTGGAGAAGACCCTGGTGACCGATAAAGGCTTGCACAAGATTGATTTGCCTATCGAGCGTTAATCCATGAAATAACCATGGCTCGATATCAAGCCGAAGGCTGTTAAATAATAATATAAATTATGAAAATTAGAAGTAATTACAATGACTCTATACAATATAATGCTGACTGTTCACACACATGGCCTGTGGTGCTCAGCAGGAGATCCTGGAATGCTTCCTTCCACGTGTGTCCCTTTCTTTATAGTCTGTATCTATTGGAGATATTTCAAGTTCAGACTGCTAAATCTTTAAAGCGACAAAATCCATGGTGAAGTTAAATCCATTCATCAGAAACATACTGCAGTGCAAATTAGGAAATTCACTGTAAAATCCAAATACCAAACCACAACATATAGCTTGGCAAAAATCTGAATACAGTATTTGTAAAACCAATTTATTAGCATCTTACTGTGCTGTTGCAAATGACGGGAATGTAAAGGGTTACCGTATATACTCGCGTATAAAAGTACCCCCCTCGGCTTATACGCGAGTCAGTGCTGTATACCGATGTATACATCGGTACATAACAGCAGCCCCCGCATCCCCAGTAATGCAGGGCCCCCCACAGCGTCTCTCCGGTCACCTGTAAAGGAAGCTATACTTATCACAGTGCTCTGTCCGCGCCCGCTCGCACCCGCTCTCAGCAGCCGACCGCGATCCTCCATCTTGCGTCTTCTTCCTGTTTCTGTGCTCGTCGCGGGCAATGACGTCATTCCCTGCGACGAGCACAGGAAACAGGAAGAAAGAAGACGCAAGATGGAGGATCGCGGTCGGCTGCTGAGAGCGGGTGCGAGTGGGCGCGGACAGAGCACTGTGATAAGTATAGCTTCCTTTACAGGTGACCGGAGAGACGCTGGGGGGGCCCTGCATTACTGGGATGCCTGTATACTACCGCTGGGGCTGCTATATACCTCTGGGGCCCTGTATACTACCACTGGGGCTGTATATACTACCACTGGGGCTGTATAAACCACTGGGGCTGTATATACTGCTGGGGCCCTGTATACTACCACTGGGGCTGTATATACTACCACTGGGGCTGTATATACTACCACTGGGCTGTATATACCTATGGGGCCCTGTATACTACCACTGGGGCTGTATAAACCACTGGGGCTGTATATACTGCTGGGGCCCTGTATACTACCACTGGGGCTGTATATACTACCACTGGGGCTGTATATACTACCACTGGGGCTGTATATACCTCTGGGGCCCTGTATACTACCACTGGGGCTGTATAAACCACTGGGGCTGTATATACTGCTGGGGCCCTGTATACTACCACTGGGGCTGTATATACTACCACTGGGGCTGTATATACTACCACTGGGGCTGTATATACCTCTGGGGCCCTGTATACTACCACTGGGGCTGTATAAACCACTGGGGTTGTATATACTGCTGGGGCCCTGTATACTACCACTGGGGCTGTATATACTACCACTGGGGCTGTATATACTACCACTGGGGCTGTATATACTACCACTGGGGCTGTATATACCTCTGGGGCCCTGTATACTACCACTGGGGCTGTATAAACCACTGGGCTGTATATACTGCTGGGGCCCTGTATATACTACCACTGGGGCTGTATATACCTCTGGGGCCCTGTATACTACCACTGGGCTGTATAAACCACTGGGGCTGTATATACTGCTGGGGCCCTGTATATACTACCACTGGGGCTGTATATACCTCTGGGGCCCTGTATACTACCACTGGGGCTGTATAAACCACTGGGGCTGTATATACTGCGCTGGGGCCCTGTATACTACCACTGGGGCTGTATATACTACCACTGGGGCTGTATATACTACTAGGGCTGCGTCTATACTACCACTGGGGCTGTATAAACCACTGGGGCTGTATATACTGCTGGGACCCTGTATATACTGCCACTGGGGCTGTATATACCTCTGGGGCCCTGTATACTACCACTGGGGCTGTATAAACCACTGGGGCTGTATATACTGCTGGGGCCCTGTATACTACCACTGGGGCTGTATATACTACCACTGGGGCTGTATATACTACTAGGGCTGCGTCTATACTACCACTGGAGCTGTATATACCACTGGGGCTGTATATACTACTGGGGCTGCGTGTATACTACCACTGGGGCTGCTGTATCTACCTCTGGGACTGGTGTATACCACACTGCTGGGGGCTGTATACTTGTGCTAGGGTCCACCCTCGGCTTATACACGAGTCAATAGATTTTCCCAGGTTTTGGGGGCAAAAGTAGGGGGTCGGCTTATACACGAGTATATACGGTAATTCAACTACTTTTAGGCTATATTCTAAACACATTTATGTGGAGTTTTTACCAGCACCTTTCACCTCCCATTATGGAAGTGAGGGCTATGGATAGCACTTTTAAGAAATCTGTCTAATGAGATGCACCAAGTAGATTATGAATGCTGCACATGATTAACCTGCATTTAAGCACAGTCAGCCAAGACATCAGTAATAAGAGCAGCTACGTTAGGAATGACACGAACACAGAAAACTGATGCATTAAGCAATATTCTGATCAGCAAATTTATATATGGGCCATTCACACAGTAACCACTCAATAAGATGACTGCAAGTTTTCTGAACCATGTCACCACAGAAAAGAAAAAGGAGAGGGAAAAATGGGCATATAGGGATCACCAAATGTTACAGGTAGGGCTCTGACCCCCAGGATTCTACCTGATTATCACTGGATTTGGCCAGACCCACAGTAGGGAAGTACACATAGGCAAGACACTATCTTACAGTAAATAATATAAATTTTGCTTCTACTGATAAGCCATGGCAGTTATGATAGGACATAATAAATTAATAACACAGTCACTAGAACAAGTGTTAAACTTCCGGCATAACCATTTTAAGCAGGTGTAGGGTCTGTCCTAAGTAAATCTTAACTTCTCTAAAGCAAGACATGTCATTGTTGTTACAGAAGGACGGTATATGTGCTGCAGGGAGAATGTCGGATTACTTGGAGGCCATTCAATCAACTTGCTAAATGGGTATTGCATGGTTATGTATTGGTTTCTCTTTTCTGTAGATCTCCAGTTATATGGTATAGTATTCAAATTAAAGGATTTTTTTTTTTTTTAAGGCAAGTCATGCAACTCGGCCCAGGGTGCTCCAAGCACCTCATATGCAAAGGAATATAAAAAAATTTAAAAAATGATACAGATTTGTAACCTAAAGCTATGGATCCACTGAGCGCACAGTCCTGACAAGGATCGGAGCTTACTTTGAGATGGATTATGGAGCTGAATGACTCCCTCTAACACAAGTACAGTAAAGCAAATGAGGATTTTTTCATCTTTACTGGCAAATCAATGACAAGGATGTTTACTGTTAACTGTGGTTGAGTTTCTTGATCCTTACAAAGCAATGCTACCTAGGAAACTGCACATTTAGTGACATGACTACCACAATGACTCAGTTTTCTGCACAACCTCATGCAAGTCATTCATTAACACTATAATGGGCAAAGACTTTTAGTTGTAAATGACCAGCACTTTTTAGCAATTTTGCGCATGGGGACAGTTTACCAACCTAGCTTTACTTGTGCTGCTATAATATTTTTGCATCCTCAGCCTAGCAAGGTTGCTAAATTCAAGTGGGCAATAAACCGCTGTCTTCCCAGATCTTCCATCTCAACAAATGATAACATACACTGAATGACAGCTGTCATCAGGGAAAACTCTAGAGGCTATACATATTATGACTAGCCATCTTGCTTAAATCTTGCTGATTGAGCAGGATTTGATTCAATGGTGCTGTCCAGGACTAAGATATTATTGTCATATCAATAAGAAGTGAATAGGAAATAAATTGCAGTACTACAGCGGCAACTGAAGATCGGATGAGCCTTCTTTGCTCAGCTGTGAACATCAGTAACATATGGTCACTGCCAGAGGAGATACAGTGGAGGGAAATAAGTATTTGATCCCTTGCTGATTTTGTAATTTTGCCCACTGACAAAGACATGAACAGTCTAAAATTTTAAGGGTAGGTTAATTTTAACACTGAGAGATTGAATATCAAAAATGAATCCAGGAAATCACATTGTCTAAATTATATAATGTTATTTGCATTTTGCAGAGAGAAATAAGTATGTGAACCCTCTGGCAAACAAGCCTTAATACTTGGTGACAAAACTCTTGTTGGCATGCACAGCACTTACACAGCTGATGGGGGTGGGGAATAGGAAGCTGTTCACCTCAACACTCATCGGATTCCCAGGCACCTGGAACAGTGGCTGGCTCCACCAATCAGTTCAGAAGAAAAAACGTATTTTCCAGGGCCACTGGACCATACTGACAGCAACTTTATTAGAACATATTTAAAAACACTTACATCCCGCCGGACGCGTTTTGGACAAGGTCCTTACTCATCGGCCGAAACATAGAAAAATTATAGCTCTTAAAATATGGCGATGCCAAAACAATTTAAAAAAAAAATAATAATGTGCGATCGTAGTCTATCATAAAAAATGTATATATTTTTATTTATTTATATATAAATAAAACTGGTAGAGCTGCAATGGCACCGACCCGAAGAATAAAGTTGTATAATCACTTATACCACATGAGGTGTGGCAAAAAAAAAAAAAGTCCAATTCTTGACCTGTTGTTGATTTGTTTATACTGCCTCCCAAATATCGCAGTCAGGCTCGGCTCACATATATTCTGAACTGTATGCTGAACACTTACATTAACATGTCTATATAAATCACTATAAAAAAGGATAAATAGGGAGCGCACATAGGGCGTTATCTTCTTAATAAATAGTCCAGTCCCCCCAATCGGTGTGACTCACCTGCGGTGATTGTGAGAGCCACAACAAACTGAGAGAGCCTGGTAATGGTCGCTGCAGGAGCCCACTGAAGATAAATGATTTCCACCGAAGAAAGAGCTGGGCTTTGTAGTCCGCGCTGACCTCAAGAAACTTCCAGTCCAGTAAAGGGTTAATCAGGTTCTGGTTTATTTTCCTACGCGTTTCGTGGCTTTAAATCTGCCACTTCATCAGGGCTATTATATAAATCACTGAAAAACGTTATTCAGACGAAACCCCGGAGGAGGATTCCCTATAGAGAGGCAATTGTAGTCACTTTGGACTATCTCTGGCATATAATCCAGCGGTATGCGTCTTTTTAAAGGGCTTGTCCGGTCTAAAATAGATAATTCTGCAGTTACTCTATCTGTGTGACAGCAGAATCATCAATCCTTCCAACGTACACACTGTGTACAGCGAGAATTTAGGGTTTCTAAACCGGAAATGAACCTCAGTTATGCACGTTTCCGGCCACTGCAGCCAGACCCGACTAATGGGCACAACCTCGCTCGGTACAAGTGTATGGTACAAGGCCACACCAACTAGTTGGACACGCCTGCTCCGTACACATGTATTGAACAGGGCCGTGCCCACTAGTTGTGTTGTTGCAGGGAACATGCATAACGCATAATTGCAGTCCGTTCCTGGCTTACAAAATGGCAAATTATTGCAGCGAACATTGAGGGTGCTGTAAGAACTGATATTTCTGCAGTCACAAACACCTTTAAGCCTACATAAAAGTATGGTTGACCAGTTTTGTGCGCTTCAGAAAAGTACTCTACTGAGCAGAGGCCAGACGAACTTCAGAGCAGCTCTGCTTCCTCATTATCGTGAATGGATGTCTTAGGGGTGTCGTCCGAAACACAGCTTCACAAATTTAGATGGAAACCCTGATATCAGTGCCCTTGCTTGGTGCACAGGATAAATGCGATCCAAATTTTTTTGTAAAATGTTACCAGTAAAAGCTTCAACTCAATCCACAAAAAAAAAAATCCCACCACAGATCCATCATCAATAAAAATATAGGGAACTTGCACATTACTGGAATCACAAAAAACTCTGAAAAAGCAAAATGGCTCCCCCAAAAAGATATCAAGCAAAATCTATGCTCCCAAATTCAAATGCCCCTCTGCCTTCTGAGCCTCAAAGTATACCTAAACAACATTTAGCATCCACTTTTGTCTAAAGGCTGCATTCACATCAGTGTTTCTTGCAATTTGAGGCAGAGTTGGCATTTTGGTGCATCTGCCACCTAACGAATCACTTGTGGCAAGACTGCATTCGGCCTAATTCAATCCCTATGGGACTTGCAGACATGTGTGGCACTTGCAGTTCCGTACTTGCGGCGAGTCAAAAAAAACGCTGCTAGAAGCGTTTTTGGCCGTTGCCTCAAGTGTCGGATTTGCTGGATCGCGGCAAAACCACAAGTCCCGCACATGTCCACAGGTAAGCCCACAGAGTATGGAGTCCTGGCTGACACCTGTATAGAGGTACATTCACACACAAGCAGGTTTTAAATGCATACATCAGTTAGGGACTGCTTCTGTCTGGGCAACTGTGACGAGGTGAGGCAGCTTACAGTATTTTTTTTGCAAAAAAAACGTACAAACCAATAGCCCTGTTTTTGACAGCACTTGCTGAAAACTAGACATTTTATTACACAGAGTGCTTATTGTGTGACTCTTGTGCTGATTTTTGCACTTTGTCTTTGCACCCTGAAGCTCCAGTCTGGGAGAACAAAGATTTTCTGCAATAAAGGAGTAGCTACTACTGGGACTTTTAAATATTTTGCTGGAGAATTATACTCTTTGGAGGTACACTGAGCTGTAGGCTGATTTTCTGCTAAGGGAAGGAGAAAAAAAAAATTTAATTTAAATCTGATTTTCTAGCGAGTGTGACACGAGCTTAGTGTGACTTGGAGCGTAAGTGTGGACGGAAGCAAGTGTGTGACTTGTGATTCAGTGACTTTGGATTCAGGGAGTTTGGAAGGGAGGATTTACTGAATTGCAGGTTGTATTTTATTAATACTTTGCATTTCTTTTTACTTATCATTTCTGTCTGGTGCAATCCCCATTAGTTGCAGGATCCATGCTGCAATGTGCAACCTCATTACCTACAGGTGATGGAGGGTCTAGATGGTGTCTGCCCACTTAGTAGTGGGGAAGCGGACAAGGAGGATAGGGATATCAGCGTAGGACTCATCAGACCCTGAAGTCACTTTGTCGCAGTTGATGAGCAAACAGACATTGGCCAATGTATGTACCAAGAACTTCAGAATTAAATAAAAAATTGGAGATTTTTGAGTTTTTTGAAAAAAACGTAAGTTTTTAAACTTTTTCCTCAAATATATATAGCTAGTAGCTTATGTACATCATTGGTAGTAGCTGTGTGCTGCAAGGATCTTTTTCATATTATATGATTAATGGAATTTTATTGCTGTCTTTGAACCCGGTGGGGGGAAGGGGGTTGGGGGCATTTTGACGGTAAGGGATTTCATTTGAGTTGGTATTACTGTTGATGATACTATTGCTACAAATTGGGAACGGTGGGTGGGATATGGGGACGGGGATGGGATGTTTAAATATGTTAAATTTGGAAAAAAAGAGAATTTTGTTTACGTACCGTAAATTCTTTTTTCTTTAATCATCAATGGGAGACCCAGACAATGGGGTTTAGGGCACTGCCCTCCGGAGGTCACACTAGGTACTACAAGTTTGTAGACACCGCCTCCTCCGCTTATAAACCCCTACCGCAGGGAACATCCTCAGTTTGGTCCATAAGCTGCGAGGAGGAAATAAACCACACCCGAAACATCGGGACGAATGCCGTGCACAGACGGTTCCAACAACCCGGCAAACACTGTCTCAACAGAGAACAGAACAAATGCAAAACATGCAACGGAACAACTGGGTGGGTGCTGGGTCTCCCATTGATGATTAAAGAAAAAAGAATTTACGGTACGTAAACAAAATTCTCTTTTTTCTGGTCGTCATAATGGGAGACCCAGACAATGGGGATGTCCTAAAGCAATACCCCAGGGCGGGAAGAGTTCCTCAACAAGACGGATAACACATGGTTCCCTTTAAAGGTGGGCAACCGCCGCCTGGAGAACCCGCCTGCCCAAACTTGCATCCGCAGAGGCATGGGCATGCACCATATAGTGCTTAGAGAAAGTGTGCAGGCTAGACCAAGTGGCCGCCTGACACACCTGTAGAGCAGACGCTCGATGTCGCAAGGCCCAGGAGGCACCTACAGCTCTGGTAGAGTGAGCCTTCAATCCCACCGGGAGAGGCAAACCAGAGGCCCGGTAAGCCTCTTGAATGGAAGCCTTAATCCATCTGGCCAATGTCGACTTTGATGCCGCGGACCCCTTACAGCGACCTGTCGTAAGAACAAATAAGGAATCCGAACTCCTAAAGGAGGCGGTCCTGGACACATAAATGCGTACCGCTCTCACGAGATCCAGAGTATGGAGGTCGCGTTCAACCTGATGAACGGGAGCAGGGCAAAATGATGGGAGAACAATCTCCTGGTTCAGGTGAAAAGTTGAAACCACCTTCGGCAAGAATTCTGGCCGAGGACGCAACACCACCTTGTCTTGGTGAACCACCAGAAAGGGCGACTTGCACGAAAGTGCAGCCAATTCTGAGACCCTTCTCAGAGACGTGATTGCCACCAGAAAGGCCACTTTCTGAGACAGGCGAGATAGAGAAACATCTCTCAGCGGCTCAAACGGTGGTCTCTGTAATGCCGCCAGGACCATGTTAAGATCCCAAGGGTCCAGAGGTCGCCTGTAGGGCGGAACCACCCGAGACACTCCCTGCAGAAATTGACGGACCTTCGGGAGGAGCGCCAATCGCCTGTCAAACAGCACTGAAAGTGCTGAGACTTGACCTTTCAAGGAGCCAAGGGATAATCCTAATTCCAAGCCCGACTGTAGGAAAGCCAACAACGTCGGGATGGACAAGGGCCACGGAGACCGTCCACCAGAGGCACACCAAGTAAAAAAGATTTTCCACGTCCTGTGGTACATCTTCCTTGAGACTGGCTTCCTAGCCCGATTCATAGTGGCAACCACCGTAGGGGAAAAACCCCTGGATGTCAGCAGCCAGGCCTCAAGAGCCATGCAGTCAATCTGAGGGCCTTGGAATTGAGGTGGAAGAATGGGCCTTGCGCGAGTAAATCTGCGCGGTCTGGAAGAGCCCACCTGTGTCCGCCTGACAGTTGCCACAGGTCCGGATACCAGGACCTCCTGGGCCAATCTGGAGCCACTAGAATGGCGACCCTGCACTCCGACCTGATTTTCCACAGCACCCTGGGAATCAGAGCCAGAGGCGGGAACACATACGGCAGATGAAATCTGGACCAAGTCAGGACCAGAGCATCCGCTCCCAGAGATTGGGGATCCCATGACCTCGCCATGTATTGCGGCACCTGATGATTCAGCCGTGAGGCCATCAGATCCACGTCCGGAGTGCCCCATCTGCTGCAGATGTCCCGGAAGACGTCCGGATGAAGAGACCACTCTCCGGCGTCCATCCCCTGCCGGCTCAGATAGTCGGCCTCCCAGTTTTCGACCCCTGGGATGTGAACTGCGGAGATCAGGCAGTTGTTGTCCTCCGCCCAGGATAGGATGCGGTGGACTTCGGCCAGAGCCTCTGCACTCCTGGTTCCTCCTTGATGATTTATATAAGCGACGGCCGTCGCATTGTCGGACTGAACCCGAATGGGTTGTCCTGAGAGGAATCTCTGAAACGCCAGGAGTGCCAGATAGACCGCCTTGATCTCCAGCACGTTGATCTGCAACGCCGACTCCGACCGAGTCCAGAGGCCTTGGGCCCTGTGGTGTAAGAACACCGCTCCCCAGCCCTTCAGACTGGCGTCGGTGGTCACCACTAACCATGACGGTTTGATGAAGAACCGGCCCCGAGACAAGCGGTGTGGCTGTAACCACCACTGCAGGGAATCTCTGGTCGGTTGGGAAAGGGTCACCAGCCGATTCAGAGAAATCGACCTTTTGTCCCACCTGCGGAGGATCTCCAGCTGGAGAGGACGGAGGCGAAATTGTGCAAAAGGCACCGCCTCTATTGCTGCCACCATGCGCCCCACCAGCATCATCAACACCCGTAGGGATGATTGTGGTGACAGGAGGACTGCTTGCACTCCTGATTGGATCGCCATCTGCTTGACTCGTGGCAGAGACACCAGGGCTGAGGCTGTGTTGAAGTCCATGCCCAAATATGTCAAAGACTGGGTCGGAACTAGCGTTGACTTCTGAATATTGAGGAGCCAACCGAACTGTTCCAGAGACCGCATGGTCACATCCAGGCTCTCTTGACAAAGGTGTTCTGATGGCGCCCTGACCAGTAGGTCGTCTAAATAGGGAATGACGGCATGTCCCTGCACGTGCAGGAGAGCCATCATAGAGGCCATCACCTTTGTGAACACCCGCGGTGCCGAGGCCAACCCGAACGGCAGCGCCACAAATTGGAAGTGTTCTTCCCCCACTGCGAATCTCAGCCAGCGCTGATGAGCCGGTGCAATGGGCACATGAAGGTAAGCGTCTCTGATATCTATGGACGCCAGGAAGTCTCCCTGTGATACAGCCGCGATCACGGAGCGCAGTGATTCCATGCGGAACTTCCGAACCAACACGTGATGGTTGAACAACTTCAGGTCCAGTACCGGGCGGAAGGATCCGTCCTTCTTCGGGACGATAAAGAGGTTGGAGTAAAAACCCCTGAACCTCTCTCCGGAAGGCACCGGTATCACCACTCCGTCTCTGCGGAGACCCTCCAACACCAGGTAAAAAGCCTGAGCCTTTTCTGGCGATGGGACCGACCGATGGAATCGGGATATCGGTTTTGACGTCAGCTCTATCCTGTAACCTCGCGAGACCACGTCTCGAACCCACTGATCTTGAACGTGAAGTAGCCATTTGTCCTGAAAGCGAGACAAGCGGCCCCCCACCTGTGGGGAGGTAGGAAGGGAGAGCGAGTCATGCAGAGGCGGGTTTGGGGGCGGCAGCCGCCGCCCCCGCCGGCTTCTTTGGACGACTCTTAGAGCGCCACTGAGAAGCGGGCTTTCCCCCTCGGTCCGTGCGAGCGGACGGTGCTGATGACTGCGAGCTGGAACGAAAGGACCACTGTTTTGGGTTCCTTTTAACGGTATACCATGGCTTAGGCTTATTCTGCGGTATCTTGGACTCAGCAGAATCCTTTATCAGCTTGTCCAGTTCGGTGCCAAAAAGCCTGTCACCAGCGAACGGAAGATTCTGCAAAATCTTCTTGGATGTGGTATCTGAGTCCCAAAGACGCAGCCACAACAATCTGCGGATCGCTATATCATTGGCCGAAGCCACAGCTGAGCGAGTGGCAGTTTCCAGAGTCGCCGTCCTGGCGTAGTCCGCATAGGCCCTTGCCCTCTCGGTAAGTGCCAGGACCTCTGGACTGGATCTTGCCAGGTCAGAGATACCATCCAAGCACGTAGTAATCGCTTGCAAGGTCCAGACCGTGGCAAAATTAGGGGCAAAGGAAGACCCCACAGCCTCATAGGAAGACTTGGCGAGTTGCTCAACCTGTCTATCCGTCGCATCCTTCAGCGAGGAGCTATCAGAGGCAGAGAAAAGGGAGCGTGCAGCAATCCTGGTCATGGAAGCGTCCACCTTCGGGACTGCGACCACTCCTGAAGCACCTCTTGGGGGAAGGGGAAGCGATTGTCCTTGGGTTTACGGACATAACTCCGCCCAGGATGTAACCTGGGAGCTCTAACCACCCTTCCAAAATTCGTGTGGTCCATGAAGGAGCCACTTGGTCTAGCCTCTGGCCGCAGCCATTGATAGACCTCCTTCGGGTGTACCGTCACCTCCTCAGGGGGTGTCACGAGACGTAAGGTCTCGTTGATAGAGGACACCAGATCCTCCACCCCGTCTGGTGGTTCAGATATAGACACAGACCCGAAATTTGAACCCCCATCATCGTCCTCACCATCAGAGGAACGCTCCTCCTCAGAGAGAGCCTGGAGCTCGGGTGACTCCTCACGACGAGCCCGCTTAAGGGTCTCACAGCAGAAGAGGGAGACACCCGGGGGTAACTGGACGGAGTAGCTGGGCCATCCAGCCTCCTATTAAGTGCCTCCAGGGATTGCGACATGGAGGACAGCTGGGACAACAGAGATTCATTGATCTTATTCTGAGTCTCCCATGGCCCTGAGATCACCTGAACCTCAGGGTATAGCACCGGAGCCGCTGACTCAGCAGTGTCAGTCCGGGCCTCTGGGCGTCCGCAGTTATTGCAGGACCCCTCCACCAGTGTTCCATTGCATGTAGCACAGGTAATGGTGGTCTCTGCCGCCCTAGCAGCACGCTTCCTAGCTGAGGACATCGCCGCAGTAGGGGAAAATAAGCCAAATTGCAGACAACAAAACCGGGAGTCCCGGTGGCTTACCGACCGCAGTAAAGCGGTATGAGGAAGCGGTGTGTGTGTGTGACCTCCGCGACGGTTTCCGGTCTCCCCTGGAGTGCAGGCGCACGCTGCATACAGATCCCAACCGGGAAGTGAGGGTAAAGATGGCCGCCGACAGTGAAACTGTGGGCGGCGCCGAAAACACGCGGGAAACACACACACACGCCCATCGATGACGTCACCGCACGGGCTGCTTCCCATCCTCCAAGCAGCCTCAGCATGAAGGTGCCGGAGCCCGCAGCGCGGGAAATAGTGTAAAATACTATACACAGACTGCATGTACAAACAAACATCCGCAGCCCACGGCCTCAGCCCCTGTGACACACAGGGCGGTCAGCCAGGGTGACCCCAGCACAGGGTACACCCGCAGATCCACGGACCCGAGGGTAACGCGCGGTCTGAGTGTCAGGACACATAAAGTGACAGACACTACCCCCAGGCACACAAGAGACACCGAGTGCCTCAGTGCCGGTCCGGTCTGTAAGCACCATTTAGGGAGGCCTCGGACGGGGGTGCAGCACCAGTCCGGAGTGTAAGCACCATTTAGGGAGGCCTCGGACTGGGCTGGCTCCAGTCCGGTCTGTAAGCACCATTTAGGGAGGCCTCGGACGGAGCGGAGCTGTGCAAGGCTCCCATCTCCCACTCTCCAGAGCCCCCCGGAGAGGGATGGAGAGGAGCGCGACAGCGTACCGGGAGGACACAAAGTGTCCAGGCCCAAGGCCCTCCGGTACCTCCACCTGCGTGTTCCACAAGGGTGAGCGGGGAGGCTGTCGCAGGTCCCGACCGGAACCATTTTACCTTGTCTTCAGACGCCATCACGTAAGCTGTGAGATTGCAGTGAAGTGCAAGCAAAGCGTGATCCTCCGAGCACACTAAGTTTAAAACTGAGGATGTTCCCTGCGGTAGGGGTTTATAAGCGGAGGAGGCGGTGTCTACAAACTTGTAGTACCTAGTGTGACCTCCGGAGGGCAGTGCCCTAAACCCCATTGTCTGGGTCTCCCATTATGATGACCAGAAAACGTTGGTGTACTTACTATGTTTGTAAGAGGACTATGTTTAAAAATATCTGATTAAAAAAAAATATATAAATGCCACCAGTCACCTCCCTGACAGCATGGCCGGATGCTGGTGCCACAACCGCCCCCATCTGTGGGTTGTAGGTGATTGAGCACCGGTTTACAGACGCCTGTGTTACCACTCAGAGGAACTGGCAGCCTGCTGCTAGGTGCAATGGGTATTTACCTGGCAATTTTTTGGTGAGGTTTTCCGATTTATGTCCTATTTCGGTGAATCTCAAAATGTTAAACAAACATATGGCAGCAAACATATGGTTAGGAAAACTCGTAAGCGAGAGGGCCCTTGACGGTGGGTTATGAGCTTACATATTTTGGCCCAAAATACCCACTAACAACTCACACATTTTCATCTTTAGTGTTTTGTTGCACCTTTTTTTTATCTGCAGTTTGAGGCTGGGCCCTCTGGGGGGCATCTGTCATTTGTGAGGCATATAATCAGTGCGGAGCAGCCCACCTGATCTAATAGCAGGGCGTGACAAATAGGCTGCTCTGACACTATGCTTCACATGTTACTTTGTGGCAAAGCCCTATGGTTACCTTGTGTCTATATATGCCACCAGTCACCTCCCTGACAGCATGGCCGGACGCTGGTGCCACAACCGCCCCCATCTGTGGGTTGTAGGTGATTGAGCACGGGTATACAGATGCCTGTGTTGCCTCTCAGGGAAGCTGGCAGCCTGCTGCTAGGTGCAATGGGTATTTCCCTGGCAAGTTTTTGGTGAGTTTTTCTGATTTTATGTCCTATTTCGGTGAATCTCATTACCTTAAATGGCAGTAAAGTTTACAAGCATTCGTGATAACTGGGGCCCCAATTTGGAACTGTGTGATTTGCATAGCTGCAGCAGTTTGAAGTTTGTAGGTTAATTTTGATTAGATAGGGGCCTTTCAAACTAGCGTTTCTGTTCATATCCGGACAGTAAACCGTATCTGCCGCATTTGCCACCTAACGGCTGCACTTGCGGTGCACTTGCAGCAAGTCCCATGCATTCTGTATGGGGCTTGCGGCAAGTGCGGTATTGCCATGATCAGACAGTTGCGGCCGCGAAAAAAACATGGTTAGCTGCATTTTTTTTTTTTTGTGGCCGCAAGTGTCGGATCGTGGCAATACCGCACTTGCCGCAAGCCCCATAGAAAATGCATGGGGCTTGCTGGAAGTGTACCACAAGTGCAACCATTAGGCGGCAAATGCTGTTTTCTGTCCGGATCTGATGGATCCAGACACAAACGCAGATGTGAAAGGGGCCTTAGGAGTAACTAACATTCAGGTCTATTTCAATGCGCCTCTTGTACTTCTGTAGGACACTGCATAATATTACCCGTTGCTGTTACTTGGTATTTCCCCCTGCAATTTCCACTTCTCATCCTCCTGTAAATAAACCTGTTAAGATTTCTAACATCTCTTATGAATGTATACGGAGCGTGGACAGGGGTTTTCCCGAGTCGACACCTAGCAGAACACAAAGAACGTTGTTCTGCATTTCCCTAGAGCTCCTAGCAAGATTTGGGTGGAGGCACTGCACCATATCAAGGTGAGAACTACCAAACACCCTACCCACGGCATCGGAATAGAGGGGTGTTACATGATGATAAACTATTACACTATTTTTGAAAACCTTTTTACTTTACATTATCTATTAGACACTCACTGTTTCGGATATTATCCCAGTCAGTGCTTGCAAAAAATGAATGACAGCATAAATCTTGATATTTCATTCTCTCCCTTTGTCCACAAAGTAAACTTTGAATAAGATCTAGGAAATTTTTGCTGATTCTGGGTTCATCTGGAAACCTTAGGAAACGCTGTAAAGACAAAGACATTTTAAAATATTAAAAAAAGGTAATAGAATTTAATAAACTTATCCAATAAAACAATAAAAACTTTTAGCAACCTGAAAGTTCATGATGTTGTTAAATGTTTTTGTGGCTGTTCCTTCTGTAAATGGAGATTTTCCATAAAACATTTCATAGGCAATGATGCCCAGAGACCACCAGTCACATTCAGGACCATACGCAGCTCTTCCATCCCCATTCATCACCATGAGCACTTCTGGAGCCATATAATCAGGTGTACCAATGGGCAGCTGTGCACTCATCTGAAATGCAAGGCACAACATGTCATAGGGCAGCAAAGCCAGAGATCAGATTGTTATAGATCAAGGAAAACAAAGTACTTACCACTTTATTTGATGTCAGCCTTGCTGCCGACCCAAAATCTACTAGTTTCACGTGTCCAGTGCGATCAATGAGAATATTCTCTGGTTTAATATCTCTATTGAAAAAGACATTACATTTATTGCACATTAATGTAATCCGACAGGATTATCAAATCACTGTTAACTGTATCAAATAATGTTGGCTCTGGTGGCTGCATTAAAAGAAATCAGCCAGCAGGTTTTTACTATATAATCTGAGAGCAATGATGTAGGGGCTGAGACCCTGATACCAGCAATATATTACTTGCTGACCGGCATGTCATTATGATGTAATCACAGTTTTCTCTGCTGCAGATGTAGGAGTGCTCATAATGCTGAGCCCTGTACAACACTGCCCACACCACTGATTGGCAGCTTTTTTGTTTATACAGTGCATTACAAGAAAGTTGCTGGTCTGTGGTGGGACAGGGTTACGCATCGCCGTTAAAAGGGAACCTGACAGTCCCTTTATTACATTGGACACATAACTATATCTTTAGGAAAAGTATTTCTAATGTTTGTTTAGGATATGCAAATGGGGTCTTTGACTAGTCAATGGGGCGTTAAGTTCCCCAGACAAGTCAGACCACATAGCATGTTATGTTATAACATGATTTACGAGAGCCAACGTCTTCGCTAGTGCTATACAAATTATGCGCATGCGCGCAGCTTTGTTCCCTTACATCACTAAGCCTTTGAAGTGTGGTTTACACGTCCCAGTTTTAGAGAGGCTCACTGCACATGATCGGAAGTGCAGAAGCCATCGATGGTGCAGGTTTTTGCAAATCACGTTATCACGCCCTCAGGGGTGTAATAACATGTGAAGTGGGCCAACTAGACTGGGGAAACTAACACTCCATTGACTAGTCAAAAGATTCATTTACATATCATAGGCAAACTTTAAAAATACTTTATACTTCATAATTTATACTGGGGAGAGCTTGTTGGAGTCCGGGACACCCGGGCATTCTGGAAACTGGGGAAGGGGAGGGGGGGGCGGGTCTGCTGGGGACTGGGGAGGGCTTGCTGGAGTCTGGGTGTAAATGACCAGCTGTGAAGTTACAGCCAGGCTCCAAAGCAAACACGCCACTAGAGAGGGGCTAAGCTACTCCTCCACATACCAAACCTCCATATCATATCTAGGGAACAATGCAAAATGCTTACAGGGTGTTAATTACAAACTGTACAAATTTTGCAGCCTAGATACGAACAGGTTTTAGGAAAAGCACATACAACCCCTTTAAAGAAGTTTTTCCATTTAAAACAAGTTATCATCTATCCCAGGATAAGTGATTGCTGGCTGAACAGTGAGTGTCCCACTACTGGGACCTGCACTGATTGGCAGATCAGGAAATTTTTATACAATGGCTAGATCGCCGCTCCTTTTACTGTTAAAGGGGTTGTCCGGGCTTATTTTTTATTTCATATTTATATCTAGGCTGCAAAATGTTGACAATCTGCAATATACATGTTGTCAACATTTTGCAGGGTTTCCTAGATATAACACATTTACTGATGGCAGAGAGTGTCCAGGGGGTGTGATTGTGCATACTGGTCGTTTACACCTACTCTAGCACAATCACACCCCCTCCCCTATTCCTAGTATGGCCAGCCACCCCCAGGCCATACATGCCCGCCCCTTGCCCACTAAACACTATGTAATGAAACCACCCCCAGGGCTCCTACAGGCCGCCCCAGCCCTAACATCACCACCCACCCTCTGCAAAACAGCGGTCCCCAGTGCACTGATACAAGGTGCCGAAACCGCTGCTGTGAAAGCGATTCCGGCACACTGTGTCAGTGCAGCAGGGGACCCGCTGCATATCTGTGCCGCTCACCCGACATTGTCCTGTGCAGCCGGTCCCGGTCCGCCCTGGTCCCGGTCATCTGCAGGCGGGCTCTCCACACTCTGCAGCCGGGCTCCACACTCTGCACTGCAGCCGTATCTGTGCTGTGTGTGTGGAGCGGTGCCCGGCGCCTGATCTCCCCAGACCTCCAGTACCATAGAGCTGGTGGAGCGGTTTAGAGAGGACCGCTCCACAGCCTCTGCTCTATTGTACTGGAGGTCTGGGGAGATCAGGCGCCGGGCACCGCTCCACACACACAGCACAGATACGGCTGCAGTGTGGAGCTCGGCTGCAGTGTGGAGCCCGGCTGCAGTGTGGAGAGCCCGCCTGCAGATGACCGGGACCAGGGCGGACCGGGACCGGCTGCACAGGACAATGTCGGGTGAGCGGCACAGATATGCAGCGGGTCCCCTGCTGCACTGACACAGTGTGCCGGAATCGCTTTCACAGCAGCGGTTTCGGCACCTTGTATCAGTGCACTGGGGACCGCTGTTTTGCAGAGGGTGGGTGGTGATTTAGGGGCTGGGGCGGCCTGTAGGAGCCCTGGGGGTGGTTTCATTACATAGTGTTTAGTGGGCAAGGGGCGGGCATGTATGGCCTGGGGGTGGCTGGCCATACTAGGTATAGGGGAGGGGGTGTGATTGTGCTAGAGTAGGTGTAAACGACCAGTATGCACAATCACACCCCCTGGACACTCTCTGCCATCAGTAAATGTGTTATATCTAGGAAACCCTGCAAAATGTTGACAACATGTATATTGCAGATTGTCAACATTTTGCAGCCTAGATATAAATATGAAATAAAAAATAAGCCCGGACAACCCCTTTAAGTCAAGCCCTTGTCATGCTCACATGAAAGGTGTGGAACAGTGATTGCACATGGGCACTGCCCCTCCATTATAACAAGGGTAAAAGCTCCATATTCTGCAAACCAACACAAGTCTCTGTTGATAGGCTAAAACTTGTTTTCACCAGAAAACTCCCTTAACATAAAAACATTAATTTACTGAAAACTGACCTATGTCAAAAGATAGTTGTCAGCAGATTTAGTTAATGGCTTTATCTCTTCTGTATACAAGCAGTATGAGTTCATAAAACAAAAAAATTTTTGAGGACAGAACCTCTTCACTATGTAGAAAGCTGTATGTATTGAGCATATTGGCCCTATTGAGTTATTGAGCTCACCAATAAGCAGATAAATCACTGAACTAAACTGATTATTCCAAATTGCCCCCTTTCCCATGTTACTCACCTGTGTACATATCCCAATTGGTGAACACTATGAATTGCAAGGACTATTTCTGCCAAATAGAACTGGGCCATACTTTCATCAAACTGGTCATCATAGCGATTTAGTAAAGATAGCAAGTCTCCTCCAGGTTGATACTGCATAACCTGTAGAATTTCTATAAGGTTACATTCAATTTTTGCTTATGTAATTAAGTTGCATAAAACTTGCATTATATAAAATGCATACCATAAGGATCACGTAACAAAAAGAGAAAATAACAAAACTAGCTTACATAAGGCAAGGCAGTTTCAGTGATTTTGGCCTCGGATAAAGTACTGCTCTTCTGCGGAATAACTAGCATATACCCAGGCCACATCCAACGAATGTGCAAAAATAGTTTTTGACCGGAATAGCCCTGTACGCGAACATTATGTTGCAATTTTCTTCTAATATTATAATGGCACCCCATTGGCATTCTCATAAGCAATTCATCAAGTAGTCACCTGGAATGGCTTTCCAAAAGTCTTGAAGGAGATTCCATATGTAAAGTAATCCCAAAATACATCAGTTGGATTGAGGTCAGGGAATTGTGAAGTATTTGTCATCTGAAGCAACACTCAATCACTTTCCCTGGTGCAATATTTGTCATGCATGAGTATTGTCATTGTCGTACTCAACTACCATATTGAATTAGCCATTTATTTCCAAATAAGGTGATTATTCTTTTTAACATTTTGGGACTCTGCACACTATTTATGGTATTTATTCCAAATCTCAAATTTTGATTCATCAGACGACAGTGCAGATTTTCACTTGTCCACTATCCAGACCTTGTGCCTTGGCCCAAATAAATCTCTTCTTTTGGTTTGTGGTTCTCGATAATGGCTTCTTTGCAGCCTGCTCCTTGAAGTTTTTTGAATAGTTGATATTAGGATGGGTTTTGTCTTTGATCTCTGTGCATCATGAAAGACGGCTGATATCTGAGGTGCTGTTAATTTGTGTCTTCTGAGCCTGACTGCCATGCCCTCGGCCGTGGGGCCTGTCTATGCTAAGCAGGAGATCGGCGCTCACCACGCAGCTCCACTGGTTCTGCTCACCCTGATCATGGTTCCATGCAACCGTCTGTCTCCTTCTTTGCTAGGAACCTGGGTCCTCTTGGCAGGTCTCCTGGGAATGTTCTTAGGATGAGTGCTCAGCATCCTGCACACACTTATAGGAGCACTACACCTGTTCCCCATTAGGTCTCTGCGTAGGTGCTGAGCTGCTCTGAGCATAAAAGTCATCCCCCCCCCCCATGGGAGGTGCCTGGGCAATGTGTTCATTCTCTGGAAACTGTTGCCTCTGCTCAGGCCACAATCGCTAGGCTCTGCACTAAGAAGACTGCTGCATTGTTTCCACTTGATTCTAACACCTCTCTCTCCACAAAATCCTTGAGTTGTCCAGGTCTCTCCTGATGTGCACCAGACCCTCCGATTTCCTTCACCGGCTGGATCGTCTCTCCTGGATTGATCAGAGCTCCCATGATTCATTTAATCAACATAGCCAGTATTCTACAGTTCCTCCATATCTACTATCCAGTCTGTACGAATCGCCCCTCTGATCCGCGACATTCAGGCCTCCTGGTGTTGTGACGGGTGAATCCCTATATAGGGGTTAACCTTTGCCGATGCACCACTAAGTGGTACAGTGTTGGGATCCAGAGGGTCCTCCCCTCAGGCACCTTTCCCCTTTGTGAAACTTTCGTAATAAATATCCTTGGTTTTATGAAAGTCACTCTCCTGTCTCTTGAGTATCGAGTATTCAGCTACCACTGCACCACCAGTGGTCTAGTGAGTCCATTTTACATTACCACGCCCTGTGGGAATAACACTGACACTCCTGATGATCATATCCTCTGCAGCAAATGTAATTCTTGGTCTTTCTTTTCTGAGATGGCCCTAATAAGAGCCAAATTAATTGTAATAATTGATGATTTTAATGACTGCAGTTGAGGATGCCATCAAGGTTCCAGCAAGTTTCCAGAATAACTGATCTTCATGACAAATTAATAATGGACTGCCATTTCGTTTTGCTTAGTTGAGTGGTTCTTCCCATATTCTGACTTAGAACAGTTGGAAAATAGGGTCAGCACTGTATACCCACACTGCCTCTATAAATTACACATGAAGGCTAGTGATTCCACAAACTGAGTCTTCAAGAGGCATACCTGTTCATTGCAAGGGGCTTACTGATCAAGCTACTTGAGAGAATGCCAGGGGGGTGTAAATTGTCATGAAAAGTATAAAAAAGGGGGTGGGGGGTACATGAAGGAATCTATGGTTTAACACAAATTGTTGTTTGTTTCACAGTAGATTTTAAGATTTGCTTCTATATGCATTTTGTCATCTTTCAAATGTCTCTGGTTTCAGAATTCCATTTTACCTGGCTGCATTTTGTTGAAAAAACAAACTGCATTACCCCTCTCTACAGGTCCAACACTAGATCTCTGTTACTGCTTCCAGTGTCTGTTATTGTCTACAATGCTGATGACACGTCAACAGCACTGCAGCCAATATCCGACCATAGTTGCTCTGTCCAAGTTGGAGGAAAGAATCTCTCGTCGCTGAGTTAAGTTATTGGCGTCAGCGCTGCAGATAACAGAAACCAGGAGCAGCAGTGGAGATCAGCAATGGATCTAGAGAACGTGAGTAAAACACAGTATGAATATTTGAAACAACTGCAGCTTGGAAAAGTTTTTTTTTTTCAAAACTTAAAAACTGCTTTCAGTCTGAATCTACAATGTTCAAATTCCAAAAGAACAAGAAAAAACATTGCATGAACCTCTGTGTCCAAACATTTGACCTATTCTGTATATAGATATGTACTGTATATTTATTTATTTTTAGGAAATTACAACTTGCCAAGAGCACTCAAACTCGAGAATTATGAGAGCTGTCCAAATACTTTTTTTTAGCAAAAGAGTGAACCTCATATAAAATAGTTCAGACTGAACAAAATTGAGAAATAAGGTTTTTTATCACACAAGTATCTGTGTTATCACAGATGTGCTTTTGTATGAGAAACAGTTTAAGAAAATTCTCCTAGAACTGCACAACATTGCTGACAATTCAGTTGTGGTTTTTAATAGATTTTACAGATTAAGGAAAAAAAGGAGAATTTTGTGTACTCACAGTAAATTCCTTTTCTCTTAGCCTCTAATTGGGGGACACAGGACGATGGTTTATGCTATTCTGTCACTAGGAGGCGACACTAAGCAAATGAAAAAGAAGCACAGTGGTTCCTCCCAGCAGTATATAACCCCCTGACTGGCACAGTTCAGCCAGTTTTGTGCTAAAGCAGTAGGAGGAAAACAATATATAAGCCGATAAGGCAACCAGGAACTAAAAACAAGAGAACATCAACACAACAAGGCCAACCAGCCACAGAGAGGGTGCTGTGTCCCCCAATTAGAGGTTAAGAGAAAAGGAATTTACGATGAGTACACAAAATTCTCCTTTTCTCATTCGCCTCATTGGGGCACACAGGACGATGGGACGTTCTAAAGCAGTCCCTGGGTGGGAATAAACATTCACAACTGAAAAACGCAGTCTACAGACTAGCAGCCGCTGCCTGCAGGATGCGTCTACCCAGACTCGCATCTGCCGAGGCCTGAAGTATGAACACGATAGTGTTTCGCAAAAGTGTGTAGGCTGTACCAGGTGGCAGCTTTGCACACCTGCTCAGCCGAAGCCTGGTGATGAATGGCCCAGGAGGCACCCACCGCGCGAGTGGAGTGAGCCCGCAACCCCAATGGAACGGGCAAATTGCGGAAAGAATAAGCTTCTTGAATGGTAAGCTTAAACCACCGGGCAAGAGTGGCCTTGGACGTGGCCATGCCTTTCCGGTGACCCTCTGGAAGGACAATCAAGGAATCAGTCTTCCTGAAAGGTGCTGTTCTAGACACAAAGTCGCAGAGCACAGACCAGATCCAGGGTGCGCCCTTTCAAATGAAAAGAGGAAACCACCTTAGGAAGAAAAGACGGCACCAGCCGCAGCACCACCTTATCCTGATGAAACGTAAGGAAAGGTGTCTCACAGGAAAGTGCCGCCAGCTCAGATGTCCTCCGAATGGAGGTGATTGCCACAAGAAAAACCACCTTCTAAGAGAGAAGTTGCAACAAGACTTCCGGGAGAGGCTCGAAAGGGGGCTTCTGAAGCACGTCCAGGACCAGATTCAAGTCCCAGGCCTCCAAAGGCCTCATATACTGTGGAACGATACGTGAAATACCCTGCAAAAAGGTACGAACCTGGGGCTTCGTGGCCAATCTGCGTTGAAAAAGCCCAGACAGGGCCGAAACCTGGCCCTTCAGAGAACCAAGGGCAAGCCCCTTGTCCAGCCCAGACTGAAGGTACCCCAGAATCGCTGGAAGGGAAAAACGCAATGGCGGGAGACCTCCCGAATCGCACCAGGCGAAAAAAACTTTCCAAGTCCGGTGGTAAATACGGGCAGAAACGGGATTCCTCGTGCAAGCCATAGTGCACGCAACCTCCTCCGAAAATCCCGCCCGACTCAAAAGACGGGTCTCAAGGGCCAGACCATCAAACGAAGAGCCCCTGAGTTCTGGTGATGAAATGGGCCCTGGGAGAGAAGGTCTGGACGGTCCGGCAGCCGCCATGGAACATCTGCAGCGAGTTGCACGAGATCGGCATACCACGTTCTCCTGGGCCAATCCGGGGCCACCAGAATCACCGGAACGCGTTCCGTTCTGATTTTCTGCACCACCCTGGTAATGAGGGCCAGAGGAAGAAAAACGTATGGGAGACGAAACTGCGTCCAGTTCTGGACCAGAGCATCTGATCCCAGAGCACGGGGATCTCAAGAGCGGGCAAAGAAGGTGGGAACCTGCGCTTTATCCGCGACGCCATGAGATCCACATCCGGGATCCCGAACCGATCGCAGATCTGCTTGAAGACATCTGGATGGAGAGCCCATTCTTCTGACGCAAGTCCCTGAGAAAATCCGCCGCCCAATTCTCGCTCCCCGGAATGTGAACCGCCGTTAGAACAACCCCCGACGATTCAACCCAACAAAGAATCGGCTCCACTTCCCGCATTGACAAGAACCTTTGGTGAGACTTGGATATCGGGATATGCAAGTAGGCATCCTTGATATCGATGGAAGCAAGGAACACCCCTGCTGCATGGAAGCGATGACGGATCGCAGGGATTCCATCCGAAAATGCCAGACTCGGACAAACCTGTGACTTGCTGCGCGTCCGCCCTGATGGTTGACATATGCCACCGCCGTGGTATTGTCCGACTGTGAATGCAAATGTGACGGCCCCTCAGGAGCTGATGAAAACTCCTCAGCACCAAGTAAATGGCTCAAATCTCCAGGAGATTTATGGGTAGAGAGGATTCCTCTGGGGTCCACCGACCCTGGGCCGTGTGATGACAAAACACCGCTCCCCAGCCGAGCATCGGTGGTTAGCACGTCCCACCAGACCGGCAGAAAGGATCTCCCCCGAGAAAGAGATGACGGAATCAGCCACCATCGTAGAGAAAGTCTCATCGCCGCCGTCGGCCGGAAAATCCAATGAAGAGTTAACGGGCTGCGATTCCAGGCCGCCAGTATGGCCAACTGCAATGGACGGAGATGCCACTGAGCGAAGGGCACTGCCTCCATTGCCGCCACCATCTTCCTCAAGATCCGCATTGCAAACCGAAGAGAATGTGGAACAGGACGCAGAAGCAGCCGAATCGCACCGCGCAGAGAATGAGCCTTGTCCTGGGGAAGAAGTACCAGTCCCTGAGACGTGTCCAGGATCATACCTAGGAATGTGATCTTGCGGCTTGGTACCGGAGAGGATTTTGGTAGATTCAGAATCCACCCTAAACGCGAGAGAGTGTCCATCGTGACGCGGACATTGTCCTCGCAGTCCCTAAAAGACCGACCCTTGATTAACAGGACATCCAGGTACGGGAGAACTGATACTCCCCGAACGTGCAGCACGGTCATGACCGCCGCCATGACCTTGGTGAAAACTCGTGGGGCAGTTGCCAATCCGAAAGGAAGCGCAACGAATTAGTAATGATCCTCGTTCACAGCGAAGCGACATCAAACAGTGTCTTGCCTCCTAAGACACTAAGCAAAAAACTGGCTGAACTGTGCCAGTCAGGGGGTTATATACTGCTGGGAGGAGCCAGTGTGCTTCTTTTTCATTTGCTTAGTGTTGCCTACTAGTGGCAGAATGGCATAACCCATCGTCCTGTGTCCCCCAATGAGGCGAGGGAGAAAAACAACCAAAATGAAAACCTTGAAAATATCAGTCAGTGAAATGTGAATTAAACTGTGGATCATTTTTAATGAAATACGACATCAGATTTTTCCTGTTTAATCTAAGATAGGCATAATATAGACCCTAGCAAGAGACCCTAATTACAGTTGTCTTCCACATACTGCTGGTCTCCTGTGCCATCCAATCTCCCTTCCTTCTGTCATTTTCACGTTCCAGAAGGATCAAGTGATTCAGAGATACAAATGAAGTTTTAACACCTTGTGAAGTACCCTAATTTATTACAGGCTCCGAATGAAAAATTCCCTATAGTTTTCACCGGTTCCCCCTTTTTTTTGTTTTTCCAATCAGCTCTTTGATTAATATTATAGCAGGGAGGTTTTCCTGCTTAGTGTATCTTTCCATGGTCATGATTTTTCTAATTCTTTGTGACATTGAATGTTCATTGATCAGTTTGTTCACATGAGGTAGGCCCGCTTGGTTATTCTCTATCAGCCTCCAGTGAATCGTTGGGACCATGTTCGGAGTCTATCACTCTATAGTGTTTCACTTGTGGAGCAATTCTACCCTTCTTGTCTTGCTCCTTGAATAACTCTTTCCAATGACTCATCTTGCTTTGCCTCAGTTTACCTTCTGTCTTTCACCTGAATAGTATTGTCCCATATCCAGCTTTTCGTGAGATACTCTTCTCTTTATCTGTCTTTCTCCTTCTCTGATAAGTTACTAAATCTGGGTTCAGATTTGCGTTCGGCACTGCAGCGTATGTTGCGCATACTCATACGCAGTGCTAAACGCAAACACTTTTATGTGAACGCAGCGGAGTTTGTCTGCATGCGTTCACATAAAATGGCACTGTGAGTGTGTCCGGCCACCCAATCAGCGGCGGCCGGGAGGCGGAGATCGGCGGCCGGGAGGCGGAGATTAGCGGCGGAGAGCTCCTCCTCCCAGCCGCTGCCACTGATCTCTTCCTCCCTGCCGCAGCTGCCGCTGGTTTAAAATAGCCGGCGGGAAAGCCAGTGGTGAAAACACTTCACCGCCAGCTTTCCCGCCCCGCTAATTCAAATGATCAGCAGTTGATCATTTGAATTAGCGGGGCGGGAAAGTCGGCGGTGAAGTGTATTCACCGCTGGATTTCCCGCCGGCTATTTTAAACCAGCGGCAGCGGCGGCAGGGAAGAAGAAAGAAGAGGAAAGAGGAGGAAAGAAGAAGAAGAGAATGACAGGAAAGGATGCACCTGCAGATGACCTCAAAGGAGGTCATCTTCCGCTGCATCTGTGCGCTTGCCAGCAGATGGCAATGCGCACAGATGAACTTCCATTTATTTTCTGTGCGCAGCTGTCTGCTTGCGCATAAAACAAGCACACAGCTACGCACAAAAAATGCATTTTGCGCTTGGCATGCGCATAAATTATGCGCAGCTGAACACAAACCCAGCTGAGCGCAGCTGCACACAGGCACTATGCGTTCCTATGTTAAACATAGGAGCGCATAGTGCCTGCATCTAGCTGCGCTCAGATACGCTGCGTTCACAGCGCACATCATGCGCAAATGTGGACCCAGCCTGAGTTATATTTTTCTTGGTCAGAATGAGCCTCAGTCCCTCTTTCAGTACAGCTTTCTTAGTGAACCAAATTCCTTGTTTGTGTCCCGGAGAGCCCTCATAGTGGTGTGGATACATTCTATGATTTTAGACGCTTATTATATAAAGGTCAATGTGTCCTCAATGTCTTCCAGCTCTCTTCGCTTCTGCCTAGAGTGCCAGTTCTCTTTTCAGGAGCTCTCTGGCTGCTTCCTTGTTGTCTGCACTTACCTTTTCAGGATCCGCTGAGTCTTCACTTCTCTTACCTTTCCCTTGGCAGTTCAGGCCAAGGCAGAAGGTTTTTTGTATGACAGTGGCAATTTTCTATACTGAGAATCTTGCCTCTGCTCTTTGATTCTCTAGTACTTCTCTTCCCTCCCTTGAAGACTTTTTTTAGGACATCCCATGATTTTCTGTGTCCCCAAATGAAGATTTTGGGTACTCAACGTAAACTCTTTCTCAAAGTCTTTCTTTGGGGACACAGCACCCTCCCTTCTTCAATAACTATGTTGGGCCAGTCTGTATGCATTTTAGGTTGCTTGTCCTACTGCTTTCACACTAACTGACCAGCTTGGTTCCGGTCAGTCCTTCTGAGAAGGAGCTAACTTTTTTTCTTGCCTAGTGTCAGCAGCATACACCCATGGTTTACTGTGTCCCCCAATAAAGTCTCAGAGACAGAGATTTTATGGTGAGTACGGTATACAAGACCTTCCTTATCCCCATCAACAGCAAACATCAATGTAAAAACAAAAAAACTTGTGGGGGGGGGGGGAATGCTAGAAAAACATCATTAATGCAAAACGTTTCCCTTATAAAGCACATGTATGGCCATGCATCATTTTTGTGAATTCTCTAAAAAATAGAAAAAAGAAAATCACAACATTATTTCTTTAAATATGTCCAATTTGTGTTAAACCACCTTTACAGAGTTCTGATCTATCATCATATTGTTTCAATGATTAGAATGTATTGAACTGACAGCTTTGCCCTGCAATTAATAACCAATTCTGCAGTTGATGCATTTGCAGTAATGTGACAAGTTACTTACTAGGTAAAGGTGCTCCCTATCCTGGAAGGCATATTGTAGTGTTGGTATCCATGGACTATTATGGTTACTTAATATATTTCGTTCTTCTTCAAAGAAAGAAACCTAAACAAAGCAGACAAGGAAATATCATTGAACCTTCTGAAATATTCCACCTTGACCTTATGATGATAAAACTTTTTATGCCACTATAAACATCTGTACAGATCTATTTAAAGGGATTTTCCAATTACAGACATTTACTGCAGAAACAAAGGTGTGAACAAGTCTTTAAACCAATCAGAGCTTAAAAAAAAAGGTTTAACCTCACTTTAGATACCATCCGCTGTCATTAGGAGTGGTTTCCAATACCTAGGATTTTACCTACTTACTGCACTGTAAAGTAATCTAAGTGGAAAACAGCTACTAAAATTTCTCCCACCGCAGGTTCATATCCCAAGAAACTGTAGGTTCCATTCCATCCAACATTAATGTATTATATCTTTTTAATAAGGTTTTATAAATCTATTTTTTCATTACACTAGATATGTTACTGTTATTATATATTTTCCACTGATTCACTTTAACTCTATAACTGACATACTGCTCTAATACGGTTTACATACTTTTACACCTCGGTCTACACATGACGGATAGATATTACCCTTAGTTTCTCCACTGATATTCTCTATTTGGTGGCTCTTGATTTAACACTCCTTCTTTGGTAGTGTGCTCCAATTTTGCGATTCATATCCACTCTATTGCAATTTTTCATTTATGAGTACATTTTTAGAACTTGGAGCCTCATGTCTAATGGTACCTTTACACATCGCAACATTGCATGCAATTTCACTTGCAACTTACTGGTTGCAGTAAAATCATGGACACATTGTTACATTTGTACTTGGCAACAAATTAGAACAATGTGTCCATGATTTCACTGCAACCAGAAAGTTGCAAGCGAAATTGCATGCAATGTTGCGACGTGTAAAGGTACCCTAAATTTCAAATTATTTAACTCGCTGGCAATATAATAGAAGTGTTATATATAAAAGAATGAAAAAGACAAAAGTTTATTTTCCTGATTAATTCATTTGTGTATTTTTTCTTCAATTTATTTTTTTTTGTAATAAAACTGCTGAAACCACTGTGTGAGCTGACAACAAAGAGTTGCAGTTACATGATTAAAAAGCTCAACCCCAAGCATGCATTTCACATGCTTAAAGGGAACCAACCAGCAGGATTTAGGACTACAAAGCGAAGCCAGAGCCTTACAGGCACTGGTTTACTGAGTACAATCATACCTTTACTTCAATGATTCCATGTTTGATTGCAGAGAAAACTGTTATAAACTAATGAAAAAGAGGGCAGCAGATGAATAATGTGTGCTGCACTGCGTCACTATTTGGAGTTGTTTTATTTTTTTTTCCTTCTCTGTGGGCAAGCCTATAGGCTGTAAGCCAAACCCTCCCCCCTCTTTTACATTTCTACTTTCAATTTTGTGAAGCACCCTGTGGCTGGAGTATAGTGACAGTGCACAGGAGCCAGAAACTGAAAGAGAGAAGAGGGAGGGTGGGTGGGTTTGGCTTACAGCCGAAAGGCATGCCCACAGAGAAGGAAAAGAAAAAACTCCAAATACTTACGCAGTGCTGCACATATCAATCATCTGCTGATGTTTTTCAGGAGTTTTATAACACATTTTTCTCTGCAATCATACACGGAATCATTCAAGTAAAGGCATGATTGCATTCAGCATCCCATTGCATGTAAGGCACTGGCTTCATTTTATAGCCCTAAATCCTGCTGATTGGTTCCCTTTAAGACAAAAGGTAAGGTAGATAGATTCACAAATAAGCAAAAACTGAAGTCAACTGCAGTAAAGGTCTGGCAAAGCATTACAAAGGAGGAAACCAGCATTTGGTGACATCCATGGCTTCCAGCCTTCAGGCAGTCATTGCCTGCAAATAATTCTCTATAGAGAAAGTATTAAAAATTAACATTTTAATAAGGTAAAGTAAATTTGTACAGTCATTTTTGAACTTCTGAAATGAGGATATCTTTGCTGAACCTCTTTAAAGCACCACTGCATCAGGGGGAGGGAGATTTATTGCACTGCTGAACTGGTGCTTTAAATGTAAGTCCCCTACCCCCTGTCTTATACTCACCGTCCATCGGTTTACTCTTCTTTCACTGCCGCAGCGGCCGGTCTCCAGTGATTTGTGACCTGCCGGCAGCTCCAGTGTTTTATTGTGCATGACGGAGGTCACAAATTAATCCATCTACAGAGACCTCGTTCAGGGCTTGTTCTGGCTCTCATAGAGATATATCGGGAGCTTGTGACTTAACTTCTGACTTCCAGCCAGTCATAGGACTGGAGCCGAGTCGTTAAAAGGTGAAGCAGCCAAAAGATGAGTATATGACAGGGGGGCATGGGTCTTGGATTTAAAGGTGCTTTAATTAAACCTGAAAGTCTACTTTAATTGCATCTTAGTCAGTTTCATTTTAAATAAAAATTAGGGGCATGCCTAGCCCATCATCCCCTTGAAGCCCCCATCATCCCCCTGCAGCCCCCATCATCCCCCACAGCCCCCATCATTCCCTTGCAGCCCCATTATCCTATATCAACCCCCTGCAGCCCCATCATCACCTCGCAGCCCCCATCATTCTCCAATACACACACGCTCACTCACTCTCAAACTCTCACAGATCCACCGCTGCTGGGCTGCCGGGCACCGTACTGAGCTCTCTCAGCTTTACTGTGGCTGAGAGAGCTCAGCGCGGCAGCAAGCGGGCAGGTGTGCGACCAATAAATATAAAATATATATATATATATATACACACACAGTACAGTGTATAATAAATATAATACAGTATCTAGAATCAGTATCACACATGCACAGTATATGAGCAGTGCCAGCCCCCAGTGTTCGTATCCAAACTGTTACTCGTTGAGCAAGTTACACATTTTCAGAAATGGCAGCTTGTCTTTCAAAATACTTGCAAATAAAGTTACTCACAAATCAAGATACCACTGTATCAGATTACAGCACAGAGCTAGGCAATGTCAGGATGTAAACTCATCTTTTACAAGCTTTTCTGCTCTGTCATCTGTCTCCACAATGTTTAGTTACAATCTCTGTTAGCCCCATGTCTGCTGGCTCCCCACACAGCTCACTACCAGCCTGATCTCACACACAGTGCTGGCAGACTCTGACCACTACCACACAGACACTAAATGCAGCTTTTAAAACGGCGAAGAAAAATGTGAGAAAATAAGTCACATGGCACAATAAAGCATTATCTTAGCTGCTACCCATCATTAACAACCAGTGCAGTCTTGTTTTTTTTTTTTTTGCTTCAATTAAATGACATTTACACTTTAAGTTTAAACAAAATATCCAGCTGTACTTAAAGAAGCAATCGCATATCTATTATTTCTGATTAAATGTGTGTTATTATGCATGTAATGTAGAGTGAATGTATTAATATACTTACCTACCGCTGCTCTCTAACATGTCCAGCGCCGTTCTTCTCCTTATACAGTGACGTCATCGGTCTTCAGACTATACGGTCCACTCTATGCATGAGTCAGATGTCTCTTTTACAATATAAGCCTATGAAGCCTTGCTCTGACACTCTTGAGGCTTACATTGTAAAAGTAAACGCCACGTCCAAATCACGCACAGCGCAGCATGACCCGGAGAGTGACAGCAGTGTTATCACTGAGAAAAGGAGAACAATGGCGCTGGAAAATGAAAAGAACAGTAGCAGGTGAGAATATTAATACAAACTACACTACATGCATATATACATAGAGTTAATAAACAAATTTATAGATGGGAGCGCTTCTATAAGAACATAAAGGATTTTTAATCAGCGGTAAAAAGCAAAGTTTCTTGTTTTTACACGTAGTTTGCAATTTTACTTATTTAAGAGAAGACAATTCCTTTAACTAAAGCCAAGTTCAGGATACAACCTTGAAGGCCCCGTCACACCAGTCCACATCGCCGCCGATTACATAGGCAACGTAGGGGCGTGGCCTATCAGCGGCGACATCGCCCCGTGTCGTCTAATGTAAAGGGGCGATGTCGGCGGCTGTGACAGCTCGCCTGATTTCACATCAATGATGTGAAACCAGACGGCCGATCTGGGGCGATGTGCACACATCGCCACATGTAACTGGCCGTCGGTGAGCTGACAGGCGATGGGAGCCATTGGCTCCCATTATCCTGCATCGCTGCTGGGGTTTTGAGAAACCCCAGCGGCGATACCGCCTCTAAGCTCACCAGGGCGCCGCCGGAGGTGTCTCCCCATGTAAATAGGGGAAGGTGACGCTGGCGGGGTGCCAAACCCGTGCGCGTACCCACCAGTCGCCGCCGACATCTCCGGCAGCATCGGCAGGTGAAACGGGGCCTTAAGAGAAAGCTCCATTTCTCAGCCTATTTTAGAAACAAAAAGGAAAAAAAACTACGAAAAACCTGTTCTTGTGCAAGAAGTGCTTTCTTCTTCATCACTTTCATAGCAAATATGTCTCCAGTAGGCTTTTCTTTGACAACGTGTACATCTGCAAAGTGACCGCGTCCGATTACATCCTTTACTTCAAAATCTTTAATGCTGGGTTGGAGCTCACGCAACTCTGTAATAGTTTCTGAATCTAGGGAAAAAAAAGTATATACACTTACCAGGTATAACATTAAAACACTAAGAACATGAAACGTTACCTCATGGGAATGGCACATGTCAAAGGGTGGAATAAATTAGGCTCTAAGTTCTTGAGGTTGATATTTTGAAAGGAATAAAATAGGCAAGAACCTGAGCAGTTTGACAAATGCTACATGGTGATGGATACATGACTGTGGTAAAAGCTTTCCAAAACATTTGGTCTGATGAGATATACCTGGTATGCAGTGGACCGCACCTACTAAACAAGTTTCATAAAAGGACAACCAGTGAACTAGCAACAAGGTCATGGGCACCCAAGACACATTGAGAAGTGTAAGGAGCGAAGGATATCTGACAGAAAAGCTACTGTATAACAGATCGCTAAAAAACATGCATGCAGGCTATGGCAAAAAGGAGTAAAAATAGTGTATGACAGTTTGTAGTGTCTGTGCCTACACAGCTGCAGATGGTGCTTATGCGGAACTCTGTAAATAGCTGAAAGCACATAAAATGGACACATAAAGCATAACAACTGGACCTAGAAATGAAAGATGATAGTGGCCTACACTGATGAATAAGACAAATCAGCAGAGGAAGTGTGATTGTCTGGGCAGTGTTCTGCTGGGAAACCTTGGATCCTGGCATTTACACGGGTGGCACATTGAGATATGCCACCTACTTAAACATTGTTGCAGGACAACAACGTCCTTTCACGGAAATCATATCCCTAATGGCATTGCATTCTCACAACATCACAATCCGATCATCATCTTTAGGGTGCAAAACTGTGCAAGACTAAGTACCATCATTTTTCCTATGTCAGGAAAATGCTGGCTTACTTCTCCACCCCTTTTTCGATTGTAGGGGAACAGCATAGATCTCCGCTCTGCTCCCCCCCAGTCAGGAATGTTTACAGATCTGAAAAAATGCAACTTTATTACCCTGTTCAGCAGCACAACAAGATGCTTTTTCATTTCCCTTGATGAATTTTTTGTGTGCAGTTACAGTCTTTAACGTCAAATCGAATAAAACACATTCATGTCACAGTTTCATAAATCATAATGTTGGAATGCTTACATTATTACGAATCTAATGGTATATCTTAGTTTTCTGGAAATGGGTCAGAAACCTAGGAAATTAATTCTGACCACCAGCACATCACAGACATATATTTAGAGTCAAACAGCACCAAAAATAATGACGGAAAACGTGATGTCCATATCTTTGACGTGGGAGCATCCATGCCAAAGATATGGGAAAATGGAGGTTTTGAGAATTGTGGAGAAGGGGTGGTTTTCAAAGAAACCAGCCCAAACGTGAGGTAAGCAAAGTTGGAGTTTCTGGTATTATGGCTTATCACATAAAACCAAAGCATCCATTTATGGGTCATTCCACCCTGGGACTACAGACACAGCACGACCCTATCACTGTGTGGAGGAATCAAACACCATTTCTGCGGAGCCGTCCCCCCTCCCCCCCCACTGAATCTGAGTTGTCACCGCGTGCACAGGTTTTGTAATTTTCTCATTTAATTCCTTTTATTTAATAACTGTTTATGCATATATGTAATTTGTCTTTTTTGTAATATCTTGTATATCTTTTTGTTAACACTGCCAACTTTCTGGAGTATAAAATTTATAACTTACTAGTTTTGTTCTTAACGTTCTATGAGCGAGCAATACGCACCTCCCACTATTTCACATTACCAAACAGGTTACCGATCCACCTTGAAAGAGATCGGTGTTGGCAGCATAATTTTTGTATTTATGAGATATTGTGGGCCTGAGGGTGACTGGATCGAGGAATATATACATTCCCTGCAGGAACTGGAGGTATGTATAGTGTTGGCCAAAAGTATTGACACCCCTGCAATTCTGTCAGATTGCAATCATTTTCAGGAAGAAACTGAGCATTATCACAAATTCTTTGGTATTATTATCTTCATTTAATTTGTCTTCAATGAAAAAACACAAAAGAGAATGAAGCAAAAAGCAAAACATTGATCATTTCACACAAAACTCCAAAAATGGGCTGGACAAAAGTATTGGCACCCTCAGCCTAATACTTGGTTGCACAACCTTTAGCCAAAATAACTGCGATCAACCGCTTCCGGTAACCATCAGAGAGGTTCTTACAATGCTCTGCTGGAATTTTAGACCATTCTTCTTTGGCAAACTGCTCCAGGTCCCTGATATTTGAAGGGTGCCTTCTCCAAACTGCCATTTTTAGATCTCTCCACAGGTGTTCTATGGGATTCAGGTCTGGACTCATTGCTGGCCACCTTAGAAGTCTCCAGTGCTTTCTCTCAAACCATTTTCTAGTGCTTTTTGAAGTGTGTTTTGGGTCCTTGTCCTGCTGGAAGACCCATGACCTCTGAGGGAGACCCAGCTTTCTCACACTGGGCCCTACATTATGCTGCAAAATTTGTTGGTAGTCTTCAGACTTTATAATGCCATGCACACGGTCAAGCAGTCCAGTGCCAGAGGCAGCAAAGCAACCCCAAAACATCAGGGAACCTCTGCCATGTTTGACTGTAGGGACCGTGTTCTTTTCTTTGAATGCCTCTTTTTTTCTCCTGTAAACTCTATGTTGATGCCTTTGCCCAAAAAGAGAGAACATTCTTCCAAAATGTTTTGGGCTTTCTCAGTTAAGTTTTGGCAAACTCCAGCCTGGCTTTTTTATGTCTCGGAGTCTTCCTGGGTCTCCTATCATACAGTCCCTTTTCATTCAGACGCCGACGGATAGTACGGGTTGACACTGTTGTACCATCGGACTGCAGGGCAGCTTGAACTTGTTTGGATGTTAGTCGAGGTTCTTTATCCACAATCCGCACAATCTTGCCTTGAAATCTCTTGTCAATTTTTCTTTTCCGTCCACATCTAGGGAAGTAAGCCACAGTGCCATGGGCTTTAAACGTCTTGATGACACTGCGCACGGTAGACACAGGAACAGTCAGGTCTTTGGAGATGGACTTGTAGCCTTGAGATTGCTCATGCTTCCTCCCAATTTGGTTTCTCAAGTCCTCAGACAGTTCTTTGGTCTTCTTTCTTTTCTCCATGCTCAATGTGGTACACACAAGGACACAGGACAGAGGTTGAGTCAACTTTAATCCATGTCAACTGGCTGCAAGTGTGATTTAGTTATTGCCAACACCTGTTAGGTTCCACAGGTAAGTTACAGGTGCTGTTAATTACACAAATTAGAGAAGCATCACATGATTTTTCTAAGGGTGCCAATACTTTGTCCACCCCCTTTTTTATGTTTGGTGTGGAATTATATCCAAATTGGCTTTAGGACAATTCTTTTTGTGTTTTTTCATTGAAGACAAATTAAATGAAGATAATAATACCAAAGAATTTGTGATTGCAATCATTTTCAAGAAGAAACTGAGTATTATCTGACAGAATGGCAGGGGTGTCAATACTTTTGGCCAACACTGTATACATCCCGTCACATCACGTGCCACAATAGACAACATAAATTAGAGCAACTGTGCTCCTTTTCTTATCCTCTGGCAATACCGGGTGGTACATAAATCAAAAATTCAAGCTCATCACGGTCTCCAAAAGGCATTCCCATATCTCAATGTTCTGGCATATTGATACCATACCATTATGATCAGTAGATGGTAGATGTCTGGTACTTGCTGACCCTGGGAGCAAAGCGTTATGGGTCTGTTTGGTTTTTCCCCTACACAGCAGCACTCCAATACATTATTGATTGGGTCTATATTGCAACTTTCTGCACATCTGTGTGAGATTGTATTGTAGCTCACAGATGAGGAGCATTTCTGTGCAGAGAAACTGTGAAGTAACTACACCACTCAGCCAGCACTGTGGTCCATTCATTGATGGAAGGGGAAATAGCAATAATCCATCACTTGCTGTAACAGAAAGCCCCCTTTAAAAAGGATCTTTACTTATATAATCAGGAGTTTGGATTCGGGCACTGTAGCCGAATCCCAAAATTCTTTGCGGCACTGCGAGCGATGACGCGATAGCGTGATAGCGAGCCGCTGCCGCACTAGCTCACACTGCCGCCACTCTCACCGCTGAGGCCTCAGTGTCGCCATGCTGGTGGAGTAGCGGTGTAGGGGCAGCGCCCCTCTCCCCGAAATACACACTGGCCGCAGCGGCGGCTCTCCTCACAGCCCCCCCCCCCTGCTCCTCCTCCTGCCCCACCCGCGCTTTCCCCCACTCCTTCTGCCCCGCCCGCGCTTTCCCCCACTCCTTCTGCCCCACTCGTGCTCTCCCCTGCTCCTTCTGCCCTGCCCGCGCTCCTCCCCGCTTGCGCTCCCCGCGTTCCCCCGCTCCTGTGTCATCTCTTCTTATATTTACCCTCCGCCGAGCGCTTGGTGCTGGGAGTAGTAGCAGCCATTGTGCTGATAGGACCTTGCATGATGTCAGAATGACATCTGCGTTCTGCGCTGTCATTGGTCCGCTTGCGGTCATGTGATATGTGACGTACTTATCACATGACCGCGAGCGCCCCAATCACAGCGCCGAACGCAGATGTCATTCTGACATCATGCAAGGTCCTATCAGCACAATGGCTGCTACTACTCCCAGCACCAAGCGCTCGGTGGATTTTAAGTATAAGAATTTCACAGCCTCCCCATCCCCTCAGCCTCCTCCATCCTCTCAGCCTCCTCCATCCTCTCAGCCTCCTCCATCCTCTCAGCCTCCTCCGTCCTCGCAGCCTCCTCCGTCCCCTCAGCCTCCTCCGTCCCCTCAGCCTCCTCCGTCCCTCAGCCTCCTCCGTCCTCACAGCCTCCTCCATCCTCACAGCCTCTTTAATCTTCACAGTATCCCTATCCTCACAGCCTCCTCCATCCCCTCAGCCTCCTCCATCCTCACAGCCTCCTCCCTCCTCACAGCCTCCTCCCTCCTCACAGCCTCCCTATCTTCACAGCCTCCTCCATCCCCTCTGCCTCCTCCATCCTCACAGCCTCCTCCATCCTCACAGCCTCCTCCATCCTCACAGCCTCCTCCATCCTCACAGCCTCCTCCATCCTCACAGCCTCCTCCATCCTCACAGCCTCCTCCATCCTCACAGCCTCCTCCATCCTCACAGCCTCCTCCATCCTCACAGCCTCCTCCATCCTCACAGCCTCCTCCATCCTCAGCCGCACTACCCTACACCGCCGCCATCCTGCCAACCGTCGGCCCCGCGTCATCGCAACCGGCCTCCGCGAGGTCCACGCTGCCCGGATGCCGCCGGTGGCTTCCGCCCCTCGCTGCTCTCTCAGCGCTGCGGCCTCAGTGTCGCCATGCTGGTGGAGTAGCGGTGTAGGGGCTGTGGGCGGTTTGCCGGGCGCCAGTGATGTCGTCCAGTGGGTGGCGGCGGCCAAAGGGAGTGAGCGGACCCTGTCAGGCTGCAAAGCCTGACACGCCCCACTCACTCCCATTGGCCGCCGCCGCCGCCCCTGCAAGCGGATTGGGCGCTGTGTTGTACACACAGAACGCCCATCCCATTGGCCAGGACTCGGCATCCTGGACCAATCGGATGGCCGTCCTGTGTTTACCACACACCGCCCAATCCGCTCCTTCGCCTCATGTGTGACCTGAGGGGAGGGACTGATCCCTCTCTGCAGCACCCAACCCGCCGCAAAGGACAATGCCGTGTAACTGGGGCTGCAATCAGCCCCAGCACGCAGCCACGTCCTGCCGCCGACCGGTGATGTCGCCGCTCCAGCTGCACCTCTCCTCACCCCTCCAGCCGCACCTCTCCTCACCCCTCCAGCCGCACCTCTCCAGCCGCCCCTCTCCTCACCCCTCCAGCCGCCCCTCTCCTCACCCCTCCAGCCGCCCCTCTCCTCACCCCTCCAGCCTCACCTCTCTTCACCCCTCCAGCCTCACCTCTCTTCACCCCTCCAGCCTCACCTCTCTTCACCCCTCCAGCCTCACCTCTCTTCACCCCTCCAGCCTCACCTCTCCTCACCCCTCCAGCCTCCCGCCACATCATACTCTGCTACCCACAGAGCCGCCTCTGTACTCTGCTACCCACAGAGCCGCCTCTGTACTCTGCTACCCACAGAGCCGCCTCTGTACTCTGCTACCCACAGAGCCGCCTCTGTACTCTGCTACCCACAGAGCCGCCTCTGTACTCTGCTACCCACAGAGCCGCCTCTGTACTCTGCTACCCACAGAGCCGCCTCTGTACTCTGCTACCCACAGAGCCGCCTCTGTACTCTGCTACCCACAGAGCCGCCTCTGTACTCTGCTACCCACAGAGCCGCCTCTGTACTCTGCTACCCACAGAGCCGCCTCTGTACTCTGCTACCCACAGAGCCGCCTCTGTACTCTGCTACCCACAGAGCCGCCTCTGTACTCTGCTACCCACAGAGCCGCCTCTGTACTCTGCTACCCACAGAGCCGCCTCTATACTCTGCTACCCACAGAGCCGCCTCTATACTCTGCTACCCACAGAGCCGCCTCTATACTCTGCTACCCACAGAGCCGCCTCTATACTCTGCTACCCACAGAGCCGCCTCTATACTCTGCTACCCACAGAGCCGCCTCTATACTCTGCTACCCACAGAGCCGCCTCTATACTCTGCTACCCACAGAGCCGCCTCTATACTCTGCTACCCACAGAGCCGCCTCTATACTCTGCTACCCACAGAGCCGCCTCTATACTCTGCTACCCACAGAGCCGCCTCTATACTCTGCTACCCACAGAGCCGCCTCTATACTCTGCTACCCACAGAGCCGCCTCTATACTCTGCTACCCACAGAGCCGCCTCTATACTCTGCTACCCACAGAGCCGCCTCTATACTCTGCTACCCACAGAGCCGCCTCTATACTCTGCTACCCACAGAGCCGCCTCTATACTCTGCTACCCACAGAGCCGCCTCTATACTCTGCTACCCACAGAGCCGCCTCTATACTCTGCTACCCACAGAGCCGCCTCTATACTCTGCTACCCACAGAGCCGCCTCTATACTCTGCTACCCACAGAGCCACCTCTATACTCTGCTACCCACAGAGCCGCCTCTATACTCTGCTACCCACAGAGCCGCCTCTATACTCTGCTACCCACAGAGCCGCCTCTATACTCTGCTACCCACAGAGCCGCCTCTATACTCTGCTACCCACAGAGCCGCCTCTATACTCTGCTACCCACAGAGCCGCCTCTATACTCTGCTACCCACAGAGCCGCCTCTATACTCTGCTACCCACAGAGCCGCCTCTATACTCTGCTACCCACAGAGCCGCCTCTATACTCTGCTACCCACAGAGCCGCCTCTATACTCTGCTACCCACAGAGCCGCCTCTATACTCTGCTACCCACTCACCCGCCTGTATACACACAATTCATTTCACCGCGCTCCCGATGCAATTGCATCGGGCCTTTTTACTAGTTGAACCATAATTGGAAGTTATCACCTATCCACAATAATAACTTGCTGATCACTGGGGTTCCCATAGCACCCCTGAAAACGAGGCTCTGGAGTGCCGGCTCACCATGTGCACCACTGTTTCATTGTCACTGATGGAGATAGACCAGTAAAGCAGCCATGAAACAAATAGTGGCCTTTCTTGATGGAATAACTATGTAAAAATAACCTTTCATACTGTACATTATCTGTCTTTTATAACAACTGTTTATCTAGTAATTTTCATGTGCCCATAGCAAGAATCATAGTGCATCTGGGAGAAAGGAGGCCACCTGGCACACTGCTAAAGGGTTTATAGATACAGATAAATGGCCTGGGTGTATATTGATGCATAATACACTGTGTAGTATATTACACTGATATTTTATATTTGCACTCTTGTAGTGATTTGATGATTAATGTTATTGTTTATTGTAATCCCTTTTATTTGAAGGTAATAGGAAATAGACGGCATCTTGCAGTCACATGGGAAAATAACGGTTAATGTCTAGCCAGGCCCACAGTCAGGGAGGGATTATGGAGAAGAACTGTTTCTCTAGAACAGAGGTCCCCAACCTTTCTGACCCTGAGAGCCACATTTAGGCTGCGTTCACACGCTGCGTATTTGTAGCGTTTTTTTCCGCGCGTTTTTTTAAGGGGAAAAACGTGCGTAAAAAAAAAACCGCGACAGAACAACTTCAATTGTGCTTTTTTACGCGCGTTTCTTCCAGTGCTTTAATGGGGACTATGGAAGAAACACACGTAAAAAACTGGAAAGAATTGACATGTTCATTCTTTTTACGCACGCGTTTTTTGCTCCAAGAACGCTGCGTAAAATTACGCGACGTCTGAATGGCACAAAGTGAATGTCCATTCACTTTGCAGGGAAATGTAGACGCACAAGCATTTTTGGAGCAAATACACGCGTAAAAAAACGCGCCAAATACGCAGCGTGTGAACACAGCCTTAGGTCTGAGAGACACATCAAGCTACTGCCTCATCTCAGTAATGACACCAAGAGCCCCCATTATCAGTGTAATGACAGTCAAAGCTTTTCCATAGAAATCACACTGAGGCAGTATACCAAGATCCAGGGGTTACTACCTCACCCCCATTCAAATCTGCTCTTCTATGTGGGACTATACACAAAAGTCACCATGTGGAGACCTGCTCTTCATAGCTGTTTGCTTTATATCAGCAGTCCCATAGACAATGAATGGGACAGAGGTGTGCATAATTAACCTTAGCTCTACTAAGAGTCCAGACGATCACTAAATTCCTGTACTATGGATGATAAGTTACTATTTGGGAAAACTTTGAAAAGTTTATAATAGCAGAGCTGACTACTTGCCAGTGGCGTAGCTAAAGCCCGATGGGCCCCGGTGCGAAATTTAGACCTGGGCCCCCCACTCCGTCATCCGCGCACACACGTTGGTGAGATGTAAGGGCCCCATCTAATGTTCTAAATCCAATAAAGACTCACAAATTGACCCCTCTCCCCCTTCATTATGTATTAATGTCCGTCATCCTGCAATATATGGTCCTCCTCCTGTAATATCCCCTTATCCTGGTATATATGGTCCTCCATTATAGCATAATGCAGCCTCATGGCCCTCTGTATAGTATAATGCAGCCTCATAGCCCTCGGTATAGTATAGTGCAGCCTCATAGCCAGAGCTGTGGAGTCGGTACGTCAAACCACTGACTCCAACTCAGACTCCTGAATTTCCCGGACTCCAACTCCTTCATATATGGCTCATGTTTAAGTGATAAATTTATTGTAGTACAATGTGAACATCAGGCTTTCATCATTATTATGATACAATACTCAAGATATTTAGATAGAACATAATAACAATTCATAACTCCAGCTCCACAGCCCTGCTCATAGTCCTCCATATAGTACAATGCACCCCGATAATCCTCCATATACTGTAATACAGCCTCATAGCCCTCCATATAATATAATGCAGTCATATAGCCCTCTGTATAGTATAATGCAACCTCATATCCTTCCATATAGTATAATGCAGTCTAGTATCCCTCCATATAGTATAATGCAGCCTCATAGCCCTCCATATATTATAACGCTGCCTACTAGCCCTCCATCTAGCATAATACAGCCTCATAGCCCTACAGATAGCATAGATTCCCCCAAACACAGACACACTGCCCCTTGTATAACCTGCCACACATCAACACATTGCCCCCCGTATCATTCTCACACACACATACTGCTATTGCCCCCCGTATAGCCACCCCACAGACATACTGCCCCTGTATAACCTCCCCACACATACATACTGCCCCTGTATAACCCCCCACACACACCCACAGACATACTGCTTCATACCACCTCCCCACACAAACACTGGCCCCTCTATATCCCCCTTATACACACACGCAGACATACATACTGCCCCATACGACCTCCACACACACACACATATTGGCCCCTGTATATCCACCTTACACACACACGCAGACATGCTGCCCCATACCACCTCCCCATGCACACATATTGGCCCCTGTATATTTACCACACACACACAGACATACTTACTGCCCCATACCCCTTCCCCAGTAAATGTCAGTATTTAGACTCTTCAGCTCCTGCATGGAGCGCACACCTACCACTCCCAATGGCTACTACGTCCTGTGATGAGATCACAGTGTGCTGTACGCAGTGGCCAGTGGGATGACAGAGTTTCCCGACCGCCATTAAAGTTACAGTACCAGTCCTCTGGTGACCGTGAACAGTTGCCTGCGGACCAGTCTGGGCATACTTGTGCAGTGACATGGATATGCGTCCTCAGGGATGCAAATCCATGTGAAGCAGGCACTCAGGTTAGGGGGTCAGCGGCGGGTGGGCGGGGGCCCCTGTACCCCCGGGCCCCATCACAGTTGCGACCCCGGTTGTTACGCCCTATCCTCCATCTTGCTATATACAGTATATATGGTCTCCTATCCTGCTATATATGGTATATGGTTTCCATCCTATTAGATAAATATTCTCTGCTGCCTGCCTTTAACAAAAAGCTGCTTCAAATGCTTCCTCTACTGCTCACATTGTATGGGATTGATTCTATGGCATCCCCCCTCCCCATCATCCCCCACCCCCCCTTCCCAGATTCCAAACTTTCCCTGGCAGATCAGTGAATCTCAATAATAGATTGACTATCAGTCACTGAACACAGTGAGGGAGAGGGAAGGCAGTCGTTTTGTGGGCTGCTTTGTCGGCGTTTTCCGCTCAGTTTTATGTTAATTTATGTTAATCCTACCCTCCGGTTGGATTAACATGCTAGTCAATGGATTTTAGAAAACTCTGTCTACATTACAACGTTTTTCTTCTGGTCGTTTTCAGTCAAAACTGAGTTTTTTCACCGGTTTCCAAAAATAGAGCAAGTGACTTCTTTCCTCCGTTTTTCCACCGGTTTCAGCTGAACAAGTGCACTAAAAACTCAGTTTTAAAACCGCTCAGAAAAACCGCCGACAAAACGCTGTAAAACCGGGCGGAAAACGAGCAAAAAACGAGCAAAAAACTAGGACACTGCTGAGCACAGAAAACTCAGTTTCTGCCAGTGTCCACCGGTTCCCGGTCGGTCTGCAGAAATGCAGAACCGACTGATGTGCACATAGCCTAAACGTTCAGTTGTACCACAGCCTGTGCTGCTGGGAGGAGCAGGCAGACAAGGTTCTTCTGCCTCATGTACTTTGTGACACTGTTCCAATCACACTAACACTGCTACTCTCACCTGTGAATATCTCTTCTGAAAAGGCTGGGACAACACTGGAAAGCCAGAGACCACAGCATCACAGAAAAGAAACTAGAGGGGGTGGAGCCAAGCGCTGCCCGACCACTTGTAAAGCTGAAGTGCAGGAAGTCGGGCTCGGGAACAGCGCAGCTCCCAAGGACAGGACCCGCCTGCTTCTCTGCAGGGCAGCGCGGGCCCCCAACACCACCAGGCCCGGTCGCTTTTGCAACCTTTGCGACCTCGGTAGTTACTGCTACTTGCTGTAAGTAACAAGGCCAATTTGCCAGTTAGGCAGTTTTCATACAATAGAACAAAGTAATAAAAAAAACTGAACTAAACTTACATTTTTTGACAAAGTTAGACACATGTTTAATCTTCATTAATGCTGGACTGTTACATTCTTCAAAGAGGACAAATAAGGAATCCAGAAGACCTTCCCTCGTCAGAGCACACAATTGTTGTTGCAAAGGAAATGGACATGATTTTCCCTAGAAACAAATATAACTCAATAAAACAGCAGCGTATAATAATACAGTAAGGTTGGAAGCTGATGTATGTAGATTCAGCCTGCAAACCTGTCTGTCAGAACAGTTCTTTTTAAAGTAAACCAGTCAGTCAACGCATGCTGCCAAAATCATGAGCAGCACCAATCCGTGCATGACTGTATGACTGTATGATTGCAGGATCTCCTGGTTCTTGACTTTAGAGAACAAGCTAGACTTTACAGCAAGCATCAGTTTCAAAAGAGGGCACCTATGCCTTACTTCCTTATTTTTATTACAGCATTATAAAAACATAGGGGCTAATTCATTAAAACTGGCGTTGTAGGTATACAGTGCCCAGCCACTATATCATAGTCAGAGCTGTACATCTCTACAACTGAGCCACATCTGGCCACATCGGAAACCATTGATCAGCGAGGGCACAGAGTTTCACATCCCCACCGACCAATTATTGATCATCTATATTGATAGTCATCAATGTAAAGGGTCTGGACAACCCCTTTAAGTGACATGCTCCTCAATCAATTAAGCGCATCTTATTTCAGCAAGCCCATTCATTAGGCATGTACAACGCCAGTTTTAATGAATCAGTCCAAATGTTTTAATGATGCTATAAAATAAGTAATTCACAGGTATCCTAGGCCATGAATGCTAAAGCCCCTTAATGATTTAGGTGCTTCTCTTAAATGGCATGTACCTCCACCACAAATGTACTCCAGTCAAGGACTGCAAGAAGAATAAAACTGAATTTGCATTCTGTAACCGATGTCCCGGTAAGCCTGCCTTACATGATTCATACGTCATTTACCTGCACATTATCACTATATCTGCTATAGTGTTCTTAATGAGGTGATAGGTTTCCTTTAAATATTTGGAAAAGTCTGTATCTAATAAACATTTTTGACCAAGTATTTGTACTAAAAAATTATTCAAAAAATAGCAGAAACAGAAAAACTCACCAGTTGCAGTCAAAAACAAATCCAACACAGCACTAAACAGGATGCAGTCAGACCCCAATAAATAAAGCAAACACAGGGGCATACAACTGATAAAATCACCATCAACCTACCAAGACATGGGGGAGGTGATTTGCTATGCACAGCTTAAGGTTTACATACATAGGATGCCATTAACATTGATACATATGATACAGAGTGTCTGAAAGGTAACCAACGGTTCTGCCACCAGACCAAATGGGCAGCCCAGTATGATGCTTCTGCATCACTGCATGAATGACGCCCCATGGGGCCCAGCTACACCCTGCAAACATGATAAAAAAGTGCCCGAATTTTTTATGATATGACAAAACATCTAACCAATACCCCATAAAAGAATTTTTTTGCTCATCATAAAAAAATTCTTACACTATTTTATCATGTTTGCAGGGTGTAGCTGGGCCCCATGGGGCATCATTCATCCAGTGATGCAGAAGCATTGTACTGGGCTGCCCATTAGGTCTGATGGCAGGACCGATGCGTAGCTTTCAGACACTCTGCATCATATATATCAATGTGAATGGCGTCCTAGGTATGCAAACCTTAAGCTGTGCATAGCAAATCACGTCCCCCATGTCTTGGTAGGTTGATGGTGATTTTATCGGATCTACGCCCCTGTGTCTGCTTTATTTATTGGGGTCTGACTGCATCCTGTTTAAGTGCTGAGTTGGATTTGATTTGGCAAGTAATTGTACTATCATTCTCCTACAGGGGATGTTTAGTAAATGCATCTCTGGATCAATTTTCTTAGTGGTGTAATTTTTTATATTTGTTATATGGGTTGAGGAATTCTGCAGAAGAGCAGCATGCAGATTGAAGAACAACTTTCATATTAGTTGCCACTCAGTCATACTTAACACTTTGCGTGACTTATACACATATCTCTTTTATTTTCTGTACCTTCAGAGTCAGAATTATTTTTGCTTCAATATTATTAAAGGGAACAAGTCACTATAATCATGCTGTCCTGATTGTCGGCAGCATAAATCAAAGCCTGGTTGCAAGATTGCAGCCTGGTATGTCTTAGGGTATGTGCACACTGGCCGGGTTTGTGCAGGTTTAGCAGCGGAAACCGCCGGTCGGTTTCCATGAGTTATGTAAATTTATGTTAATCCAAAAGCGGCTTTTGGGTTAACATTAAAACCTATGGAAACCGACACCCGGTGTGCACACACCGGCGGTTTACACATGCTCATCTGTTGCTAAACCGCTGGGTTCCCAGCGGGTTAGCAACGAATGTGCATGTTCTATAAACCGGCCGATTCTGCAGCGGCTGCAAGCAGAATCATGTGCTGCTTCCAGCCGCTGCATAACCGCCGCCGCTAACCCGCTGTGCACCCGCCCGGCACCCGCCCGTCACCCGCCGCACATACCCGCCAGGAAGCCGGTGGACGGCTGCAGAGCTTCCTGGCGGGTCCGCCCAGCCGCCCACCGGCACAAACCCGCCAAAGTGTGCACATACCCTTTCTCTGAAATGTTGTGGAATTTCAAAGAAAACATAGTTTGAAAAGCCAAAGAACCAGTCTGACACAGAACCTGTGCAACTTCAACTCACCCTGCTCCAGGTGATTGACACGTTTCTCCCATTTGTAAGGAGAGACCAACCAACCAATGAACCCCAGGAAGATATTGGTCAATGCTAAGAATCCTAGGACTTGACTGGAGGGTCTCATCCAAGACTCAGAAGACAGTAGAGCATGCAACAAGTTATTTTCACAAACAGGTGGACAAAGAAAAAAAATTGAACAGCCCTATTGAATCACATAGGTCTGTATGCTTTTGGATAGCACACGTACAATTTATATGCTCGTCTTCATGAGCCTTAAGGATACGGGAATTTAGTACTTATTACCATTTGGGGAAAACTCTTCATTTGCAAAAAATACTAATGGAACTACATATACAAGAGACACACCTGTAAGAAGTTATGGAGTCGTGTGGCTCTGCTGGCAAGAGGCTCTGATGACAGACCGTCTGCTCCACTGCGGATTCCAACTTTAAACTTCAACATTTCTAGTACAAAAAATATAAATCCATTAGACAATTACTGTGTATGTTAAATACAGGAAAATAATATTAGACTGCAGTAAATAATAAAATCTTGAGAATACATCTTGAGAAATTTCAGAAGTCCGAGTAGTGGGGTAATAACAGTATTTCTGAGCACAAGATCACCGGACAATATTTTTCTAGAGGTTTCCCCCTTTACAGGACTTATCTTACCGTTTCCTGAGCTCAGGCTTATAAAGCCACACTGAGATTTTTCCCTACAGACCACCAGTCGATACAGCTACATTTGATAAAATGTGTCGAAAAGCTAATATCTGTGGTAAAATAAAGGTCAATAGCAAAAAGTCTTCTGACAATGATCTAACCATAAACATCAAATAACGGGTACCTGAACAAGCAGTGTGAAAAACCCCTTTTCTCTTTTCAATGTACACTTAACCTGACCATGCGTTCTCAGCAGGAAGGTGAGGGAGTGACTGCCAGACTCCTCTCTAAAATAATCTGTTACATTTTAATATCTCCAGATGTTGGAGAAGTAGTCAGGATAACCCTATGCTGGTATGCATGACAGGCCTTATTCAGATGTGTGTTTATATTGCGCTTCCAAACTCTTTTAATCCATGTCATAGTCCGTTCTTCTAAGGCCGAGTTCACACCACGGACAATTCGATCCGGGGCTGTCCTATTTGAACCGGATAGCCCCGGATCAGATTTCGGCCTTATAGTATGCTATGAGGCCGGATGGAGCCGGATGGCGGCTATCTGCCATCCGGTTTCCATCTGTCCGGGACGATCCAGGTGTATTCAGATTTTTCTCCCGGACACAAAAATGCTGTTTGCAGCATTTTTGTGTCCGGGGAGAAAAATCTCTACAAATTGGATCCTCCCAGATCCGAGGCAATCCGGCGTTCCCTAACATGGGAGTCTATGGGGCCAGATTGCCCCGATCGGGGAGGATCCAGGAACTGGACACCTGCGGCTGAAGTTCAGCGTGAGCTACACTGAACTTCAGCACCAGGGAGATGTCCCCTGTGAAGCGGTTCAGCACCATTTTGCAGGGGACAGCTGACAAACAGGACTGGAGGGCATATTAGCACTCCGGTTCTGTTTGCAAATCCGGTCCGGGGCTGTCAGGTTCACCACTGAAAGCCCCGGATCGGATTGTGCCATGGTGTGAACCCGGCCTTATATGTGCGCTAGTAAAAAGGCCCGATGCAATTGCATCGGGAGCGCGGTGAAATGAATTGTGTGTATACAGGCGGGTGAGTGGCTAGCTGAGTATACATGGGGCTCTGTGGGTAGCAGACTATACAGGCGGGTCTGTGGGTAGCAGATTATACAGACTGCTCTGAGGGTAGCAGATTATACAGGCGGCTCTCTGGGTAGAAAAGTATACAGGCGGCTCTGTGGGTAGCAGAGTATACAGGCGGGTTTGTGGTTAGCAGATTATACAGGCGGCTCTGTGGGTAGCAGAGTATAGAGAAGGCTCTGTGGGTAGCAGAGTATAGAGGCGGCTGTGTGGGTAGCAGAATATAGAAACGGCTCTGTGGGTAGCAGAGAATACAGGCGGGTCTGTGGGTAGGAGAGTATACAAGCGGCTCTGTGGGTAGCAGAGTATACAGGTGGCTCTGTGGGTAGCAGAGTATAGAGGCGGCTCTGTGGGTAGCAGAGTATAGAGGCGGCTCTGTGGGTAGCAGAGTATAGAGGCAGCTCTGTGGGTAGCAGAGTATAGAGGCAGCTCTGTGGGTAGCAGAGTATACAGGCGGCTGTGTGGGTAGGAGAGTATACAGGCGGCTCTGTGGATAGCAGAGTATGATGTGGCGGGAGGCTGGAGGAGTGAGGGGAGCAGAGGCTGGAGGGGTGAGGAGAGCAGAGGCTGGAGTGGTGAGGAGAGGTCCAGCTGGAGGGGTGAGGAGAGGTCTGGCTGGAGGGGTGAGGAGAGATGCGGCTGGAGGGGTGACATCACCGTTCGGCGGCAGGACGTGGCTGCGTGCTGGGGCTGATCGCAGCCCCAGTCACACGGCATTGTCCTCTGCGGCGGGTTGGGTGATGCAGAGAGGGATCAGTTCTTGCCCTCAGGTCACACATGTGACCTGAGCGGATTGGGCGGTGTGTGGTAAAGACAGGACGGTCATCCGATTGGTCTAGGACGCCAAGTCCTGGGCAATGGGATGGGCGTCCTGTGAGTACAAGACAGCGGCCAATATGCTTGCAGGGGCAGGCAATGGGAGTGAGCGGGGCGTGTCAGGCTTTGCAGGCTGACACGGTCCGCTCACTCCCATTGGCTGTTGCCGGCCACAGGACGACGTCCCTGGCTCCCAGCACCCGGCCACAGCCCGTAGACCGCTACTCCACCAGCATGGCGACATTGAGAGGCCAGCGGTGAGAGAGTGGCGAGGGGCGGAAGGCTCCGGCGGCATCCGGGCAGCATGGACCTCACGGAGGGTGCGAGGGCGGTGGGGATGGAGCGGGGCCGACGGTTGGCAGGATGGCAGCGGTGTCAGGTAGTGCGGCTGAGGATGGAGGAGGGTGAGAGGCTGGAGGAGGCTGTGAGGATGGGGAGGCTGTGAGGCTGGAGGAGGATGTGAGGCTGGAGGAGGCTGTGAGGCTGGAGGAGGCTGTGAGGCTGTAGGAGGCTGTGAGGATAGGGAGGCTGTGAGGCTGGAGGAGGCTGTGAGGATGGGGAGGCTGTGAGGCTGGAGGAGGATGTGAGGCTGGAGGAGGCTGTGAGGATGGGGAGGCTGTGAGGCTGGAGGAGGCTGTGAGGATGGGGATGATGTGAGGCTGGAGGAGGCTGTGAGGCTGGAGGAGGCTGTGAGGCTGGAGGAGGCTGTGAGGCTGTAGGAGGCTGTGAGGATGGGGAGGCTGTGGGACTGGAGGGAGGCTGTGAGGCTGGAGGAGGCTGTGAGGCTGGAGGAGGCTGTGAGGATGGGAGGCTGTGAGGCTGGAGGAGGCTGTGAGGCTGGAGGAGGCTGTGAGGCTGGGGAGGCTGTGAGGCTGGGGAGGCTGTGAGGCTGGAGGAGGATGTGAGGCTGGAGGAGACTGTGAGGCTGGAGGAGGCAGTGAGGATGGGGAGGGTGTGAGGCTGGAGGAGGTGAGTGAGGCTGGAGGAGGGCTGTGAGGCTGGAGGAGGCTGTGAGGCTGGAGGAGGCTGTGAGGCTGGAGGAGGCTGTGAGGATGGGGAGGCTGTGAGGCTGGAGGAGGTGTGAGGCTGGAGGAGGCTGTGAGGCTGGAGGAGGCTGTGAGGAGGGAGGCTGTGAGGCTGGAGGAGGCTGTGAGGCTGGAGGAGGCTGTGAGGCTGGGGAGGCTGTGAGGCTGGAGGAGGCTGTGAGGATGGGGAGGCTGTGAGGCTGGAGGAGGATGTGAGGCTGGAGGAGGCTGTGAGTGGGATGTGGGAGAGGTGTGAGGATGGGGAGGCTGTGAGGCTGGAGGAGGCTGTGAGGCTGGGGAGGCTGTGAGGCTGGAGGAGGCTGTGAGGCTGGAGGAGGCTGTGAGGATGGGGAGGCTGTGAGGCTGGAGGAGGATGTGAGGCTGGAGGAGGCTGTGAGGCTGGAGGAGGCTGTGAGGTGGGGAGGCGAGGGGTGTGAGGCTGGAGGAGGCTGTGAGGCTGGAGGAGGCTGTGAGGCTGGAGGAGGCTGTGAGGCTGGAGGAGGCTGTGAGGCTGGAGGAGGCTGTGAGGCTGGAGGAGGCTGTGAGGCTGGAGGAGGCTGTGAGGCTGGGGGGCTGTGAGGCTGGGGAGGCTGTGAGGCTGGAGGAGGCTGTGAGGCTGGAGGAGGCTGTGAGGCTGGAGGAGGCTGTGAGGTGGAGGAGGCTGTGAGGATGGGGAGGCTGAGGCTGGAGGAGGCTGTGAGGCTGGAGGAGGCTGTGAGGGCTGGAGGAGGTGTGATGGGATGGGGAGGCTGTGAGATGGGGGCTGTGAGGAGGAGGAGGCTGTGAGGCTGGAGGAGGCTGTGAGGCTGGAGGAGGCTGTGAGGCTGGAGGAGGCTGTGAGGCTGGAGGAGGCTGTGAGGATGGGGAGGCTGTGAGGCTGGAGGAGGCTGTGAGGATGGGAGGCTGTGAGGCTGGAGGAGGCTGTGAGGCTGGGGAGGCTGTGAGGCTGGAGGAGACTGTGAGGCTGGAGGAGGCAGTGAGGATGGGGAGGCTGTGAGGCTGGAGGAGGCTGTGAGGCTGGAGGAGGCTGTGAGGCTGGAGGAGGGTGTGAGGATGGGAGGCTGTGAGGCTGGAGGAGGCTGTGAGGCTGGAGGAGGCTGTGAGGATGGGAGGCTGTGAGGCTGGAGGAGGGTGTGAGGCTGGAGGAGGCTGTGAGGATGGGAGGCTGTGAGGCTGGAGGAGGCTGTAGGAGGCTGTGAGGATGGGGAGGCTGTGAGGCTGAGGAGACTGTGAGGCTGGAGGAGACTGAGGCTGGAGGAGGCAGTGAGGATGGGAGGCTGTGAGGCTGGAGGAGACATTTACTGTACTGAGCATGCTCAGTACAGTAAAAGGTCTCCAAACAGGAAGGCAGGGGTTAAAAAAAAAAAAAAAAGTTAATGCTCACCTCTCCCCGAGCCCCCGCCGTCTCCTGGCGTCTTCCTCCAAGCTTCCGGTGGCTGGCGCAGGCTCCCAGTGTCTGCAGAGCTGTTCTAGTGCAGTTCAGGACCTGCGGTGATGTCACAGTCACGTGACACCAGGTTACCATGGAGTAACCTGGTGTCACGTGACTGTGACATCACCAGAGGTCCTTGACTGCAGTAGAAGAGCTCTGCAGACACTCGGAGCCTGCGGCAGCCACCGGAAGCTTGGAGGAAGACGCCAGGAGACGGCGGGGGCTCGGGGAAAGGTGAGCATTAACTTTTTTTTTTTTTTTTACAGTAGTGCGGGTCTGCGGCTCGTGATGACGCTGCGCGTCATCACTCGCAGTCCCGCAAAGCATGTTGGGATTCGGCTACAGTGCCGAATTCCCAACTGCGGATTATATAAGTAGATTCCTGTGGGTCAGACATTTTTCACATAAAATAAAAACATACGGAAGCCCAATGTGTTTCTTACCAACTGGTCTTTGAAAATTAACAATACTAACATTGCATCTCTTGGATGGGCGAGTTTAATAAGTAAATCGGACTAGAGTAAGAAATAACGATGATTTTTTTTATCCAGATCATCATTTTGGATGAGTAACTAGTCATGTGAACTGCTCAATTCATTATTAAGAATCAGTTGTAACCAAGGACTCCAAATACAGACATCTCACTCAAGTTTTGTGTTGAGCCACCTTAAAGAGGACATTCCTCACTCCCCTGGTGCTTTCCAAACTGAAAGCACCACTAAATGCAGCGTGTCTGCTGCATTCAGAGAAGGGGTCTCCCATGTTTCTATTCCCCCTGTAAGCTGTAAAAAAACACTTCAGAAAGTTTAGAGATAACGAGTCCGGAGTGACTTACAGATTATGGAGTCCCCATTGTTACCGGGGGTCCTCCCCGCCCCTCCTCTCTGTGCCGCCTTCTTCCTGTGATGTCAGTGCCGGAGCCCGCCCTGCTCCAGATTATGCATACAGCGGTGGCAGGCTCCAGTGCTGACATCAGGGGCTGGAGGCGGCACAGAGAGTTATGGAGTGGGGAGGACCTCAGGGAACAGTGAGGACTTCATAATCTGCAAGTCCCTTCGGACTTGTTATCTCTACATGTTATAAAGTGTTTTTTACAGCTTACAGGGTGGGTAGAAACATGGGAGACCCCTTCCCTGAATGCAGCAGACATGCTGCATTCAGTGGTCCTTTCAGTTTGGAAAGCACCAGGGGGTGACAGGTCCTCTTTAAAAGGAAAAAACATCATTCCTACTATATAAAAAGTGTCAAATATCACAATGAATTATATCACAGTGCATACATATTGCAAGGGCCCTACACAGTTGGCATTAGGTACACATGCCCAGACTATAACCTAATCAAATATAATGAACCTATTCACTAAAGGATATGTGGTCATAGGTAGACAAGAAATAGCTTTTATTTAAGTCATTTACAAAAAGTCAAAATAAAACTGACTCAAATGAGTTCACAAAAGATGGCGACATATCCAGGGCTGTGGAGTCAGTAAGCCAAATATCCGACTTCTCAATTTTCCTTACACTGACTCGGACTCCCACATATATTGCTTATATTTGAGTGATACATTTATTGTAGTACAATGTGAATATCAGACATTTAATCATTTTTATGATACAATAATCAAGATATTTAGATAAAATTTATTTATTGCAATACAACTTTAGAACAGAAAAATCTGCAATAAATTGTAAATATGCAATACACTATGCAGTAAGTAGCAAAAATCAGTTTTCACCAAAAACATTAAATAATATTTTGTGCAGTCTATGAATTTGTTCTAAGAAACAGAATCACCTCCATCAGATCCTCCTTCATACATGACCTCAAATCTGATCTAGTAACATTAAGATTAGAGAACAACCTCTCTACACTAACTTGGGTTGGAGGCAAAGCCGTAACCACATGTGCAACATCTCTAACAATCTCAGGGTATAAAGGAATTGCCTCAAGGTACCGTCACATGCGGCAATTTTGCTAGGCAATTTCACAGGCAACTTACTGGTTGCAGTGAAATCATGGACACATTGTTACATTTGTACACGGCAACAAAATGGAAGAATGTGTCCATGATTTCACTGCAACCAGCAAATTGCCAGTGAAATTGCCTAGCAAAATTGATGTGTGTGACGGTACCTTCATGTACAGTCAGTTTTGATGGATGAATGGTTGAATTTTTCTCCTTTTTTGAAAGCAAGTGCAAAATTTTGCTGAAATACAGTGCCTACAAGTAGTATTCAACCCCCTGCAGATTTAGCTGGTTGACACATGCGGAATTAACTTGGCATTGTGACATTTGGACTGTAGATCAGCCTGGAAGTGGGAAATGCACTGCAGCCAAAAAGATTTTTTGATTTTTTTTTTTTTTTTTTTTTTTTTAAAAGCGTTAAAAGTTAATTCAGAGGGTCATTTATTATTCAACCCCTCAAACCACCAGCATTCTGTTTGGTCCCCCTAAAGTATTAAAAAGTAGTTCAGGCACAAAGAACAATGAGCGTCACATGTGTGGATTAATTATCTCTTTTGCCAGCCTTTTCTGACTATTTAAGACCCTCCTCAACCTTGTGAACAGCACTCATACATGGTCAACATGGGAAAGACAAAGGAGCATTCCAAGGCCATCAGAGACAAGATCGTGGAGGGTCACAAGGCTGGCAAGGGGTACAAAACCCTTTCCAAGGAGTTGGGCCTACCTGTCTCCACTGTTGGGAGCATCATCCGGAAGTGGAAGGCTTATGGAACTACTGTTAGCCTTCCACGGCCTGGACAGCCTTTGAAAGTTTCCTCCCGTGCCGAGGCCAGGCTTGTCCGAAGAGTCAAGGCTAGCCCAAGGACAACAAGGAAGGAGCTCCGGGAAGATCTCATGGCAGTGGGGACATTGGTTTCAGTCAATACCATAAGTAACGTACTCCACCGCAATGGTCTCCGTTCCAGACGAGCCCGTAAGGTACCTTTACTTTCAAAGCGTCATGTCAAGGCTCGTCTACAGTTTGCTCATGATCACTTGGAGGACTCTGAGACAGACTGGTTCAAGGTTCTATGGTCTGATGAGACCAAGATCGAGATCTTTGGTGCCAACCACACACGTGACGTTTGGAGACTGGATGGCACTGCATTTGACCCCAAGAATACAATCCCTACAGTCAAGCATGGTGGTGGCAGCATCATGCTGTGGGGCTGTTTCTCAGCCAAGGGGCCTGGCCATCTGGTCCGCATCCATGGGAAGATGGATAGCACGTCCTACCTGGAGATTTTGGCCAAGAACCTCCGCTCCTCCATCAAGGATCTTAAGATGGGTCGTAATTTCATCTTCCAACAAGACAACGACCCAAAGCACACAGCCAAGAAAACCAAGACCTGGTTCAAGAGGGAAAAAATCAAGGTGTTGGAGTGGCCTAGTCAGTCTCCTGACCTTAACCCAATTGAAAACTTGTGGAAGGAGCTCAAGATTAAAGTCCACATGAGACACCCAAAGAACCTAGATAACTTGGAGAAGATCTGCATGGAGGAGTGGGCCAAGATAACTCCAGAGACCTGTGCCGGCCTGATCAGGTCTTATACAAGACAATTATTAGCTGTAATTGCAAACAAGGGTTATTCCACAAAATATTAAACCTAGGGGTTGAATAATAATTGACCCACACTTTTATGTTTAAAATGTATTAAAATTCAACTGAGCATCATAACTTTTTGGTTTGTAAGATTTATGCTTCTGTTAATAAATCCTACTCTCGTTTGCAGTTTGAAGGCTCTAACTTATTTGCATCTTATCAAACCACCTAAATCTGCAGGGGGTTGAATACTACTTGTAGGCACTGTATGGTTAAAAATGGGAAAAAAATGTACCGTATTTACTCGCGTATAAGCCGAGTTTTTCAGCCCAAAAATTGGGCTGAAAAGTACCCCCCCTCGGCTTATACGCGAGTAAGTGACGGCTTGCGTATACAGGAGCCCCAGCAGCCTCAGTAATCCAGGGCCCCCCCTCCTCGCGCTCTGGAAACCTGTAAAGTAAAATCTTTATACTTATCACTGTCCCTGCCGCCCGCCGCTGCCGACATCACGATCCCCGGCTTCATCCGTCCGTCTTCTTCCGGCTTCCTGTTCGTCGCAAGCAATGACGTCATTGCTTGCGACAAACAGGAAGCCGGACGGATGAAGCCGGGGATCGTGATGTCGGCAGCGGCGGGCGGCGGGGACAGTGATAAGTATAAAGATTTTACTTTACAGGTTTCCGGAGCGCGAGGGGGGGGGGGCCCTGGATTACTGAGGCTGCTGGGGCTCCTGTATACTACCACTGGGGCTGCTGGGGCTCCTGTATACTACCACTGGGGCTGCTGGGGCTCCTGTATACTACCACTGGGGCTGCTGGGGCTCCTGTATACTACCACTGGGGCTGCTGTATACTACCACTGGGGCTGCTGGGGCTTCTGTATACTACCACTGGGGCTGCTGGGGCTGCTGTATACTACCACTGTGGAGGCCTGTATACCACACTGCTGGGGGCTGTATACCTGTGCTGGGGTCCACCCTCGGCTTATACACGAGTCAATAGGTTTTCCCAGATTTTGGGGGCAAAAGTAGGGGGGTCGGCTTATACACGGGTCGGCTTATACACGAGTATATACGGTAAGTGTGGTGAAATTGCAAATAAAGTGCAGTTACACATTTGTTTTTTGGTTTTTTTTATTCACCATGTTCACTATATGGTAAAACTGACATGATGGTATGATGCCCCGGGTCGGTAAGAGTTCGTCGATACCAAACATATATTACTTTTACTCTTATTTAAGTGGTCAAAAAAAATTCAGAAGTTTGCAAAAAAAATTTTTAAATCACACCATGTTCTGCGACTTGTAGTGTTCTCATTTTCCGGGATCTGGGGCTGTGTGATGACTTATTTTTTGCATCTTGAGCTGACATTTCCAATTACACTCTTTTTGGTTGGATGTGCTGTTTTGATCGCCTGTTATTGCATTTTATTGCAATGTTGTGGTGACCAAAGAAAAGTAATTTTAGCATTTGGACATTTTTTTCCGTTATGCAGTATGCAGATTTGACTAACTGATTTTATACCTTGACAGATCGAGCATTTCTGAATGCAGCGATACCAAATATATGTTTTTTGTATACTTTTCTTTTGAATGTGGCAAGGGGTAAGGGTGATTTTGTGGGGGGGGTGGGGAGGGGGAGGATTCATATCTTTAAAAACTTTTTCTTTTTTTATTCTGTATTTTTACACTGCCCCATAGGGCGCCAAAGTGGCCGATCGCTTGTGCCATGGCACAAATTATCACTGTAAGGGCTGCTTTACACACACCAACTTCTGTGTCCAACTTCTGAACAGATCTCTGGTTGCAGTGAAATCATGGACACATTGTTCTATTTGTACACAGCCACAAAATGGAACAATGTGTCCATGATTTCACTGCAACCAGAGATCTGTTCAGAAGTTGGACACAGAAGTTGGTGTGTGTAAAGCAGCCCTAAGTGGTTGGCAGCTCTTGCCAACCACTCACAGGAAGTGATCAGTGATCGCATCCGGAGTCTCTGCAGAACCCCAGGCTATCACATGACGGCTGGAGATCCTGCAGCCTTATCACGAGATCTCCCATGCAGGCGGGGAATGGAGCAGTCCCTGCAGCGGGGAACGACAGCACGATCCAAAGGGTTAACAGCACTGATTGGATCGCAGATCTAATCGGTGCTGTAAGCCCGACATCTCAGCTGATGAAATCAGCTGAAATATTGGGTAAATAATGTGAGCTCCGCGCTGGAGCTCATATCAAAAACAGTGAACCAACCCATGAAATACCCTTACATCACGGATCAGAAGGCGTTAATATTTGGTACAGAAACCTTTGTCTGCAATTAGGCCAGTGCCACACTTGCGTCATGCATCCGCTAACTGGATCCGTTTTTGACATGTGGAAATATGTAAAAACGCATCCGTTAACGCACCCCATAGACTCCAATGCAAAAAAACTCAATACAAAAGTGAATAGTGTTAGCGGATTGCGTTTTTGCTACTAGCGATAAAAACATGGTCTGCAACATTTGTGGGAGCTTTGTCAAAAACGCTTGCGTTTTTTTTAACATGGGCCCCTATGTGAAACGCATGGTACATATATGTACAATGTGTAACGCATGCATTAACTGAGGCAAAAAAAAAAAAAAAACTGGATGCATGCTTTCTAGCCTTACAGAGGTCAGACGTTTCCTGTAGATTCTGTCTCTCACAGTTGAAGTGTACCTATGATAAAAATTACAGACCTCTCCATTCTATGAAGGTGGGAAAACTTGCAGAATCAACAGTGTATTAAATACATATTTTCCCCACTGTATAATATTAGATAGAAATTAAACAAACTTTGCATAAATCAATAGTACAGATGACAAATATAAAGTTTGTAAAATATGTTACTAGATAGGTCTACTTTGAATTTCCAATCTCAGGCTTTTCTTAGGGTACAGCTCACTAAATGTTTCACATCAGATTGCTTCACAGTCTATGAAGAGGGGAGGAGGGAGGGAGCAAGTTTGTTGTGTATCATACTCCAGGAACAAAGAAACTGATAACAGTTAATAACTTGATGTTTTGGCTTCTATACAAGTCCTCATATAAGTCCTCATCAATCCTGTTGCTGTATTTTCCCTGTATATTGCATGTACGGTATATTGTACTTTTGGGAAGCTAGCTTCTATACATGAGCTCAGAGAAAAAACAAACAAACAAACATCAAGCAAACAGAGAGAACATTCAGTATATAGTATACTGGACTATTGATTTATGCACAGTTTATTGAAAGTTTAAATATGCTTTAAGGCTACTTTCACATAACGATTTTTAGGGAGCCGATGCTGTCCGATATAAATCGGACAGCATCGGCTCCCTTCTGATGCCTGGAATCGGATGCCAAATAGGCATCCGATACCGGCATTAAATCGTAGCCTCCGGGCTGAAAAAAAGAAAAAAAAAAAAAGTTTATGCTCACCTCCCCCGAGCCCCCGCCGTCTTCCTGCAGGCTCCCGGTATCTGCAGAGGTCTTCTACTGCAGTTCAGGACCTGCGGTGATGTCACAGTCACGTGACCGCGGGTTCCTCCATGGTAACCCGCGGTCACATGACTGTGACATCACCGCAGGTCCTGAACAGCAGAAGGAGACCTTCTGCTGACACCGGGAGCCTGCGGGAGCCACCGGGAGCCTCCAGGAAGACAGCGGGAGACGGCGGGGGCTCGGGGGGAGGCGAGCATAAACTTTTTTTTTTTTTTTTAACCCTTGTGCTCCCAGTTAGGAGCAGTTTTACTGTACTGAGCATGCTCAGTACAGTTAAATCGGGTCCGAGGAGACATCAGATGTTTCCTCGGACCTTTCTCCATAGGGCCCCATGTTATAGGGATCGGGTCAGATCGGATGTGCACTAAATGCCATCCGATTTGGTCCGATCCGATTCTGTCAGATTTTATTTTCGGTGCAAAAATCGGAGCAGGCTCCGATTTTTGCACCGATAATAAAATCGGACAGAATCGGATCGGACCAAATCGGATGGCATTTAGTGCACATCCGATTCTGTCCGATGCCCATAGGGCTGCATGGGGCCAAATTCGGATCCGATGCTGTCCGATTTTGATCGGACAGCATCGGATCTGAAAAATCCGTAGTGTGAAACCAGCCTAAGAAGTAATTCCCTTAATTTTGTTATCCTGTTTAGGCTGCTCTCACAAAGGCGGTTTTTGAAAATATGGCAGATCCGGCAGATTTGCCGCATCTTCCGCCTAACGGTCGCACTTGCGACACTGTCCGGCAAGCCCCATGCATTGTCTATGGGGCTCACGGTCGATTGCGGCCGCGAAAAAAAACGCAGTCAGCAGTGTTTTTTTTCACGGCCGCAATTACTGCATCTGCCGCAACCGGCAAAACCATACTTACCGTAAGCACCATACACAATGAATGGGGCTTGCTGCAAGTGTGCCACAAGTGCGGTCCTTAGGCAGAAGATGCGGTAAATATGCCGGATCGGCCGCATTTTTTTTTAAAAATGCCTATGTGAAAGGGGCCTTACTCTAGTAATTCTGATATGAGTGCAGGCCTTCTTTCTTTTTGAGTGTGTTTACTTTTTACCCTTGCCTGTAGAGGAGGAGCTTCAGTGGTACTGAAGTGCAGCACAGACTTCTCTCAGCTAAGACAAAGCCTAGATCCTCAAGCTATAGACACACAGCGTTTTTTTTTCGCGGCCGCACCTGCCGCAAGTGCAGATACCGCACTTGCCGCAAGCCCGCATATACATTGTATGGGGCCTGCCGCAAGTAAACCGCAAGTGCAGCCGTTATGCGGTAATCGCGGCAGTTGCGTTTTTTTTCACCGCAACTGCCGCGATCAGCGCAAAACGACTGATGTGAAAGGGGCCTAACAGACCCGTTTCTGGGCTGCTGCATAAAAATGCATGCGTTTTTTGAAAAACGCAGGTGCCCCTAAGTGCACCATCAGTTAATGGATCCGTTTTTGGGACTTCGAAAAAAAATGCAAAATTTTGCTCCAAACCGGACCTGAAGCAAAAAAAGGCTGGTACAGTTGTGGCCAAAAGTATTGACACCCCTGCAATTCTGTCAGATAATACTCCGTTTCTTCCTGAAAATGATTGCAATCACAAATTCTTTGGTATTATTATCTTTATTTAATTTGTCTTCAATGAAAAAACACAAAAAAGATTTGTCCTAAAGCCAAATTAGATATAATTCCACACCAAACATAAAAAAGGGGGTGGACAAAAGTATTGGAAAATTAGAAAAATCATGTGATGCTTCTCTAATTTGTGTAATTAACAGCACCTGTAACTTACCTGTGGCACCTAACAGGTGTTGGCAATAACTAAAATCACACTTGCAGCCAGTTGACATGGATTAAAGTTGACTCAACCTCTGTCCTGTGTCCTTGTGTGTACCACATTGAGCATGGAGAAAAGAAAGAAGACCAAAGAACTGTCTGAGGACTTGACAAACCAAATTGTGAGGAAGCATGAGCAATCTCAAGGCTACAAGTCCATCTCCAAAGACCTGGATGTTCCTGTGTCTACTGTGTGCAGTGTCATCAAGAAGTTTAAAGCCCATGGCACTGTGGCTAACCTCCCTAGATGTGGACGGAAAACAAAAATTGACGAGAGATTTCAACGCACGATTGTGCAGATGGTGGATAAAGAACCTCGACTAACATCCAAACAAGTTCAAGCTGACCTGCAGTCCGAGGGTACAAGAGTGACAACCCGTACTATCCGTCGGCGTCGGAATGAAAAGGGACTGTATGGTAGGATACCAGGAAGACCCCACTTCTTACCCCGAGACATAAAAAAGCTAGGCTGGAGTTTCCCAAAACTTACCTGAGAAAGCCTAAAACGTTTTGGAAGAATGTTCTCTGGTCAGATGAGACAAAAGTAGAGCTTTTTGGGCAAAAACATCAACATAGAGTTTACAGGAGAAAAAAAAGAGGCATTCAAAGAAAAGAACACGGTCCCTACAGTCAAACATGGCAGAGGTACCCTGATGTTTTGGGGCTGCTTTGCTGCCTCTGGCACTGGACTGCTTGACCGTGTGCATGGCATTATGAAGTCTGAAGACTACCAACAAATTTTGCAGCATAATGTAGGGCCCAGTGTGAGAAAGCCGGGTCTCCCTCAGAGGTCATAAGACTTCCAACAGGACAATGACCCAAAACACACTTCAAAAAGCACTAGAAAATGGTTTGAGAGAAAGCACTGGAGACATCTAAGGTGGTCAGCAATTAGTCCAGACCAGAATCCCATAGAACACCTGTGGAGAGATCTAAAAATGGAAGTTTAGAGAGAGCACCCTTCAAATATCAGGGACCTGGAGCAGTTTGCCAAAGAAGAATGGTCTAAAATTCCAGCAGAGCATTGTAAGAAACTCATTGATGTTTACCGGAAGCGGTTGATCGTAGTTATTTAGGCTAAACGTTGTGCAACCAAGTATTAGGTTGAGGGTGCCAATACTTTTGTCTGGCCCATTTTTGTAGTTTTGTGTGAAATGATCAATGTTTTGCTTTTTGTTTCATTCTCTTTTGTGTTTTTTCATTGAAGACAAATTAAATGAAGATAATAATACCAAAGAATTTGTGATTGCAATCATTTTCAGGAAGAAACTGAGTATTATCTGACAGAATTACAGGGGTCAATACTTTTGGCCACAACTGTATGTGTGACCCTAGCCTGAGAAACAACTAACATAGAACATACCGTAACTTAAATTTGACTTCTTGCAAACACATTTTTTGTAGCTCACTGAACTTTGCTGTACTGCAACAATATTGCAACATTGTCTGCCTGTGGAATGGAGGCTGAGGCCCCCTTCACATCACGTTTTTTCGGGATTCGTGGCTATCCATTGTAAAACTGATAGCCATGGATCCGATTTGGCCCACATGTATCCCTATGGGCATGGATTGGTCCTATATTACCATCCGATTGTATCCAAATTGTCACGGATCCGATTGGGTCTGATTTTTTGATGCACCCAGAATCGGAGAGTGATCCGATTTTGGCTACAGCGGACCAAATCGGACAGAATCAGATCCGTTGCGGTCTGCGGATCCATGAAAAAACAGGATGCTCAGTACACTAAAACTGCTCTGTTCCTGTGTAATTTCACTTCAGCAGTGTATTTACCTACACTGCTAAAGTGAAATTAAAGTAATCAAAGTGTTAAGAATTTAAAAAAATAAATAAATAAATGCCTCTCCGCCGAGTGTCCCACGATCCAAGGCGTCCATCTCCAATCGCTGCAGGACCTTAATCAGCTGACCGGGCGGAGCGAGACAGCCCGATCAGCTGTGTCACATGACAGCATCAGCTGAGCGTTTTAAATCGCCCGCCAAAACCAATTGGCGGGAGGGCGGTTTACACCGCTCAGCTGATGCTGACATGTCATCAGCTGATAGGGTTGCTCTGCCCGGTCAGCTGATTAAGGTCCTGCAGCCATCGGAGATGGACGCCTTGCATCGCGGGACACTCGGCGGAGAGGTTAACCTTTTTTTTTTAATTTTTAACCATTGCTTTCGCTATGTATGTAGATACATGTAAATACATTGCGAAAGTGAAAGTAACAGCCCCGACACCACTTGCCTGTGCTTTGCAGGCTCAAGCTTCTCCCAGCTCTTTCTGTGCCCGTATCCGTCAAAATCCCAGATCGGGACACAGAAATGGCATCCGGAGTATCAAATCCGGGCCTGTCCATGTGGTCCTGAAATAAACAGGATCCCCACGGACAGGAAAAAAACGTGATGTGAAGGGGGCCTGAGAGGAACATGCAGATGTGTTAGTTATATCACCCATAACTCTAAAGTGAGATCAAAAGGACTGAGAGCAGCCATCACTCATCACTCTAATAACGCCTCCTTCTACTTAACTCCGCCTCCAGGGCTTATTTTATCTTATAAACATCATCTCCCCCATTTCCTGGAACAGCTCATTTTACATGAAGTGATAAAAGATTATTTATACACAAGGCATCTGCTATGAAGCAGACAGGTAGGACTTTTTTCACCATTCTATAACCTGTTTGCTCATAATAATAGTTTAGATAGGTCAAATGTGGTGACACATTCCCTAGTTGTAGGATATTCTCTCTGCCTGCTTGTCATGAACTGCCGAAGCCTCTTTATAAATGTCTTGTGTGAGCTCTTTATGTATTCCCAGTCTCAATACTATGAATAAATCATCTGCTCATTCTTTAGTGGCTTCTAATGTGCCAAATCTTATTGGCTTGCACTATAGTAGGAATCAGTCTGCCGTCTGTATACAAGAGGCTCCAAGTGGTAGGGATGAGTTACTTGGTATGTGCAGTGTCTAAATCTAACAGAAAAATGTAATATTTAATCTCAGGACAGTGCCAATACATGAGAAAGTAATAAAAAAGTCACTGTACACAATAGTAATTGGACTCTAATGCCGCAGAGCTCAAGCGAAGAAATGATCCTTGGGTTATTAGGTGTAGACCGATTCCTTATTGATATCAGAACAACATATTTTAGGGTCAAACCGACCCCTTCATAAAGGCAAAGAGAGTCTGTGTAACCCTAAAACACAGTGACTAGGTATCAATATAGCATTGGTATACACCTAGTAATCTAAAGGTACCGTCACACCTTTCAACATCGTTTCCGACGTCGTTCAAAAGTGACGTCAGGAACGATGTAGAAACAACATCATTGTTGTATCGTAGCGTGTAAACGCACAATTCAACAACGATAGTTGTTCAAGTCGGAGTTGACAGGTTTTCCTGCATGCAGGAAAACCTGTCAACTTCAACTTAAACAACCAGCGGGATCGTTCGGTGTGACATCGTAATAGCGATGTCACGGCCGATCCCGCCTATTCGCTGCATTGCAGCGGATCGCTTGCTGGGTTGATCCCAGCCCAGTGAGCGATCGTGCCGCCAACATTGCAGCATCATCACCGGCACCATCTTGCCATGTGACAGCTAGACTGCGATGTCGGAAGCGAGCGCGCACCCACGGCATCGCATCCGACATCGCAGCTGATGTTGGATGGTGTGACGAGGCCTTTAGGATTATTTCTCCAGTCGAGCAGCATGGCATCAGATTCCCTATTTTATCTAGCCTTCTACAACCATGGCAAAAATTATGGAATCACCTGGCTCGGAGGATGTTCATTCAGTTGTTTAATGTTGTGGGGAAAAAAAGCAGATCACAGATATGGCACAAAACTAAAGTCATTTCAAATGACAACTCTCTGCCTTGAAGAAACACTAAAAGAAATCAAGATAAAAAATGTGGTAGTCAGTGAAGGTAACTTTTTTCAGACCAAGCAGAGGGAAAAAATTATGGAATCATTCAATTCAGAGGATAAAATTATGGAATCATGAAAAATAAACACAACAAAACGCTCCAATACAACACTACTATTTTGTTGCATCCCCTACGGATGAGCCACCATTGGAATCCAAGTGTTTACACGCAGGGCAGCGCATCAGGATGTATGAGGATTGTTTAAGCATCCAGATGCTCAGCAAAAACACAACATGATGCTTTCAGCGATCACATGAAAACGACGAAGAGGGACGGAAAAATAAAAAAAAGTTGGAGTGGTGCTTTAAAAAGGAAAAACCTGATGACAGATTCCTTTTAATATAGAAATAATGGATACTCACCTCCTACTGTGCCTCTGATGTCAGTGCTGATATCCATAGAGCGACCCATGAACACTGCAGACAATCAATGGATGCTGATCGGCTTTATCTCATGAATCTCACAAGGGCAGATGGATACTCTTGACAAAACCGTACAGGTTGTAACCAACCAGTGGCCACTAATTGGCTGCAATAGTCATGTGGCACAATAATATTATGTGATCTGTTGACATCAAAAGAATGGTTTCAATGTGGGAGGTGAGTACCCATCATTTTTATTTTCAATGGGCCCTGAAGTGACTAAGCAAAGATTGTCCCGTAGTGGACAGCTCCTTTAGCAGTCAGCTGTTAACTTAAAATAAATACTTTACATTTATAAAGGGAACCTGTCAGTAGATTCATGCAGCATAAATCAGAGCCTGCCTGCATGACTTCAGCTTTGGTATTTTTGAGAAAACAATTTCAAGAGAGAATTAGTGACTAAAGGGACAGTCCTGACTAGACCCGGGCGGGCCTGGCAGCTCCTCCCTGCATGTCTCTAGTTGATGGACAGGTCTGTCCAGATGGACACACAAGAGAGTGACCTGACAATCATTGGAGCGGCACTTGGCTTTGTTATCTCTGACATGACTGAGAGGTTCAAAAAAAACCTGCAAGGCTGTAATGGTGAACCAGATTCCTGCTGACCATGCACAGCCATACCCACTGTTAGGGCTAGAGGTGAATATTAGTGATGAGAGAGTGTAATAGTTACTCTGAATACGGATAGTACAGTATTCACGATACTCGGCGAGTAATGATGGTGCTCATAAGCGATATGTTGATCATGAACGATCTGATACAAATTGCCAGCTACCTTCAGTACACAAAGGGAGTCTGCACCCCAATGAGAGCAGAGTGACTGGTAGGCTCTCTCTGGGAGGCACAGCAAGGTGTTTTAGGCTGCGTTCACACACAGCGTATTTGTGAGGATGCGCTTTTTGAGTAAAACTGCACCATGAGCGCATCCTCACATAACACAGCGTTCTGTGTGAGAACGGCCTGCGCTTCTCCCCTGTGCTTTATACTTACCTCGCCGCACTCCCTCGGTGACCGCCGGTGTCTTCTGAGCTCCCGCCAGCCCGCAGTGAGCTCAAGGACCCTGCAGCACCATGTGACTGGTGACATCACCAGGTCACATGGTGCTATTTAAAGTCCTGTGCAAGGTCCTACAGCGCCGTAATGAAGAGATCTCCGGGGGAGTAACAGCAAGGTGAGTAAAAAGCGAGCTGAAAAAAGCACAAAGAATTAAAATGTTCATTCCTTTTATGGATGCACTTTGCAGCGCAAAGTGTTGAGCCCCAGGCTTTTGGGTACTCGGGTATCAGGCTCCAAGGGGTTAACTGAGTCACGGGGAATGGTGGCAGCGCCTGATCCCGTGTCCTGGGGAACTATTCTTTTGAAAAAGGGACTTATGTACAGGGGATTATATACAGTTTGTCGTCGTGACGCCATCTGTAGTTTCTGGTGATTTGCACCAGCGCCGCCACAGTCCGCGGAAGGTAGATGGTATCGCGGCTAGGATGGTGTAGTCCTCCACAGGTAGGACTGGGACCTCCGGGGCAGCGTAGTGAGCAGGAGCAGCTTGGAATGGAGCTGGGATTGTATAGATAGGGTTGGAACAGTCTATAAAGGATACTGGGAGTGGAGAAGAAGGATACAACGTATACAGCAAAGTCTCTTTTACTGGTGTTGAGCAGGTAAAATGGTCCAGGGCACTGACTGGTGGACAGGTTGCACAGTGGGTCCCCACAGCAAGTGGGTATAAGGCCTCCTCTGCTCTGTGTATTTGTCTGAAGCACAGCCTGCTTGCAGCCAGACTTGCCTCCTTTCTCTTCCTGACTGTAGTGTCTGTCTCTCCTCCTGTGCGGTCTCCGGGTTAACTTCTCTGATCACTGCGGCGTTGCCCTGCTGTGTCTGGCTCCCTCTCTTGACCCACATAAGAAACCGGGTAGCTGAAGCCTCCACGGTGTAACGGGGTTTTCTGTGGTCCTATAGTATCGCACAGGTGCAGATCCCATTATCCAGTGGTTTTCTTTGGACGAACTCCCTCAAGTTTCTTGCTCCTTTTCTGTCCTAATCTCCTTGCCTTCAGTCCCACTTAGGCTTACGGGGCGTAGAAGGGCCACTCCGGGTCAGTGGTTTGGGCCTAATCGCAGCACTGACCACCAGGACGTCTTCGCAGCTCTCCTAGCGTTTGCACACTCTGACTAACTCCTCCCCCAGCAGCAGTATTAATAGGGGATCTTGCCTATGGGCAGCAAGTGGGGCTCCCCCTACTGTGCAGGGGTGGAAAGTGTTGCATGTAGTAGGTACCTGCTGTGGAAACCCAGTTGTGCATTAGAGAAGTCTGTGGCTACCTGTGTGAGCAGGGCGCCACAAAAGCGCATCTGCAAAAAGACGGCACATATGAACAGAGCTGCGTTCATGGCATTTACGCAGCGCTAAAAAGTGCTGCACTTAATAGCGCTATGCAAATAATATGCCGTGTGTGAACACAGCCCTATGCATTGAAAACAAAAATAAAAGCCGCCCTCCTGCCCTGTCCCAGAAACGCTTGTTTTATGGCCAGATGTCTGTGGGCAGAGCCAATCATTGACTTACACTGCACTCGCTATTCGGATGAGTATGCAAGCATTACAAAGTTCTCGTTACGAGTATAGCCATCATGAATATTTCGCTACTTGCTCATCACTAGTGAATATACCTTTATCCAGATTTTAGGCAGAATGCACAAAGCTTTCAGGGTATTTTGTATGAATTTGGGGTCTCCACTAGAGATGAATGAGCACTACCATGCTTGGGTACTCATAATGAGCAGATGGATGCAACTCGAGTACACATTTTAATGTAAGGTAATGAAGAACTCAAGTATTTTCATGGGAAATCTGGAAAAATGCTCAAGTTCCCCATAACTTCCATCATAATTGGGTACTCGAGTCATAAGCATTCAACCATCCAACTGCTTGTTACGAGTACTGAGCACCCAAGTATGATACTGCCAGCTCATCACTAGTCCTCCATCCTTAGTTCAGGAGGAATTGCCTGGACTGGTTAGATGTGTACCCACTTCTCAGGTGACATCAGTGCGGACGATGTTGTGGGCACGTGGTAACTGTCGGGCATGTGGTGGTTTCCAGTCTCTGATGGACACAAGGGCGCCCTCATCTACTAATAATTGGAATATTGTGGAGAATTGCAATCACTGTACAAAGTATAGTGAGAACCACCGTTGACTTTCCTGTGACAGATTGTCAGCTCCCTGGATGTTTTTTGAGACCTCCATTGTTATGGGGCTCTGATACGGCATTGGTTAGGTTACTTTACACCAGTCCCTGGGTTTGGGCCCCTGACCCATCAGCAGGTGCTTTTGTAGCTGAGGAGTGGCACCACACCCCTGAGGAGGCTGTAAGGCCACGCTCACATCGCCCTGGGTTTGGGCCCCTGACCCATCAGCAGGTGCTTTTGTAGCTGAGGACTGGCATCACACACCTGAGGAGGCTGTAAGGCCACGTTCACACTGCCCTGGGTTTGGGCCCCTGACCCATTAGCAGGTGCTTTTGTAGCTGAGTACTGGCATCACACACCTGAGGAGGCTGTAAGGCCACGCTCACATCGCCCTGGGTTTGGGCCCCTGACCCATCAGCAGATGCTTTTGTAGCTGAGGACTGGCATCACACACCTGAGGAGGGTGTAAGGCCACGTTCACACTGCCCTGGGTTTGGGCCCCTGACCCATTAGCAGGTGCTTTTGTAGCTGAGTGGCATCACACACCTGAGGAGGCTGTAAGGCCACGTTCACACCGCCCTGGGTTTGGGCCCCTGGCCCATCAGCAGGTGCTTTTGTAGCTGAGGAGTGGCATCACACCCCTGAGGAGGCTGTAAGGCCACGTTCACACCGCCCTGGGTTTGGGCCCCTGGCCCATCAGCAGGTGCTTTTGTAGCTGAGGAGTGGCATCACACCCCTGAGGAGGCTGTAAGGCCACGTTCACACAGCGTATTCCTCGTTACACAAAAGACAGATCCGCTGTAATGAAGGCGGCAGCAGCGGAGCCCCCGATTATAATGGGGGTTATGTGTCCATTGTTAGAACAGGCCAATAAGAATCATGTATGACTATATCAACAGAATGGGTCTGGTAAGAGTCTATGAGACCCCATACACATCACACTGGTAACAATGCAGCAAGGAATGTGAACTACCCCAACACAACAACTAGGTGGCGCCTGTCACACTGGGGGCAGTGATGGAGATAGCTGTCACAGTGGGGGCCCCGGCCTCAGGAGCGCAGCTCAGGCTGTGTATGTCCTAGGTGCCCGCCCGCTCACCGTTCACACAGACTCACCGGACTCCGCTCCTTACCGCCATTCAATTCAAACAAATATGATCCTCGTGACGTCACTTCCGGGGCGGTCCCGGCGGCCGCTGCCCTCACAGGACGCGCTGTGTCTGGGTCCTATACACAGCATTTCTATTACTCCGCGCCCGGTGCCTGCCTCCTTCTCATAGGATAAACAGTGCGGAGTCTTACAACGGCTGCCTGCACGGCAGACCGGTGAGTCCGCCATGGTTTCCCATAAGAAACATGTCCCTTCCAGCCTCACAGACCCTCCTCTCGCTGTCTTCCAGCCTCTGGCGCCCTCTGGTGTTGTTCTGCAGAGTGACCAACTGTCATTGTGTAGCCCTGCACTTCCCGTGTACAGTGGGGCCCTGTGACAGTGCTGGTGACAGACAGTCACGTGTCCACTCACCATCACACAACACTTGTGCTGCCTGTCCTGTGTGGGGAAAGAAAATCAGGTGAATCTAACGTAAGGCAGCAAGTGGGAAACCAGAGGCGCTCCACACACATGTGTATGTATATACTGTATATATATATAATGTATTTATATAGCACCATTAAGTCCATGGTGCTGTACATGAGAAGGGATCTTAGGTTAGGGTCACACTTCAGGTTTTTATTTTAAAACCTGATCTGGTTTTGAGCTTTTAAAAAGCTCAAAACCGAATCAGGAAACACTCCTCATAGGAGCCTATTATTAAAACCGGATTGCGGTTTCCGCCTCCGGCTCTGCAGCCTGCGTGAAAAATCATGCAGGCTGCAGTTTTCGGAGCAGTTCTCTGACCCGCAATGCGGTAACCGGATTGCTCTGGATGTGTAATCCTGAGCAATGCAGTTACCACATATACTTTGCTTATCCTGGCTGCCGCCGGGATAAGCAAAGTGTTATCAATGTTTTAAAGGATAAAATTTTATTAATAAACGTGTCTATAATGTCTCTGGGGAGTGCCCACCCCCACTAGAGACATACCACCCACTCAGGTGGGCATATAATGATGTTATTGCAGATGTACAGTAGCCGGCTCCTGTCGGCTGCTGTACGTTTTTATGAACGAAGCCGCCGACTCCACTGAGAGCAGCGAGCATACTATAGCTATTGTAGGTATAGTATGTGCGCTGTCCGCACTGTATAAGCAGCGCGCATACTATAGCTATTGTAGGTATAATATGTGCGCTGTCCGCACTGTTTAAGCATTCAGGACCTTGGACAACGCACATACTATACCTACAATAGGTATAGTATGCAGGGGCGGACTGGCCCAGGTGGCAGGGGGGCAAGTGCCCCCTGGGCTGGTGGTATAGCCCACATCTAGGGCCGCCTCCCTATAGAAACAGACCGGCTGCGGGCATACCAATTTGCAGCCGGCGCGGCCATACCGCAGCACAATAGCGACTTTCTGATAGCACACCCCCCCGGTCCACAAGAGTTTTTGATAGCAAACCCCCTCCCCCGGTCCTCAAAATATTTTGATAGCACCCCCCAACCCCTTCGGTCCTCAAAATTTTTTGATAGCACCCCCTTCCTTCTCAGCTGTGGGCTGGCAGTCCGAGACCGCCACCCAGGGCCGGAGGCCCCAGCCAGCCCCTGATAGTATGAGCGTTGCACTCAGAGAAGCCGGCAGCTTCATTCATAAAAAAGTACAGCAGCTGACAGAAGCCGGCTACTGTACATCAGATATAACATCATTATATGCCCACCTGAGTGGGTGGTAGGTCTCTAGGGGGGGGCACCCCCTAGAGACAGTGTAGACACATTTATTAATAAAATTACAAGTTTTAAAACACAGAGAACAGTTTGCTCATCGATGAGCAAACTATCCGGTAACCGGATTGCTCCGGATTACACTGTCATGGCAATAAATAGTTAATAATTTATATAAGTTTATTGTAGTCATTCAGAAATCTTCCAACAGCATGTTTATATAAATCTTTGCACTTTCCTCTAGTTATCTCTTCTTCTTCTTCCTCCCCTCCTCTGGAATTTCTCTGTCTCAGATTCTATTAATGTTTTCATTTAGATGTAGCAGTGCTGAAGCTCTTGTCAAGATGTTCCCCTACCCAATGTACTAACCAAGGCTAAACTGAATTGCTAACTAACACACAAAATATGATTGAATATTCTCTTCAGAATAAAATGCAACACCCCTTTAATATCCCTTTAAGGAGCCGTATAAAACTAGCTACCCCTCCCTTAATAAAGGTCTTTGTCATTAAGCTCTACTTTGACTTGTTGTCAGCGTGGTTCTTACCCGTGGCGTGCACACACTTAAACAAAGCATCAATTTGACAGCAGACACTTAAGAGGACAGCCCACTCGAAAGTTGTGAAGGCCTCCCATGACAACACATCCAGAGTTACCAGATTGCGTCTTCAACAATCCGGTTTATGGATTGCGGCTTGTCTGAAGCCAATTGCGTTCACCGCATCCAGATCTGTGTGAGAGTGAGAAAGCTGGGTCTCTCTCAGAGGTCATGGATCTTCCAGCAGGAAAATGACCCAAAACACACTTCAAAAAGCACTAGAAAATGGTTTGAGAGAAAGCACTGGAGACTTCTAAGGTAGCCAGCAATGAGTCCAGACCTTAATCCCATAGAACACCTGTGGAGAGATCTAAAAATGGCAGTTTGGAGAAGGCACCCTGCAAATATCAGGGACCTGGAGCAGTTTGCCAAAGAAGAATGGTCTAAAATTCCAGCAGAGCATTGTAAGAAACTCATTGATGGTTACCGGAAGCGGTTGACCGCAGTTATTTTGGCTAAAGGTTGTGCAACCAAGTATTAGGCTGAGGGTGCCAATACTTTTGTCTGGCCCATTTTTGGAGTTTTGTGTGAAATGATCAATGTTTTGCTTTTTGCTTCATTCTCTTTTGTGTTTTTTCATTTAAGACAAATTAAATGAAGATAATAAAACCAAAGAATTTGTGATTACAATAATTTTCAGGAAGAAACTGAGTATTATCTGACAGAATTGCAGGAGTGTCAATACTTTTGGCCACAACTGTAGTCCTGCACATCATTGTTGGCACCCATGAAGTTTAAGTACATAATGTGGAGTGTCCCCTGAATAAAATCAAACAAGTAATAATGAAATGTGAACAAGGGCAGTGCTGCAATACAGGACAGCAGATAAAGGCAGGGTTGGTCTGGCCTGCCAGGGAACCAGGCAGTCTCTTGGCGAACCCCATGGCCCCAGCCCACATCCCCACCCAGGGCTGAACAGAGAGTGCCCAAGCTCTCTTCCCCCCCACAGAGCTAGCGCTAATAATCATATTGGCGTGCACTGTGCGCCGATATGATTAGTCTCTACAGATGGTATAGCAGAGAGACTCAATCTCCCTTTTCTGTCTCCTGTGTTCAGCGACACTGCTGGCGCATGCACAGGAGTTCAGAGTCTCTGTGATTCTCCAGCGCTGGACTCTGAAGGATCCATCGCTAAAGTGAGTCGTGTTTTTTTTACCAAGAAGGGGTACTACAGGGGTCCAGGATAGGGAGACACATATACCAGTATAAGGAAGGACTCAGTATGGCATCATATATATCAGGATCGGGGACATATATACCAGGATGAGGATTATGTATATACCAGGATGGGGAACATATATGCCAGAATGTGGTGCCCCTGCGACCAGGAGGCCACATAGGGAACTGCAGCCAGGTAGGAGGAAAGACAGTTGCACCATAACACCCTCACAGATAGCCCACACAACCACTAGAGAGCAGCACCCAACCCGGAGCCCGGGAACTCTAGGCGGGAAAGGGGTGGTGGGTTTAGAGACAGTGGGTGGGCCAGCAAGCAGGTCAGGTGACAGAGGGTAGATATAGAGAAGGGGGAGGAGGAAGGAGTCAGTAGGCCCAGGGTGCCGAGCAGCCAGAACACAGACTAGCAGCAGGCTGAGAAGCACGGCACAGGCCGAAAGACAGCAGTAGGCCGGTGTAGGCTGAGACGAAAAGACAAGAAGCACACGTCCTGGAAGAGTGAGGTGGAAGGAGCGCAGAATCTGGAGAGCCAGTGCGAGCCACAGAGAGAAAGCCCATCCGGAGCCAGCACCCCGGGAGTGTGAGGGAAGAGAGGACCAGTAGCACTGGGTCCTAGAAACACGGCTGAGACGGCAGACTGCAGGCGGAGTAGCCCTCCTATTGAACCCGAAGTACACAGAGGAAGCCTGATAGAGCCTCACCCAGCAGGACTATTGGAAGCTAGTCTAGCAGCAGAGTGTCGGCTCTGAAGGGGACCGATGATCTACCCGGTATCCCCAGATTAACCGATGGGGAACTCCAGCTTCAAGTTTGGGTTCCCACCCCAAAGGACAGGCAGCTCAGTGGCAACCAGGAGGGCCCACAGGGGTCCGAGCCACCGCCATACTGTCTGGAGACGCACACCAATTGAGGAAAGAGAGAGAGTTAAAGCCTGGAAAGGACAGAGAAAGAGTGAGGGGTCACAGAGAGGAACAACCTGGCTGCAGGGAGTAAAGGAACCTGGAGGGGAGAGTTGTGCCCGTGTAAGAACTTGTAACTGTAACTGAGGAAGCTGAGAAGTAAACACGGTGAACCCTGCCTCTGACTCCCTTGCATGATTCTGCCTGCACATGATTCCCTCCAACAGGTCTGCAGAGGATTGCAACCTGAAGAGCCACAGCCTGTCAGCTCTGAATCCTGAAGGAAGAATTCTGCAGCATCAGGACAGTAAGTGCACTGCACCCATCAAAAGCCTGCACACTACACCACAGACTTTATCATCACGGCCCCAGGGAACCCAGTTCTACCCGCGGAGAACTATACCATCATTAGCTGCTATAACATCATCCCCGGAGGTTCTGCAGCAGCGATGGTCCCACTATTGACCACAAGCCGTGGGTGGCGTCACGACTGACCTTATCTCCTGTAAATATTCCCCTTATTATTGCCAGGGCCCGGGACACGGTCCAGACCAGGACCCCGTGACATCCCCCAGCAACGAACCCGGTCTGGTACAGAGTACCCCCGTCCCAGTGGGCTCGACAACCACCAGGAAGGACTCAGTATGGGGTCATATATATCAGGATCGGGATTATGTATATACCAGGATGGGGAACATATATGCCAGGATGGTCCAAGATGGGGACATATATATCAGGAAGGGGTCCAGGATGGAGATATATATACCATGATGAGGATATATACCAGGATGGAGGCATGTATATACCAGAAAGGGGGCATATATAAACCAGGATGGGGGACATATATGCTAGGATGGACCCGGGATGTGGAACAGATTCACTAGGATGGGGGACATACAATATATCCCAGGATAGGGGACAGAATTTACCAGGATGGGGTACATATATACCAGAGTGGGCCCAAGATGGAGACATATATACCAGGGTGCTCCCAGGATGGGGACACATATACCATTGTGGGGACATATATACCCAGGAAAAGGAACATCTGTACAGGATTGGGGAAATTACTACACCATGAAGGGGGCAGGGGAGCAACATGTTTTTATAAGATTTAGAAAGCTACAAGAGCCCGTACATCTGACATGTATGGGCCCGATCACATGATCTACCCGGCTTCAATATGGGCATACGCGGAGCCGGGCCAATCACGTGATCGGGCCCATAATGTACCAGGGCTGATCACGTGATCGGGCGCATAATGTACCGGGCGGATGTGACGTACCAGCCGGTGCATCATAGCTGGAAAAGAGGACGGGAGATTCCAAAAAAAAGGAGGAAATCAATACAGAATAATGACGCCCAGCAGGGGTGTGCGGTGAAGCAGCGAGGAGGGGACCATGGAGCCTGGAGCCGCCTTTCCGGTCTCCTGAGAGAGCGACACACAGTAAGTTCAAAGTCATTTTTCTAAAACTTTAAAGGGCAGATTTACAACAGAGTGGGATGGTTAAGGAGCACTTAGGAAGGTGTAGGGACAGCTAGTGATAGGTCAGGGGCTTAATTCCAGGTGACAGGTTCCCTTTAAATGTAAAGTAGGCAATTAACCATTCTTGTTATAGGGACAGATACTCAGGGTATTGTGAGTGTCAAAAGGTGAACATGGGGCATCATTGCTTTCTAGGAGCAAAATGTGGACACTTTCCTAGGGAACTTGCATAGGGCATTAATATTTTCTAGGGGTCAATTTTACCATCTGGAGGGCATTATTGCCATGTAAGGGGCACAGTGGTGATAAGTTATTAATTGGTGGGTGTCCGACTGCTGAATGTGCAACTTTTATCCCTATTAAGGTACCTTCACACACAGCAATAATGCTAGGCAATTACACTGGCAATTTGCTGGTTGCAGTGAAATCATGGACACATTGTCACATTGTTCCATTTGTACACAGCAACAAAATAGAAAAATGTTTCTATGATTTCACTGCAACCAGCAAATTGCCAGTGAAATTGCCTTGCAATATTGATGTGTGTGAAGGTACCTTTACAAGGTCGAAAAAAAATTAAAAAAAAGATTCAGCACCAAGTCCTTAGATATAGATCCTTAAAAATTAATTTTATTTGAAAAAAAATTAAAATCTACATATTAAAAACATCATCCTTAAAGATGGTCCTTAGTCACAGGTTTGTTGTCTCCCCATTAGACTGGAGCTCATGTACAGCTCGACCACTGATCCATTAATTCCCTCAGTGACTGTGAGCAGGCCCGGACTGACAAGTGGCAGAAGCGGGATATTTCCCTATGGGCCGGTAGTTGTGGAGTGGGCAGGACCACAGCATATGCTCTTCCGACCTCCGGCTGGCTTTAAATCACTTTGCGGCCGCCACCACCTGCCGGGAATAGCAGGGTCTGGGGAGCATTGACAGCCGGGCTGCCAAGTTACCAACAAGATATCAGAGGAGAGCAGCAGGGGCCGGTAGAGCATGACTGCTCTGCTCTGACAGCTGTGAGGGCCCGAGGAGATTGACAGGAGAATGGGCGCGGGAGGAGAGGTGAGAGGGTGAGCCCCAATTTCCTCCAGGCCATGCCCCCTCACCTCTTCTGTGGGCCCCATCTCTCTCTCTTACTGTGTGGCTGACTATGTGTCTGTGTGTGGCTGGGGCTGTGTGGCTGTGGCTGACTGTGTCTGTGTGGCTGTGTCTGTGTTTGGCTGTGGCTGACTATGTGTCTGTGTGTGGCTGGGTCTGACTGTGTGTGGCTGGGGCTGCGTGGCTGGCTGTGTGATGACTATGTGTCTGTGTGTGGCTGGGGTTGTGTGGCTGACTGTGTGTTTGTGTGGCTATGTGTCTGTGTGGCTGACTGTGTGTCTATGTGTTTGTGTGGCTGACTATGTGTCTATGTGTGGCTGGGGCTGCATGGCTGTGGCTAGCTGTGTGTGGCTGAGGCTGCGTGGCTGTGGCTGGCTGTGTGTGTCTATGTGTCAGTGTGTGGCTGGGGCTGCTTGGCTGTGTGGCTGACTGTGGGGCTGGCTGTGTGTGGCTGACTGTGTATCTGTTTGTGTCTGTGTGTGGTTGGCTGTGTGGCTGACTGTGTATCTGTGTGTGGATGTGTATGGCTGTGTGTGCCTGACTGTGTGTGTATGTGGCTGACTATGTGGCTATGTGTCTTGGTGGGGATGTCTGTGTGTGGCTGGCAGTGTGTGGCTGTGGCTGACTGTGTGGCTGTGTGTAGCTGGCTGTGTGGCTGTGTATGTGTCTCTTGCTGGATGTGTGTTGCTGACTGTGTGTTGCTGTGGCTTACTGTGAGGCTGTGGCCTGCTGAATGTGTGGCTGACTGTGTGTCGCTGTGGCTGGCTGTGTGTGCCTGTGGCTAGCTTTGTGTAACTGGCTGTGTGTCTGTGTGTGGCTGGCTGTGTGTGTGTCTGTGTGGCTGGCTGTTTGTGGCTGACTGTGGGTCACTGTGGCTGGCTGTGTGTGGCTGACTGTGTTTCTGTGTGGCTGACTGTGTCTGTGTAGCTGGGGCTGCGTGGCTGGCTGTGTGTGGCTGTAGCTGGCTGTGTGTGGCTGGGGCTTCGTGGCTGTCTGTGTGTGCCTGGGGCTGCATGACTGTGGCTGGCTGTGTGTGTCTGTGGCTGGCTGTGTGGCTGACTATGTGTCTGTGTGTGGCTGGGGCTGCTTGGGTGTGGCTGACTGTGTGGTTGGCTGTGTGTGTCTGTGTGGCTGACTGTGTGGCTGTGTGTGGCTGACTGTGTGTCTGTGTGTGACTGTGTAGCTGGCTGTGTGTGGCTGGCTGTGTGTGTGGCTGTGGCTGGCTGTGTGTGGCTGTGTATCTGTGTGTGGCTCTGGATGGCTGTGTGTGGCTGTGTGCCTGACTGTGTGTCTGTGTGTGGCTAGCTGTGTGTGGCTGACTGTGTGGCTGGCTGTGTGTTGCTGTGGATGGCTGTGTGCCTGACTGTGTGTGTCTGTCTTTTTGTGGCTAGTTGTGTGTGGCTGACTGTGCAGCTGGCTGTGTGGTTGTGTATGTGTCTCTGTGGAAGGCTGTGTGTTGCTGACTGTGTTTCTGTGGCTGGCTGTGGCTTACTGTGTGGCTGTGGCTGGCTGTGTGTGTGTCTGTGTGGCTGGCTGTTTGTGGCTGACTGTGGGTCACTGTGGCTGTGGCTGGCTGTGTGTGGCTGTGTGTGGCTGACTGTGTTTCTGTGTGGCTGACTGTGTCTGTGTAGCTGGGACTGCGTGGCTGGCTGTGTGTGGCTGTAGCTGGCTGTGTGTGGCTGGGGCTTCGTGGCTGTCTGTGTGTGCCTGGGGCTGCATGACTGTGGCTGGCTGTGTGTGTCTGTGGCTGGCTGTGTGGCTGACTATGTGTCTGTGTGTGGCTGGGGCTGCTTGGGTGTGGCTGACTGTGTGGTTGGCTGTGTGTGTCTGTGTGGCTGACTGTGTGGCTGTGTGTGGCTGACTGTGTGTCTGTGTGTGACTGTGTAGCTGGCTGTGTGTGGCTGGCTGTGTGTGTGGCTGTGGCTGGCTGTGTGTGGCTGTCTGTGTGGCTGTGTATCTGTGTGTGGCTGTGGATGGCTGTGTGTGGCTGTGTGTGGCTGTGTGCCTGACTGTGTGTCTGTGTGTGGCTAGCTGTGTGTGGCTGACTGTGTGGCTGGCTGTGTGTTGCTGTGGATGGCTGTGTGCCTGACTGTGTGTGTCTGTCTTTTTGTGGCTAGTTGTGTGTGGCTGACTGTGCAGCTGGCTGTGTGGTTGTGTATGTGTCTCTGTGGAAGGCTGTGTGTTGCTGACTGTGTTTCTGTGGCTGGCTGTGGCTTACTGTGTGGCTGTGGCTGGCTGTGTGTGGCTGTGGCCTGCTAACTGTGTGGCTGACTGGCTGTGTGTGGCTGATAATGTGTGGCTGTGGCTGGCTGTGTGTGGCTGTGGGTAGCTTTGTGTGGCTGGCTGTTTGTGGCTGACTGTGTTGCTGTGGCTGGCTGTGTGTGGCTGTGGTTAGCTGTGTGTGGCTGTGGCTGGCTGTGTGTGGATGAGGCTGGCTGTGTGTGGCTGGGGCTGTGTGTGTGTGTCTGTGTGGCTGGCTGTGTGTGTCTGTGGCTGGCTGTATGTCTGTGTGTGGCTGTGGCTGGCTGTGGCTTACTGTGTGTCTGTGTGTGGCTGTGGCCTTCTAACTGTGTGGCTGACTGGCTGTGTGTGGCTGTGGCTAGCAGTGTGTGGCTGTGGCTAACTTTGTGTGGCTGGCTGTGTGACTGTGTGTGGCTGTGTGTGTGGCTGGCTGTTTGTGGCCAACTATGTGTCGCTGAGGCTGGCTGTGTGTGGCTGTGGCTGGCTGTGTGTGGCTGTGGCGGGCTGTGTGTGGCTGGGGCTGGCTGTGTGGCTGGCTGTGTGTGTATTTGTGTGGTTGGCCGTGTGTGGCTGGCTGTGTGTGGTTGGTTGTGTCTACACAGCACTATACTGTAAATACAGGTCCACAGTACATTCTGTGTTAGTGTGTCTGTATATACTGTATATATATAGGTTTGACATGTATATACTTTATAGTGCTGTGTATACAAGATAAAGAGCCAGCAGTCTCTAATGTGTATACAGCTGCAAGTCTCTAATGTGTATATTGCCGGCAGTCTCTAATGTGTATATTGCTGGCAGTCTCTAATGCATATATTGCCGGCAGTCTCTAATGTGTATATTGCTAGCAGTCTCTAATGTGTATACGTGGCGCCCCTCTGGCTAGGCGCCACAGGGAAGTATTACACTGTGACAACAAATGTGTTATCTCCGTAAGTTATCAGTTCACGGTTTAACCTGTGGAGTCTGTTCTGCAGACACACACCTAGGATTAGGCCACTTAGAAAAGGGGATACTGGTTATTTAGTAGGTCCCAAAAGAGGGTGGAGCCTAGGTTAGAGCTGTAGAAGCAGGAAGTTAGTGAGAGAAGATAGAGGAGACAGTGCTGGAAAGGCAGTCAGGTAGGACAGGCCTGACAGCACAGCTGACAGGAGGGAGCCCCATCTTTAGGTGGGGGCCCAGGACAGAAGGCAACGGGCCAGGACTGGTTGGAGCCAGCTGGTCGCGTTGAGGGAAACACCGGCAATGTGGGAAGTCGAGGCGGCCAGAAGTTCAACTCTGACCGCAGACCAACGAGCTGCAGGCCCATAAAAACAGGGTTGCTGACAGCACCACAAGGTACCTCGCCCTTCAGGACCTAGAACCGGTTCAGGACACTAGAGGAGAAGGGCAAAAATTGCGGTGCCGGCGGGAGGCTTTGCTTACTTGGGGCCCTGTCCGGACCAGTGGGGCACAGACCTTGCCTACTAACTACAGACAGTGGGACTGGCGGGAGAGCTCTGCGAGGGTGGTAGAGACCGGGAAGAGAGAAGTTAACCTTGAAAGACCAAGAGAGAACACCTAGAGACTCCATAAGGGGGACCCTGAGCTGGCAACATCCAACTGGTAAACCAAACTGTACCGTGTTCCGTTTTACCATCTGCCGGTACCTAGTAAAGTGGAGTAAAACTTAAACTGGTCTCCGATGTTCCTCCCGCCAGTGCCCGGAGGGCTCAGCACCATCAGCAGCTCATCAGAGAGGTAAGAACTGCAACACCTACAACTACTCCCTCTCATCACTATCCTCCTCATTCACCACTGCCCTGAGGTAATAGCTCCACCTGTAGGGAGCTGGACTACTCTCTGCTGCACCTACATCACCTCAGCGGCCGGTACCATATTACCGGGAACTACAGGTGGTGTCACATTCCCCTGTAAATACTCCCTTCTCCACCACCATCTACTCAAATGATAACCAGGACACAGAACCGGGAATCCGACACCCGTGATTCCCCATCCAAGAAGCCATCAGTCCCGATGTCCGAGTACCCTAGCCCTGGCCACATCAGCAGTCTCTAATGCATATATTGCCATCTGTCTCTAATGCATACATTTCCGGCAGTCTGTAATGTGTATACAGCCGGCAGTTTGTAATGTGCATACGGCCGGCAGTCTGTAAAGGTACCTTTACACGCCGCCACTGCGTGGTAGCAACTGCCTGGCAATCAAGGATTTTTGTGACTGTTGCCTTGAAATTGCTACGAAGTGACGGCGTGTAATTTGGGAAAGTGATCGGGTTCCTCGCAGTTGCTTCGGGTAGCTGTTTCCGAGCCGTGTTCAAGAATCCAAGGCAACACAAAGGGAGAATTGCCATGGTAGTGGTATGTAAACGGGGGACAGGGATGGAATCAGCGTCGCCTAGTGATTTCCCCGGGGCGTGCCACAGCGTGCTGGATACCGCGCCCCTTCAGCGATGATTGGTGGGGGCTACTGTGTAACCATTGGCTGTCCCTTCACAGGGCGCCATATTTAAAGAGCTGACCATTCACACTACACAATTGCAATGGCGTTATGTATTAGCCAGCCTTCCTGTGCAGGCTGCCCAATCATGATGCTATTGCGTTGTCCAATCACCGTGTTAGCATCACGGAATATACAACTCTGTCACGCCTATGTTTTGGCAGAACATGTACGTCCACATTCCCCTACTGATTGCGGCGTGTGAAGGGGCGACGGGATTACCTTCAGTTGACAACGCAATGGCGGCATGTACATGTGAAATCGGTGATCGTTGGCAACCGTTAAAAACGTGCGCGTGCACGTACGGTTGATACCGGTTGCCAGGGATAGTGGCGGCGTGTAAAGGTACCTTTATGTGTATATAGCCGGCAGTCTCTAACAGTGGCGGATTATAATGAGGTCAAATGGGGCTACCGCCCCAGGCCCAGGTCCCCAGGAGGGCCCAAACTCCAAAAAGTAAATAGCCTCCAATGCCCCTATTATAATCCACAGCAGCGGCAGCATCGCAGTGTCGGCGCTGATTTAAAAGATGCTCGGGGAAAGGGCCGCCCTCTTAATGATCTGCGGCGCCGCAGCCAGCAGGGCAGAGTGCGGGTGCGTGCAGCTGTTGGAGGACGGAGCCACCATCCACGCACACCTGTCTGCCAGAGAGGAGCTGCGTGCTCTGAGTCTGAGTCTGCTGTGAGGCGGGAGCTCAGCCTGCACTCACAGACCCTTTGACAACGGAAGAGAAGGTGCCCAGGCTGCCTCAGCCTGATCTTTTGTATATTTGTGGTACTACTGCTCATGTGCCTGCACTTCACATCAGTGCATGGACAGCAGCAGGAAGCTCCGTATGTAATGTGATCTAACAGTCACAACGGGGTCAGTGTATAAAAAGACTACAAGCAGTGCAAGAGCCGCCCTAGGAGGACTGTCCAAAACTACATGGGGCAAGTGCAGGTATTAGACACTGTGTCCCTCTGCCCCTACATCTTGATGTTTTGCTTGTATCATCATGTATGTAACGGATATATAAATGCATGATGTGAGCAAAATATCCAGATGCACTTGAATTGATGCATCATTTTGAATACCTCAGCCCCCAGCGCAAGTGTGCACTTCACCCTCCATCTTGGATACAATTGTATGATGCATCATTTCAAGTGCCCCAGGCCCCTGCAGCACACTGTGTGTTTGCTCCATCTGGATATTTTGCTTACATCATGCATTTATATATCCAATGGCGTAACTAGACTCCAAAGGGCCCCAGTGCGAAAACTGGACCTGGGCCCCCCCAGTGTTATGTATGTCTGTATATGTATGTAGGTGGGTACAGAGATAAGTTGTATAGTACACATTATACATGTAGACGTGTGTACATATATGAGCTGTATGGTACATGTGTGTTCTTGTTGTGCATGTATATAACGGTATGTGTATGTATTGTGTGCTCCACATACACTGCCTATGAAGCCATGGACTCTGTGTGGACTCTCAGGCTGGGTAGAACAAAGACTGTGGTGGGTCCAAAGCCCGCACAGCCCCTTTATCTGCAGGCACTGGGATCTCCTGGTACTTCAGCTCCACGGAGGGACCCTGAGCCCTGGCTGCTGCGCTCGGTGGGGGATTGAGCACCGCACTTGCCACTGTGGTGACACTGACATGTTGGAGGCTGGTGATGTTCGTGCTCTCAGTCAGTACGAGCACATGTTTAGCCTGGCTGCTTGTGAGGAGATGGCAAAGAGATGGGGCACTGCCACTCAGAATCCCTCATCATCGCCACTTCTCCACTCCTTGTGCACAGGTCTGTTGTTCTCAGGATCCGCCCACTCCTGCCCTCTGTCAAGGGCCCTTGGTCTCCTCCGCTCCTCGCCTGCTGATTGGTGGCTCCCGCTCGGCTAAAGCGTGCCACTAATTTTATTAATAGTGATGGGAGCAGCCAATGCCAGCACCGGGCAGGGGGGAGCAGAACACGCTTGTGTAGGGAACAATCAGGGGGGCAGGAAGCAGCTGCGGCCAGCAGACATCACACCGACCGGCAGGGCCGGTTTTAGACAAAATTGGGCCCTGGGCAGAAGTTAAAAGTGTGGCCCCATCTGCTAACAAATTGCACCATCACACACAAACATTTGAGTTGTATTTACTGAAACCTAGCGTTTTTCACGCCAATTTTGATGAGATGGCATGCTGAGGTCAGATCTCCCTGGCTTATGAAGAGATATACAACTTTTCATGAATCTGTGGCATCTAAAGAGTGCCACTGCGGAAAAGTCTTGCTGATTGACAGCCAGATCCCCACAGTTAGGTATCAGGGAGCTGTCTGTCAATCTGGATGACATCAGCAGTTATGCTCCACTGACAGAGCAGAGTGGAAAAGAAGGAGCTGCTCAGTCAATGTGATTTCACTGGCATCAGGAGAATAGTCATCAGAAGACATATACTGCCTCACACAGAAGAGCTGACAGATCCTCTATATACTACACGACACAGGAGAGATGACAGATCCTCTATATAGTACACCGCACAGGAGAGCCGACAGATCCTCTATATACTACACCACACAGGAGAGCCGACAGCTCCTCTATATACTACATCACACAGGAGAGCTGACAGATCCTCTATATACTACACCACACAGGAGAGCCGACAGAACCTCTATATACTACCCCATACAGGAGAGCCGACAGCTCCTCTATATACTACACCATACAGGAGAGCTGCCAGATCCTCTATATACTACACCACACAGGAGAGCTGACAGATGATAGATACATAGATTAGAGATAGATAGAGTGATAGATGATTATAGATGATGATAGATTCATAGCTAGATAGTACACACACACACAGAGCTCTGCTATGCTCATATTATGCATATTGTTATTTCCTATCTGTAGTAAAATTAGGTGTACATGGTTTGTGCACAGCAGAGAGGTGTTTGCCAATGTGTAATAGCTTTCTTCTCATTATCAGGCAGCTCTGCACACCCTAGCTCTGCATTCAGCAGGCAGCATGCTCCTCCTTCACGTTCTTCCCCAGTCCCAGTGCTCAGGGTGATGTAGCAGTGCTGGCACCCCTCCCCCACCCACCCTCCAGGGATAGCAGTGTATAGAGTACTAATATAAAGCTACAGTACAGTGCTCCTGCAGCTCTTCCTGTATCTGGCTCTGTGGAGCAGCCGAGGAAATGCTGCTTCCTTATTCAAACCTTGCATTTGTGTACAGGGGGCCCTCACTCTCTCCTTTCTGAGGGCCAACTCCAATACTGTGTCACCCCCACTGACCCTGCAGACACTGGGGGCCCTCATTCTGAACAACGATAATAACAGAGGAGCCAATGTAACTTACTTTGGCCCAGAGAGTGATGCAGCAGGGAGCAGTGAATTCCCTCTGTTCGTCATCATAGTGCCAGTGAATGAAGAGAGGAGGAGGCAGGGGCTCCACCAATCACAGCACAGCTCACTGGCTGAGCTGTGCTACTAATCCAAAGGACAGAGTGCAGTGAAAACTAACACTGATTGGATGTACTTTAACCAATTAGTTTAAGGCTGAGCTGCAGCACCACTCTCCTGCAATACTGAAGACCGGAATAGTGCAGAGTAGTGATACTGCGGTAACAGCTGATCGGAACAACAGTGTTCCGGTCTGCATGCAGAGTGAGTGGCAGGAGGCCGCAGATGGGGGTGATATTCGGCGCACACTGCTCTCAGGGAAGGAGAGCGGGGAAGAGTCGATAAACCTTCAGCAACATTATTAGTGTAGGACCCTGCTGGGGGCCCTTCAGAGGGTGGGGGCCCTGGGCAAGTGCCCAGTCTGGCCCCCCCCCTAACGCCGGCCCTGCCGACCGGGAATAGGACAGGAGACTGGAAAAGTTTAGAGTGTATCATAGTTAACTTCTACCTATTAGTGTCCCGGCCAATCACAGGCCACGAGACACCTGAGCAGTCAATCACAGGCCAGAATCTGATGTCATGCGCCCACTGGCATGTGATTGGCCGCGACAGTGGCGGGGGCATAGAGAGAACTATGCTGGACTTTATACATCCGGCGGCCGTGATCAGCCGCATGGGGACATGTATGTGCGCACATCCATGTAAAGCAGGTGCAGCGGTCACAGAGGTCGGTGGGCGCTGGGCCCCTGTACCTCTTGCAATCCCTGCGAACACGGTTGTTACGCCACTGTATATATCCATCACATACTTGATGATACAAGCAATATATCTAGAAGGAGGGGCACAGTATGTGGGACCAGCATTTGCCCCATGTGTTCTTCTGTATGTGTGTGGTTTGTGCAGTTTGTATTATTGTGCATGTATGCCTGTCTGTACTCTTGTGCATGCATGTTCCTGTCTGCAATCTTGTGCATGTGTACCTTTCTGTATTCTTGTGCATGCATGTATTTGCGTTCTTGTGCCTGTATTCTTGTGCCTACGTTTGCTCCCTTTCTGCATTCTTGTGCATGTGTATCTTTCTGTGTTCTTGTGCATACATGTGTTTGTGTTCTTGTGCCTGTATTCTTGTGCCTACGTTTTCTCCCTGTCTGCGTTCTTGTGCGTGTGCCTGTCTGCATTCTTGTGCATGTGCCTGTCTGCGTTCTTGTGCATGTGTATCTTTCTGTGTTCTTGTGCATGCGTGTGTTTGAGTTCTTGTGCCTGTATTCTTGTACCTGCATTTGCTCCCTGTCTGCGTTCTTGTGCATGTGCCTATCTGCATTTTTGTGCGTGCTTATGCTTGTTTGAATTCTTGTGCCTGCACATGCATCCTGTCTGCTTTCTTGAGTGTGCATATTTGTGTTTTTGTGTGTGTGGTCTCCTGCTGTATACAGGGGGCTGTGTGTGGCTCCTGCTGTATACAGGGGGCTGTGTGTGGGCTCCTGCTGTGTACAGGGGGCTATATGTGGGGTTCCTGTTGTATGCAGGGTTCTATGTGTGGACTCCTGCTATATGCAGGGGACTGTGTGTTGGCTCCTGCTGCATACAGGAGGCTATGTGTGGGCTCCTGCGGTATACAGGGGGCTATGTGTGGGCTCCTGCTGTATACACAGGGCTATGTGTGGGCTCCTGCTGCATACAGGAGGCTATTTGTGGGCTCCTACTGGGTGCTATGTGTGAGTTCCTATTGCCTTCATTTCCCACCCCTACTCTGTTATACATAGTTCTATCTATGTTATGTATAGCATGCCACTGTTTTTTCCTTGTTTTGCTTTCATGGATCTGCACATGTGTGTTAATCATGTGACTTATCACACGCTGAGTATTTGGTCAGTTTCTACCTCAGTATTTATAAGGTCTCTTTAAGTTTTGTTCACACAGGGTGTTTTTGCAGTATTTTATTTTGCATGATTTTTCATTATTTCTTTTATTTGCTTTTATGTTTTTTTACTTAAATGGAACACAGCTAATCAGTTTCAGGTATATGATGACCCATTAGATGACGCATCACATAACGCGTCACATGACCCATCACATGACCCGTCACATGACCGGGGGGCCCACAGAGTCTGAACAGCCCCGGGCCCTGGCTACTCTTAATCCACCCCTGAGCACACTCATCCACTTTGTCAGACTGTTGTCAGACTGTGCAGTAATGCAGTTCCAAGCCAGTCTAACCTTAGTGGGTGGGAAAAACTTGTGCTCTCCAGAGCAGGGGTTGGCTGGTGGACCTAGCCCTAGGTGCAGTCTGAGTCCTCCGGTGCTGGCAGCACAATCGAGGAGCGGGGGGGGGGGAGGTGCTGCTATCAGAGCCAGGTGGGGTGAGGAGCGGGAGGGGTGGGCTGGTATCAGGGCCAGGTGAGGAGCGGGGGGGCGCTGTTACTCACTCCGCTACGCTCAGTCGTCCCCTTCCCAGGTCCCGCTATCATTGTGGCAGCTACTGCTGTGAAACAAGCCTGAGCAGCCCTTGTCATTAAGGGGGCGGCCCTAAATTAGGGCAATACCACTAGCCTGGGGTACACTTTCCCCCCTGCCACCTGGGCCAGTCCGTCACTGCTCCAGAGTTTCTGGCACAGACATCTCCTCTATCACCAGCATCACCTACAGACAGGGCCGTATTTGCCATTAGGCACTCGTAGGCACGTGCCTAGGGCGGCGCCATTGTTAGGGGGGTGGCGTCTCAGCATGTTTTCTTTTTTTTTTTTTTTTTTCTTTATTTTCGGCCCCGTCTCGGTTGGTCGTAGTAAGCCCCGCCCCCTCATACATTCCCCCCCCTTCCCCGTCGTCAACAGGCCCGCCCACCTCACCCGGCCTGCAGCAGCCAGCTAACAGGCCTGCTGGAAGAGTGGAGGAGGAGCCTGCTGCGGAGGTGACCGTGTTTCCGCCCCCCCCCCGGTCATCGCGCCCACCCACCTCACCTCACTAGCAGTCCGAAAGAGGAGCCGGAGTGGTGGTGGTGCTGCCGCATGACGCTGCTGCAGACAGCATGATTGATGGCAGGCGGCGGCCGGCGGGGGTCATAGTGTACAGTTGCCTGGTGGAACAGCCAGGACCTGTGATGACGTCACGCACATGTGACTTGGGTGTGGCGGAGCCACATTTTACTCGGCAAGAAGAATTGTCAACAGGAGCTGGGACTTACTATTCAAGGTACATGGAGAGGGGTGCAGAGGACATGGAGGGGGGGTGCAGAGGACATGGAGGGGGGTGCAGGGGACATGGAGGGGGGGTGCAGAGGACATGGAGGGGGGTGCAGGGGACATGGAGGGGGGGTGCAGAGGACATGGAGGGGGGTGCAGGGGACATGGAGGGGGGGTGCAGAGGACATGGAGGGGGGTGCAGGGGACATGGAGGGGGGTGCAGAGGACATGGAGAGGGGTGCAGAGGACATGGAGAGGGGTGCAGGGGACATGGAGGGGGGATGCAGAAGATATGGAGGGGGTGCAGGGGACATGGAGGGGGGGTGCAGAGGACATGGAGGGGGTGCAGGGGACATGGAGAGGGGTGCAGAGGACATGGAGGGGGGTGCAGGGGACATGGAGGGGGGTGCAGAGGACATGGAGAGGGGTGCAGAGGACATGGAGGGGGGTGCAGGGGACATGGAGGGGGGTGCAGAGGACATGGAAGGGGGTGCAGAGGACATGGAGGGGGGTGCAGAGGACATGGAGGGGCAGAGGACATGGAGGGGGGTGCAAAGGACATGGAGGGGGGTGCAGAGGACATGGAGTGTGTGCAGAGGACATGGAGGGGGGTGCAGAGGACATGGAGGAGGGTGCAGGGGACATGGAGGGGGGTGCAAGGGACATGGAGGGGTGCACAGGGGACATGGAGGGGGTGCGCAGAGGACATGGAGGGGGTGCGCAGAGGACATGGAGGGGGTGTGCAGAGGACATGGAGGGGATGCGCAGAGGACATGGAGGGGGTGTGCAGAGGACATGGTAGTACACAGTACAGAGCTGAGGACCGTGGAACACTGGACAGCACGGAGCTGAGGACATGGTGGTACATTGTCTGTGCACAGCACGGAGCTGAGGATATGGTGGTACACTGTCTGTGCACAGCAGGGAGCTGGGGACATGGTGGTACACTGTCTGTGAACAGCACGGAGCTGAGGACATGGTGGTACACTGTGTACAGCACGGAGCTGAGGACATGGTGATACACTGAGCACAGCACGGAGCTGAGGACATGGTGGTACACTGTACACAGAACGGAGCTGGGGACATGGTGGTACACTGTGTACAGAACGGAGCTGGGGACATTGTGGTACACTGTGCACAGCACGGAGCTGAGGACATGGTGGCACACTGTCTGTGCACAGCACGGAGCTGAGGACATGGTGGTACACTGTGCACAGCACGGAGCTTAGGGACATGGTGGCACACTGTGTACAGCACGGAGTTGAGGACATGGTGGTACACTGTGTACAGCACGGAGCTGGGGACATGGTGGTACACTGTCTGTGACAGCATGGAGCTGAGAACATGGTGGCACACTGTCTGTGCTCAGCACGGAGCTGAGGACATGGTGGCACACTGTCTGTGCACAGCACGGAGTGAGGACATGGTGGTAACACTGTACTGTCACAGAACTGAGGAATCACTGGTGGGCACACTGTCTGTGCACAGCACGGAGCTGAGGACATGGTGGTACACTGTCTGTGCAACAGAGCTGAGGACATGGTGGCACACTGTCTGTGCACAGCACGGAGCTGAGGACATGGTGGTACACTGTCTGTGCACAGAGTGAGGACATGGTGGCAACACTGTGCACAGCATGGAGCTGAGGACATGGTGGTTCACTGTCTGTGCACAGCACGGAGCTGAGGACATGGTGGTTCACTGTCTGTGCACAGCACGGAGCTGAGGACATGGTGGTACACTGTGCACAGCACGGAGCTGAGGACATGGTGGCACACTGTGCACAGCACGGAGCTGAGGACATGATGGTACACTGTGTACAGCACGGAGCTGAGGACATGGTGGACACTGTGCACAGCACGGAGCTGAGGACATGGTGGTACACTGTGTACAGCACGGAGCTGAGAACATGGTGGCACATGCTGTGCCAGCACGGAGCTGAGGACATGGCGTACACTGTGTGACAGCACGGACGTGAGGACATGGGGCATGTGCAGACGGAGCTGGAGGACATGGTGATATGCGTGCACAGCAGGAGCTGGGATGGTGAGGACATGTTGGTCAGCACGGAGCTGAGGACATGTGACACTGTCTGTGCAAGCCGGAGCTGAGGGACATGGGTGGACATGTCTGTGCACAGCACGGAGCTGAGGACATGGTGGTCACTGTCTGTGCACAGCAGGAGCTGAGGGACATGGTGGTACACTGTCTGTGCAGCAGGACGAGGACTGGTGGAGTGACAGGAGTGGACATGGTGGTACACTGTCTGTGACAGCAGACTGAGGACATGGTGGTACACTGACAGCAGGAGCTGAGACATGGTGGTACTGTCTGGCACAGCACGGAGCTGAGGACATGGTGGTACACTTGTACACAGAACGGAGCTGGGGACATGGTGGTACACTGTCTGTGACAGCACGGAGCTGAGGACATGGTGGTACACTGTGCACAGCACGGAGCTGAGGACATGGTGGACACTGTCTGTGCACAGCACGGAGCTGAGGACATGGTGGTACACTGTGCACAGACGGAGCTGGGGACATGGTGGCACACTGTGTACAGCACGGAGTCTGAGGGACATTGTGGTACACTGTGTACAGCACGGAGCTGAGGAACATGGTGGCACACTGTCTGTGCACAGCATCGGAGCTGAGGACATGGTGGTACACTTCTGTGCCAGCACGGAGCTAGGACATGGTGGCACACGTCTGTGTACAGCACGGAGTTGAGGACATGGTGGTACACTGCTGTACAGCACGAGACTGGGACATGGTGGCACACTGTCTGTGCACAGCACGGAGCTGAGGAACATGGTGGCACACTGTCTGTGCCAGCACGGAGCTGAGGACATGGTGGCACACTGTCTGTGCACAGCACGGAGCTGAGGACATGGTGGTACACTGTCTGTGACACAGAGCTGAGGACATGGTGGCACATGTCTGTGCACAGCACGGAGCTGAGGACATGGTGGTTACACTGTCTGTGCACAGCACGAGCTGAGGACATGGTGGTCACACTGTCTGTGCACAGCACGGAGCTGAGGACATGGTGGTACACTGTTGACGCACGAGAGCTGAGGACATGGTGGCACACTGTGCACAGCACTGGAGCTGAGGACATGGTGGTTACACTGTCTGTCACAGCACGGAGCTGAGGACATGGTGGTTCACTCTGTGCACAGCACGGAGCTGAGGACATGGTGGTACACTGTGCTACAGCACGGAGCTGAGAACATGGTGGCACACTGTCTGTGCTACAGCACGGAGCTGAGGACATGGATGTACACTGTGTACAGCACGGAGCTGAGGACATGGTGGCACACTGTGCACAGCACGGAGCTGAGGACATGGTGGTACACTGTGTACAGCACGGAGCTGAGAACATGGTGGCACACTGTCTGTGCTCAGCACGGAGCTGAGGACATGGTCGTACACTGTCTGTGCACAGCACGGAGCTGAGACATGGTGGTACACTGTGTACAGCACGGAGCTGGGGACATGGTGATACACTGTCTGTGCACAGACGGAGCTGAGGACTGGTGGACACTGTCTGTGCTCAGCAGGAGCTGAGGACAGGTGGACCTGTCTGTGCACAGCACGGAGTGAGGACATGGTGGTGCACTTCTGTGCACAGCACGGAGCTGTGGACATGGTGGTGCATGTCTGTGCACAGCAGGAGCTGAGGACATGGTGGTACACTGTCTGTGCACAGCACGGACTGAGACATGTGGTACACTGTGCACAGCACGGAGCTGAGAACATGGTGGACACTGTCTGTACAGCGGAGTGAGACATGGTGGTACACTGTGTACAGCACGGAGCTGAGACATGGTGTGAACGTCTGTGCACAGCACGGAGCTGAGACAGTGGTACACTGTACACAGAACGAGCTGGACATGGTGGTACACTGTGTACAGAACGGAGCTGGAATTGTGGTACACTGTGCACAGCACGAGTGAGGACATGTGGCACACTGTCTGTGCACAGCACGGAGCTGAGGACATGGTGTACACTGTGCACGCACGGGCTTAGGACATGTGCACACTGTGTACAGCACGGAGTTGAGGACATGGGGTACACTGTGACAGCACGAGCTGGACATGGTGGTACACTGTCTGTGCACAGCATGAGTGAAACATGGTGGCACACTGTCTGTGCTCAGCACGAGCTGAGGACATGGTGCACATGTCTGTGCACAGCACGAGCTGAGACATGGTGGTACACTGTCTGTACACAAATGAGACATGGTGGCACACTGTCTGTGCACAGCACGAGCTGAGGACATGGTGGTACACTGTCTTGCACAGAGTTGAGGACATGGGCACACTGTCTGTGCACAGCACGGAGCTGAGGACAGGTGGTACACTGTCTGTGCACAGAGCTGAGGACTGTGGCACGTGCACAGCATGAGTGAGGACATGGTGGTTCACTGTTGTGCCAGCACGAGCTGGGACATGGTGGTTCATGTCTGTGCACAGCACGGTGAGGACATGGTGTACACTGGCACAGCACGGAGCTGAGGACATGGTGGCACACTGTGCACAGCACGGAGCTGAGACATGTGGTACACTGTGTAAGCACGAGCTGAGGACATGGGCACACTGCAAGCACGGAGCTGAGGACATGGTGGTACACTGTGTACAGCACGGAGCTGAGAACATGGTGCACACTGTCTGTGCTCAGCACGGAGCTGAGGACATGGTCGACACTGTCTGTGCACAGCACGGAGCTGAGGACATGGTGGTACACTGTGTACAGCACGGAGCTGGGGACATGGTGGTACACTGTCTGTGCACAGCACGGAGCTGAGGACATGGTGGCACACTGTCTGTGCTCAGCACGGAGCTGAGGACATGGTGGCACACTGTCTGTGCACAGCACGGAGCTGAGGACATGGTGGTGCACTGTCTGTGCACAGCACGGAGCTGTGGACATGGTGGTGCACTGTCTGTGCACAGCATGGAGCTGAGGACATGGTGGTACACTGTCTGTGCACAGCACGGAGCTGAGGACATGGTGGTACACTGTGCACAGCACGGAGCTGAGAACATGGTGGTACACTGTCTGTGCACAGCAGGGAGCTGAGGACATGGTGGTACACTGTGTACAGCACGGAGCTGAGGACATGGTGGTGAACTGTCTGTGCACAGCACGGAGATGAGGACATGGTGGTACACTGTGCACAGCACGGAGCTGAGAACATGGTGGTACACAGTCTGTGCACAGCACGGAGCTGAGAACATGGTGGTACACTGTCTGTGCACAGCACGGAGCTGAGGACATGGTGGTACACTGTCTCCCGCAGCTTTAAAATCGGTCTGTTTCTCATCCAGGAGAGTTGGACGAGTGACATCTGTTTTTTGGTCTGTTTGGCATCCAACTGCTGTGCGAGTGTCGGACATTTCTCTCAGATCACATCCATGTGATGTCCGTGTGCAATCTGTTCTTTCCTCAGCAGCTATTACTGTAGAATAATTTACAGGAACATTGTACAGTGTTCTCAGCCACATATTGATAATGTATCCCTGAAAAAAACGTATCCGACTCGGATGGTTCGTGTGCGGTCCGTGATTTTGTCAGACCCATAGACTTGCATTGGCGAGTCTTGTACGTGAATCGCAGACTGTCGCAGCATGTTGTGACTTTTTTCTCATCCTGAATCTGGCTGAGAAAAAGCGTCTGACACTCGCCAATCTGCTCTCAGACATTCATTAACATTGGTCCGACTACAATGCAATAAAATCACACATTGCACTCATCAGAGTTTCACGCCAGTGTCTCTGTACCCTAATAATAAAATCCATATAGTAATCCTACAATGTCTGCTGGACATGGTATGGGGGGTTATGGCTCAGTTAGTACACACCATACTTCTTGTTATTAACCAGTTAATGCTCTCTTGTCCACCGCAATACAGTGTCAAAAGACGACGAAAGCGAGACAGGAAGTCACATGGCATCCGAGAGCCCCTGACCTCCAAATAGAAGATCCTCAGATCCTGGTATTGTGACATCATATTAAGAATAATATTTTTTGCATTTATATTACACTATGAACTCCACAGCACTTTACATACATCATCAACACTGTCCCCATAGGGGCTCACAATGTACACAATGTTGTGGCTGGACAAACCTTTTATATGTACTACATGATGAAATGTGGGGGAAAAAGCTACATGAAGTTTGGGGGGATGGCCGAGACTAGGGGGAAGATTGTCCGTGACGGGGGGAGGGGCCGCAACAGGGGAGGAGCTGTGATGGGGAGGGGCCATGATGGGGGAGGAGCCATGACAGGGAGGGGGTCGACCACTGACAGTGCCTAGGGCAGCAGGAACTCCAAATACGGCCCTGCCTACAGAGTGCATACAGCAGTGCCTTATGACAGAAGCAGTTGTCACAGCAGTAGGCTCTGGTGGAGATGTGACTTAAGACTCTTGAGAAGCAACATGGTTCCGACCCACCACAAAAAAACTGTCAAATCTTCGCTCCCAAATTCAAATAACCCCCTCCCTCTGAGCCCCACTGTGCTTAAACCGCAGTAAGCGGCCACATGTTTGGTATTATTGTAGCAGGGAAAGCTCACTTAACAATATACAGGATGCATGTCACCAGAAAAACAAGCTGGACACGATGTATGGGCACTAGGCTATATGGTTGATATTCTCCAGAAAAAAATAGGGTAACTTTTGCAATTTTTCTGCTGTTCCGGCACCTTAGGAGCTCCACAAATGTCATCCGCAAACTATTCCAGCAAAATATGTGCTCCAGAAGTCAAATAGTGCTCATTCCTACAACACCCTACCATGTGGCCAAACAGTAATTTCTGACCACACATCACCACGTTTAGGAGAAATTGTGCAATACATTTGGTGGTCCAGTTTCACCTGTTAACAAATTAAAAAATATAATTTTTACCTCTAAAATGTTGTACTTACTCATCTCAATATTATAAAGTTCTGTGAGGCACCTGTGGGTCCAAAATACTCTCTACACCTCTAGATGAATTCTTTAAGTAGTGAAGTTTCCAATATGGGGTCAATCGAGGGATTTTCTAATTTGTCATCTCAGGGTCTTGGCTAATGTAGCTCACAAACAGAATCTGCGTTCTAAAAGCAAAGTAGCGCTCCTTTCTATCTGATCCCCACTATGTGCTCAAACAGTAGTGTACAACCACATATGGGGTACTGCCAAGTTCGATAAAAATTGCATAACAAACTGTCCTATCCATATTCTCCTGTTATCCCTTGTGTTAATTAAAACTTTAAGGATAAAGTTACATTTCAGCAGAAAAACTCAAGTTTTTTTGTTTTTTTCGATCCAATCTTATGAAATTCTGTATTGTATTTTGTGGGTTACAAATGCTCACCAAACCAGTAGATGAATTCATTGTGGGGTTTAGTTGGCCAAATGGGGTCACTTGTGGGTGCTTTTCTGGCAGCTAAGGCGCTCTGCAAATGCAACATGGTGTCCAAAGGTGCGTTAAATTAAATAGCGCTCTTTGCTTTCCTAGCTTTGCTCATTGCCCAAATATTAGATTTTGACTACATATGGGGTATCACTGAGTTTGGAAGAAATAGCCTAACAAATTATGGGGATCATTTTCTTCTATTAGCCCTCAGGTAAATTATAACTTTGGTGCTAAAATTTTTTATTATTTTTTTTTAAATGTTGTTAATATTCTGTAGGTTAAAAAATACTCAGTAAACCACTAGATGACTTCCTTGAGGGGTCTAGTTTCCAAAATGGGGTGACATGTAAGCGGCTCTGAAAATGCAGCATGGCATTCACCATCTATTCCAGACATATCTACACTCCAAAAATCAATAATGCTCTTTCCTTTTTGAGCCCTGCCATGTACCCAAACAGCAGTTTATGACCACAAATGGGATATCATCATGTTCAGGAGACATTAAGTGAAAAATTATGGGTTATGTTTTCTTATATTGATACATTGTAAAAATTACACATTTGAGGCTAAAATAAAAATTTTTACGGAAAAATCGTAATTGTCATTTTCACATCCACATTTTAAAAATTTCTGTGAAACACAGATCAATTCAAAATATTGAACACGCCTACATGTACTCCTTGATGGATCTGGTTTTCAAAATGGGGTCACTTGTGGGTGTTTATGGATTTGATACCTCAGAGACCCTTCAAATGAAACATAATTAGGGCATCTAAATTTGGTGTTTGGGTGCTGTTCGTAAATTAATAAAATTTGTTGAAAGGCTGCACTTAGTCAACAAGCTTTATTGCATGTGGGAAGGTGACTATACACTGCTGTGAACAATAAAGATTACAAAAAAACCTGACATTGGTTCCTATTTTTGATAACCAGTGCAGGTATAAACAGACAGCTACAGACTGAAACCCTCAGATGCCTACTTTACCCTGTCTGGTTATCAAAAATACTGGGGACACCAGGTCTTTTTTTACATGAACTATTTAAATGATTTTTTAAAGAAATGGCAATTGGCTTTACCTTATCTACTATATAATCGTTTAATTCTGTCTTTAACGGAAATCCCGCGTCGCTAATAGGTCGCGCTCGGCCGGGCGCGACCTATCAGCGACAGGCCCAGTGTGGCCGCGAATTGTCGCTGGATTTGAACCAAGCACACTACTGCCGGGAGATCAGCGGCTCTAGCCGCTGATTTCCCAACGGTAGCTGCGGGTCATCTCCTGCCGCACGGAGATCAGGAGTCATCTCCCAACACATCTGACTGTTTGACATCTCACCAGCGACCACGTAGTGACCCTAGAGCGATCTTTACCAGGTTGTATCGTTGTTGGGATCGCTGGAGCATTGCCAAGTGTGACAGTACCTTACTGATCGCTGGTGAGGTGTCACACGTGCAGATATATTGAATGAAGCCGCATCGCTGATTGGTCGAGCCCGGACAGCCGCGACCAATCAGTGACAGGTGCCGTCTGGCTGCGAATTGCCACGGAATTTGAACCACTCTTTGCTGATTGGTCACGCCCGCCCGGCCGTGACTAATCAGTGATATTGGCGCGGAATTTAACCCCCACTCACAGCGCGAGCAATAACATTTAATGATAATGTATATATTTTACCTGGAAAATCCTGTATATTCATTGCATTATTCTTAAATCTTCATAAATAAACCATATACATATTCTAGAATACCTGATGCGTTAGAATCGGGCCACCAACTAGTTTTTTATAACTAGGCAAGATAAAGTAGACAGCTGGGACCTGGCATTATCAGGGTGGGAAGGGCCATGGTTATGGTTAGCCTTTAACCAAACTTTATTAACATACGAACAGCACCCGAACAACGAACTCAGATATGCACTTTAAAAAAAAAAAAATAATTAAAAATATATTCAACCCACAATATGCTGAGTGGGTTCACAGCGGTGCATGGAGAACCCAAGGTGGTACTCCTTGGATTAAGCAAACGTTGTAAACATAAAAATAGAAAATTGTTGTTAAAATGTTAACCCTTTTGACATCCTAACAAAATAAAATGGCATTTGAAAAATGATGCTGATGTAAAGTAGACATATGAGGAATGTTATTTTTTAATTACTTTGTGCAGTGTGACTAACTAGATTAAGACTATAAAAATTGAAAATTGCTATTTTTTCAAAATTATCGCCAAAATTCAGATAGTTTTACACATAACTGCAAAATATATTGACCTAAATTTACCACCAACATAAATTACAATGTGTCACAAAAAACTAAGACCCCTTTCACATCTGGGTTTTTTGAAAAATCCGGCAGTTGCGGTCAAAAAAACGCATCTGCTGCATTTACCACATAATGACTGCACTTGCGGCACACTTGCGGAAAGCCCCATGCATTGTCTATGGGGCTTGCAGTGAGGCCCCTTTCACATCAGCGGTAAGCACTAATCGCGGCAGTTGCGGTGAAAAAAAATGCATCTGCCGTGGTTACCGCATAACGGCCGCACATGCGGTTCACCTGCGGCAAGCCCCATGCAATGTCATGCAGATGCGGCCGCAAAAACACAGCGGTCAGCCGCTGCCGCATCTGCCCCCAGTGTCGAAACCGCAACTATACCGCACTTGCCGCAAGCCCCATAGACATTGCATGGGGCTTGCCACAAGTGAACCGCAAGTTATGCGGTAACTGCGGCAGATGTGTTTTTTTTCACCGCAACTGCCGCGATCAGCGCTTACCGCTGATGTGAAAGGGGCCTAAGTGTGCGGCAGGTGCGGCAGCAAAAAAAAAACTCGGTCAGCGGCATTTTATTTCATGGCCGCATCTGCCGCAACTACCGGAACCGCACTTGCTGCACCTGCTGCACACTTACCGCATGCCCCGTAGACAATGCATGGGGCTTACCGCAAGTGTGCCGCAAGTGCAGCCGTTATGCAGTAGATGCGTTTTTTTTACCGCAACTGCCGCATTTTTCAAAAACCCCAGATGAGAAAGGGGCCTAAGAATCACTGGGATCCTTTGAAGCGTTATTACCTCATAAAGTTACACTGGTCAGAACTCAAAAATTGACCTTCGTCATTAAGCTGAAAATTGTCACTAATGTGTTAAAAGATTTTACTGAGATTAAAGTGTTTTGTAAGTAAAATTCCTTACTAAGGGGCCTTATTCGCTTATCTCGGTATTTTTAAATGGCGATCAAGAATAAGTAGTGGCAGCCATCTTTAGGTCTGTATCACTCTTTGATCTGAACAGGTTTATGTAAAGTGAAATAATACACTTTATGGGTCGCATTTCTCTCAACCCCTTATGTCTTATGGTACCTTTACACGCCGCTACCGAAGGTTAGAAACCACCGGGTGTCGGAGACAATTGTAACTTTTACCTTCAAAACACCGCAAAGTGGCGGCGTGTAATTCAGGTTGTACCCTCCTGTCTCTCTGGATACCTGTCTTTCAGTCGTGCTCTAAAACAAGCAGGTATAACCCCTATGGTAGCGGCATGTAATCGGGGCACAGGTACGGTATTTGAGTTACCTGGGGCGTGCTTGAGCGTCATGTATACCACGCCCCATCAGCTATCATTGGTGGGGACTACTGTGTACCCATTGGCTGTCCCTGTACAGGGAGGCATATTTAATGAGATGACCAGTCACTACACATTTGCTATAGCATCATGTATTAGCCAGCCTCCCTGCGGTGGCTGGCCAATCATGATGCTATTGCATTATCCAATCACCGTACGAGCGTCTCGTAATCCACAACTCTGGCACGCCTATGTGTTGTCCCTGCTGCTCCAGGTCCTCCCATATTCCCTTGTGGTAGCGGCATGTAATCGGGGCACAGGTACGGTATTTGAGTTACCTGGGGCGTGCTTGAGCGTCATGTATACCACGCCCCATCAGCTATCATTGGTGGGGACTACTGTGTACCCATTGGCTGTCCCTGTACAGGGAGGCATATTTAATGAGATGACCAGTCACTACACATTTGCTATAGCATCATGTATTAGCCAGCCTCCCTGCGGTGGCTGGCCAATCATGATGCTATTGCATTATCCAATCACCGTACGAGCGTCTCGTAATCCACAACTCTGGCACGCCTATGTGTTGTCCCTGCTGCTCCAGGTCCTCCCATATTCCCTTGTGGTAGCGGCGTGTAAATGAGGGAAGGTGCTCCACAGAAGGTAACCTGCGGCACCAGTCGGTGCTTCCAGGGATCGAAAAAACCTACTGTGGAGCACCTTGTAGCGGCGTGTAATTGCGGCATTGGGTACCGTTAGGAACCGTTGGAACGTGCTCGTGCACGTGCGACACCCAGTGGTTTCTAACCTTCGGTAGCAGCGTGTAAAGGTAGCATTAAGGTTAATTATTTGATCCTATGGCCCTCCTCAACAAGACTATGGATTATTTTCTATACGAGCTTAGAGACTGCATTTTTTACTGTATGAGTTTTAAAACTATGGATTCTTATGACTTCATTACTGTATGATCAGTGAGATTATGCAGCTCTCTTGCACACTATATTATTACATAATATTACCGGTAATGATGAGTATTAGATTCTGTCATGGCATGTTGATCTGGGGTATCAGTCAGATTAAGATTTATCCCTAATATGGCGCCCACCAGCTTCTTCATCAGGGATTTTTCAGTTTACGGGATTATAATGTTAGATTAGGTTTAACTCAATCATATTTCTACTTTTACCTTAAAGCTATGATGTAGTGTTATTTCTTGTTCAAGTGTTTTTATTGTTATTAAACATGAACGTAAACAACTGTTTATAAACAGAGATAGTTATTAACAAAAACGTTTTGACATAGCATATATGAATATGTTTGATGGATACATATTATTTCTTCAAGTTAACTATTCTAGGCTGCATAGGTAGAGAAGTAGCAACTTGAAATCATTTCACGATGTAGTGTTATTTCTGAGGATGGGATGTCATACAGCGATTCCTTCTGTGACTCCACATCTGGGGATTCTCTCAGACAATTTGTTTCCCGCAGTTCGGCCATTATAGGTCAGGACATCGCTTTCATGTCTATACTTATGTGATTATGACATCCAGCCTGGTTTCCAGTTGGGGAGACGGCTATACACTTTCCTACCTCTTATCAGAAGTGACCCGCCCCTGCAGGAGTCCATGCTACAGCTGGGATAGGGCAATGAAACTTCCAGCCGCCATCTCCCCACAGCCTGTGTCTGGGCTCCATAGTCTCATACAGACCGCCCCTGCGGGAGTCCATGCTACAGCTGGGATAGGGCAATGAAACTTCCAGCCGCCATCTCCCCACAGCCTGTGTCTGGGCTCCATAGTCTCATACAGACCGCCCCTGCGGGAGTCCATGCTACAGCTGGGATAGGGCAATGAAACTTCCAGCCGCCATCTCCCCACAGCCTGTGTCTGGGCTCCATAGTCTCATACAGACCGCCCCTGCAGGAGTCCATGCTACAGCTGGGATAGGGCAATGAAACTTCCAGCCGCCATCTCCCCACAGCCTGTGTCTGGGCTCCATAGTCTCATACAGACCGCCCCTGCGGGAGTCCATGCTACAGCTGGGATAGGGCAATGAAACTTCCAGCCGCCATCTCCCCACAGCCTGTGTCTGGGCTCCATAGTCTCATACAGACCGCCCTTGCGGGAGTCCATGCTACAGCTGGGATAGGGCAATGAAACTTCCAGCCGCCATCTCCCCACAGCCTGTGTCTGGGCTCCATAGTCTCATACAGACCGCCCCTGCAGGAGTCCATGCTACAGCTGGGATAGGGCAATGAAACTTCCAGCCGCCATCTCCCCACAGCCTGTGTCTGGGCTCCATAGTCTCATACAGACCGCCCCTGCAGGAGTCCATGCTACAGCTGGGATAGGGCAATGAAACTTCCAGCCGCCATCTCCCCACAGCCTGTGTCTGGGCTCCATAGTCTCATACAGACCGCCCCTGCAGGAGTCCATGCTACAGCTGGGATAGGGCAATGAAACTTCCAGCCGCCATCTCCCCACAGCCTGTGTCTGGGCTCCATAGTCTCATACAGACCGCCCCTGCGGGAGTCCATGCTACAGCTGGGATAGGGCAATGAAACTTCCAGCCACTATCTCCCCACAGCTTGTGTCTGGGCTCCATAGTCTCATACAGACCGCCCCTGCAGGAGTCCATGCTACAGCTGGGATAGGACAAAGAAGCTTCCAGCCGCCATCTCCCCACAGCCTGTGTCTGGGCTCCATAGTCTCATACAGACCGCCCCTGCAGGAGTCCATGCTACAGCTGGGATAGGGCAATGAAACTTCCAGCCGCCATCTCCCCACAGCCTGTGTCTGGGCTCCATAGTCCCATACAGACCGCCCCTGCGGGTCGTGCACCCTGCAGCCGTGTGAGGAGGACCTGAGGAGCAGCTGCACGCAAGAGCCTCAGTGACTGTGGTGGCGCCAAGCTGCCGCTAGAGGCGCTCACACTACACGCAGCCTCCTCACACAGTTGATCGCGCAATCCTCCCGAGCCAATCAGCAGCGGGCCGAAAACAGGTGTTGATGACGTCACGGGCTGCGCACGCATTGCCAGGCTCTTGCAGTGATGGGTGCGGGGGAGCGCAGCGCTGTAAGGACCGGAGAGCGCAGCGCAGCCCAGCCCGAGGCCTGCTGGGCCGGACACCTTGCTACTGAATAGCGGGTGTGGGGGGAGGGGCAGGCGCTCGTACAGGGCACCGGGCAGGGCTGGCACACACTGGGCGCGGTATCCGTAAAGTACTGACTGCAGGGGTCCTGTCCCTAGACGGCGTCTGGGCCCCGCTGAGCCCACGCAATGCTATAGGATGTGAGCGCTGCCCGGCATTACCTGGTGTACAGTGATCACCCGGCGGCGCCCTCCTGCCCGGGCACAGGCAGTACTGTCTGCACACAGCTCCCGCCCGCTGCTCCCAGCTTCAGCACCAGCCGCCCGGACAGCGCCCTATGGAGCTCCCCGTCAGCCGCCGTTCTACGTCCTCCCCAGAGCGGCCTGACCCGCCGGAGCCGGGGCTGCTGGAGCTGGACGAGGAGCTCGTACTCATGGCCGCAGAGGGAGACGGGGACCCGGAGGACGAGGGCTCGGGGGACGGGGAGGACCCAGCTCTCATCTCAGTCATCCGGCAGAAGGAGAGGGATCTGATGCTGGCAGCCCGGCTGGGGAAAGCCCTGCTGGAGAGGAACCAGGACATGAGCCGGCGCTACGAGGACATGCAGAGGGAGCTGACGGAGAGACTGGAGGTCAGGGCTGCTCCACCTGTGTGCATGAGCCTGCCACCCTGTACAGTGTGTGTGGGGGGCTACAGTGTGTGTGTGTGTGGGGGGGCTGTAGGTATAGGACATGCAGAGGGAGCTGACGGAGAGACTGGAGGTCAGGGCTGCTCCACCTGTGTGCATGAGCCTGCCACCCTGTACAGTGTGTGTGGGGGGCTACAGTGTGTGAGGAGGGCTACAGTGTGTGTGGGGGGGCTACAGTGTGTGTGTGGGGGGGGCTGTAGGTATAGGACATGTAGAGGGAGCTGACGGAGAGGCTGGAGGTCAGGGCTGCTCCACCTGTGTGCATGAGCCTGCCACCCTGTACAGTGTGTGTGGGGGGCTACAGTGTGTGTGTGTGGGGGGGGGCTGTAGGTATAGGACATGCAGAGGGAGCTGACGGAGAGACTGGAGGTCAGGGCTGCTCCACCTGTGTGCATGAGCCTGCCACCCTGTACAGTGTGTGTGGGGGGCTACAGTGTGTGAGGAGGGCTACAGTGTGTGTGGGGGGGCTACAGTGTGTGTGTGGGGGGGGCTGTAGGTATAGGACATGTAGAGGGAGCTGACGGAGAGGCTGGAGGTCAGGGCTGCTCCACCTGTGTGCATGAGCCTGCCACCCTGTACAGTGTGTGTGGGGGGCTACAGTGTGTGTGTGTGTGGGGGGGCTGTAGGTATAGGACATGCAGAGGGAGCTGACGGAGAGACTGGAGGTCAGGGCTGCTCCACCTGTGTGCATGAGCCTGCCACCCTGTACAGTGTGTGTGGGGGGCTACAGTGTGTGAGGAGGGCTACAGTGTGTGTGGGGGGGCTACAGTGTGTGTGTGGGGGGGGCTGTAGGTATAGGACATGTAGAGGGAGCTGACGGAGAGGCTGGAGGTCAGGGCTGCTCCACCTGTGTGCATGAGCCTGCCACCCTGTACAGTGTGTGTGGGGGGCTACAGTGTGTGAGGAGGGCTACAGTGTGTGTGGGGGGCTACAGTGTGTGTGTGGGGGGGGCTGTAGGTATAGGACATGTAGAGGGAGCTGACGGAGAGGCTGGAGGTCAGGGCTGCTCCACCTGTGTGCATGAGCCTGCCACCCTATGCTATGTGTGTGTGTGGGGGCTACAGTGTGTGTGTGTTGGGGGGGGCTGTAGGTATAGGATATGCAGAGGGAGCTGACGGAGAGGCTGGAGGTCAGGGCTGCTCCACCTGTGTGCATAAGCCTACCACCCTGTACAGTGTGTGTGGGGGCTACAGTGTGTGTGTGTGGGGCTGTAGGTATAAGACATGCAGAGGGACTGGAGGTCAGGGCTGCTCCACCTGTGTGCATGAGCCTGCCACCCTGTACAGTGTGTGGGGGCTACTGTGGGGGGGCTGTAGGTATTGGATATGCAGAGAGGGCTGACAGAGAGGCTGGAGGTCAGGAGACACGGTGTATGTATAGTGAGGAGATGGAGTGTATGAATTGCGAGGAGATGGGCTATATGTATAGTGAGGACATAGATTGTATTTAAAGTGAGAAAATGGCATGTATATCTATAGTGAGGAGATGGGGTGTATGTACAGTGAGGAGAAGGAGTACATATATAGTGGGGAATAGGCAGTATGTATAGTGAGAAGGATGTATGTATAGTGAGGAGATGGGGTGTATTATAGTGAGGAAATGGGGTGCTTGTACAGTGAGGAGATGGAGTGCATGTGTAGTGAGGAGATGGGCTGTATGTGTAGTGAGGAGATGGGATGTTTGTACAGTGAGGAGATGGGGTGTATGCACAGTGAGGAGATGGGCTGTATGTATAGTGACGAGACAGGCGTATGTGTAGTGAGGAACTGGGCTGTATGTATAGTGAGGAGATGTGTATTATAGTGAGGAGGTGGGGTGCATGTAAGTGAGGAGATAGGCTATACAGTACAGACCAAAAGTTTGGACACACTGTCATTCAATGAGTTTTCTGTATTTTCATGACTATGAAAATTGTAGATTCACACTGAAAGGCATCAAAACTATGAATTAACACATGTGGAATTATATACTTAACAAAAAAGTGTGAAACAACTGAAAATATGTCTTATATTCTAGGTTCTTCAAAGTAGCCACCTTTTGCTTTGATTACTTCTTTGCACACTCTTGGCATTTTCTTGATGAGCTTCAAGAGGTAGTCACCGGAAATGGTTTGTACTTCACAGGTGTGCCCTGTCAGGTTTAATAAGTGGGATTTTTTGCCTTATAAATGGGGTTGGGACCATCAGTTGTGTTGTGAAGAAGTCTGGTGGATACACAGCTGATAATCCTACTGAATAGACTGTTAGAATTTGTATTATGGCAAGAAAAAAGCAGCTAAGTAAAGAAAAACGAGTGGCCATCATTACTTTAAGAAATGAAGGTCAGTCAGTCCAAAAAATTGGGAAAACTTTGAAAGTGTGCCCAAGTGCAGTTGCAAAACCATCAAGCGCTACAAAGAAACTGGCTCACATGAGGACTGCCCCAGGAAAGGAAGACCAAGAGTCACCTCTGCTGCGGAGGATAAGTTCATCTGAGTCACCAGCCTCAGAAATCGAAGGTTAACAGCAGCTCACATTAGAGACCAGGTCAATGCCACACAAGCAGCAGACACAGCTCTACAACTGTTAAGAGGAGACTTTGTGCAGCAGGCCTTCATGGAAAAATAGCTTCTAGGAAACCACTGTAAGGACATACAACAAGCAGAAGAGACTTGTTTGGGCTAAAGAACACAAGGAATGGACATTAGACCAGTGGAAATCTGTGCTTTGGTCTGATAAGTCCAAATTTGAGATCTTTGGTTCCAACCACCGTGTCTTTGTGCGACGCAGAAAAGGTGAATGGATGGACTCTACATGCCTGGTTCCCACCGTGAAGCATGGAGGAGGAGGTGTGATGGTGATGGGGTGCTACGCCATATGACCTGGCCTCCACAGTCACCAGACCCGAACCTAATCGAGATGGTTTGGGGTGAGCTGGACCGCAAAGTGAAGGCAGAAGGGCCAAAAAGTGCTAAGCATCTCTGGGAACTCCTTCAAGACTGTTGGAAGACCATTTCCGGTGACTACTTCTTGAAGTTCTTCAAGAGAATTCCAAGAGTGTGCAAAGCAGTAATCAAAGCAAAAGGTGGCTACTTTGATGAAACCTAGAATATAAGACATATTTTCAGTTGTTTCACACATTTTTGTTAAGTATATTATTCCACATGTGTTAATTCATAGTTTTGATGCCTTCAGTGTGAATTTACAATTTTCATGGTCATGAAAATACAGAAAAATCTTTGAATGAGAAGGTGTGTCCAAACTTTTAGTCTGTACTGTATGTATAGTGAGGAGATGAGCTGTATGTATATTAAGGAGATGGGGTGTATGTGTAGTGAGGAGATGGGCTGTATGTATAGTGAGGAGCTGGGGTGTATGTGTACACTGTGTTCCAAATTATTATGCAAATGTTCTTTTTCTCTGATTTTCCTAAATTGTCGGTGCAAATGACAGTCAGTGTAATAAGTCATCACCTGTTAGAGTATACATAAAATTTTATTGAAGAGACCTCCCAATGATAACAGTATAATCAGTATAATCTTCAAAATAAAAAAAAAACAAACCTCTAAATGCACTGTTCCAAATTATTATGCACGGTAGAGTTTCTAAACATTTGATATGTTTGAAATAACTGAAAATGCTGATTTGTTGAATTTACAGCATTAGGATGTCATATTCACTGAAATAAAAAGCTATTTAACTCCAAAAACATCCTAACAGGCCAAGTTACATGTTAACATAGGAACCCTTCTTTGATATCACCTTCACAATTCTTGCATCCAATGAACTTGTGAGTTTCTAGAGAGTTTCTGCTTGTATTTCTTTGGATGATGTCAGAATAGCTTCCCAGAGCTGCTGTTTTGATGTCAACTGCCTCCCACCCTCATAGATCTTTTGCTTGATTATACTCCTAAGGTTCTCTATAGGTTTGAGATCTGGGGAAGATGGTGGCCACACCATGAGTTAATCTCCTTTTATGCCCATAGCAGCCTATGGCACAGAGGTATTCTTTGTAGCATGAGATGGTGCATTGACATGCATGAGGATGATTTTGCTCCTAAAGGCACGTTTTTGCTTTTTGTACCATGGAAGAAAGTTCTCAGTTGGAAACTATATACGTTGCAGAGGTCATTTTCACACCTTCAGGAACCTTAAAGTGGCCTACCAGCTGTTTCTCAATGATTCCAGCCCAAAACATGACTCCTCCACCTCCTTGCTGACGTTGCAGCCCTGTTGGGACATGGTGGCATCCACCAACCATCCACTACTCTGTTCATCTGGACCATCCAGGGTTGCCTGGCACTCATCAGTAAACAAGACTGTTTGAAAATCAGTCTTCATGTATATCTCGACCCACTGCGATTGTTTCTGCTTGTGAGCACTGTTTAGGGGTGGCCAAATAGTAGGTTTATGCACCACAGCAAGTCTTTGAAGGATCCTACACCTTGAGGTTCGAGGGACTCCAGAGGCACCAGCAGCTTCAAATATCTGTTTGTTGGTTTGTAAGGCCTTTATAGCAGCTGCTCTCTTAATTTGATGAACTTGCCTGGCAGAAACCTTCCTCATTCTGGCTTTATCTGCACGAACACGTCTGTGCTCAGAATCAGCCACAAATCTCTTCACAATACGATGATCACACTTACGTTTTCGTGCAATACCACATGTTTTCATCCCTTGTCCAAGACATTGCACTATTTGTTGCTTTTCGGCAGCAGAGAGATCCTTTTTCTTTTACATGTTACTTGAAAACTGTGGCCTGCGTAATATTGTGGAACACCCAGTTTTCCTTTTATTGGGCTCACCTGCCAAACTAATTATCACAGATATATGAGATTGATTTCAATGATCCAAAGAACCCTGAGACACAATACCATCAATGGGTTTAATTGAAAAAAAATAAAAATAAAACCCTATGACACTTAAAACCAATTTGCATAATAATTTGGAACACAGTGTAGAGAGGAGATGGGCTGTATGTATACTTTAGTGAGGAGATGGAGATTATGTGTAGTGAGGAGATGGGCTGTATGTAGACTACAACCCACACTGAGACCTAATCCACTGCACCGTCTCACCCTCACCTCTCCCCCTCCTACTGTTTCCCCACCCATCCCCTATAGACTGTGAGCCCTCATGGACAGGATCCTCTGCCCTACTGTACCTGTATAATTTAATTGTTGTCATTTTATGTTCTTGTCCTCGTCTGCCCTTACACATGTAAAGCGCTATGGAACCTAATGGCGCTATATAAATATATAATAATAATAATATTTGTAGATTGTGAGCCCTTGCGGACAGGATTTTCTCCCCTCTTGTATCTGTACGACCAAATTATCCTCATTTATTGTACTTGTACTTGTCTGCCCTTTTAGCATGTAAAGCGCCATGGAATTTATTGGCGCTAAATAAATAAATAAATAATAATAATGTATAGTGAGGAGATTGGGTGTTTGTACAGTGAGGAGATGGGCAGTATATATAGTGAGGAAATGGAGAATGTGTATAATTGGGGGATGGAGTGTATGTGTAGTGTGGAGATGGGCTATGTGTGTAGTGAGGAGATGGGCTGCATGTATGGTGAGGAGATGGGGTATATGTATAGTGAGGAGATTGGGTGTATGTATACTGAGGAGATGGAGTTTATTTATAGTGAGGAGATGGAGTTTATTTATAGTGAGGAGATGGAGTGTATGTGTAGTGAGGAGATGGGCTGTGTGTGTAGTGAGGAGATGGGGTATATGTAGGGGATGGGGTTTATGTATAGTGAAGAGATGGGCTGTATGTGTAGTGAGAAGATGGGCTGTATGTGTAGTGAGGAGATGCGCTGTATGTGTAGTGAGAAGATGGGGTGTATGTGTAGTGAGGGATGGCGTGTATGTGTAGTGAGCGTGTATGTGTAGTGAGGGGATGGCGTGTATGTGTAGTGAGGGGATGGGTGTATGTGTAGTGAGGGGATGGGGTGTATGTGTAGTGAGGGATGGGTGTATGTGTAGTGAGGAGATGGGGTGTACGTGTAGTGAGGAGATGGGTTATATGTGTAATGAAGGGATGGGCTGTATGTTTAGTGAGGAGATGGAGTGTATGTATAGTGATCACATGGGTCATATGTACAGTATAGTTGGGACACGGAATATATATGGAAAGTGTATTTGTACTGTAGAATTTATAATATAGGCGTTATTTAAACTGTGTGATGTACAGTACAAGCAAAATAAGTAATTGCAAGCACACACTGCCATATAATATGTTGATTGCAATATATTAAGTTGATAAAAGCTTTGATGGGAGCCCTTCTTTAAAGCTGTCTTGATAGAGGACCTGTAGAATGCAGGCTGCCATGTTTGCGGACAGGAAGCTGTGAATCCACTCAGTTATGATACTCGGCTCACTTTCAGTCATGAAAGAGGCAGATTAGTTCATGAAACGAGGAAATGACCAATTAATGTGCATTACTCGCCATTCCCTAGGGTGCGGCTATTAGCTCTAAATGGGAATACTAAGTCATTAATAAAAATCAAGTGTTTTGTCCTCTCACCATACTGGGGGCCACCTCCATACAATGTGATGATGAGCCTTCCTCATTAAGCCTGGCTCAGGGTGCAGCAGGTAATTTGGGGTCCGCCGTTTGAAATGCACAATATTAAGTGGGTCACCTTTGTAGATTCAGTCAAGTTCAGAGCTAGTTAATAAATTTGTACTCCGTCCAAAATCAACTGGTGTGGAAACAATTGGCTGAAGGAATGTGCCTCAGCCTCGCTCCTCTTTCTTTGCTTAGTGGCTAGACATTGGCTGCAATTATGTATAGAGACAATAAACCCAACTGAACAAAGTACGGGGAGATACAATATATGTTATAAGTAGTCCATTCATACAAGAGCGGGTTTGTGAGTCAGATGCTCCCAGAGTCCACAGCAAATAGATGATTTTGTTAGGGAGAATTTCTCCGAACTTCTCATTTCCACAGAGGGGGACGGTTCGGGGTAAATGCTGAATAATCGGTCATTCCAAAGAATGGTTACATAGATGGACAGGATCCAGCAGACCCCATGATTTCCGTATGCTCTAATAGGACAAATATGAATACCGTAGGAGTTATCTAGACAAGCTCTTTATAATAACAATGATTAAAGGGGTCACCAGCTTTTTTTTTTAACTTAAATGCACGTATTGTGGGCTAAAATCTATTGTTGCTATTGGGTTTCGTTGACTGTTTGGCTTCTTCATTTCCTTGTCCACTCAACTGAGAAAAACTAAAAAGAGTTACAAACTCACCTGTAAGACCACCAGAACAAGCTCACTGATGGATTCCCAGGCAGCTCAGTTATAGTGCACCACAGAGGCTTTAGAAGGCAAATTGTGCAAAAATTATCTTTACTTGAAAATACATGCATTTTTAAGATCAACCGTTCCAAGGTGGACATTTCCTTTAATAAATGCTGAAAATATTGCATACATTTTATACATGATATTACCAGTGACATGAATTGAAATGTATTTCTCAGCATCTGGAACAAGAAAAGCATGAACTGAAAAGGAGATTTGAGAATCGAGAAGGAGAATGGGAAGGGAGAGTGTCTGAGCTGGAGAGCGACGTGAAGCAGCTACAAGAAGAGCTGGAGAAGCAGCAGGTGCACTTAAGAGAGGCCGATCGTGAGAAATCCTCAGCTGTCCAAGAACTCTCCGAACAGAACCAAAGACTTCTGGAACAACTTAACAGGGTACGTGTCACCTTCATTCCTCTGCCACCACATAGAAGGTGTGAATGTGATTTTTTTTTTTTTAACCTCTTCCCCTCCTCCCTCTTTTACTTTTAATTAATGATGACTTTGTCATACGTTTATTTCTGGATAGAATAGCACAACTTGCTACATTAGGATTCTATTTAAATTTAAAGGGGTTTTCCCACAAATAAAGATCATTTTAATCAATAGATCTTGGAATAATAATAATAATTTCCACAATTGGATGTGATTAAAAAAAAGTTCCTGTGCTGAGATAATTTTATAAATGTGTCCCTGCTATGTAAAGTTTAAATTGTATTTCTGACCGTGCACGGAACACAATCTGATCATACCACATCTCCTGGGCAGGGCAGGAAGGAAAGACAATATACAGACATTACTGCACGGGATCACAAAGTATTCTTTTTATGATGTAAAGCATTTCTCTGCCTGTTTGTACAAAATGTTTTACCTCAAAGGCTGGTCTCACACTGCAGTTTTTTCCCTGATTAGGTTCGATCAGGTTTGTGTGCCAAAACCAGAAGAGGAACTTGCAGAGAAAAACTATAAGGGTAGGGACACACTTCAGTTCCTGATCAGTTTTCCTGATCAGTGTTCATAAGTTTGTGTGCCAAAACCAGGAGTGACTCCAAAACTCACCACAGGTGTCAATCTTTCAATTATACTTTCTGCAAGGTTCACTCCTGGTTTTGGCACACAAATTGATGAACACTGATCAGGAAAACTGATGAGGAAAACTGATCAGGAAGTGAAGTGTGTCCCTACCCTAATTGAAAGATTGACACCTGTTCTGAGTTTTGGAGACACTCCTGGTTTTGGCACACAAACCTGATCAAACCTGATCAGGCAAAAAACTGCAGTGTGAGGGCCGCTTCACACTGCGGCGTGATCCGGTCCGGTTCTGTCCGGGATGACCCAGACAGCTGCGGACCGGATCTGCACACAGGACTGGGGGCTATCATGCCCTCTGGTCCGGTGTGCAGCGCACGCAGTTTCCGCTGCTGATAAGTCAGGACCGCGGCTCGGCGGTCCTGACCTGTCAGCGGCTGCAGCTGCGTGCGCTGCACACCGGACCGGGGGCATAATAGCCCCCAGTCCTGTGTGCAGATCCGGTCCGTGGCTGTCTGGGTCATCCCGGACAGCCCCGGACCGGATCACACCGTGGTGTGAAGCCAGCCTAACATCAGCCAAAGAAACAATTATTTGTGATCCCATGCTGTAATGTCTGTTTACTCTGTCGTCCTCCCCTGCCCAGGATCAAACCAATGCTCTGTGCACAGTCAGAAGCAAAAATTAAACTTTACATAGTAGGAGCACATTATATAAGATTATCTTAGCACAGGAACATTTTTTTTAATCACATCCAATTGTGGAAATTATTATTATTACAAGATCTATTGATTAAAATCAACTTTTAAATTAAGTTTATTCGTGGGAAAACCCCTTTAATGCTGTACTTTTCTCCAAGAACAAAGTTAAGTTTCAAATTCATTTTAATCAATAGATCTTGGAATAATAAGTTCCTCAATTGAATGTGTTTAAAAAAATGTTCCTGTGCTGAGATAATCTTTGATAATCTGTGTCTGACCATGTTCTTATACAGTCAGACACGATCATTACACTGTACATAACAGGGACACATATATAAGATTATCTCAGCACTGGAGATGTGGTATGATCAGACCATCTTCCTGTACGGTCAGGTACAGCCGTTACACAGTACATAGCAGGGACACATATATAAGATTATCTCAGCGCAGGAACATTTTTTTTTTAAGCCCGTCCAATTGTGGAATTATTATTATTCCAAGATCTATTGATTAAAATGAACTTTGTTCGTGGGACAACCCCATTTAAAGCACCACCTCAGCATTTTTTTTTCTGCTGGACTGATGCTTTACATCTAAGTCCCCTGACTCCAGTCTGGTACTTACCATCTGTTTCCAGCATCTCTAAAGTCAGTCTTCTGTGATTTGCGACCTGCTGGAACTGCAGTGTTTCTGGCAATGACAACTCAATACATCTCAACGGGAGCCTCATTCTGGCCTTGTTCTGCCTCGGGAGCCTCATTCTGGCCTTGTTCTGGCTCTCATAGAGTTGCAATGGGAGCTTGTGATGTATCTAATGACTTCTGTATAAACAAGGATGGTGTTGCACTGCTCTCAAATATAGGAAGGGGTGCAATATTGTATGTAGCAAAATGTCTTCTCCCTTTGTCGTCTAATGACTTCTGTGACATTGGAAAAAGGTGAAACCGCAATAAAGTGAGTATATAACAAAGGGCAGGGGGCTTGGATTTGAAGTGTCACTCCAGCACTGAAAAACAAACAAATGCTGGAATGGTGATTTAATCTCACCAAAGAGCTACTAAAAAAGTGCATTTACAAAAAGTCAAATTTACTGATAAAAACCAGTAGCCAATGTTCTTGATCAGAGGGCCCTAGAAAAATCAGGTGTCGTTGACCTCCGTTTGCCAATACTTACATTAAACCCACATACGTAAAAGAAGAAATACCACTTACATTGGGCCTGTTTCTAGCTTGACTCCAAAATTCAACAAATCACCACGTATGGACAGAATCCAGTAATCCAAAGGGAAGACAACAGTCGGTGCTCTCCAGAAGAAACGCACAGTTGTGCAGAAGAATCCCAATGTATTGAAGAAGAAATCTGTGGCACTTGATCTTCATAATCATAAATCTTCAACTTTTATTCCAAAAAGTTAAAACATAGTAATCAACAGCATGGCAGTGCAGGAGAGGACACACTCACTGAGCACTTTACACAGCTGAGTGCCCCCTCTCCTGCACTGCCATGCTTGGTTGATTACTATGTTTTAACTTTTTGAAATACAAGTTGAAGTTTTATAAATATTAAGATCGAGTGCCACAGATTTCTTCAATACACATACATTAAACCGATCTTGCTTGTGGCTTATATCTCTGTTGCTACCCACACATCAACAAGGAGCCATACATTCAGCAAAAATGTATAGTGATCACACAGTGAAACATTCCCCAATAGTTGGTAGCAAGAAGTGTGCACCATAAAGTTGTGTGCATGCAATCCACAAATCCATGGTATACCATCCCTAATGATCTCTGGCATCACATAGTCACCGCTCTTAGATTTGAGCAAGTCCCGTTAATGGTACACTGTTTAGAGCGATCATCTGTCACTCCGCTGTTCTCAACCAGCACAGGAAGCATAGACATTCTGATCCTATGTTCCCCTTTCATTAACACCTGTGATTAGCTGCAGCAGTTAAGGTCGGTTTACACACTGCGATGTCCCAACGACCCGACCAATGATCGGGATCACAGGGACATCACTTTCTGATTGCTGGTGAGCTGTCACACAGGCAGACTCATCAGCGACCAGCAGGAACGCTGGTAACCAGGGTACACATCGGGTAACTAAGCATAGCGCTGCGCTTAACTACCCGATGTTTACCCTGGTTACCATGGCCCTGCATGTACTGTGCGGGAGACCAACGATCGAAAAGCGTCAATGGCCATTCCACAACGATCAGTGATCGCTGATGGTTGCAGGATGTCACACGTAGCAACATCGCTACGAGGTCGCTGCAATGTCACAAGTTGCAGCGACATCGTTAACGATGTCGACACGTGTAAACTGGCCTTTAGATGACTGGAAAGAGAAAATATAGGATGACTTGTAAGAATTTCCGTTACAACTTCCTGAATCCCGCATCCAATCACATGCCTCAACAGGAAGGTGAATGATGAACAGGATATCATTACGTCTTGTTTTGGCAGAGACCATGAGAGCAGCCAAGGCTGGAACTACAGTCTTTAGCGACATTGATTATTTATCATTTTATTACTATAACCATCCCTGCTGTATATATCCTCCCCCCACACACACACACATACACACACATTTTAGTGATAATCTGTCACCACCTAATCTAAGAGCATAATAATGTAGAGACAGTGACCCCAATTTTACCAATGTGTCATTTACTGCCTGGCTGTATTATTTATAGACCCAATGGCCCCCATTCATCATTGCCTTTGCACCTGTTATATGGTCTAGTTTTCTGTGTATTGCTCCTTATCCTTATTCATCAATTGCAAAATTTGCTAAATTTGGCGCAACTCCACTCCTGGCATTATCCCACCTTTTAAGTACATCAGCTTTTTGGCTCAATTTTTGGGCTGTTTTTGACAACATGCAACTTTTGGTGACAAAAAGGCACAAAACCAGTTGAACACAGAAAAAGGGACTAGAAAGCTGTAAGGGTCCCTTTACACACCAAGACTGAAAGGTAGCAACTGCCTGGCACTGGGGATAATTGTGCCTGTTGCCATGAAATTGCTACGAAATGGCGGCGTGTAAATAGGGAAATTCCTCCCGGTGTCCTGCAGTTCACTCAGATACCTGTTGCTCAGCCGTGCTCAAAAACCGACGGCAACAGAAAGGCACAATTGCCATGGTAGTGGCGTCTAAACAGGGCACAGGCATGGATGTTGCGTCACCTAGTGAACTCCCAGGGGCGTGCCACAGCTTCATGGATACCACGCCCCATCAGCGATCATTGGTGGGGGCTACTGTGTAACCATTGGCTGTCCCTTCACAGGGCACCATATTTAAAGAGCTACCCATTCACAATCCACCATTGGAATGGCGTCATGTATTAGCCAGCCTTCCTGCGCAGGCTGGCCAATCATGACGCTATTGTGTTGTCCAATCAACGCTTTTGCGTCACGGAATACACTCTGTCACGCCTATGTACTTGCGGCGCGAAATATGTACGCCCATATTCCTTTGTGGTAGCGGCGTGTGAAGCAGCGAAGGTATGCAACAGGAAGTAAGCCGCAGGATCTGTCGGAACTTCCGGCGAACACATACCTTCAGTGGGCAATGCAATGGCGGCGTGTATATGCGGCATCAGCGATCGGTATCCACCGTTAAAAACGTGTGCGTGCACGTGCGGTGGATGCCTGTTGCTAGGCACAGTGGCAGCGTGTGAAGGTACCTTAAGGGTACCTTTACACGTTGCAACATTGCATGCAATTTCACTTGCAACTTACTGGTTGCAGTGAAATCATGGACACATTGTTCCATTTTGTTTCCGTGTATAAATGTAACAATGTGTCCATGATTTCACTGCAACCAGTAAGTTGCAAGTGAAATTGCATGCAATGTTGCGACGTGTAAAGCTACCCTAATTCCATGGTGGGGCCAAGTTAATATAGGGATCAGCATTCAGAGAACAGGTAGATCGGCAGCAAATAAAACAGGGATTTTATCAAAACTGCAATAGGTAGCCCAGTAACATATCACTGGAACCAGAGTCTCTACCCCTACATTATACTGCTCTTAGATAATAAAGAAAAAAACCTGATGACAGATTCCCTTTAAAACTTTCAATACAACAAAGTGTGCGAAAAAAGAAAACAGCATGAAATTATTACAAATGAAAGCAAAAATGACATGGATAAATATAGATTAAGCTGAAAATTGTATGAAGAGGTAAAATTACTGTTTCTTTATCCATATACATATTCTTTACATGCATTACTTTGGGGACATTGATGAGACATACCATCTGTCCAATCAGCCATTTGCCTGTCAATAAGTCGTAAGTACGTTTATGAAGGTCCCAATTATTAATTGTCGCAGTTCACAATTCCAAGTACGGTAATTGTAAGAGAGAATAGAGTAAGACAAATTCTATAATACATCTGCAAATATCAGAAATGAGATTACTAGTCTGGAGACTGTCTATATATAGAAAGAAAGCTGCTCTCTGACCTAAGGCAGCAGTCTAATAGGATCTCCTGAGCAGGACATTGTATGGATTACTGTACAATCAGAGATATGACCACAGCCCATGATGTCATCTGTCTCGTGCTTTTAAAAATACATTCAGTATAAATATGACGCAGTATACTTGGATTTAACTCTTCAAGCCACAAAGCATATTGTTGAAGTACAGACTCTGCAGACAGGTGGGAGCAAGGGGTTATCTGCTTTGGATAATCCCTTTTTGTTTGATGGCTCCCCCAGTGATAAGCTGACAGCTCACTTTGATGCCGCTTGGACTCCTATTATTATTATTATTATTATTATTATTATTATTTATTTATATAGCGCCATTAGGTTCCATGGCGCTTTACATGAGGTTGAGGGAGACAAGAACAAGTACACTAAATCTAGGCGATCAGGACGTACAGGTACAGGAGGGGCAGGGACCCTGTCCACGAGGGCTCACAGTCTATGAGGGGTGGGTTAGGATACAGTAGGATGGGGGAATGTCAGGTATGGGGTGTTCGCCTGGGTCTCATGGCAGGTTGTAGGCTTGACGGAACAAGTGAGTCTTCAGGTGACACTTGAAGCTACTCAGGGTAGGAGAGTGTCTGACGTGTTCGGGTAGGGAGTTCCAGAGTAAGGCAGATGCCCGGGAGAAGTCCTGGACTCGGTTGTGCGAAGAGGTGATGAGGGGGGAGCAGAGGAGGAGTTCTTGGGAGGAGCGGAGGTTGCGTGAGGGTAGGTATCGGGAGACCAGGTCGGAGATGTATGGTGGAGCCAGGTTGTGTATGGCTTTGTACGCCATGGTTAGTGTTTTGAATTGGGATCTCTTGGAGACGGGGAGCCAGTGAAGGGCTTGGCAGAGGGGGGAGACAGGGGAGTAGCGGGAGGACATATAGATGAGTCGGGCAGCGGAGTTGAGGATAGACTGGAGAGGTGTGAGGGAGTTAGCCGGGAGGCCATTGAGAAGGAGGTTGCAGTAGTCAAGGCGGGAGATGATAAGAGCATGGATGAGTGTTTTAGCGGTGTCGTGGGTGAGGAAGGAGCGGATCCGTGAGATGTTCTTGAGCTGCAGCCGGAGGGATGTGGTGAGGGCCTCGATGTGGGGTTTGAAGGATAGGGAGGAGTCAAGGATTACCCCGAGGCATTTGGCTTGGGGGACTGGGGAGAGGGGGCAGTCGTTGACGCAGATGGATAGGTTGGGAGGTGGGGTGGAATTTCTTGGGGGGAAGACTATGAATTCAGTTTTGTCAATGTTGAGTTTAAGGAAGCGAGCAGAGAAGAAGGATGAGATGGCGGAAAGGCATTGAGGGATTTTCGAGAGTAGGGAGGTGATGTCGGGGCCGGACAGGTAGATTTGGGTGTCGTCGGCGTAGAGGTGGTACTGGAGGCCATGGGACTCGATGAGTTGCCCTAGGCCGAGAGTGTAAATGGAGAAAAGTAGGGGTCCCAGGACCGAACCTTGGGGGACTCCGACAGAAAGGGGGTAGGGTGAGGAGGAGGTGTGGGAGTGGGAGACGCTGAAGGTCCGGTCCGCTAGGTATGAGGAGATCCAGGAGAGGGCAAGGTGGGTGATGCCAAGGGATTCCAGGATCCTGAGAAGAAGGGAGTGGTCAACCGTGTCGAAGGCGGCAGACAGGTCAAGGAGTAGCAGGATGGAGTAGTAGTGTTTGTTCTTGGCGGTCAGTAGGTCGTTGGTGACTTTGGTCAGGGCTGTTTCGGTGGAATGGAGGGGTCGGAAGCCGGACTGTAGGCGGTCGAAGTGGGAGCACGAGGAGAGGTGAGAGGACAGTTCGGAGTGGACGTGTTGTTCAAGTAGCTTAGAGGCGAATGGGAGAAGAGATATGGGGCGATAGTTAGAGACAGAGGTAGGGTCAAGTGAGGGTTTTTTTAGGATGGGCGTGATTAGGGCGTGTTTGAAGGCCGAGGGGAAGGTACCAGTGCTAAGTGAAAGGTTAAAGAGGTGGGTGAGGGCTGGGATGAAAATGGAGGTGTGGTTGGGAATGAGGTGGGATGGGAGCGGGTCGTGGGTGCTGGTGGTGAGGTGTGATTTTGACAGGAGGGAGGAGAGTTGGTCTTCAGTTATGGGGGGGAAGTGGCTGATGGAGGAGGAGGGCACTCTGGAATGCCCGCTCAGTGTGCAACAAACTCCCCGACATCCATGATCTCTTTATCTCCAGGAAACTGTCATTCCTCGGCCTCACCGAGACCTGGATCACCCCCTCCGACACGGCCTCCCCTGCTGCACTATCCTACGGCGGCCTCAGCCTGTCCCACACCCCCCGTCCCTCTGGCAAACAAGGCGGTGGAGTCGGCATACTGCTGTCCAACTCCTGCACCTTCAGCCCCATCCCCCAGCCCCCATCCGTCACTGTCCCCTCCTTCGAAGCCCACTCAGTCCGAATCTTCTCCCCCTGCAACCTCCAAATAGCCATCATCTACCGCCCCCCCGGACCCACCGCCTCCTTCCTTGACCACTTCACCACCTGGCTACTTCACTTCCTCTCCACTGACATCCCCTCCATCATCATGGGCGACTTCAATATCCCCATTGACACTCCCCGCCCAGCCGCCTCCAACCTTCTTTCCTTGACCACCTCCCTAGGGCTCTCCCAATGGTCCTCCTCTCCCACCCACGAACAAGGCCACACGCTTGACCTCATCTTTACCCGCCTTTGCTCCCTCTCTAACCTCACAACCTCGGTACTCACACTGTCCGACCACCATCTCTTGACCTTCTCCGCCCTCTCCTCCCCTGCCACACTACCCCCTCTCCGCAAACTTGATCACCCTCGCCGAAACCTAAAAGATCTTGATCTTCCTTTATTCTCTGAATCACTCCTCCCTCTCACCGACCTACCCTGCGCTGACGACATTGACATTGCCACCACCCTATACAACACCACCATAACGAACGCTCTCGACCTAGCCGCCCCCCTCACTCTCCATGCTCCACGCATTAACAGGCAACCCTGGCACACCACCCTCACTAAAAACCTGAGACGGGCGTCCAGAGTCGCCGAGAGGAGATGGAAAAAGTCTCACACCCCCGAGCACTTTGCTCTATTCAAGCAATCCATCACTGACTTCAAGACGGCACTCGCTACCGCCAAGCAAGTGTTCTTCTCATCCCTTATAACCTCTCTGTCCCGCAACCCCAAGCAGCTCTTCAAAACTTTCAACTCCTTACTTCGCCCACCTGCTCCTCCCCCTTCTCCCCTCATCTCTGCTGAAGACTTTGCGACCTTCTTCAAGGAGAAGATCGACAAGATCAGTTATACATAAACATGAGCAGGTGTTTAGTGTTACTCCACCACCAAAGTGTACATTTTAAAAGTACCATGTAATGTGAAGAAATACTTGTTCCTAAGGGTCCAGTCACACTTGGCGACGTTCCAGCAATCCCAACAACAATACGATCTGGTAAGGATCGCTGGAACGTCACTATGTGGTCGCTGGTGAGATGTCAGTCAGATCTACTCAACGACGCAGCAACGATACGGCGACCCGTATAACGACCTTGGCGGTCGTTGAGACCCTGTCACACAGCAGCTAGTCTGACGACTCAGACCTACGTGGCTGAGATCTGAGTCACCAACGAGGTCGTTGTTAAGGCGTCAAACACACCGATGCATGCTGCCGAGCGGGAGCCAGACAATCAAAAAATGGTCCAGGTCATTACAATACAATCAGCGATGTTACAGCGCGGGGCCTGCTCGCTGCTACGTATCAAACATAGCGAGATCGCTGGCAAGGTCGCTGTTGCGTCACAAAACCTGTGACGCAACAGCGATCTCGCTATGTGTGACGGGAGCTTAAGGTGAAGGCGCTCTCCAATTTTCCTACTATTATCCTAACAGTATTTAGAAATTGTGATCTCCAAATGAAGATAAAATGTGGCAATCGCCAAAAAATATTCTTCTTTAACTCCTTGCCGACACAGGACGTTGACGGCGCGGCGCTCACATCAAAGCTCCGACATCTCAGCTGATCTCATCAGCTGAGATGTCGGGGTAACAGCACCGATCGGATCCGGGATCCGATTGGCGCTGTTAACACCTTGGATCCCGCCGTCAATCGCTGACAGCGGGATCCAAGGCGGCCGTGGCGGGAACGCGCTGTTCCCCACCTGCTCCGGAGATCCCGTGATAGTTTTGTGGGATCTCCGATGCACATGTGACAGCCCAGGGTCCTGGCTAGACCCCGATGCTGTCAGAGCGCAGTTACGTGTAGTGGTTGGCAGGCGCTGCCAACCACAACACGGCTGCGATTCTGGGAAATACATAGGAGCTGCAGCTCATCTGTATCTCCCAGAAGCGATCGGATTGTGCAGCAAGGTGCCTCTTAAAGAGGCAGTGTCAAAATAAGAATGAATTGATTAATAAAGTTTTTAAAAACCTGTAAAAAAAAAAAAAGCATAAGTTCAAATCACCCTCCTTTTCCCCAATCACAATAAAAGAATAAAAAAAAATACACATGTTTGGTATCGCCGCGTTCAGAATCGCCCGATCTATCATCATATTAAATTCGTTAATGAGAGCCGTAAACTCCGTAACGGAAAAAATGGTCCAAACGCCAAAATTCTGTTTTTTTGGTCGTGGCAACATTGCTATAAAATGCAATAACGGGCGATCAAAGCTGCGGAACCCCCCAAAAATGGTATCATTAGAAACATTAGCTCAAGATGCAAAATATAAGCAGTAGCACAGCGCCAGATCCTGAAAAATGAGAACGCTACGGGTCGCAGAACATGCCGCAAAAAGTCCTTTTTTTTTTCAAACTTCTGAATTTATTTTCACCACCTAGATACCAAAAAAGGTATACATGTTGTGTATCTACGAACTCGTACTGACCCGAGGTATCACCCCGTCACGTCGGTTTTCCCATATAGGGAACATGGCGACTAAAATACCCAAAAAACAAATGTGTTATTGCACTTTTTTTGCAATTTCTCTGCATTTAGAATTTTTTTGCAATTACTCTGTACACTATATGGTAAAATAAATTATTGCATATGAAAGTACATCTCGTCCCGCAAAAAACAAGCCGTCATATGTCTATATTGACGAAAAAATAAAGTTATGGCTCTTGGAAGCAGGGGAGCAAAAAACGAAAATGAAACATGAAAAATTCCCCGGTCATGAAGGGGTTAAGCTGGGGTCAGACGAGCATATGACATCCAATACGAGAGCATCAGATACAATATGCTAGTGACACTGGGATCAGGCTGTGCTGTGAAAGTGACCAAGTGTCCATCTACTGTGTTCCTATCCTGTGATCAGATCACACTTGTGGAGAGGAGGGAGAGATTAATCTCTCCACCTTCTCCACTGCCGGCCTCAGCATATATCGTACTGCACCCAGACGTCATCAGTGTAGTCCGGTGTGTCTCTTGTACCATTAGACTTGTATGGTTGTGAGTGAGTCAAGACTCGCTGATAATCACAGCATGCTGCAAGTTTTCCTCAGACCAATTGGAGCTGAGGAAAAAAAAAATCACAGATGGAAACTGCCCCATACTATAACCTTGGTCCAAGTGCAATGCGAGATTTTCTTGCATTGCACCCGTCTGAGTTATATGCTCGTGTGCAAGAGCCATCATTACGCTAAATCACCAGGGGAAGGGAATGGCAGGACCCAGGAAAATTGCCGTTTTGTGTCACTTAAAGCTTACTCTTTATCTATTCGAACATATGCTTTATTAAATCATAATATCCTGGAAAGGCTCTGGTCCCAAAGGATCACGCAACAATTTTTTGTTTTTGTTTTTGCTCAACATAAAAAAAATCACTTTTCACTCCTACTCCAAATGTACCTATAGAGCTACATTCATGAAAAAGTCTTCTTGATATACATTGGGCCTGTAGGCTTCATTCTTTGTTCTGTGCATTTTTGTAAACTAGAAGTCAATGGGTAAAGTATGTAATTGCGTACAGTGGTGCACGCTGCAGTGTACAGTCAATAATATACATCAGGGAATACTCCTGACACATATTTCAGACAAAGGAAAATCAAATAAGAAGGGTACCTAAGATGTAGCCGAGATTGACATGTTTGTCTGATGCAGGAACTGCTCTCCTATGTAGACTAATAGCTGTAGAACCCAGCATTGCCCGGGCATAGTAATTAACTGTTCTTAGGGTGCTTTCACACTAGCGTTTATTTAAAATCGCGGCAGATGCGGTGAAAAAAACGCATCTGCTGCAATTACCGCATACCGGCTGCACTTGCGGCACGGTTGCGGCGCGGTTGCGGCAAGCCCCATACAATGTATAGGCGGGCTTGCGGCAAGTGCGGTTTTGGCACTTGCGGCAGGTGCGGCCGCGAAAAAAAACACGTTTTTTTCGCGGCCGCACCTGCTGCAAATGCCAAAACCGCACTTGCCGCACCTGCCGCAAGCCCGCATATACATTGTATGGGGCTGCCGCAAGTGTGCCGCAAGTGCAGCCGTTATGCGGTAATCGCGGCAGTTGCGTTTTTTTCACCGCAACTGCCGCGATTTAAAAAAACGCTGATGTGAAAGTACCCTTAGGGCCCTTTCACATCAGCGTTTTTCGTAATTCGCGGCAGATGCGGTGAAAAAACCGCATCTGCCGCGTTTGCCGCATAACGGTTCCACTTGCGGCACGGTTGCGGTTTTTTCCATAGGAAGTATAGGGGGACTTGCGGCAGATGCGGCAAGTGCGGTATTGCACTTGCGGCAGGTGCGGCAGAGAAAAAAACCGCGGCTTACTGCGGTTTTTTTCTCTGCCGCACCTGCCGCAAGTGCAATACCGCACTTGCCGCATCTGCCGCAAGTCCCCCTATACTTCCTATGGAAAAAACCGCAACCGTGCCGCAAGTGGAACCGTTATGCGGCAAACGCGGCAGATGCGGTTTTTTCACCGCATCTGCCGCGAATTACGAAAAACGCAGATGTGAAAGCACCCTTAGTTATAAGCTGAGTGTATGTCTCTGTGTGTGTGTGTGTATTGTATGTCCACTATACGTATCAATCCCGCTTTCCCCCCCCATCCTGCTCCATCCACCCACGTTCCCCTACCCAAATCTACCCCTCACCACCCGCCCTGAAACTTCTGGAGTGGGTGGGCCTTGCCACATACATGGGTGTGGATGTGGACTGGGGGTGGGGCTATGTGGAGTGGATGTGGCTATATGGAGTGGTCATGGTCACATTGAGTGGGCGGGACCTGCCACATACACACACATACACTCAACTTTATATATTAGATTCCCTATGGAACAGACATATCTGTATACAGTAGAGTTCTACTTCCAACATCTTCACTACTGCCCCCTTACCCTTGAATGTGGTCTGTGGGGCATTAAAAAGAATCTGTCAGCAGGTTTTTGCAATGTAAGCTGAGGACAACATGTTGCTGGGGTTAAACAAAAATCAACTGTCTCTCATAGCAGGCTGTGTGCTATTGTTTACATAAATTAAATGCTTTATGACCTGGTGATTACCATTACTAGACTACATTGTCATGTGCCCAGCAATCCAACACACCCCACCCTCTGATTGGCACCTCACTATCAATGTATAATCTCCACACACAGTCTGGTGTGTGCGGGGAGGGGGGGGGACAGCTCTCCCAGCTCTGCTACATGCCTAAAACAAATGCTTTGATTGTGTCAGAACGACTGCACCTAGTAATCTAAGGTAAACATTGTTAGATTTAGGCTAGGGTCACACTTAAATACAGAATTGCGTTCACCGCATCCAGATCCGGATGCGGTGAACGCAATTGTCTTCAGGATGTGTAATCATGAGCAATCTGGTTACTGGATAGTTTGCTCATCCCTGAGGCTGTTCTGTGGTTTGTAAAACTATTAATTTAATAAATAAATGTTCCTATAATGTCTCTAGGGGGTGCCCACTCCCCCTAGAGACCTTCCACCCACTCAGGTGGGCATATAATGCTGTTATCTGTTATGTACAACAGCTGACTCCTGTCAGCTGTTGTACAGTTTTATGAATGAAAGCGCCGGGCTCCTCAGAGCAGCTCGCATACTACTGCTATTGCTATAGTATGTGCGCCTCTGTCTGAGGTCCTGAAGCCTTATACAGTAGATTTATGGGCAGCGCTGTCATGCTACAGATTTAAAGGGAACTTGTCAGCTTGTTTTTACCCTTACATTCACCACTACCTGCCCCTGAAGCTTCCTAATATATCCCTAACCATCCCTGTGTGACCTAAAACTGTCCTATAATGTATGTAAAAAAATAAGATTGCTACTTATATGGCCTTATGGTAATTACTGGGACTGGGCCATTCTCCATGGGTGCATTCTCTCCTCCTCGATGCTGGCATCACGCCCTGGTGGGCACGATCATTCAGTCAGGAGTACGGTCCTGATTCAATATTCCTGTTCCTCCTTCCAGGTATCCACGTCATTTGTAGTCTGGTGCATTGTTGGGGATTATCGGGTGTATGGGCCGGCTTTGGGATGTACACTGCGCATGCTCCAGAGATGGTCTATATGCCAATACACCCCACAAACTGCGCAGGACCGAAAATACTCGGAAGGAGGATGAAGAGTTTTGAATCAGGCCCATGCTCCTGACTGAATGATCGTTCCCACCAGGGTGTGATCCCAATATCGAGGGAAGCAGAATGCAGCCGTGCATTTGTTGTCTAGAAGGCTAATTACCATACGGAGATGTAAGTATCAATCTCATTTTTTTTACAGCCATTATAGGACAGTTTTAGGTCAGACATGGATGATTAAGAATGTACTAGGAAGGTGCAGGAACAGGTAGTGATAGGTTTGGGGGTAAAAACGAGGTGACAGGTTCCCTTTAAATCTACACCAATGGTGCATGAAACTTCAGGACTCTCATTCACCTTGCTGGTATCAGTAAATCCTTCAGGTTTTGTGACATCAGTGCAGAAAAAAATGCAAGAAGTCTGCAATGTGTGCACAGGCCCCTCAGGGTTCCATGTTCTTGTTTAGAATTATTACTGAATTCAAGGAGTCGTGCAGACGACTCTATTTTCAGGCCAAGTGAAATCTGTTAAAAAATGGACCGATATTATTCAATGAGGCAGTGCACATCTCTGATTTTATTCCTGAACTAAGTGGTCCGAGGGACAAAATCGCAGCATGTTTTGCGTCTGAGAATCTAAGGGTCCGTGAAAAAAAGGACTGCACGTGGACAACATCTGAATGCGGACCAGTTTTCACGGGCTAACAGAATGGAGAAGATGGAGAAACCTTTTTGTTTTCCTCCACATCTAAGGAAACCAGCTCCCACTCTGATCAATGAGATTAGCAGCATCGGACCGTTGTTCTCGGATGGAGAACGTAAGGTTGTGTGAAACCAGAATAAGAGAAAGCAGTAGAATAGCGTGCAGCGAGATAACACTATTGTATCCAACCATAAACTGTTAATTATTAATAACTAGAAAATAGGCCCGATGCTATTGCATCGGGAGGGCGTCGCTGGCACGCTGTGCTCTTTGTGGGCCCCCTGCGGTCAGTTTGGGCACCCTGTGCTGTGGTTAGGTCTGTGGTCCGCCTTGTGTCTCTGGCACCTCTGTTCCCCTTTTCTCTCAGCCCCTGCCCTCCTTTTATGTCTATGCCCTCCCTCTTTTCATTTCTCTGGCCCCCTTCAGTATTTCTGGTCCCCTGTTATGTATGTGTGCTCCCCTCTTTTGAGTCAATGCTACCCCCTTCATCTCTGTGGCCACACCCCTTTAGTGTTTATGGTCCCCTCTTATGTGTGTATGTTACCCCCTTCATCTCTCAGCTCCCTTTTAATCTTTCAGGTCCTTCCTTATGTCTGTCTGCCCCCTTTCACAGACCCTGACCCCCTTTAGTCATTGGGGTGACCCCTTGTTTGTCTGGCCCTTCTTCTGTGTTTCTGGACCCCTCTATGTGTCTGTGGGCCACGTCTGTCTCTGCTTCGTCTCTTTCATGTTTTTGCACCCCCCTTGCATCTCTGTGCTCCTCTTGAGTGGTTGTGGTTCCCTGTTATGTCTCCCTGCCCCCCCCCCTTCTGTGTGTATGTTATCCCCTTTATCTCTCAGGGCTCCTTGAGTCTTTGTGATGCCGTGTTATGTGTCTGTGCCCCCCTTCAGTGATTGTGGTCAGGCCTTGTGTGTGTGCCCCCCCACCCCCCTTCAGAGTTTCTGGAGCCCTTTATGTTTGTGTGCTGCACTTACTTGTTAGCTCAGCCTCTTTAGTGTTTGTGCAGCCCTCTTCTCTGTGTGGAGTTTTTGTGTTCCTTTGCTATGTGTCTTTGTTTGATGTTTAATGTGTGAGGTCCCCCCTTCTGGCTGTGTGCCTCCTCTTCTCTCCTTCCCAGCTGTGACAGCTCCATGTCCTAGCTGGGAAGCAGTGTAGCGTAGAGGAGGCGGAGCTAGGGTGATGCACGGTCATGTGAATGATCACATGACTGTGACATCACCAAAGGTCCTATGTGAAGAGGTAAGTTTTCGGGGGTGTGCGGGCGGCGAAGGGGGGCGCGGGGGTCTACTGTGGGGAGGAAGCGGGCACTGGAGGGTGGGGTGCGAGGTTGTACTGCGGGGGTATGTGGGGGTCTATTGCAGGGGCGTGCGGGTGGTGTAGGGGAGGTGCGGGGGTGTGTGGGCACGGGAGGCTGCAGGCAGGCGCCGGTAGCTTTGGGTGTGCTAATATGGTGGCGCTTCCGGGTAATCACCAGTTTTGCGCAGGCGCCATCGCTTGATAGCGGCACAGTGGCCGGAAGCGCAAAACTGGTGATTATGTATAGAGATACTATCTCCTGCAGTTATGCTAGTCTCCACATTCTCTGTGATGTTCTAGGCTACTTTCATGTTTCTGTTGAAATTCAGGTTGGAGTTAAATTCAGTTGCTTCTCTCAATAAACTCCAGATTGAACTGCTGGTACACCTATAAAAGAGCTTTCGATTTGTCTGACACATCCCTAATGGATAAAGAAGAATTCTGTCACTAATATCAGATACCAGAAGTGCAGTATTTATGTAAGGCAGCTCTGACTTTTACTTTTATGTACAAGATAGTGTACTTCCTAACCCTACTGCCTAGAACCTTGATAACACACAACATGCATTCATATTGCACTTAATGTTTCAGAGGCCTTTGATCAAAGCAGGTCCAAAATTATTATTTTTATAAATATACAGTTGTGCTCAAAAGTTTACATAGCCTGGCAGATTCTTTGCTTTCGTTACCTTTTTTCAGAGAATATGAATGATAATACAAAAACTTTTTCCACTCATGGTTAGTGGTTGGGTGAAGCCATTTATTGTCAAACTACTGTGCTTTCTCTTTTTAAATTATAATGACAACCAAAAACGTCCTAATGACCCTGATCAAAAGTTCACATACCCCAGTTATTAAAGGGAACCTGTCACCCAAAATCAGGTCCCTAACCTGTTAATACCTGTCCCTGCAGCCTAACACTACTATCTAAGCTATCCCTGTCTGACCATTTTTAGTAATTTATGAGTAAAATAAAGCAGTTTGGAAACTTACAAAATTCATGACAGTGGGGCGTTCCTCTCTGCGTCTGTGACGGGTAGGCGGGTCCCCTGTGCCGCGCTACCCCCGCCTCTCAGCTCTATTACGCCCCTAATGGGCGTCATTCCATCCTTCACTGCGCGGGCACGATTGAATCATCGCGCCTGCCACGTCACCGCTGCGACGTGGTCACATGATGCCTGGATCCGCGTCACTTCCGGGCGTCACTGGCCTCACACAGGCCGACTTCAGCATGCAATCTGCGCATGCTCTTAGTCGGCCTGTGAGACCTGCGACGCCCAGAAGTGACGCGATCCAGGCGTCACGTGACCGCGTCGCAGCGGTGGCGGGCGCAAGAATTCAATCGTGCCCGCGCAGTGAAGGATGGAATGACGCCCATTAGGGCGTAATAGAGCTGAGAGGCGGGGGTAGCGCGGCACAGGGGACCCGCCTACCCGTCACAGACGCAGAGAGGAACGCCCCACTGTCATGAATTTTGTAAGTTTCCAAACTGCTTTATTTTACTCATAAATTACTAAAAATGGTCAGACAGGGATAGCTTAGATAGTAGTGTTAGGCTGCAGGGACAGGTATTAACAGGTTAGGGACCTGATTTTGGGTGACAGGTTCCCTTTAATACCATGTATTGCCCCCTTTAACATCAATGACAGCTTGAAGTCTTTTGTGGTAGTTGTGGATAAGGCTCTTTGTTTTATCAGATGGTAAAGCTGCCCATTCTTCTTGGCAAAAAGCCTCCAGTTCCTGTAAATTCCTGGGCTTTCTTGCATGAACTGCACACTTGAGTTCGTTCCAGAATGGGTCAATAGACTGACATGGCCACTCCAGAACCTTCACTTTGTTCTGCTGTAGCCAATGACAGGTCGACTTGTCCTTGTGTTTTGGATCGTTGTCGTATTGGAACGTTCAAGTACATCCCATGTGCAGCTTCCAGGCTGATGAGTGGAAATTTGCCTCCAGTATTTGCTGATAACGTGCTGCATTCATCTTTCCTTCAACTCTGACCAAGTTTCCTGTGCCTTTGTAGCTCACACATCCCCATATCATCAGTAATCCACCTCTGTGCTTTACAATAGGAATGGTGTTCCTTTCATCATTGGCCTTGTTGACACCTCTCCAAATGTAACATTTATGGTTGTGGCCAAAAACTTCGATTTTTTTTTTTTTTTTATAAACCATTTATTTTTATTTAGGTTTCAAAAATTTAACAAAAAACAGTAGATATCAATATTCATGTAACAATTCACATATCTTGTAACAACACAATCAAAACCATACCCTCTTTCCCCCCAATATTCCTTATGCCGGGTATACTTGAGAGTCTCAACAATCATATCACTGCCATCCAGGCGGACCATATTTTTTCAAAAGTTCTTTCACCATGCCTTCGCCTGTAAATACTTTCCTCTAAATGCATTGCCGTACGTGTCTGAGCAATAAATTCTCTCCTAGTAGGGGGTTCCGAATCTGTCCATTTTCGCGCTATTAGTTTGCGTGCTACATATAGCAACCTCGCTATTGCCACTTTGTAGTGTCCTGAGACCGGTATCCCATCCACCTCCCCCAAAACACACAGCACTGGATTCCTGTCGAGTGTACATGCATAAGCTCTTTCAATTTTGTTAATAACAACCAGCCAGTATGCCACTAGCCGCGGACACGACCCTAGCATGTGTAGCAGTCCGGCCTGGTCTGCGCTACATCTAGGGCAACTAGAGTCTCCCCTCAAGCCCGCCCTGAATAGGACCAGCGGTGTTTTGTATGTTCTATGTATTACATATAACTGGGAGAGCCGTGCCTGCTCGCTCAGAGAAATCTTTGAGACATATTCAAGAATAGCCTCCCATTGTTCTGTCGTGAGAGTACCCACCTCCCTTTCCCATTTACTCTATGCAGTGAGGTGATTGTCCCCCAGATAGGAGTGTAGTAGGTCATGGTATATACTCGATATAACTCCCCTCGTCCCTCCCTTCATACACACAAAGTCTAGTACAATGTCATCCTGAACCGTTATGTGTCCCAATCCAGACTGTGCCCTCCAAGCATGTCGAAGCATATAGTATTGAATCCCCCATACTGAAGGCAAATCAAATTCCTCTCTCAATGTCTCAAAGGTCTTCAGGTCTGTTCCACTCTGCAGCTGGCACACATATCTCACTCCTTTCGCCTTCCAATTGCCCATTTGACACAGCTTATTAAGTTCCGGCAGATGCTCATTGTCCCACACCGGTGAGTACTTGGTCAGCTCGTCCACCCCTCTTATCTTTTTAATGGTGTCCCATACCTTCTGGATCATGCCTATAGTAGGATATATTGCTACCAGTTTCTTAAAGGTGCCGTCCTCTAACCCCTGGATGAGTGGGCGTCTCCCCGTCACATGTACCAGCACCCGGCAAGCTGCTCCTCCACAATCAAGCTCTCTCCATCCCCTGACATGCTGGCCCTGTACTGCCAAGAAATAGACCCAGGGATTTGGTGCGGCCAATCCTCCCTCTTCCTTCCCTTTTTGCAGCGTTCCCAATTTAATCCGTGCCTGCCTCTTGCCCCATATCAAGGATCTGAAGATAGAATCAATACCCTGAAACCGTTTTTTTGGTAGCCATATCGGTGAGTTGTGCAGAACGTACATTAGTTGTGGCATTAGGACCATCTTAATCAGGTTAGTTCTCCCCGTTACCGTTAAAGCCAATTTGCACCATGCACCTATTTTCCCTTTAAATTTCTCTAACAGAAGAACTAAATTCAGATCTGTGAATCAGGTCAATGGAAGTGCTACCCATATCCCTAGGTATTTAAATTGTGAAACTAACTGGAGCTGTTTCCCCCTCTCATCTATCTCCTCCGCTTCTATTGCTCTATCCACAGCCATGACATAAGACTTGTGCCAATTTATCTCCAGTCCCGAAATGCTCCCAAATTGTTTAATTACATCCATCGTGCACCCCAGTGTCTCTCCTGCACTTTCCAGAAATAACAGGATGTCATCGGCATACAATGATATTTTTTCTTCCAGCTTCCCGAATTTAAATCCGACCACTCCCCTCTCAGCTCTGATTCTGGCCGCCAGGGGCTCTATTGCCACCGCAAACAATAGCGGGGACAGCGGACACCCCTGCCTTGTGCCCCTATGCAAGTCAAACATCCCAGAGTACTCCCCATTCACCTTAACTACCGCCCTTGGGGATGAATACAATAACTTCACCCAGGCCATGAATGCGGGGCCGAATCCCATTAGTTCCATGATTTTCCATAAGTATTTCCATTCCACGCTATCAAATGCTTTCCTAGCGTCTAATGACATCACTATTCTCCTGCCACCATTATCAGCAGGCAGTTGCATATTAAGAAATAATCTTCTCAAGTTAACAGCCGTGAAGCGGTTAGGCATAAAGCCCGACTGGTCCTCGTGGATAATGGTATGCTCAACCCCAGTGAGCCGGGTGGCCAGGATCTTAGCGAGTATTTTGACATCCGTTGTCAACAACGATATGGGCCTGTACGACTCCGCACCCATAGGATCTTTTCCCTCCTTTTGCAGAACTACTATCACCGCTTCCTCCATTGATCTCGGCAGCGCCCCCTTCACTAAAGCCTCATCAAACACAGATTTCAATTTCGGAGGCAGCAGTTCCACCAACTCCCTATACATCTCCCCAGGTAGACCATCAGCTCCCGGTGATTTGTTATTGGGCATAGATAATATTGCACACTCCACCTCCTCCACACTCACAGGTTCATCCAACCTCAACCTATCTTCCTCAGACAATTTAGATGAAATGCCTTCCAAAAAATTCTCCACGTCCCCCTCTGTGTCCCGTGATCTCGAAGTGTACAGTGCCATGTAATATTCCTTGAAGACCTCCAGTATGTCCCTTGTGTCTGTCAGAGTCGTCCCCATTTGGTCTCTCAATTTGTACACCCTGGAAGAGTCCCTCTGTGCCGCAGATATCACCACCAACAAGTGACCCACTCTCTCTCCTTCTTCAAAGAATTGGGCTTGCTGAAATGCCCTTTTCCTCTCAGCTTGCATCATGTGCAGTTTATCAACTGCCTCCTGTGCCAATTTTAGTCTATTGTGAGCTTCACTCGTTGGCGCCAAAATCATGTCTGCCTCCGCCTGTGTCAAGTCATCCTTTATTTGTTGATCTGCAAATTTAGTTTTGGTCTTACACCTCGCAATCTCACTTATAAAGAGTCCTCTCATAAGCGCCTTCATAGCATCCCATACCGTTGTGGCTTCAGTACTCCCTTCATTCATTTGGAAGAATTGCTCTAGCTCTTTGGTTATACCACCCATATCCACCACTTTAAGCCATGTCGGGTGAAGACGCCAACCTCCTCTCTGACCCTGAGCAGATCTCACCAGAAGTGTGATCACCATAGGACTATGATCCGAGAGAGTCCTCTGTAGGTATTCTACCTCCCCTACCATCTCGTCCATAACAGTATCCCTCAAAGCCAGGTCTATCCTCGACAGTGTTCCGTGTGTTGCCGAATGACATGAAAAAGTCCTCTTACCCTCATTTCGTACTCTCCACAGATCTACCAGTCCCAGTTCCCTTACATAGGTGCCAAAACCAGTCAATCTGTCCTGTCCAGCTTCCGTACCTGCCGGACGTACTTTATCCCAATAATCATTCATAGTGTTATTAACATCTCCCATAATCAGCATCTGTGCCTCCTCCCATCTGCCCGTCAGGTCTACTACTGCATGTAGTTTCTTTTTAGAGTAAGGTGAAGGGATATATAAAGCTACTAAAATAATTTTGTGTCCAAACAATCTGCACGCAATCCATACATACTGCCCTTCACTATCCACATGTACTTCCAGCTCTTCATAATGTGCATTTTTGTGTATTAGGTCCGACACCCCTCTGGAGTATGAGGAATAAGTAGAATGATATGTCTTTAACATCCACCCTCTTGACAACCAGTGCATAGTATCTCTCGTGAGATGTGTCTCCTGCAAGCACGTGATCATAGGTTCACAAGATTTGATATGATTCAGAACTGCCGCCCTCTTAACCTTGACAGATATACTACATACATTCCAGCTTAAAATCCGAACAGTACGGTTACTCATTGTGCATTAGGAAAAACAGTCCATCATCATCAAGTAACATCATTACATTTTGTTCCCAACCATACCCGGTCAAACAGCATGAACAACCACACCTCCCTACAAATCCACCCCACCCCCCTCACCCCCTCCCTCTCCCCACTTCCCCTCCCCCCACCAATCCCCTTTTGCTGTCGTCACTCTCTCCCCAACTTGAGAGTGGGAGCTCAAAGAACCTGAGCATTGTCTCAGTATTCCGCACGTCAACATGTGTCTTGTACTCCTCCATCATTGGCAGTCTCTCCACCATATTATCAATAGTATGCATAGTCCCGAACCATTAATCAAACAATGAACCATAAAACGTAGATCCCAGCGGGGAATTCCCCCCCTCCCCCTCTGCGCTCCTGTTTCGCACAGTGGTATAGAGCCACAACATTGTCCAGTGATCAATCTAGCAGGGTCATGTCATCATATTGCCGCGTCCCCATCTTCTCTCAATTTGCTCCGGTTCCGCTCCAGCCACGAAGTGGCCTCTACCGGTGATGGGAAAAAATGGACCCTTCCAAAAGCTTCCACTCTTAATTTAGCAGGATAGATTGTAGAGTATTTCACATTCAGAGATCGGAGTTGTTTCTTCACCTCACCATACCGCAGCCGTAGCTTTTGCACCTCAGCTGAATAATCTGGGTATATTTCAATTCGTTTGCCATTCAGGGTAAGATCTGTTAGCTTCCCAGCCTTTCGTAAGATAATGTCCCTGTCTCTGTAATTCAGGATTCTGGCTAACATCGTACGAGGGCCATCTCCCGGCACTGGGGGTCTCATGGGTACTCGATGGGCACGCTCCACCGCAAACACCCTCGTCAAATTATCCGCTCCAAACTTTTCCAGCAGCCAGGTTTCAATAAAGGCTGTGGGGTCAGCACCCTCAGCTCTTTCAGGGATGCCCACAATGCGTAAATTTTCCTACGTGACCGGTTTTCCAGGTCATCGTTTTTTTTGGCCACTACCGTGATCCGAGTGTGTTGTTGTTGTGTCTTTTGCACTGAGGTTAAGTGATCTTCTGTTACACCAACTCTGTCCTCCACCTCAGTTAATCTGGTCGTAACTCTCTGCATAGATGTTTTTATGCCTCCCATTTCTTCTTTCAGGCCATTCACCTGCATTGTCAGAGCAGTTAATGCAGACTTGCAGTATGAGACAACCTGGAATATATCCCTCAGTGTGGGCTCTGCTGGACTTTCAGCTGCCTGCATAGTGTCACTGTCCTCCTGCTGCTCCAACTCTTCCTCTGCAGCCCCCTTTTCATTATGTAGCATCATCTTCCTCCTCACCTCTGTGCTTCTCACTCCCTTCACTTCCTTCTTCATCTGCCTCCATGCCCCTCTCAAACCTGAGCAGCCGAGCGGAGACTTCCTGCCTCTGTGCATAGGCTGTGTTCCTCCTTCCCGCCTCTCCCTCTCTCTCAGTGCCATCTTGGGCTGGGGCACTGCTGCAGGCTCCGACTTCTTTCTGCCTTTTGTGGCCCATGTTGGTCTCTCTAAGTCTGGCAGAAGCTCTCCCCTGGCTCCCAGGACCTTCAGACATCAGTTCCCGATAAAGGATTTGGCTGGTTCGGGCTCTGTGCAGGATAATTGAAGCTCTCACATCAAGTGCTAGGCCACGCCCCCTCGATTTTAGTTTTATCTCTCCAAAATTACCTTGTTCCAGAAGTTTGGAGGCTGGTCTGTGTGCTGTGTAGCGTAGGTGAGATACTTTGTGGCATTTGCACAGTAATGGCTTTCTTCTGGAGACTCAACCATGCAGCCCATTTTTATTCAACCTCCTTCTTGTGCATCTTGAAACAGCCACACCACTAGTTTTCAGTGAGTCCTGTATTTCAGCTGATGTTATTTGTTGGGTTTTTCTTTGCATCCCTGGCCGAAATTTGTATTGGTGTACCTGATTGTGGTTTGGTTTTTACAGAGCCCCTGATTTTTCCATTTGATAATCACAGTTTGAACACTGCTGACTGGCCTTATCAATTCCTTGGATATCTTTTTGTATCCCTTTCCTGTTTTATACAGCTCAACTATCTTTTCCCGTAGATCTGTTGACAATTATTTTGCTTTCCCCATGACTCACAAACCAGAAACGTCAGTGGATGGATGAAAGATGCAAGAGTCTGTCTGGATCCCAGAAACTCACTCAACTTCTGTGCATGTTATCAGGCCAAAATCACCAAGGTATGTGAACTTTTGATCAGGGTCATTTGGATGTTTTTGGTTGTCATTATGATTTAAAAAGAAAAAACACAGTAGTTTGACAATAAGTGGCTTCACCCAACCACTAACCATGAGTAAAATGTGATATCATTCATATTCTCTGAAAAAAGGCCAAGAAAGCAAAAAAAATAAAAATCTGCTGGAATATGTAAACATTTGAGCACAACTGTATCTTTATGGTTAATACACGTGATTTGTTCAATCACCAAAAAAGTACCAATGATTCGCCACAGGATACACCGATATCTATAGTGAATTATGCACCAACAAGCTTCTTAAGTGCTTCTTAAAGTGACAGTACCATAGATTGAGTAAAAGAAAGCCTGATAAATTGGTCACTGAATTTTCCTGTCCCAATGTAAGATTGTGTTTTCTGCATAAATAGAGTTGTAATTGGTGCAATATGCCCTTATGACATGTAAATAAAAAGGAAAAATTGGTTTTATGAGAATAATTTTAATAATAAAGAGATTAATTTTTTGCCTATTCAACTTGTTGGTGCATAATTCACTATAGATATCGGTGTACCCTGAGAGGAATCATTGGTATTTTTTTTGTTGTTGTGTAAAGCATGAAGCACGAGATGATATAGGATATTTATGTGTACATGTGATTTGTTGCAGAAATTTCTGTTAGGGCCGCTTCACACTGCGGCGTGATCCGGTCCGGTTCTGTCCGGGAGGACCCAGACAGCCGCGGACCGGATCAGCACACAGGACTGGGGGGCTAATATGCCCTCCGGTCCGGTGTGCAGCTCACGCAGCTGCAGCCGCTGACAGGTCAGGACTGCGGCGCCCGCGGTCCTGACTTAGCAGCGGGAACTGCGTGCGCTGCACACCGGAGGGCATAGCCCCCCAGTCCTGTGTGCTGATCCGGTCCGCGGCTGTCTGGGTCCTCCCGGACAGAACCGGACCGGATCACGCCGCATTGTGAAGCGGCCCTTACTGAAAATCTGTTTCATCCATTGAAATTAAGTTGTTTTTTTTTGAACCATCATTTTTATTGTTTCAAAAAAAATATAACCATGTCATATACAGTAAAGACTTTTACAGTAGTCAATATTATAACAGTAGTATTCGCGTACAGAAAAAGATTCACTTTGAACAAAACATTTGAGAATATAGTAACATCCCCTAGTCCCACCCATCCCATTTCCTAGATAACATCCTTAAGTTGCTCACATTACTTCACCATCTCAGTATACACAAAAATTGAGTGCCACCCCTAGATTGGGCATTTCAGTTTACCCAGAGTACCCTTCAGGTCTTCCATGGCATACCAAGCTGAGGACCTATAAGGCATCATAAAGGCTATAATTTCAGCATCAGTAAATTCGTTTTCGATGTATACTCTCCATTTAAGGAAACATTTTTGTGATAATTTGCTGGGTTGCTAAGTGTCTCCAGTGATTCTATAGTGAGAACATTCCTCATGGAGGTCTTGACCTGAAGTAAATCAGGAGGGTTATCATTAAGCCAAAATTGAAGAAGAAGTCTTTTTGCTATAATTGCTATATAGTGGAATAGTACATGTGGCTGACTACCTTCCACCAAATCTCCACAGTAGTGGAAGAGCCAGAGCATAGGGTTCAGTCTGTTCAAGCCCCCACATATCCCTCTCGCCCAGGTGTCGAATACCTCCCAGTATCTCTGAGAAGCGGGGCATGACCAAAGACCATGCTCAATATCCGTCATAGGAGCCTTGCATTTAGGGCAGTTCACCCATCTTCTCAGATTGGCCTGTGACGGTGGTATGTTAAACCCTTGTATGGTCCCATGGATGATCCTAAATTGGGAATCTCTCCATCTTTCATTATGAATGTTACGTCTAACTGTTCCCCAACCCTCTAAGATCTTTTGAGTGAGGTCAGGGTCAGCCCAATGTTTCTTCCATTTAGTGAAAAGAACCCTCTTTCTAGTTGGTCTAAGAATATTTTGCAGCCTAGCATAGATAGAGGTAATGGACACGTCATCTACACTAATAGCTAGTAGGTCGGACCATAAGTTATCTACGACCTCCCCAGAAATATCCAACAGTCGAGAGAGAAGATGGTGATGCAGCTGTCTGTATTGTATGGCATGAAATCCAGAAAGAGCAAAAGTGGATAGTACCTCGCTTTCTGTCATCCACCTCTTCTCCTCTACATTCATAAGGTCTCCCAGGGACCTGACACCCCTCTCTCTCCAAGCCTTAAATAAAGAGTTTTCACGACCTAGTGGAAAGGCCGGGCACTTCCAAGGATTGAGTAGTTTTGAGACTTTCCAAGATAAATGTAGTTTTTTCCTTATTCCTTTCCAAGTCATAATCGTATCTCTATATATAACGGTATTCTTAAGTGCTGAAGGTAGGTATGACAACGGTGAATGTAGCAGAGCCGATAAGTCCCAGGGTTTAGCAAATTCTCCCTCCAGGGCTACATCTGAGAACCTATTAGTGCCCTTAATCAAGAACATTGCGTAGAATGCACGCTAGATTGTATCCTCGGACATCCGGGAGTTGAAGACCTCCCTCCTGCTTTGACTGCATCAAGACGCCAAAGGCCAGTCTGGGTTTCTTCCCCTCCATAAGAATTTTGAGAAAGCTTTGTTCAGTTTAGCTATATCTGTGTGTTTTAACAGCATGGGGATAGTCTGGAGCGGGTATAACAATCTCGCAAAACTAATCATTTTAAGCAGATGGCATCTCCCAGTCAGAGAGAGAGGTAGTCCAATCCATCCCGCCAATTCTTTTTCTATTTTTAAAAGGATCGGTGCAAAGTTAAGTCTATAGGTCAGGCCAGGATGTCTAGCCAGTTGAATCCCCAAGTATTTTATGCTTTCCTTGGCAACTGAAAGATCGTAGAGGTGAGTACATCGCGAGAGTTTACTCCTCGGATTGATGAACAGAATCTCACATTTATCTTTGTTTAGGCAAAAACCTGAGTGTTTACCCAATCTCTCAATGTCGTCAAGGATGCTAGGGAGGTCCCTTACGGGATCCCGGACATAGAGAATAATGTCATCAGCGAAGAGGGACAATTTAACCTCCCTCGCTCCTACTCTGAATCCTTCATAGGTGTTATTATTTTCAAGGTACAAGGCCAGAGGTTCTATTGCTAAATTAAAGAGGAGGGGGGATAATGGACATCCCTGCCTCGTTCCCCTCTGCAAGAAGAAGGAATCTGACAAGTATCCGGGGGTGCTAATACAGGCCTTTGGTTTGTGGTATAAGGCCTGTAGGTATTGCCTAAATGGCCCCACAATTCCAACAGAGTCCAGGACCCGACCCAGCCATGGCCAACGTACATTGTCAAACGCTTTTTCTGCGTCTAACGTGATCATGGCTGGGTCCCCCCTCTCCAATTCTACTCTCTTCCCCATGACATCAAGCAAGAGCATCGCTCTTCTAATATTAGTGGTAGTTGATCTTCCCTTAATAAATCCCGCCTGGTGAGGGGGTATCAAGCTAGGCATTACCGTCGCCAGTCTATCGGCCATTAACTTTGAAGAAGTTTTAGATCCTGGTTTATTAGGGAAATTGGTCGAAAACTCGCCGGATCCGTAGGTATCTTGCCAGGTTTAGGAATAAGTTTAATATAGGCCAAGTTCATTCGTTCCAGGATAGGGGTCCCCTGTAATATTGCATTAAAAAGGTCACGAAGGACAGGAGAGATTTGTTCTTTTAAGGCTTTGAAGAATGCACCATTATATCCATCGGGGCCCGGCGCTTTGCCTGGATTTATGTTTTTTATAGCGTTTTCTATTTCCTCCACAGTCACAGGACTGTTTAAAAATTGTTTGTCCTCATCTGAGATACCTGGCAGACGAATCAGGTGCAGCCAATCGGCTCCCTCAGGTATACCAGTGTCACTCTCCGAGTAAAGAGACGCATAATATTTTCCCAATGCCTGAGTCACATCTTTCGGGGTAGTCCAGGTGTTGCCATGTTTGTCTATTATAGTTTGGATGGAGGAGGGTGGGTGTCTGCCCCGTGACAAGCGGGCCAATAATCGACCGGCTTTATCTCCAAATTTATGTAGATTAAGTTCTAATCTATTTTTATATATTCCTTCTCTCTTTTCTGCCCACATGTCAAAGTTTTTCTTGGCCTGTATCCAGGTCTCTCTATCAGGTTCTGCCATCGTGCTTATATAGCGAGAGTATGAGTTCCTCACCTCCAGACTAGCCTTAACAAATTGTTCTTTTATCTTTTTCTTTATCCCCATGCTGTAAGCCATCACTTGCCCTCTCATGACCGATTTCGCTGTTTCCCAAAACAGACCTGGGTTAGAGCGATGGGCTTCATTATCATTTGAGTAAAGTAACCACCACTCTTTGAGGTGAGCGATAAAATTTTCCTCTCTTGTAAATGTGTCAGGGAAACGCCACAGATGGTCAGTGCCTTTCTCATAGGTATTTTTAGTTTCCAACACCAGTGGGCTGTGGTCGGATATTACCATGTCCTCTATTTTAATTTCAATCACCCTTTGTAATATATTGGGCGAGGTGAAGAACATGTCTATCCTCGACCAGGACCCACGGGGGTGAGAAAAGTGGGTGAACTCTCTTTCCAGGGGGTGAACTGTCCTCCATACGTCGCCCATATCTACATCTGCAAAGAGGGGTTCTAGAAAGCTCGCTGATCCTATTTCCCCTGGGGCTCGAGTCGTTTTCAGTGGAGGTATGGAGTGCCTCCTATCTTCTTCTGCCCTTAAGACCATGTTAAAGTCACCCCCCACTATTCTGTTGTGGCCAGTGTCGGTTAAAAGTTTGGCTTGTATTTTTTGAAAGAAGGGTTTTTGTTTCTCGTTCGGAGCATACACATTGTAAATAGAAAAGACATCTTTTTGGATTTGTATGGTCATTTGGACCATTCTACCCTCATCATCCATTTGTGTGGATAGGACCGTATGCGCCAGGGACTTATGGATTAGGATCATAACTCCCGCTTTTCTTTCCACCGCTCCTGATCCATAGATGTCACCCACCCATAACTTCTTGAGACGGAAGAAGTCCTCAGAGGCCAGGTGGGTCTCCTGGAGCAAGGCAATATCCGTATGTAATCGTTTAAGATGGCGTAAGACCATCATGCGCTTTGATGGGGAGCGCAGGCCCTTTACATTCCAGGAGACCCACCTAACCATCCAAACCCCCCCAGATCAGTATCAATGAAGAATAATGCAATCTCAACCACCGGGGTATTGCCCCCCATAGCTTGTACCAAGTTAAAGTGGTTATTAGGCATAGCACATAGCGAAGCATATAGAGTTTGCTAAGGATGTCTCTAGGTTTTTCCCTTCTTCCCCATATCCCCCCCTTTAACCCATCCCCACCACTACTTTTCTCCTGTTCTTGTTGCTGACTTCTCGTCTTCCCTCCAATACAACCCATGTACATGCAACTCGTACCCCGCCACAGCATCCTTCTAATGAATAGTTATTAAAACATTTTTTTTCTTTTTCTTTTTTCATTTCTGTCACCCCTGTGCCCCCTTTTTATCGGCAATATTAGTTAAGCATAAAAAAAAAAAAAAAAAAAAGCTTTCTCTTTCACCCCCAGGCCGAGAAATACCCTTCCTAGAAAAAGATATTTACTGGGCCTTCGTAACAAGATTTGCAGCTTATTATAAGCAGAATAAAAGTACATTAGTGGATGATAACTGGGAGCAATGGGAGCAATAAGTAAGTAGACGTCACCATTACATTATGATGTTACATACAACCTTAATAGGTGACGTCTCATCGGGATCCCTCCTTACCCCTGTCTTTGAGTTTTATGGTACGGCAGCTTAATTGCTCCTTCAGTCCACACCTAAAAGAAAGTATAATAGAGGAGAGAGAGAGAGAGAAGAAGAGAGAGAAAAAAAAAAGGGAAGGGGAGTAGAATAACGTTAAGAGTGAAGGGAGGGGGATTCAGAGCCTCCAAATCATTAGCACAGCTATATCATAAGTTCTCTTTTCTTTTCACAAAGTTCAGAAGGTACCAAGACAGCTATCTCATTTCTTCTTGTGCCAACGCGGCCCTATCTGTCTCTGCTGTCTGGGTGTCACGCCACCAGAGATGCCTCCATTATTCATGGTGTCCGAACGTAGCCTGTATGACCTCACCGAATCACGCTCTTCTTCAGCTACCGGGTCTGGATCAGACGTTACGTGCTGTGAATCGGCGTTTACGGTCGGAGGTGTTGTAGCTCTTGGGGAGCGGGAATTGTCCAGAATTGCAGATAATGCTTTTGCTGGATTTGTGAAGGTCATCGGTGTGCCCTCTCTGGATTTAAACCGTAAAGTAGCCGGGAAATTTAGTTGGAACCGAATATTTCTCTTATGAAGCAGTGTACACGCTTCACTGAAAGCTCTTCTTCGGCGAGAGACCTCTATTGAATAGTCAGCAAAGATCAGAGCTCTATGTCCGTGTATCATTAAAGGATGTTTCCTGGCCTTATAAGCCCTAAGGATCTCCTCCTTATCCCTGTGATTTAAAAATTTGGCAATTGCGTGTCTTGGTTTAGTAGAGGATCCAGAGTGAGAGGGGCTGGCTCTAGACGTGGAGGTTGCTTCAGGGGGATCTTTCGGAGGTCCAATTCTGTGGGTACGCTCTGTCTTGCATCTATGCATTAGCCCCAAGGCTTTAGGGAGGTCCACTTCAAAGATTTCCTCCAGCTGATGGGATGGAATGGACTCTGGGAGACCTACAATTTTGAGGTTACTTCTCCTCGCCCTATTTTCAATGTCTTCCAGCTTTGTAAAGGCATAGTCAGAGCGTTTTTGTAATGCTAGCATTTGGTCCTCCAATTCCTGTATTCTATCCTCAGCAGCCCCAACCCTTGCTTCTGCTTCTTTCAGTTTCTGGTCATGAGTCTCTACTTTTATTCTGAGTTCTTTTGTAGTGGCAGCCACCATGTCTGCTATTGCAATTTTAAAGTCCTCAGCCATGTGTGTGGCTAATTCTTTGGCCAGGGCTTTATAATCCATAAGCTGTGGGCCTTTTTTGTGTCCTGACTGTGCATCCAAATCCTCTCTCCTCATCTCATCACCTTCATGGTCATGCACTCTGTGGCTCTGATCCTGGGTCTGTGTGCGCTGTGCCTGCACGAGGGCCTCAGGCTGCATCAATAGGGGGGGGGCTCCCGTTTTCCCCATATCAGTGGCCATAATCGCCCCTGTAGATGATTGTCCCTGTGGTACTATACCTCCCAGCACGGAGGCATCGTCCGACTCTTCCACCGTCTCAGCATCGTGGGCGCCATGATCGGTAGCCGCGTGTGCGGGGGCAGGTCGGCCGCTTTCGCCCTTCCGGGTGACATACCGGTCCATCATCGTGCCCAAGGACGGTCCGGTGTTGGGGGTGAGTGCCCTGGTGTGCCAAAGGTCCGGAGGCCCAAGGGGGAGCAGGATGGGTCTGGATCGCCGCGGCGGGGCCCGGAGCGCTGCTAAACGCGGCTTCTCATGGAGGCGCCGGAACCGGAAGTCTGAAATTAAGTTTTGTCGGCATACTAAAAGATTTATTTGAGAACTTTTAACAAACCCTGCAGAAATCAATAGAACGAGCATATATAAGATTATAAAATAATATATCTGATCACAGAAATCTGCCAATTCTTTCCCTTGTACGCCTCCTGAATTCATTATTCACGCAAAACAGCTCAGTTCCACCTTGTTCAGCACAAGATAGACTATGAGCAAGGTGAGTTCTCAGTTTACACAGCCTATTGAAGTCTATGTGGAGAAGAAAGAAGAGGCTCTGACACAAGCAGTGTAACTGATCTATACTGAATCTTCTCTAGCAAGTGGTTTATCTCGCCCCAGTCCTGGATTCACAGCCTCACCGCTCAGTACTCCTGTATATTGTCCAACATGATGCTTCTTCCTTTGTCTGGGCACTGTTCCAAAAAAGAAGAATCCATCTGTTCTTATCCTTAGTTTATGGAGATCCTTATAGTAACCAGTCTCCTCCCTTCTCTTCTACTCAGTCATTGAGAACTAAAAATTAGAGACTGAGCCTGCAGAGGGTAAAACTGGTGAAAAATGCAGGGTATTATTCATACAGTGTAATGGCCAAACACAGTACAGGTATCCATGTACCCTTATTTACTCTAAAATTCCCATTGGCTACCTACAACCAACACTTCTAATTTTCCCATCATTGCTTGTGGCTACAAGTAGCCAGAATTGTATTATGTACACTCGGCCTCTTCTAGATGCTGGCGTACCCGCATAGTTTTTGAAGCAGAAGACGCTTCAGGAACATGTCAGCTATGTTTCCCTGAAGCATCCTCTTTGTTGTCTTCTTTGTGCCAGCATCTTTTCTTTTTTCTTTCTCATTTATATATCAAACAGTAGCAGATGAATGATCATGTCACATCTTTTAGCCCTTACAAAGCCTGAGGCAGTTAGCAAAGATGGAACATAAGAAATGCAAGTCGTTTTGACATGTGCATTTTTTCATTATTTTTAATGTTTATTGAGCACTTATTCAGGTGAGTTCCAGGTGTAACCTGCTTGAAAAAGGATATTTCTCCTTCGCCTCATTGGGGGACACAGACCGTGGGTGTTATGCTGCTGTCCACTAGGAGGCGACACTAGGCAGAATCTGCAAAAGAGTTAAGTGGCTCCTCCTCTGCAGTATAAACCCCTGGAGCAGAAAGTGCTAGCCTTAAAGAGGCGTCTAATAAAATGGACTACATCCTGTAATTCAATGGACAGCCCATCCTAGTAATGTGTCAGGATGTGCTGCAGTCTGGAGAAACATAGCTCCCTAGACGTGTCTCAACTGACCAACGACCAGAATTGTAAGCATACATGCCAGAGCTCCTTCACAAGTGTGTGACAGAAGAAGAAATCTTCTCAATGACTGACCACACAGGATTTTTTTCTCCAGCCTCAGTCCTCCATGCTTGGTCAGCCAAGAAGAAGATTTATTTCTTTTGTTGTCACAGCCATTCTCCTCATCTCATGGAGGTATGGGTGCTTAAAATACAGCTTCTCTGTCAGTTGACACACAGGTCTCGGGAGCTGTGTTTCTTCAGACTGTCTCCTGCCCTGACATGCGACTATGAAGGGCTGTAAGTTTATTACATTCTTGGAACCCCCCTTAAGCAGTTTCCTGAATTTTGGCAATGAATACCAACGCTTGGGCGCTGAAAGTGTTTTACACCAGACTTTCTATGCTGTTAATTGAAATGTCATAGGTATATAGAATAGAAAAAAAAAATCACTTTTTATTAATTTTGCAAATTTCATATTTAATATTGTACTTGGATGAAATATCGTAATTAGGTACATTCCTGAAATAAACTAATGTGAACATGACTAAAACTCTATATTCTAAGGTAACAAAAGATCTTGATTATCCCTTTTTTCCTTCAATCGTTCATGCTGGTTAGAGGAATACATTATTTGCAGAACTAAAACACTTATCGAGCTTTTGACGTATGCAATTTATATGTGTAAATGTTGTGTTTTTAACAGTTTAGGTCAAGTAGGTATGGTAAGTGATGTCTTTTATATATGTAAATCTCTTATTTACCTATTAAATGTAATTTTCACTTCCCATACAGAATAATAAAATCATGTCACGCCCTATGTAGTCTACCGAAACGTTCTGGCTTTTGGGTTTAACCTGTTCTAACGTATGTAATACTTTCCACAAACTGCTTCAAAGACCCTCTGCCAGGGATATACTGTGACTCCCCCATCTTACCCTGTGGGTAGCGCCAGTGAAAAATAAATTCATTTTACTTTTATTCAAAAACAATTTAATCCATAGTGCAACGGTTTTTACTCGAGAACTGTAGTTGCTCCCCAGATTCGTGGCTTTGGGCATAAGTTTAAAAGCTCAGAACTGCGGCATAGTCATAATAGTTGTCCAAAGTGTACTCTCTCCCAATCTGTTAGTAGGGGAAGCCTTGCTTCTGGCATGTAAGAAGCTCAAGGGCACTGAAGCTGGTCAGATCCAACAATCCAGCAGGCTTCAAAGTGGCACAAGCAAACTGTAAAGCAGAGGTCCCCGACCTCTCTGACCTTGAGAGCCACACATAGCTCTTAGAGAGGGTCACAAGCCACATCCAGGTCTCATCCCCTCACAGTAGTGGTACCCAGAGCCTCCATTACTGGTATACGGTTCCACAGACATCACACTAAGGCAGTATACTAAGATCCAGGGGTTCTTATCTCACCCCCATTTAGATCTTTTCTTCTGTGTTATGCTACTGACAAAAGTCTAGAGACATGCCCTTCATAGCTGTTTGCTAGACCTGGTGCTGGTGCACCAAGCTGGAAGACAATTGTGAGCCACCTATCATATGCACGTGAGCCACATGTGGCCCCCAAGTCACAGGTTAGGGACCCCTGCTGTAAAGCATAGAGCCTGCAAATGGCATGGTCTCCTTACTTTGGTAACCGGCCACTTTGACACACAAGGTGGATATTAATCTAGGCAACAAAATGTACGCTATGAAATAAATTCTTGAGGATGTAGAGGATCTTTGATAAGTAGTAGATTGCAATTTGCTTGTTTTCATTTTTGAAGTCACTTTGCAATTTTACCCATTTAAGAACTTGAGGCAATCCCTTTAAGACCAGAAAAAATCTGTCAAACTTATTATGCAATCATGTTGTAGTCATGGGCTCTTTCTTACCTTACAAGCCTGAATGCATCATCATTTTGTACTCTGACTTCCCCTTCTTAAAACCCAATACACGAGATAAGTCAGACTTAATGTTCAACTCTTGGCATAAGAAACTATTGTCTACTGTTTCAGTGAAATTAATGATTGGTTGCTCATTTTGACCAATAACAAACTGAAGTGTGAAATGTGTTCATGTTTGGTGACATGTATGATAGGCATTGTACTAGAGTGGTGATATTATCTATGTTGGAAAAGCTGTCCTTGGTAAATCTTATTATATGATGCACTGCTGCTCTAACCCCCAAAAATCAGTTGTAACCAGTAGTAAGTGTAGAATTTCCTTGAAGCACCACCACCAGGAAAATAATGCGTTACATAATTTAGTTAATGTGGTGTACATGATGTGCAAGGTCTTCTCTCTACTCTGTGCAATTAGGGATTGTGGATGTGGAGATCCCTTTGTTCTATCAACTTAGAATGACCTAGTAGAATATGAGAGTTCTTCACCATAAAATGTTGATTGCTCTCAGTGAGAGAAACAAGGTAATAATCTTGTAGTTGTGATACCATTTAATGGCTAGCAAAAATAAAATAAATGATGTTACAAGGTGAGCTTTCGAAATGTCTTAGGTCCCTTCATCAGGCTTGGTATGGAAGTGAAACCGATTGCCCGTCCCACATACCTCAGATGGGACAGTTTCCACCCGAAACACATTAAAAAGTCCATTGTCTACAGCCAGGCCCTCAGATATAACCATATTTGCTCCAACCCAGCAGAAAGTGATGAACACTTAAACCATCTAAAAAAGACATTTTTGAACCAGGGCTACCACCCCACCTCCATTGAGGATCAGATCATTAAAGCCACAAGGATCCCTAGAAGTCAAGCACTCCAATACAGAGAAAAAGAAGAGAACCATCTTGTTCCTTTGGTGACCTACAACCCACAGCTTGAGGTACTAAGGAAAACGTCCAGAAAACGTCACCATATCCTACACAAGGATGACCGACTAAACGTAATATTCAAAGACCCTCCCTTGCTGTGCAACAGGCAACTTCCCAATTTAAGAAGCATCATGGTCCGAAGTTCGGTGCCCTCGGATACACCAAGAGGAACTTATCGATGCAATGTGAAGAGCTGCAAGACCTGTGCTCACATAGAGACCAGAGACAGGATTCAGATCCCCAACTCACAACAGAATTATAAGATTCCTGGGACATTCACATGCTCCTCTTCCAATGTTGTGTATTTAATTATGTGCACTTTATGTCTTGTGGGACTTTTTATGTTGATGAGACTAAACAACAGCTAAGACTAAGGATGAGGTCTCATCGTCACACAATTACACACAAAAAAAATAAAAAACATTTTCCAGTAGCCAAACATTTTTCCACTCAAGGACATAATATTGAAAATATGAAAGTATTAATGTTGAGAGGTAATTTCAAATCACAGAAACATCAAAGGGTTTGTGAATCCAAGTTCAGTAGAACATTCGACTGTATCCAGGATGGGGTAAACCTAAGTGATGGATTTATGGCTCATTATAACATCTGAAGAATGTTCTTCAAAGACACTGATGTCTTAAGACACCTGGTTTTCATATAAATTAGTGTCATAAAAACTTTGACATCACTAAGGGCCTTTTCACATCAGCAGTAAAGCGCTGATCGCGACAGTTGCAGTAAAAAAAACGCATCTGCTGCCGTTACCGCATAACGGCCACACTTGTGGTTCACTTGTGGCAAACCCCATGCAATGTCTATGGGGCTTGCGGTAAGTGTGCCGCAAGTGCGATTTCGCGAAAAAAACGCAGCTGCCGCAAGACCTATAGACATTGCATGGGGCTTGCCGCAGGTGAACCGCAAGTGCAACCGTTAAGCGGTAACTGCGGCAGATGCGTTTTTTTCACCGCAACTGCCGCGATCAGCGCTTTACCGCTGATGTGGAAGGGGCCTAAGCCTGGCTGATTAAGGATCCTCTCCAGGCTCTGTTTTGTTAATTTAGTTAAATGTCCATTCATTCTAGTTGTGCATGTATATATTTTGAGTTTATTTCAATATCTTGTCATACCATGCCTAATGAAGGGACCTAAGACGTCTCGAAAGCTCGCCTTGTAACATCACTTATTTTATTTTTGTTAGCTATTATAAGGTATCACAAGTACAAAATTATTATCTTGTTTCTCTCACTGAGAGCAAACAACATTTTCTCAACTTGCTAACACGGTACCAAAACGTTTTCTTTTCACCTTAAAAAAAAACTTTAAAAGTTCCAACCCCAATCTGTTTATATGATCATGTTGCTCTGTGGAATATAATGTCATCACTGATGCAATTTGTGGCTCCCTGGCAGAAAAATCACTGTTTTACCACATCTTCCTATGGTTGTCTGACAATTCACTGGTTGTGCAGTCATTCTGGTGATTTCTTAGCTCTACATAGATTGGCTTGCGAAGGCTCATCCAGCTTTTATCTATTCCCCATTTCTTCAAGATGGCTGGACCATCACTGTAAAGGAGCACCTGTAATTGGTATCACCCCCACCTCATTGTAGATTGTAAGCACTTATGATCAGGGCTGTCATTATCTTGCTTTAATTATTGTATTTTCTGATAACTGTTCTTATGACTGTTTGTATATGAACCTCTGAATTGTAAAGCGCTGCGGAATATGTTGATGCTATATAAATAAAGATTATTATTATTGTTAGTCAAGCACAGGGAAGTGTAGATGGGTGTGGAATAGAGTCAATGATGCACAAGCTTAGGAAGCACTTTGATCTTGTCCCAGATCACTTCAGCCTAATTTGCATGTGAATTCGAACAGCAATTAATCTGTCAGCGAGCAACAAATTACTTTAGTAGAAGTATAGACAACATCTTACAGAGAGCAGAATGACCATCTAAACAGTTTGGAGGGTAAGGATCATCCTGACAGATTCCCTTTCCTGATGTATGTGATGTGTACTGAGGTACTTACTATCATCGGATGAAGGTAGGCTCAAGTGGACTTGAGTGGGCTAAAGAGCTGAGCTGTCTCTACAAAAGTTGAATGCCACTTACATTATACAGCCAGCACCTACTGCTAACAGCAGCAACTGAGGCTTGTTGGGATTGCTGCTGTATAATCCCTGAGTTGCTACTGTCAATCACTGACAGCGGCATTTAAGTGATGTAATCATGGTGGCATGCCGAACACTTCTGTGCCCTGCTCCAACATTATTGTGTACTGCGTACCGATGGGTTGCCAAGGCAGACCGTGACATGCTGGATGCTCCTTGGCTGCCATCTGTGTGCTCCCTGAAGCCCAACCTGTGGTTTAGAGGAAATCAGCACTTTTTTGTATATTTTGCAAAACTTTAGTAAAAGTAAAAAAAGAAAAGCATTTTTAAAAGTACTTAAAAACATTTTTTTTAAACCATATTCCTAAAGGGGTTGTCCATTCTGAAGTCATAAGTCTGTAGTCATTCTATGTAACCGCAGACTTGTGAATAATCACACTGCTCACACTGCTCCCTGTGAGGATTCTCCAGTGTTAGCACCAGGAATGGCGGTCACATGACCTCAAGAATACAATGTGTATGCTCCCAGCCAACTAAACTGCTTGTGTGTACAATGTGAGGATTCACAAGTCTGCAGCCACTTAGTGACACAGAGTGACTGCAGACTATCCATTTGGACAGGACAACCACTTTAACTCAGTAAAAATAAAACAAAAAAACATTTTTGGTATCTCCGTGTCCGCAAAAGTACCATCAAAATCCAAAATTATTTGAACTCGTTTGGTAAATACAGGAACTAAGAAAACAGTGCCATTAAAATATCAGATATTCTCACAAACATCAAGCCCTTACACAATCCATAAACAGAAAAATTAAAAAATTACAGTACTGTCTCAGAAAATGTTTCATTTTTTTAATAACCACTAGAATCTAGAAAATCTTGGTAAATTAGATATTGACACAATTGTATAGACCTGAATAATCACATTGCCAGGTCATTTTTACCGCACAAATAATCACTATATAAGTAAGGGCCCTTTCACATCAGCGTTTTTTGAAATTCGCGGCAGATGCGGTGAAAAAACCGCATCTGCCGCGTTTGCCGCATAACCATTACACTTGCGGCGCGGTTGCGGTAATCCCCATAGAAAGTATAGGGGGACTTGCGGCAGGTGCGGCAAGTGCGGTTTTGCACTTGCGGCAAGTGCGGCCGCGAAAAAAAACGCAGTCAGCCGCGTTTTTTTTCGCGGCCGCACCTGCCGCAAGTGCAAAACCGCACTTGCTGCACCTGCCACAAGTCCCCCTATACTTTCTATGGGGATTACCGCAACCGCGCCGCAAGTGCAGCGGTTATGCGGCAATCGCGGCAGATGCGGTTTTTTCACCGCATCTGCCGCGATTTCAAATAAACGCAGATGTGAAAGGGCCCTTTCACATTGCGATTTTGTTAAATCCAATGCTGTCTGATGAAAATCGGACAGCATCGGATGCACTAAATCGGATGCCATCGGTCCAATTTTCTAATGGATCTTGTTGATCAGATCCGATAGATAATCAGACCGATGGTATCCGATTTTGTCCAATTTTCTTTCGGATCCGATTTAAACGGCAGCGGTCTTGGATTTGGAGGATGATCAATACAAATTTTCAGATCCGATATCGGATCCGATTTTCCATCTGATCCAATCCCCATAGACTACCATTTTATTTTAATCGAAACGAATCGGATCCGATTTGATCCGATTTTTCACTCGGAAACCAAAATCGCAGCAGTGTACGATTTTGGCTACTGAAAAAATCGGACAGAATCAGATCGGAGGCAAATCGGATGCCATTAAGTGCAAATCCCATCCGATCCCCATTGGAGAACATGGGGGCTAATTTGGATCCTATGCTGTCCGATGAAAATCGGACAGCATCGGATGTATCAAAATCACAATGTGAAACCAGCCTAAGAATGCAGAACGCTATGGCTCTTTAAAGAGGGAAGGAAAAAACAAAGACCACAGTGATGTCTCCTGTCTGTGCCAAGAAGCTATATGTGATAGAGAACTAACCGTCTCTGCCTACACTTCCATATAGCTATGACGGTAAGGTTGGCTCCGATAGTTTTACCATGTAGAGTTAGAAACATGGAACCGTATGATGGCATATTCAGGAGAGCAGTAGAAATAATATAAGAGCAAACATTGTCCACTTTAGTCCTGGTGACAGGTCATCTTTAATATGTGGCATCCTATCCCAACCAGAATTGTGTAAATACCCTTAGCATCATATGCTGTTGGCACTTCTATGGGCTGCAGACACAGGAGTGTCATAGAGGCTATTTCCACTATTATCTGGTTGTCTGGGCATACAGTATTGATGCCCTATCTACTGGATAGATTATAATCATAATTATCAATAGCGAATAATTGTTAGGGGTCTGACATCCTCACCTATCAGCTGTTACTTGCTTTAATGGCTGCTGGATGTTCTTTTGAATAGAGGCTCTGCAGTACCTGGCAGCTGCCTCTACTCTTTAAATAGAGCTTCACTCAGCAACTCTATTCAGTGTTTACATACTGCAGGAGCAAATAATACCTGGGGGTGCAAGATGTCGGACCCCCACCCACTGATCCACTATTGGTGACGTATCCTATCGCAGATCCTGAAAACCTTTCCTCAGACACCCCGTTACTGGGTGACTTGATAGAATGTACTTAATATAATCATTTAAAGGGTCTCTAGGATTAGAAAAACATGATTGCAGTATTTCAAAAACTTGTGTTTACAGATTGTGTTTGGCATTGCATTGAAATGAATGGTGCTGAGATGCAATTCCACACACAACCTTTAGAAAGGGTGGCACTGTTTTTAGACCTATACAGACACTTTTTTCTTATGCTTGACGGCCTTTTAACTCCACTTTATCTTCCCAATCTGAGTGCTGCTTATTAGCAGTAACATGCCACCATAACCATGCTCTTAGACACACCATTATGATTACATTTAATGTTGAAAAACTGCATCATAGTGGGAGATTATACATTGAAAGGATTAATGGTACTAAAGCTCTTAGCAGAAGTCCCATCAAATATTTGTAACTGAAAGCCAAGAAAGAGCTCTCCTGTGTTGAAGAGGTACTCAGCGCGGCCCTATAGGTTGTATTTATAGTAAATGCTTTGCACCAGTCTGTTACCTGGACCCTTATGGTACCTTTACACGCCGCCACAACAGGATGGATACCAACGGCAACTTCACGTGCACGAGCACGGCCAAACGGTTACAAACGGTAATCGCATCTCCTTTACACGCCGCCACAAGGTGCGCTACGCTACGCTACATCTACAGCTAGCTACATCGCCGGGTGTCGCAAGTAGCCGTCTGTAGCTCAGCGTACCTCATTTACACACCGCAATAACAAGCTAATATGGGCGGACCTGGGGCAGGAGGGACAGCACATAGGCGTGCCACAATTGTGGATTACGAGACGTCCGTACGCTGATAGGACAAAGCAATAATACCATGATTGGGCAGCCAGCGCAGGAGGCTGATTAATACATGACGCTCGAGCAATTGCGTAGTGTGACTGGTCAGCTTCTTAAATATGCCGCCCTGTGCAGCGACAACCAATCGCAACGAAGGAGCTTCCTCCAATGATCGCTGAAGGGGCGTGGTATCCCGGAGCCTGGGTCACGCCTTAGCTACATTGCAGCTACATCGCCGGGTGTCCAGAGTTCCCTTCTGTTCCTTCTTTACACGCCGATACAGCTCGCTACAATCGGCGATGTTGCCATATGTTTATGGGCAGTGCACGGATACAGAAGTATCTGTAGCCGGCTGTGTCGTCCCGTCTTCAGACGCCGCTACTACGGGCAATATTGGCTCGACAAGCTACATTTGTAGCCTGTAGCGGGTTGTATGCATCCTGTTGTGGCGGCGTGTAAAGGTACCATTATGCAGACAGAGCTGTGGCACTTACTGAATCATTGTCAGAATAACAAAAGTTGTGAGTTGCCAGGTCATTTTATTTTTATTATGAGGAAATATTACATTGTCGGAAACCAGAGATGTTGAACAGGCAGTCGATCTCTTCTAGTAGCATGTTCTAGAGAAAGAGGAGCTGGACAGACTCAAATTAAAGTTTATGCAAAAAGAGTCTGTGAAACGTGTAATTTATCCATTGAAATCCTCATTCTGAGCTTAGAAGTCAAGGGGGTGGTCCTACTCAGTGACTGACAGCTCTCTGTATGTGCACTTTGAAAAACTACCAATTTATGATGTCCAGAAAGTGTCTCCGTTCTAATGCTTTGGGATTTGCTATCCAGTACTTTTCAATGGACACTTCCTGGCGGTTGAACGTCATTCTATCAGCATTAGGAGTACTGGACCTTCATTTGCCTCACAGCATGCATTACTGCTATTAAAATGAAAATGCACCCATTGTTATGCCTCTATGCATTTTGGCAGACACGATCAGGAGCAGAGAGACAAAGACCTATCACCACTTGCATTAATCAATTTGTCTCTGCTGCAACAGACTGACAGTATTTGACGACAGGTAGTGTATAGCAAGCTTTAGAGAAGGCAGGCACTTAGTGGCTATCACTTTGGAGAGATGTTTAGGTAGTATAGCAACATAATGATTTTTAGTCTAGATAGCACATTACCTATTCAATAACATCTACAGTGCTGTGCAAATAAATTGGGACAAAGCATTTTTTTAATTAAAATCGTAAGTTGTTTACCAGTCAGTGATTCAAACCAGTTTTAACTGCTTTGAACAGGTGTGAGTGTACAACCTTGAGTAACAAAATGTGGTTTGACTGGTTTTAGTCAGAAAATAACAGCTGCCCCCTCAGCTTCAGTTGAGAGCTTGTTTCTGTGAGGAGTGGTTTAGTGTACTTTTTCTCTTTGTGATTCGTGCCTGTAAAAATGGATGTTACTCCACGGAAGAGGTCTAGAATTATTACTCTTAATGAACATATATAGTCTGACTGTAAGAGAAATCGCTTCCACCGTTGGTATTGGAAAATCTACCGTTTCTAGAATAATTCGCACATACAATGAAACCGAATCGTTTTCTCCAAAACGAAAAGGGAAATGTGGAAGAAAAAGGAAAACGACACCAAGAACTGATAAAACACTTATCAGAAATAGTAAAACTAATGCAAGAAAAACTTGCTTTGTCCCAATTAATTTGCACAGCACTGTAGTTATTAAGTTGTAAATTAATGATTTTGAACTATTTCTAATGATTCAGAAAGTCAGGTGAGATGACTTCAGTCAGAAATGTAGATTATGGCAAGGCACCAAAATAATAATCCCACCACAAGATTAGCAGTGGGCTCAGCATACATGCCTGAGGATCTGTCACCAGGTCAAAAACGGCCAGGTCTTGCGCTTTTATTCTGTTCTGGCTGCCCCCTTTAGTAATCAGGTTTCTTTTTTTAAATCCGCCATATGGTTACAAAGATATGGAGCTTTTAATTTAGTGCTATTGATTATGGTATTTACAAAGGAGGCAGTGATTACAGGATACTCTGTGATTGTGATACACACTGGGCATATTTGTGCTGCTTTTTTTCAGCCACATAAACGCAGCTGTTTCAAAAAAGCATGCATGCATTTCTGGTGCTTTTTTCAGCTCATTAGAATGGCTGGAAAATTGGAAAATGCAGCCCAAAAAAAACACAATACAATTGACAGGGACTTTTATTAATGCATGCGTTTTTGCCACCACTGGAAAATGCACATGTGGGTATAGCTTTTTGAAAATCACATTGACTTTCATTGTAAAACTGTGGGTCATGCGTTTTTGGTGCAGAAAACGCAGCAGAAATGCACATAACCTAAGTGTCGTGCACATGAGCGTATGGTATCTGATGCGATATATGATACTCGGCTCAGGCTCTGCTGCGAGTGTGAGCCGATTGTCATTATACTGTGCTCAAATTTTCTCTTACATGTGAGAATCTGATCACAGGAGAGATTAATCTCTCCATCATCTCCATTGCTTGTCTCTGTGTATATCTGACTGCATAGTGCAATCTGATATTTCACATGCACCCACTGACTTGTATGGGTACACGTGATCTGATATGCACTGTTAGTTGCAGCATGCAGCGATTGTTTGCTTATGCCAAATCTGCATGAGAAAAAAAGTGCAGATCATCACTGCTCCATAGTATAACATTGGTTCATCAAAATAGAAGGAAAGAACGGCACTCACCGGAGAGTAAAAATCTTCAGTTTATTTAATCACAGGATAAAAAACAGGCAGGTGGGAGGGGGAGCAGAGATGCAGGATGATGGTGGGCGTTTCGTCATTATGATAGGAGCCGTTGAAGCTCAGTGAGGAGTGAACCGGACACCGTCGTCCTGGGTCTCTGCTCCCCCTTTCGCCTACCTGTTTTTATCCTGTGGTGAAATAAACTAGATTTATACTGTCCGGTCAGTGCTGTCCTTTCCTTCTATTTTGATGAACCATTTGGATGTGTGCATCTTGAACGTTCACCTCCTGATCAGTGCCCTGTCCTAGGACCTGGATTGGTCATATAGAGCTATAGTACTGCCGTTAAGTGAGCAGAGCCCGAGCCTTTCTATTTATATTTATATTATAGTGTAACATTGGGCTGGGTGCTGTCAGATAAAACATTGTGTTATACACCCTGATAATGAAGATTAGGACAAAGACCCCTTCCCCCCAGAATCCTGAGCCTCGCCCGTTGCTAAATACCATAGAGATGAACCCTTATTAAACCGTTTGGTTAAAAAAAAGGAATAACTACTTTGCCTGGTGACAAATCCCACCACAGGTAGCAATCAAAAGATCAACATGGTCAAGGCCAGTTGTTGGCTATTACTGGATAGTGAAGTCTTTGCTGGGGTTAAAGAGGTGAATATCGGGTCGCACAGGTCAGAGGTTACCAATTAGGGCACAAAGTTGCAGAAATCATGTAACTATTAACTGCCATCACTGGCAAATTGGTGATGTCTATGGCAAATATAACACAGTATTGTCCTAAATTTCTGGATTGTCTAAAAATGTAAAGTCCAGTAATAAGACTTGTTTGACTTTAAGAGATGCTGAAATCTTCATCTGTGTTGCTAGGCTACAGTATATTATACTGTCACAGTCTAGTGATGTTACCATAGAGATGTGGTTTTACTGCTGTTCTCCTGAGTTTAGACATACCGGCCCTGTGACATCAGAGATATTACTCAGACATCACTCATGGTGTAAATAACATCGTAACAGATTCTCTTCCAACAGAATGGAGATGACTTTTTTAATCAATATTTACGGGTTTACGCTAATGATCTTCATTGATTGTTCCTGCTTGTGATGTAACTTGAAGCTTGAGGGCCCAGATGCAAAATCTCCAACAGAGACTCCAATTTATCACAAGCTAAGAGTAATAGTCTTCGTATGGTGTAAAGGGATGCTCCGCTGACCCCCCCCCCCCCCCCTCGGGCGATTGCAACCCCTGCACCTTTTATAGTTACCACCCCTGTTCCGCCCGTCTTTAATTAGCCGGTGACATGTTTTAGATGCAAATTAAAAAGCAACTGTCGATACATCAGTTAATTGTATGCAGCGCATGCCTGAGCCGATTGCGTAGGAAAAGGCTATTAATATTCAATGGACATCTCAAATAATCATCCATCGACAGGCTTTGCAGTAGCCACCTTGCAGTTGAGCCTCGTGGTGTTCACCTTTTTCCTGTATGCATGAATTGGGCATTTGGTTTGTTTCCTTCAGAGGCTCCTAAATTTCCAGAGAGCCTAATGGCCAGTGGAGCACACTTATTGAAACAAATTTTACAAGCTGGATAAAAATAAGAGCGCACAGACAATGACAAAATCAGAAACAAATTTGGAACATAAGGATAGTTGTATTCAAGTCCAGGAGATGAAGCAGTAATGTTGGGCAAAGACAATTGTCAGGCTGTACAAGAGTCATGCTTTAGTTAAAGTGAACCTGATTTTGGGGATTTAAACTAAAAGTGCCACCTTCAGCAGCAACTATGGTCCATTCTAAGAAGATGGCTATTATGCCCTGACTGCTCCTTCACATCGAATAACTGACTTTTAAAATATTTTCACCGATAATTATCATTACCTTGGGCGGTCCCATGGGTTAAAGTCTGTGCCGTCTATCCCACCTCTCATCGCCATTCGTTCCGCCTCTCCTCCTCGTCCAACAACCATCACACGTTGTAATCTTGTGCCTGTGTAGAAGTGTCTCTGACTTGCGCAGGCACACTGTGGTCTGCCCTACTGTGGGTAGAGCCTAAAACTCACCTACACATGTGTGAACTGCTGAGATCTCTGCACAATATATATTAGAGGTCAATCTACAATATTGCACCACAGTAGAATAATGAATACCATAACTGGCAACCAATATTTTGGTTTGTCTGCTGATCAGCCCCTAATGGCTATTCAGCAGGATCCCCTTAGACACTGTCAGTTCTACTTGTCAGATTTTCAGTTTCCAGTCTCATTCATTATACTGGTGAGCAGAACATATACCGCCCAGCATGGAAAGAGTAACCATCAACAATGTTGCCAGTTCCAACAAGTAGAAGGGAGCTATAGTATCTGACAGTGGTGATCGGTGCAGAAGAAGGAAAGGGTTAGTTTATAAACTTAGGCTACATTCACACATTGCACATTTTTGAGCGCTTTTCAAGAATGCGCAATGTGCCTTGTGTCTGCTGGCAAAGTGAATGGGAAATTCACTCTACTGTACAGACATGGCGTAAAAATGGGAAGCGCTTTTATGGGAGAAAGCGTGGGCGTAAGAAGAATTGATATGTCAATTCTTTACGCAGCAGCGCCAGCGCTTTCTCTTATAGGGGCCGGAGCTGCAGGATCTGATGTCACAAAGGAAGAGAAAGAATCCTCTTCCTCCTCCCTCTGTGACATGTGTGAGCGCCCCATTTGGGTTTCGCAATGTATTAATATACATTGCAAAACCCAAATTAAAGTAAACCAAATGTGTTAAAAATAATGAAAATTAAATACTTACCCTCCGCCAGGTGTTCGTGGAGCCGGGAACCGAGCGAAGCACAGGTATGGAGCTGCCAGGACCATGCGTGATGTCATGGGTGCTGATTGTCTGCTCACGGTCATGTGATATGTGACGTCATATGACGCATACATCACATGACTGCAAGAGGCCAATCAGTGCCCATGACGTCACGCAAGGTCCTGGCAGCTCCATACCTGTGCTTAGCTCAGCTCTGGATAGCCCGAACAGGCCATCGGAAGGGTAAGTATTCATTGTTTATTATTTTTATTACATCTGGCTTACATTTATTAAGATTTCACAGTGTATATTTATACACTACGAAATCAAACAGTGGCTGTCACACATGTCACAGAGGGGAGCAGGAACCAGAATTCTTCCTCCCTCCTTTGACATCACTTCTCCACGGTGCGTAAAAAAACGCGTGTGTGAATGCACCGGGTTTTTTTACGCCGCTTTTTTGCACAGCCGCAAAACATGGCAAAAAAGCGCTACGTGGGAATGTAGCCTTAAACAAATGTGTTAGATTTTAGTTATGTATTCTGAGAGCAATATGATGCAGGAGCAGAAGGTCTGATTCCAGCGATGGATCACTTACTGGACTGCTTGCTGCAGTTTTGATAGAATGTCTGTTTACTCTGCTGTAGATGTGACAGTAGTCAGAATGCTGAGCTGTGCATAACCCCGCCCACACATCTGATTGGCAGATTCCTGTGTACATTGTCACCAAGCTGCCAATCAGTGATGAAGGCGGGGTTACACAGATTAACTGGACTGTCTTTCACTTGGTATTTTATCAGAAGGAAATTATCACTGCTGCACTAGGTGCCAATTGTATAGAAGCTACAGCAAACTGCTAAACAAGTGACACATCCCTGGAATCAGGTTCTGTGCCCCTACATTATGTTCTTCTCAGATTAAATGGCAAGAACCTAGTGGTAGAGTCGCGCTAAAAGCCTCTAACTGCTAATATGTAGGAACCATAATAGAATAGCTGAATATATCAGTAAACTGGAAATATAGAGAACACACACATGACTGTGTTTATTATTATTATCACCACAAGCATTTAAACTATACCCAATATCAGGAAGTATCTTCTTATTAAATTATAGTGAGCCATATTACCATGTTTTATCTGAGAATTACATAGAGTGAAATCAGATCACTAATTTGTTTTCGTTTCTGCTGATGAACCATTTAGCTCAGTAAATAACACAGATAAACACGAGATGATGTGCGCAGATTTCCTCAGCAGCCCACAGCTATATTGATTTTTCTACACTTTTGGAGATTATATTATTATTACACTTGGCAAAGTTGGCAGAATGACTCATTATCATTATCCAGCTACACAACAAGCCTGATGCCTGGGAAGGATCCAGCTGAATTGAAGACATCATTTCCAGGAATGTTTTTTCATATCGGCAGTAAGAAAATGTGCTCGTTTTATTGGTGACCAAACTGTAAAGAGCAACTTAGACTCAGGACCAAGTAACGGTGTTTGATTTCAGCCTTGATTCATCACATCTGCTATGTAATTAATACAGATTATTACTGGAGTGCACTAAGACCCATAGTTACAATAAGATATCATATCAAGACATCATGTTCAACAGAATTATTTTGGTATGTGTTAATCTAGAGGTAGGAAAAAAACTATATTTAAATTTAGAGAGGTGACTCGGCGTTTGTCATATTGTCCCAAAAAAATGGAATTTTATATTATACATTGTTGCCATTTAGTATCCAAATTCTTGTGAACCATAAGGGAGTGACACTGAAATAAATGTAAACAGTCACCCCATTCTAAATGCATATCATCATTAAAGGGGCTCAGTTTGTAAAGCCCCCATTTACCTGTAGTTATATGCCTGATATGCATACTCCGACACTTTGACAGCTCACTGTGCACAGGTGCAATACAGTGCCCCTATGACTGAAAGTCAGCAGCTCCTGGAAAGAAAGAAGTTAATTTTTTTTCCCTGTAGCCACATTCTTATAAAGGTGGCCAGGCAGCACTGAAACACAATTTTTTTTAAATCAGATCTTTTTTTTTTTTGAAGAATTTGGTATACAATCCAAAAACACAAGAACAACATGCCCCACAGTTCCCGTCCCTCCACCCTTTCCCTCCCCTCATCTCGCCTAAACCAACAGAGTCCAACTATCTAATTAACATTTCAAACTGTGCTTGTATTGCATAGCCAGTGTACAAATTCGTCATATTCTATTTTTTTTTTCTTCTCTTTCTCGTCCCTCTATCTTCCCCTTCATTCCTTTGCTATTTGGTTCATATAAACATTATACAAAATAATAGCACTTGCTTACCTTTCAAGATCTTCCGAATGGGTACTTGCAGGTAATTACAGCACATTCACAAAGGGTACTGCAACATTTATTCCCCCTCCACCGACCTTCCCACAAATGAGGAAGGGGTATAGCTACAGCGCTTGTATACATGTTCCTAGGTGCGCATTGAGTTCAGATAACCATGAAATGCACTCCATCCACCCCATATTTTATCAAATTTGCTTAAGGCCTTCCGTTTCCTATAGACTCCCTCTTCCAATCTGAGCAAGAGACGCATCTTATCCAGAAACTCCTGAATACAATGTGCTGCTATGACTTTCCTGATATAGAGCCCAATTTTATCGCAATTTCTCTATCTTTATCCCACACCCCTACTTCAGTGTGACCCAACACACACACTATGGACCGCAGTGGTAGATCACAACCAAACAATTATTTATATACTTCACACATTCGTTCTAAAACATTGCAACATGCCGACAATCCCAAAACATGTGAATAAGGTCTGCCTCCTCCCCACAATTTGGACAGGCACCATTTCCTCTGACGCCAATATTTTGTAGCAATTTAGGAGTCCTATGTACTCTGTGTACTAAATAAAACTGGGATAGCCTCTGAGCCTCGCATGTGGACAGCAGAAGAATACATTCCACAACATCTTCCCACTGATCAGGATCAATAGCTCCAAAGTACCGCTTTCATCTCTCTCTAACTACCAGAGGCCTACCCCATTGGAACTGTTGCATCAGAATGCCATAAATCCTGGATATTACACTCTTTCTACCACTGTGGCACTGAAGCGTATTAAACAACAAATGGTGTTGGACTATATTTTGCTTGCAAGTGATTTGGTTGTACCGATCATGCATGGCGCTGCTGGAGATAAAAGTAAAATTGTTTTGCGGGATAGAAAATTCATCCTTCAACTGCTGAAAATATTTAATTATGTCCCCCTCCAGTAGTTGTGCCACATAAGAAATACCCAATCCCCTCCAAGGGCTGAAGTCATCCAATTTAAAGATTTCGGGGAGAGCCGGATTTCGCCACGGTGGGGTAAATGGGGTATGACCCTCAATATCCACCATGGCCCTAATCTTCTGCCACATTTTTTATGGAGTAAGTGCTTCCGGCTATCTCGATCCAAGAGCTCCATCTCTAAAAATTGAATAATTGGTAGGTTATCAGCAAATTTACACAGCAATTTGTCCAACTTTCCTTGGACTAACTTAACCTGTTGATCCTGAGAAGCCAAGAAGTATATCCATGGATTTGGAGCAGCTAAACCGCCCTGATCCTTAGGTGTTTGGAGTGTGTCAAACCGGATTCTAGCCACCCCTTTTTCCAAATCGGTTCCCTAAATATTGCCAGACATTTATAGAAAGATTTCATGGGGATACAAACAAGCGAGTTGTGAAGAATATATAATAGTTGAGGCATTGGAACCATTTTAACTAAATTAGTACAACCAACCACCGACAACGGAAGTTTACTCCATGTATTCAACTTTTGCTGAAATTCAGTATACAAGTCGGTCAGATTTAGGGAAATATAATCTTTGACAGCCGGGGTCTCCCGAACTACAAGGTATTTGAATTCTCTCGCAACCTTCAAACACTTACCACCCACTCCAGTAGTCTGAGAGAGCTTGTCTACTGGCATAAGGACAGACTTCTCCCAATTTATCCGGAGACCAGAATAATCCCCAAACTCACCTATCAAAGTCATAGCTGCCATTAGTGACTGCTCTGTGTCACCCAAAAATAAAAGGAGGTCATCCGCGTATGATGCCACCCGCTCCTCTATTGTTTTGTGTCTGAACCCCTGTATCTCATTGCTAGAGTGCAAGCTAATGGCCAGCGGCTCAATAGCCAGGGTGAACAGAAGAGGAGACAAGGGGCAACCCTTTCTATTTCCCCTCTCCAGCAGGATTTTACCAGAGAGACTGCCATTTATCTGGACCCTCACCACAGGATTGGCATATAGGAGCCGCACCCACGCTATAAAGACAGTTCCAAACCCCATCCCCCTCAGAACTGCCCACAAGTACTCCCACTCGACACTGACGAAAGCCTTTGCAGCATCGAATTAGAGCATGGCCTACTTCCCACATTTTGTGATTCTACCTGCAGGTTAAAAAACAACCATCGCAAGTTAATAGCCGTTGACTTAGCCAGCGTGAACCCGGTTTGGTCCTCCCCCACTAGATGCGTGATAACAGTCATAAGCCTCATGGCCAGAAGCTTAGTTAGGATCTTAATGTCTATAGAGAGCAATGAAATTGGCCTACAGGACTCAGGATTCAACAAGTCCTTGCCCAGTTTTGGGACAAGAACTACTACTGCTTCTCTCATAGACACTGGAAGAGTACCACCCGCCAGCGCCTCCTCAAACACCTCTCGCAGTTTAAGTAACAGGACATCCCCGACCTCATTATATTTTTCTGCCGGGATCCCATCAGTGTCGGGGGCTATATTGTTCTGAAGATCTTTTAAGGCCTCCTTCCATTTCCAACTGCTCCCTCTGTTCGGCCATCAGTCGGGGTAGCTACATAGTGCTGTGATATGCATCTATGTCACTTTGAATTTAAGTCAATTTAGAGATATACAGTCGTTTACAGAATTGGAAAAATTCCCCCATAATTACGGTAGTCATCACTCCAGCTGCATCCCTGATTGCTGTAATCACAGGAGCACCATTCTCTGCCCTAGCTACAGTGGCCAATAAATGACCTGCACTCTTGCCCTCAACATAGTAATGCAGCTTAAAAAAACGTTTTATGCTCTGCCTGCTGTAAAAGATGTTCATCCAGGCGCGAGTCTGCATCTGTCCATCATGTCCTACTATCACTACATGGAGACTCTACATAATGCTTTTCCAGTATATCAACATCCCTCTGGAGGTCCTGGAGACAGGACCTGGTCCTAGATTAAATAAAATAGATCTCCTTAATCAATACCCCTCTCAAAAAAGCCTTCATTGCCTCCCTGTCTGTAAGCGTAGGGGCCGAGCCCACATTATCCCGAAAAAAACATTCCTAATTTATTTGCCAACCCCACACTTTCCCCAAACACATCAAACCAGTACGAGTTAAATCTCCATATCCTCATCCCCCCTATACTACAAGGGCTCATCTCCAAGACCTCTAACAATGGGGAATGATCTGAGCGCAGCCTAGTGTGGTATTCCACCTTCTTAACTAGTGGCATCAAGTCACTGTTCCCAAGGGACAGCTCTATTCTAGAAAGAGAAAAATAGGATGCTTAGAAGCACGTGTATTGTCTAACCCCGGGAAATCGAGTGCGCCAGATGTCAACCAACTGAATCTCTTGCAACACCCACACCAAAG